>CM030889.1:36376512-37576512 GCA_018136845.1 Heterotis niloticus | reverse complement strand
GCACTAAAAATAGACCAGAACAGAGCAACTTGGCTTGTGCCTGAGCTCAGAAAGGCAAAACACACCATGTACATAGTTAAATCTGCCCCAAACAGCTGTTCACCATTCACTAAAGTATACATTTTAAATTAAAAAGGTATCACCCACTTCTCTTTGATTAGATTACATTCAGATTTACTTTCTCTGGCTTACTTCAAAACAATGCCTGAGAGCAATAGAATGCACTCCATAAATCCGTAAGAAATCCCAAAGTCATAAAGCAGCTAAGTGTGTAGATTACCATTTTATCGTGCTTGTACATTCGCACCCCCTTTATTGGTACCTTCTGCATGTACATTGCCTGCGTAATTTACTGCTGTTTGCATTGTACTTCAGGCTGCCAGTCAAGGAGAATTTAAACTGCCATTTTTCCAGCGCTGCAGTTGTGCCAGTTCAGGGGCGTGGAGGGGTTCTGAGGGAAATTTAGGTTTTAATCCAGATGGCAAAACGATTCATAAGGTTATTTGATTTTTGCCACGTGAAAAGCAGGGATAAGGCAAAGGCACTTCCATACTGCGCCTCGTGCAATCTATTTGTAGCTTAAAATTTAAATTTTTATCAGCGAAAGGTACCGTTTGTTTAAAGACAACAGAAGCCGGAATGACAGCACCTACGGGGGCGCCCGCAAAAGATGTCCGCATGCACATGTTCCTTACCTTGCGGGCGATATTTTTATGTCGGCAAACCCCGAAAAATAGCCTTATGGACAACATCCCTACAGTTAGAGGTTCTATACTTGGCTGATTATTTTATTTATTCATTTATTTTTTTTAAAATGTCTTCAACATGCAGTACAACGGAAGCGGGTCCAAATAATTACAGAGACGTAATTGATACGTTAGGAAAAATGCTAATACATTGCCTGGCAAAAGTATTCAGGATTACAAATTATACATCAACCAAAAACCCCTTAGCTCTGGAATCTCAACATCCGAGTGAGATGCAATGGAAGCAACCAAGAAACCATTCTATTTAAAGAAGCGGTTATTGCAGGAAAAGGTTAATGTGCGGAATTTGAATACTTATGCAAACAGCATGTTTCACTTTTTTAGTTTCTTTGGAGATATCTTCAAACAAAAGACATTTTGGCTTTGAAAATATAGTGTTAGATCAAACAAATCCATAATGAAGATACCGTTTGCAAAAATGTGTTTAAATATAGTTTATAATCCAGGCCATTTTGATCACTTTCAAAGGATTTGAATGTTTTTTGCATGGCACTGTGCATAAAAGTGTTTGATGCATCTCAAAAGCAAAGGGTTACAGAGATCACCCATAGTGGTCAGCCCTATGCAAAATGAGTTGAACACATATTTGTAACCTGATGATGGTAACTGGTAGCTCTGCAATGTGTGCATCAATGGCCGTTGGTACGGTGGAGAGCAAGTGACCAGCAAGGTGTACTGGGCACGGCCACAGGTGCGCATTTGAAATGGATGGTTTTTTTGCCGTCATTTGTCACGGCGGAGAGCACTGCGTGGAGTTAATGTTGCTTACCTGTTGCTATCTCGGAGAAAGACGGTACCTGTAGCAAACACGGTACAAAGATAATATACGCGTGGACTGCTGACCACATAGCTCTCCGGTCAGGCTGTACGAGTGACTGCCAGGATGTTGCGCCAGACGTGACTCCGTTCTCGTTGGACTTTACACGAAGCAGTCCCGTCCCCACTAAGGTGACACTGTGTGGCGCATCATTGCTGCGGCTTCTTCCAAGTTCCGTCTTGATCTCACTGGGCCTCCCCCGCAATCTGGCCTTCTCTTTCTGGCAGTAACCTTTGCTTCGAAAGGGCGGCTCCGCTCTCTTCCTGCCAAAATCCATTAGTATTAAAAGCATTTCCACTCACACGGCCCATACAAGTGCATCATAGGGCGTCAATTGTATGTGCCGTTGGTGTCAGAACGCTCTTGGTGCAAGTTGCCTGCAGACCAACGGGGACTGTTTGTCTTGCACGTTGCTATGGTACCCCGTTCATTGGCCAAATGTCTGTCCCGTCAGAGCAGCAAGAGGAGTGGTGTGTGACCATGCATGTATCTGTTTTTGTTCTCTCGCATGTTGAGGAAGCATATTTGAGAAAAATGTCCCCCCAAGAATAGTCTGAAAAGTGCTGTTTCACAAGCTAAGTAAGCTTTTAAAAAAACCTAGTGTGCAAAAAATACAGTATATTTATTATTAACTTTCATGCTGTTAATTTTCACCAAGATGGAGTTATAAATTGTTTTTCATATTAAAATGAGAGTAAATGTGAAATGACAGTAAAGAAAATGTTGGTCCTTTTTTCATGAGGTGATCAAAGCTAAGTATTTTTTTGTTCATCTGTTATAATTTTTTTTCCCAACCCGGGAGCGAGTTATCCCAGTTATCGCTCATTTACAGTACGTGTGTACCATGAGCAGTGGCTGATGAAGTGCTAGTCGGTAATGTCGCAGCAGAACGCCTCCTGGACTTCGAGTGCCTGTGAAAAGCCCTGCGGAAAATTGCTTGAAAAATGTTGGAAAGCCACCACAGAACAGCTCCCCTCTGAATTACTGTGGTCAACATTCCTTAGCCTTTAAGTCCGTCGTATGTTTTCCGCGCTGGCTCCTCATTAACAAAACGGGTCCTTTCGTCAGACGCCGTCATGTGACACCTGGCCATGTTCACCTTCTGTCACCTTGAGAGCTGCAGGATCAGATGACTTATTGCTGAGAAATGTTGCATTTTTCATACATATAAAACTCGGCAGTTTTTAACACGTCCTTTATAATTTTGTATGAAAAAGAGCCAAAACACACTCACTTTGCATAAATTACACTCAGATGTGCCCATGTTTGAAGCTCAAGGAAACAATCTGACCGTAAGATTAAAAATATTTTATTTCTGTGTTCGGTGCCATTGTCTGCCTTGGATTCATCGCAGTAGAGCACTTTCGGATGTGCAGCGAGATATACAGTAGGACTGGGCTCAAACTTGGAGGAAGAGAAACCACATTCTATTTACGATCTCAATTATTAACTAATTCTGGCTTTGCTAAAAACTCATCTCATGGGGGCTCTTAATTCTGTGGTGAATAAGGGTGCGATTTTTACTAATTCCTTGTCAGCAGCTGTGCAGAGCCCAGTCTGTGGGCCTCTAAGTGTGTAATGAAGAGCAAAGTTGGGGGGGGGGTACAAAGCAAAACCAGCTGTATTTTTTGATCCCCAAGCTAAAAGCACCCAAAACGCAACATCCTTTAATCTTATTTCCCCTCCTTTATTTACGTGTTTAATAGGCCAGTGCAGTACGGACAGTGTTTCGTGCTTTACTCCCGAGGATGCTTATTGCTAAGGTTAAACTGAAAATGCTGTGGGGGGGTGAAGATTATTTTGCAGGTGTGTCAGATAAAGCCCAATGATTCCTTTTGTACGAGGCTTCTCGCTTGACCCTCTAATGTGTCACTTTAGAGAGTTTAGGCATTGTTAGTCCACTGTACTCTTATTAAGGAAGCAACTGTCTGACTCAGGAACCCTTGAGAAACACCTGCTGTTGTAGTATCACTTTACATAGCTTCCTATTTATGTAGCATATTTTCAGCTATAAAACTGGCTAAAGAGTTTGAGCTATTAATGTTTAAATGGTAACATCCGAAACCGTTACCTATTAAAATGTAATTGTATACGGGAAGCCATTCCAGGAAAAACTGGTCTGCATGTTGAATCATCCGCACCAAGGGATCCAGAGCTACCCTTTTTTGGGAGGGTGCTATATGAAAATGAATAGATTTGAGGTACCTTTCTGAACCCTCCTTGTGAATGTCCTGTCATTTTGCCATGGAGGGGCGCCATGAAGTCAATCCGGGACCGTCCCTTGGTCCCAAGGCGTAGGTGTCGCATGGTAAGTCTCTGTCCTCAACAGAATACCTGCGGAATGACTTTGAGGTGGAGGATTTAACTTTAACTGTCGCTCTGACCGATTAAGTGTGCGGAAGGGACTGGGCCACCTAAGGGAGAGAGAAGACACGGTGGAGGGGAGAGGACGTGGCGAGTGTCCTTTCCGTCCAGCGGAAGTTAATCGTAGCAAGGGATCTGTGTGTTCTGACCAACTGCCAAGGGCACATTTGAAATCGCTGCGTTCGCTTGGCTGTCAGATAGTTCTATCCGTTTTGAGCATGTTACGAATTTTTACATATTCGGATAACCAGCATCCCATCCAGGGTGCAGTTTCATAGCCTTGTGTCCGGAGGTTCCAAAATAGGACCTGGACGTCCGAGATCCAGACCAGGGTACACCAATTAAAGAAAATGAAGGGACAGGCTATATGTGGGGATGTTTGCCAGTTAAGGTTAAGCAGGGGCGGCAGGTCACATAGCAGCAGAAACCGTCGCCTACTGATAAAAGGAACTGGATTCCGGTTGGACCTTCAAAAGCACTTATACCCAATCGCCCCTGTAAAAGTATCCCCCCTTATGTGAACGATTAGGTAACGGTCAGCAGCATTGCGTACAAACCTCACTCTGTAAAAAAATGGAGGAAAATGTTAAATGAAAAAATGATTAATAAATTATGATGATAATTTAAAAATTTATAATAAAACTGTATTTTCACAGCAGTTTTCTTTCCCATAGCATGTAAACCAGTAAACTTCTGCTCCTGAGTTTTTGATGCATCTTTATTTTCTTAACCACTGCACCGCTTTCTCTGTCATTCTAGCATCCCTCGCAATCGCTAGCTTTCATCCGGGGCGGCTAACAGATGCGGTAGCTGTTGATTTGGAATCGGCGGGAGGCAAAGAGATTCGGAGCAGCTACCGGTGCAGGAACAAAAACGCATGCTCGCCAAACGGCAATTCCTCCGAACCCCCATCTTAGAGGTTCCACGCTCCGCGTTATTTACGAAAGCTGCCATTTCGAACTCCCAGTTCATATGAACGTGAACGTTTAATTCCACCGATTTGCAGGGTTCGATCTCGTGCGAGGTAATGAGAGGTGGCGGTTCAGATGGCGCGGTGCCTCCCCAGCCAAGAGGTGCGCATGTAAAAGTATGCGCTGTAAAACGTGCACCGCGGTGTAAACAATTGTATGACTGGTTTCTTGCAGCTGGGAGCAATTTACTGTGCTCATTGCCTGTGAGCGCAATGCTGAAATCGCGAGCTGGCCGAGGTGGAGGTGGGTCCTCTGCGACCGAATCTCTTTCTTATTGTCGGTAAGTTTAGCTGACAAGTAACAAACCGTTTTGCTCGGAGGTTATTTTTTTGCCTGTCGCGGCTGCTCTTCGATCCAGGCGCGGTGCACGTGTGCACGGGGCTAGCTGCCGCCGGGCCCAAGACGGCTCCCGCCGGGTACGGAGAGGAACAAAATGGCCCTCGGCGCTCATTCTTCTCTGACAGCCAGAGGACGCTGTCCTTGGTCTTTTATTTTCCTGAACGAGTACCGCGGGCACTTGGAGATTCAGCCAATGCGCTCAAATCACACCATTACTTACCTCATTAGATGACAGTTTTTCTTTACCTGCAACAGCTCCCATTAATTGTCCATTCGGCACATTAACCCCAGGACTTGAACCAGCGACCTCGAGGTCACGAGACTCCGTCCTGATATTACATTCTGCCTTGCCCCCTTTCCTTCCTTTATTGGCGATACGTACTGTTAAAAATGGAGAAACCATTGAAGAAAGATGGTACAACGATGTCTTTTAAAACTGTGCGTCTCCGAACCCGGCAGAGCTTTAAACCGTTAACGTTCAGAAAAAGATATCAGTTCAAACGTGGCCTTGGTGGATGACTGAAGACATTGTTCAACAGCTCAAGATCAATCTCAAAACAAGTTACAGACCAGAAGAACTGACCGCCGAACCCTACACCTACATTTTGTACTGTGTGACCTGAAACCTTTTCGCTGTTCGGAGTGACTTGTAGTTTTACCAATTTATACAGGTTAAATACATTACTGGAGAACGTCGGGGTACATTTCCGTGCACTTCCAAGTTCAGCGTGTGTTCATATACTACGCTTGGACCTCAGGTCTCCGACTCAGCTCTTTCATCTGTACTTTTTATGCCATAGCTTAAACTCTAGCTTTATTTATCTAAGCTCAATTTGAGTGTATGTGACATTTTATAAACCAATATTAATAGCCTCCAAGACTGTAGTTGTTTTGCTGCTCATTCAGGAACCTTTGCAATTAAACATTTTTTGAAGGAAATGCTTTTGGTAAAAACTGTGCGGAGACATGACCCCCCCCGGTAGCTGGGTGGAGGAAGACCCTTGGTTAGGCAACGGGTGTGTGTCTGCCCCCCCTCCCTACTTTACACCCTGAGCAATAAACATTAGGCATTGCCACGAGTAAGGAACATGTCATTGTTCCTGTTATAGGAGCTTTTTACTTGGAGAATGTTTAATTTTTTCCACGTCCTACACCTAGTAGATTAGACCAAATTTGTGAGGGCAGGACAATGGCCAATCACATCTCTTTCCCCCCCGACAGTTCGGCCAGTGATAAATACATGTTTTCTTCAGTAAGCGCAGATATCATTTCCATCTCTTGTGGTTGTTAGAGGAGAACTTTCAGAGCAAGCGCCTCATTGGGGAACGGGTGGATAGCTGAGGAAACGGCACTGGTAGGGGGCTAGCGGTGTAAACCACCTTCAAACGTCCTTCAGCCTTGTCCCGGTCAGAAAGGAGACCGCACACAGGAGGATGTTGGCCAAGGGTTTTTTTCTGCCAAAACCACATTTTTCTTGACTTAACAATGTGATGCTTCATGACACACAGGAGGAGAGGGAGCACATGGCTTTTTTTCTTCCTTGTCAATGCGTATGTCTGACCGAAAGGACGGCTGCAGAAAAGCCTTTTCTTACTACGGTGTATTGCCACAAAAAGATGATTTATTGCCTTTGACAGAACATAGTCCATAGCTATCTGGAACTGTTATGCCTCATGGGGGACTCCTGTATCGTATTGTGTCAATATCTCTGTTACTTATGGCTCATCTTTTTCTCAAGGTCAACGCATCTATTTCACCGAGGTCGGCTTCCCATTTGGCACAATACAGCCATAGCTGTGAGAGATGCTACCTAATTTGTAGCGATGGTTCTGTAGCATTTTAGACTTTATTTAAAAAAGAGCGAGAAATAGGTTACGCTGGAATGTATATGTTTGTCTTTTTGTAAAATGTGTGTAAGAGGGCACCTTACTTTATAGTATAGCTACATGTGTAGAAAATGGGAAGTGAAATTTGAAAAACCATGCAAACATTTAAAAATTGGCTGGTTCGATGGAAAATGTTGAAAAAGACTTGTTCGTAGCATTTGTTGCCATCTGTGTTTATTTAAAATGTGTGCCTTGACTACTCATCTACAGTTGCATTTGATGCAAATGATGAAAGTACTTGTCCAAAGTAAAAAGAAAAATGCGGAATAGGAGATGTTAGGTTGCGACTGGCATACACCACGAGGAATAAATTTTGTTGTATTTTATTGTCGGAACCAAAATGTGACCAATTCGATTTCACTGCACTTTCGCGGTCAGTTTGCTACATGCAGTAACTAGCAATAGGGTCGCTCACCCATGGCTAAACGTGTGTCCTCAGTCAGGTGGATGTGTGATGTAGTGTTGAAAGAAGTGTGCCGTACCTGTATTTGTCAAAGCAAGCCAACGTGGTTGTCAAAGAACACAAAAAAAGCAACATCAGCAGTAGAAGTCACTTTGGTAGAGTTGAGTAAAGCCTCAGATGCACCATGCGTGGTTTTTCCAGGTCCCAGGCCTAATACAGCAAGAGTAATTGTGACTTCTCAGAAGACATTTAATTAAATTTTTAGTAGGAATATGCTTACTGTTTATATTTATCAGATGTTTTTTTTAATAACACAGTGCAGTATACTACTCAAAAACAAGGAATTGAAAACATGGCTATCTGTTACAGCCACATATCTTGCAACAAAACAGAGCCAGTGAACCGGAGATCATCTGCAACAGCGGCTTTCACATTGAAGAGAGAACAGCATAGAAGGTGAAATCCATGTAAACGGGAAAGGAAAAGATCGGCAAGGACGTGAAGTCATAAGGATAACATTTAGTCAGCGTTCCAGCCAACAACGCAATAAAACCAACAGAAACGGGATTCAGAGTCGAGGAAATATTTAGCCAGTCTGTAACGGGTTGAACGGCACTGTACCAGAATGGGGTAACACAGCTTCAAAAGTCACAGAACCCATCGACTCCAAAGCGTTTCTACAGAAAACGGAGAGATACTGTTACAATAAGGCAAATATGTATGTGGTCCAAAATAGGGAAAGTATTGAAAACTCATGAAAAATTCATAAACCGATCTTGCATGACAGAAGCCGAACCGCAACCGTGTCAAAAAAGGCTAGATTTCTGGAAACCAAGCAATTTCGAATGAAATACCAATGCCCAAAATCCAGCAGTTCTAAGAGGTACTACCGAACCGATCCCCATTCAAGGTTGGCCTTCCCCCCTTGGCATACCAGCTTTCGTTTTGTAAATGGGCGTCTAGTTCGGTTGGAGAAAATACGAGATCATCGCATTGAAGAGCTAACACTGCGGTATTTTAGAACTTCATTAACCGGCACAAGTTCCTACATAAGACGACTTGCGTCTTTTTGTCAAACCCTGAACCACGTTTATAGCTGTCACTCTGTTGCAGTAACACATTAATCAAAACAAACATTAGGTAAGAAACGTAAGGAAATGTATTTTTTAATATGTTCAGGATACAGTCATCCCTCCGTTTGTTTTTATTAGAGCACCATTAGATTTTTAATATCATTTCTCAATGTACGCGCAAATCTGCCCGATACAGTGCTGCTGGGTGGGGGGGAAAACAGACAAAAAAACAAAAAAGTAATGCCACCACCTTGCTTCTGTGGCGGTATCAATTTAGTACTGCAGTACATCGGCAAATGCGGTAATATTTAGCATTGTTGTACATCGACAAATGCGGTAGTGTAAAATGCTCCGCTACATAGGGGACTATGGAAATATTTAGTGCTCTTCTACATTGGTAAATATAAATTTTTCCTGACCAAGGGAAATTCAAGGGATTTAATTTGTACAAGAAACCCATATATACACCCAGTTGTTAATAAAACACTTTTGTTTCAGTCGTATCACAGTTGTGAATCTTTTTTTCGCTCCCACAACAGCGTATACAGAGTGTTCTGTCTTACGTGCGTACGCTTTTTTCTGTTTTCCAGTCAAACATTATTTGGTAGTTTTTCAGTTGGTCTAGAATACATTATAATTGTCCTTGTAAGAAATAATGTCTCACTTTACCTGTTTTCACACAATGTGGAAATGAACTGGAATGCATAAATCGAGGCATGTTATTGTTAAAATGAAATTAAGGACCGGGGTATTGTACGCCGAGAAAGGCCCGTGGCCTCCTGAGTCCAATAGTAACAACGCTAAAATAACTAACTTGCTTAAAAATTGCCCCCGACAGTAAATATGGAGAAGTATAATAATGGATTATTACTGTATTCGCAATTATCGTCTGTTCAGTATGAAGTCAAGAAAGTCTGAATGTAGTCGAAACTTGAAGTAAATTAACACTACAGGTACAGATTATTGGAAAAACAAACTGTATACAGGCTGAGTTTGAATCTGGTTGGTACACATTATTAATCAAAATGCATAACAAAAGTAATTCATTGTGAAACCCCCTTTTTTTACCAGAGGGCCTAGCAATCTCTGGAGATAGAGATTGAGATGAGCTCAAAGAGAAATTCCCTCAGTCAGTTAGACTTGAGGCAAATGGCATCCCAACCTGAGGACATGGAGGAAATGAAATGGTATCACAGCGCAAGCAGAAATCCACATGGCCTGTTGGGAGGCTTCCATGCAAACATGTTGACATGGAGTATGGCAGCGGTGTGGGGGCATTCTGTGCATCCGCAGTAAAGCTTTGGATATCCAGTCACTCACGCGGCAGAGTACCATTTGCCTCGCCGACCGGAAGTGGCAGAAAATACGTGCAACTCGGGCACCGCGAAAGTGTTTGAAAAGGGTTTGCGATGTCACATTGCCGTACCTAGAGTCGACCAAGTAAAAATGATCCAATTTTATGAACAGGAAACTCGTTGTCAGTAGCTTATTACAAGTCACTTTGGAGCAAAGTGTTAAAAAATGCCAGAAAAAGGGGACGAGGACGAGGAGATGCTTTTCTCCAAAGCTAAGTAGTTCTTTGCCAACACGTTAATCTAAGACAATCTGTAATGGCGGATACCCACGACGACCAGTTACAAACATTTGCTCATTTGTACACCTGAGGAATGTAACACACTAGGCAAGTTTAGGTAACCAATTTAACCAAAACGCACCTTTTTTGACTGCGGGAGGAAGCCTGCATGAATGCAAGGAGAACATGAAAGTTCCTCAGGAACCGAACAAGTCGAACTGACATCCGATCGCAGGGCCTGGGGACCACAAAGGATCGGCTCTTCCTGCCGGTCTGTCGCGTCGCCCTCTCGGATTTCAAACGACAAGTTTTCAGTTACAATTTCATGGCCTTACCTCTCTCTTATTGGTCTTCTTTCCTACTCTTTTCTCACTATAGTTTCTTTTCTTATCTGTTATAAGTCCTCAACAAAGTGTTCACCCTCTGGAACTGGAAGCTGTCCTCCCTGCAGCGCAGCATGATGTTGCTACTGTCTCCCCTCGTGTCTACCTCCAAGCAGGAAACCGTTTGACAGGTGTGGCTACCTGTGTGCCTCTGCCTCACATGGTGCGTGTGGCTAGTCGGTCACAACTGCCCCCAGGGAGGATCACCGCTGCCCAGACATGGGCAAAGACAGCCGGTGGCTGCCATCTCATAGCGGGGTTGGAGACAAACTGACAGACAGTTCCACAATGCCATTCTCTGGTCCCCCCTACCACAAGCTTTTCCAGCTGTTTGGGAATGTCGATCAAGCTTCACGAGGAGAGCTCCGCGATGCTCGCCGTTACCCTGAGCTAAGTAGTGTGCCAGGGCAGTATCTATATATTCGGTCCAGGAAAGTGCCACATTCTGCTTATGGTGGCTGTTCCCCGCTGCTTCCACTGAAGATACTTTTAAGGATGCCACAGAAAAAATGCATTTGTGTACATCAGACAGCGGTTTGGTCCATGATGAGGTCATTGATAATCTATCTGTCCTCAAACAATGTTGTCTTCCACTCACATGCTGTGTTGAAGGCCATATAGTGGGATGGAGGTGTATTTCTCTCCGGTAAAGGTGCTGCCGCGGTGCATTGTTTTCTCCATTTCCGTCATTTAACTAGTTTCCACGAAGTCTAGAGACGGCCCGAATGGCACAGCCGCATGTCAAGCCATGGATGAGCTTGTAACAATAAGCCAAGCATCTGCTGACGACTGCCAGAGTGACTTCTTATATCTGTTTTGTCCCTCTCAGATCTCAGGAAGACCTTTGAGCAGGAGCCTTTGGGGAAGGAGGTGTCACTGGAGCAAGAGGTGCTGCTGCAGTGCCGCCCACCCGAGGGGATACCAGCAGCTGAGGTAAGCACCCCCTCCACACACACTCACACACACATACCCGCACACCTGCCTTCAGCTGCGGCCATGTGGCGTACAAACACAAGTCAGCCTCCCGTACGAGGTCCACTTGCTAAATCCTGCCAATAGATTGCTACTACCTATCAGTTAACAAGAAAATATTCTTCTAAAAATAATGAAAGGGTGTGTTTAAAGCCAGCCCTGTCTTTTTGTTAGCACGGGGTTAAATGGAGTTAGACGACATGACAGGCTAAAGTCATCCTGCATTGCTTGGGATAAATCCTGGACAAAGGAGCTGCGATCAGACTGCCGTTGTTGCGGCACGAGGCTAATGAGAAGGTGATAAAACTTGTGCATAAATGAGCAGAAGTTTTCTAGCAGTGGAACGATTTCAGGAAATTCCTAAAACCTCACATACTACATTATGGTCTCATAAAATAAATAGGCCGATTTGTTGCTTCAGTTTAGCGTGACATCTCCCGGTTTCTCTCTATTTGCTCCCTTCTCGCTCTGTTCCCGGAAACAAATTGAGAGTTTAATGTCTTGTGACCCCGTCTTTGGTATCGGACTTATTTCCTACCTGGCTCGATCGGTTTGCATCATTTCCCTGCCTTATCAGGCGCGCGTGGCTTGTTTTGCAACTCTGGAGGCTCGCGCGAGTCATTTGGCTATCCGATTGATATTTGGAGGAACGTGCACCTGTCCCAGTGCAAGTTATAATGTCTGGCTCCTCTGCTTGTCTTACACATTTCTTGGACCACCATGAAATGGACCTACACTGACAGTAGAACAGTTAGAAAAAGCAGATGGGAACGTCCAAGTGTCTGACATGCATTAATGTCAATTACATTACTTCTAATGAACACAATTTTGCAATTAAGTGTGTTCCTTTTAATGTTCTTGGTTCCAATGTTGCTTTGTCCTGATTTTTGGCTTAGTGAAGATAGACAGACACCATACAGGCCTCAGGCAGGTAGGAAGGCAGGGGCTCATCACCGAATGTAAGAGTCCCTATGCTTGTTATTACATGCAGTCATTTGTTCATGCAGAAAGGCCAGTCAGATTTTCTGGAGAAATGTCCACAAATATGTGACCCGGTGCAATTGCTGACACTTTGTGCAATCCGCCGGCTCAGCGTTTGCTCCTAATGTTGGGCTAAGCGGGAAAAGTGCAGCTACAGCCCACTCTCAAATAGTGATGAGCTTCCGGAGAGAAGGCAAATCATAGGAACGGTCATTGGAGGGAGGCTGGTAGTTGGAGGAGGATAGCTTAAGGAGGAGATCATTTTAGTGGGAGATAAATGCTGCCTAGGGATGCAGGTCCTCTTTCAGGGCCCCTAGCACTGCCATCTCCCTAAAGATGCTCCTTAATTAAGGGTCTGTCAGATTCATGGATCACCTGTGGCACCCATGCAAGGCAGTCGTCACCATTTTATTTTCCAGATACATTTAGTCCAGAACATGTGTACGTTTAGAGAACCTTCTTTCCCTGTTGTGGCTCCATAAAGATTTAATGAGAAGCATGTATGTGCATGTACACATCTGTTCTCGCATAGAAGTTTGTTTAGATGACCGGTATTTCTTCGGCAATCAAAACTTTTCCCAATCCTTATACACACAAATTGTTCACTTGAAACCGCAGTGCAGTGGTTCCCAAAAAAAGCCATTCCTTAGTTGAACATTTGTAAATCGGAATCTTCGAGCCAGTTACTGTATGTTCAATTGTAATATTTAAGGGTTTTAACCATCCAGGAAATAAGGCCATAGGAATAAAATCTTAATTTTTCCACAGTTTGTCTGATATGGCGCCATCCATTTAGCGCTGCCATAGATCTGCCCCAATCCATTTAAACATGTTGAACATCAAGCCCAACATCTCTTCTGTAACTGCACACAATAGTTAAACAACCATTTGCACACTTTTTTCTGTAAAAGTAATAACGCACACGCAAAGACACAAAAGCCTTGAAATATTTATAATCTCTCCGTCTGGCCCTTCCGTCCGTACTTAACTCTTCATTTAGAACTGGTACACTAACTATTAACCTACATATAAAACAGCAAGGCATGATGGGGGAGCCGCAGATATGTAATGCTTATATACGGAAAATAACTGCATTTTTCATATCCCCTAGGTTCGAAAAGTAAGACGCCCGTGCCTTTATATGCATTTTTCCGAATCTCTTTATTTCAACATGCTGTGCTGGAACAGCAGTCTGCACATTTGATTTTGACTAAGTTTATATTTGTTGTATTCTGTTATGCAGATGATGGTTTAGTAACTGGGGTGGGTTATTGTACTTGTGCGTTTTTTCAAATTATCTCGTTGCCTAACCCCAGTATAGCTTTTGTTGGGTTTTTATGCGCTTAGTGTATTTATGTGCATTCAGCGCTGCGAACTAAGGGTTTGTGTTTATATCATGTTTAGTGGAATTTGATAAACGATACAACTGCGAGCAAGAAGCAAGGGAGCATGCGTTTGGGTTCGTGTTTTGTTTCTTTGTGCAGCTCAAGCAACTACTCTGCGGAGGGGCTACGGGGGGCCATCCTTCAGAGATGTGGCCCGTTTAGCTCTTGAACAAACTCTTTTTGTCAACTCTAAGAAGGCAGACTAACAGGAACAGAGGAGGCCATGGGATCAAATTCGCAACTCGCTGCTTTTTCTAAAGCTCCAGGGCACTTTTCTAATCCTATAAAAAACGATTAAAACATACCGGCTACAAAATGCGTTTCTTGTGCCTGTCCGCTTCCCGTGAGACTCCTCTTGTCCCTGCAGTCGCCAACACGCTTGGCAGCAATCGGCAATAAAAGCCGGGTGCAGAGGTGACGGTTGGCAGACCGAACGGCGACACTGCCAGTTGCCACGGGAGTGGAGCTTTCTAGTAGGCAGCCTTTCTGGACACCTGTGGTCCCTCTGCATTAATGAGGTCCTTGTGGTAGGACCTCTCTGCTCTACAGAAAGGGCTGCATTGTACCCGGGGACAGAGGTGAAACCTGGAAAGTCGTACAATACGCACATTACCGAATGCAAGAAGACGAGGAGTGAACGTGGAGCAATTTCGTGGCATTACGGATCCACATTTGTGTTGCATTTTGAAATGTTTTGCATCCACCCCGTGTTGACAGCCAGCAGCACCACACTTCTTTTTGCATCTTAGCCGCAGAAGCTGTGCAGTTGCGGGTGCATTCCCTTATTGCTTTCCATTTGAGTATGTCTGTGCGTGTGGCTTGCAAAGAGTGTTTGCAAAGGCTCTGGCAGGGTACTTCTGCCTACGTGTGACCATATTGGTTACTTGCATTTGGATTGCATACTGGAGAAATTTAGTGTAAGTACGTTGCTCAAAAGTACTACAGCAGAGGGGGCTCTAACACTACGCGCTACGGCAGCAGTTTTGCTACAGTATGGACCTGTGTTTTTTAGCATGCGCGTATTGCGTATTGGTGGGCTCGTGTCTTTCGAATGCGAACCGCTTTGCTGTTCCTGTTTGTTACGGACAAGCAGTTTTTGCAATTATCTTCTGGGCCGGCACGTACGGTATCATTTTTCCCGAGCCGCAGGGCAGTTTTGTCAATTTCATCAGTCGAGACATTTGGGCCATCAAAGAAGCAGGTCCGAAGGGGCTAGCCGGCCTACAGATGTTAGTAGTTGTAATCATGGCACCATGTAACAGGATGTATAGCAAACTATCGGTCAATAGCCGAACGAGTTCTAACATAATCATTGTGCACGTGTGTTAAGATTTGTAGTCAGCAAGCTCAATTTATTATTTAACACGTGTTTTACCCTCGGTAGCAAAATCTTTGTTTTTCAGTGTACCGAGTTCCAAGTACGGTATCTTGTGGTGACCTGTAACTGCACAAACTTAACGCCCCCCCCCATCGATAATTTCGACACTCAAAAGCACACCACGTGTGTTTCGATGATCTTCTCATCCAGATGAGAGCGGGGGAGAAGCATCGGAGACTTGGGCCTTGTTGAGGCTTTTTATAATCATTATAAGCGGTTTTATCAAAGAAAAATTGCTTTCTTTAGCATTACGTATAATATGTACAGTAAAACTTTTCCCAAAGCAGCTCAGAATAAGTCCCACTCTCAAACTTGCACCTGGGACTGTGACCTTGTAGTTTGTGGCCACGCACCTAGGTTCAGGATGGCACTGTGATACCGCACGTACAGCTTTTACCTCACAACTCCCAGATTGTGAGTTCGGACACGGGTTCAATCAGTCTGCACAGAGTCAGCAAACGTTATCCATATTTTGTGGGTTTGTACTCTGGCTTCCTCCCCCTCACCGGAGACATGCGACTCAGGAGAAAGAGTGATTCTAAATTGTCCGTAATGTGAATATGCAAGAGTTAAATGCACATGTGAGATTTTCCTACGGTTCACTGGCCTGCCATCCAGGACTTACCCTGTCCCGTACCCTGTTCTTCTGGGGTACAGGTTTTGGACCACAGTGAATGGATGACTGAAATCTAAATACACTTTTCTCGCTGCTGGCCCCATGCTCCTCAGTAGTAAGTTCTCTTTCTGTTCGCGAGGAAACGAGAGGAGAACACTTTGTTTATTTCTCAGATCCTATACGTAGCATATAATGGATAGCTGGAAGTGCACCTGCGTGGGTCTCACACTGTTCTCCACCCTGTCATCCCCCAGGAGAGCTCTGTTCAGCGCATCTGGAATCTGATTTATAGGCGACCTGCTCGCGTCTCATCTACCGACCCAGGGCCGGTGCCTAAAGCCCTTACAAGACAGGTGCCTGAACACATTCTGGCACGTGCATGCCCGGAGTCAGGTCACATTGGTAAACCTTGCCGTGTGCAGGGCAAATATGCATTGAGCGTCTGCGTGGAAATTAGCCGTGATGTCACGGTCATTGCATGTAGTTCAAGTAATCGAGTGGCTGGTAATTATTAACCCGGACTTGAAA
Source organism: Heterotis niloticus (assembly GCA_018136845.1). Classification (NCBI taxonomy): domain Eukaryota; kingdom Metazoa; phylum Chordata; class Actinopteri; order Osteoglossiformes; family Osteoglossidae; genus Heterotis; species Heterotis niloticus. Next base: position 37,560,076 of record CM030889.1, on the reverse strand, counting down.
ACTGGATAGTTTTTACATTAAAGAGGATCAACTCTTGGGAACGTATCCATACTTGAGCATAGGCATGAAAGTTTTTTTAATTAAATTTTTTTAGCATACAAACAGCACCGTAAACATGTCATGAGACAGTTATTGTTTGTGACAATTTTCTGTCTTCGACGATAAAGAAACGATAAAGAAATTCACCAATAGTGATTTGGTCTCATCTGTAAATCTACTCTTCTGTCTGTTTCCTCCTAAATTATTTATTTGCAAAGCACAACTTTGTCCACAGCTACTTACATAGATTACAGCATTTGATATAGCTGGTTATTCAGCTAATGTGGTTTTGTATGGTGCCAATTCTTCCACGGATCTCGAACCGGCAACTCAGAGTCCGATTTCTCAATCAAAATGCCACCTGCTACTGGCCTTTCTCTACCTGTCTTTGTCAAGGAACACCGTTTGCCTGAGGGGAGGATTTTTGCATTCTCTTTGAGGAATCCCACAGGCTTCAATTTCCATCCTCTCTCCGGGGCCCCGGATGATGCCATAAATATAGTTCAGGTCCGCTGGGGCCTCTTTGGGTGTCAGCGACCCAGTTCTGTCTCCACAGGTAGAGACAGATCTTCTCCACCTTGGCTTGCGAGGTGACTCCGTAGCTCCTCTCTCGTGGTCTCGAACTGCCAATAGAGGTTCCACAGGCTCCGCGTGTAAAATGTAAAAAGAGTACACGGCTCACAGTTTCAATTTATCAGTGTTTTTCGAGGTTCACTTATTGTCTCTCTGCCCTCATACGGCTAAACAAAAGAGAATTGTTACTCCTTCAGTGTGGGCCACTAATATACAATGTAATAATAATAATACACTAAGACAGATAGATGGTTTAATTTCTTGTCCTGACTTTCCTGGTGATGGTCAGGGTTGAAGCCAGCCGAAAAGGCAGATGGTTCCCGCAACAGTCCCCAGCTCTTTCTAAAGGGTCCCTAAGTATTCGCAAGGCAACCAAGAGATTATAGTATTAGTAATATAGTATGGCTCCAAGGGTTTCCCTGGATCGCTGAGCTTCTCACCTTGAATCAAAGGATTGGCCTTGGCCTACCGTTTCTGTGTAGAAAACTCATTTTAGCCACTCATACCCATTATCTTGTTCTCTTAATCATTACCCGCAGCTCATCACGGTAGGATGACAACGAAGATCGCGTAAACTGGGAGCCATGTCTGAACACTGCACTCATGCTTTGTCACTTTAGACCAGTACGGCATCTGGAAAACTGCCAACGTCAGATGAATCCAAGTTTTGATCCTCCTGTTCCTTTCTTCTGTCACTCCTCCATTAGAGCCAGCTGTTCCCACCCTTATCCAGAGAGGGTTATTCACTATTTTCCAGGAGAAGACCATGACCTCAGACTTAGAGATGCTTATTTTTGCCACTTAACACTTGGCAACAAACTGTTCCTTTGCACATTGAAGGTCATTTCCAAATGAGGCCAAAATGACAACATCATTCGCAAATGGCAGAGATGCTACGCGGAGAGTTTCCCAGCCTGACTCCTTCCAAACCTTAGCTGTGCCTTGAGATCCTAAACAGGAGAGAAAATAAAACCCACATCGAACAGATTAGTCGTATTAGGGAGGGATATCAGTACTGTACTCTCGGAGATGAGAGTCATTTTGCTTATGCATTAACTAATATGGATGTCAACAAAAATTGCATTTAACACCATTATATTTCCAGATTTAATGCATTCATTTCAACACGTCTTGAATAATGCGATCAAACCTGAGATACTTCACTAATACCATCCAGCTAAATAAATATATATAAAATTCCATGAGCTGCAGAACTTCCGTTAGATTAATCCATGCACAAAGCTCCATTCGAGGTCTAAGTTGCAAGCGCTACTATCGGAGCTCAAAAAAGGTCTTGGAGGCTCCAGTGTTGCGAGACAGATAAGCGGACAAAAGAAGACTGGGGTATTCGACAATTAACAATAGAACGCGACATATTTGTGCATAAAGTTCTGAGGACACATTAAGTCTGTTTGCGCCTGTCCGTCCTTTACACTTACGGGACTCATCTTGACCACGTTCCAACGGCGGCTCCTCGGCGCCAGACTTTCCAAAGCATCGTCCCTCTTTTGCTTTATTCGTCAATGTCCTGGTGATGGGCAGTGAGCCTACTCCTCATCCTAGATGAACATAACTCCTGCCCTGCAGTTTGTGGCATCTTCACTCATTGAGGAAAATAAGCTGCTCTGTGTCTCCCCTTAGATGTTTTACCTCCCTTTTCCTCATTCTACTCAGCTAGGTCATTAATGTCCATTTTAATGAATGAGTGTTTTATTTACATTAATACATTACATTAATATTTTTACACTGTGCGGAAAAGATTGCTGCGGTAAACAAACCAGGTACCCAATGAACAAGAAACCCAGGAAGAGTGCCCCCCCCCCCCGTCCTAATCGCAGATTGACAGGTAGTGCAATGATGCTCCTGTGCCTTCACCAGGCAGCGCTTAGTCTGCCGACAGTTCCGTTCCACAACAGAGGCTTATACGCCCCATCTACGCCTTAAATTGCCCCTTTGATTCCGATATGAATGGAACGGTTTCGCGATTGAAAATCAGCGCAAACACACAAGAAACCTGTTTCTCAGTGAACAAATTTGTTTAAATAGTGCTTTCCTGTCCAGTTTAGCGACGTTTCCTTCCCGGAGCCCTGCCGTTTTAGTCTGCGACTCCGGGGGGTTGCTTTCGAAGCCCCGCCGTCACATAGAGTCACTCAGTTCAATTAGACAAGCGACACCGTGCACAGACAGCAGCGGAATTATGTGTGGGAATGACAGAGCGGCAAGTGAAAGGGGCTTTGGAGAATTAGGGTAATTTGAAGTCCCTGAACAGCCGTGTGCAAGAACTGGGGCGATCAATGAACAGAGGGAAGATAAACAAATGATGACACGAACACATAATGGTTCTCTCTTATCCCAAAAAGCTTCTTAGATCTAGGCTTGTATTTGTTTTGATCGTGACACAAAACTCAATTACAAACCAGGTGAAAACGCCGAATTAAAATTACAAAGCGGGTAAAACGGAGTTGCCTTTTAGAGTTTTCGTTTTTATTGAATCTGGATCGGGGTGTATTTAACTTCTTCCGTCGAACAGCTTAAGATAAATGTATGTGTCGTGGGGAAGAATGCACAAGTCAGCTACCAGTACCAAACTCCTTTTCCTTAAGTAACAACTACAATGATGAAAGAGAGAGCGACTTCCACCTTCAAAGTGACCTCTTTCCAGTTGTACTTGTGCAACCACAGGGAGCATCGCACACTAGCGTGTACGCGCGGCCCGTCCCTCGCGGGTCTCGAAAACATTTTCTTTGGCATGGGTTCTATGACGGTCCGATAATTGGCCAGAAATAGCGTTTGCTGTCTGTCTTAGGGCTCGTTCGGCTGGCTTGGCGGTTCCACGATGGGAGGTCTGGCTGCCGCCAGGGGAGATCGAAGCAGCGGTTCTTCCCCCTTTGTCTGCTTCCCTGTTCTTCCCCGCCATGCAAAGAGCTCCCACTTGTGACACGAAGGCTGCAGCTGACGCGTGACAGTTTTTCTGGGTTAATGACAACAAATGAGCCAATTCCGTTAACGAATCTCTTGGTGCCAGTCAGTCAGTAATGAGCAAGGGCACATCTGCTCGGCACGGAGACCACACGGCCTGCGAAAACGTGCACGTGAGAGGAAAGCGGAGGGCTCCGAGTCCGCCTCGGAGGGAGACCCGCGCTAAAAGTTGTCGGTGTAAAAATGAGCCCCATAACACTCGAGCAAAAATGTGCCGGTTTTCGTATTTAAAACCACATTGCCGCCACATTTGGTAGGAAGTGAACAGCAGGTCTCATAGGCGCCACAAAAGCAGCAGAAGAGAATTTCTCCTGGATTGCTGGTCTCAACGTTAAACCTTTGGAAGGCCCGCGAGACCAGAAGGCCGCACGGACACTCGGCCCCAATGGAGAGCAACTCTGACTTTGACCTTGAGCTCCTCCGTGGTGCCCTGACATTTAAGTCCCTCCCGCTCTGTAAGAAACACTGGTCTTTCCAAGAAAAGGGCTGCTAAAACCACCATTATTGACTTTGGCCAAACAGCAAGTTTAACCTTAGTTCTCTATTATAGGTATGAATGGTTCGAACGGTGGTATTTTCAATAGCAATACATAATGTAGATGCAAAGGCTGGATTTTAAAAAGCAGCACAGAAACAAGACAAAACTTTGGGAACTTTTACAGCTGGGAAAGCAAACAGATGTGTGTTGGCTCAACTCTTACTGGAAGCCAGAAACGGAGAGCTTGGTTATTTTGACACGCAGCAAGAAGATTGGATTCTCTCGAAAAGCCCAAACTTGGTAGAATTTGGTAAACTTGGTTGAAAAAGAAAGAAAATGACAAGTTACGGCCGGACAGACGAACCTCTTCTGTGCCAAAGGTGTACACGGAACGGAAGTTTCTGGGCAAACTTTGTCTTTGTGGTTGTTAAAAATCGACGCTGGCCTCAACAGCATCCAACAGTAACGATAGCTACCACGAATTGTCTGGGTGTGGCTCGACACATCAAACCTATTACCTCGCAGATTCTTTCTCGCATCTTACCAGCCTTTTTTCTGCCGCCAGAATAAAAGCTGAAGTCTTTGTTTTTGTTCAAACGAATTCTCAGTTCGGCAGCCACGACAGGGAGGATAGGGTTTCTTGGGAGGCATCACCATTCCACCCATGAGTGCGGAACACCCCTCGAACCGCTGGAGTGAATATCCAGTTGGTCCACTCAGGAAGAAAAAGGATTATTGCGCTGTAAAAAATTAGCCTTGTGCAAGAGTTTCTGCTGAGCATGAAAGTTATTGTAAAAAGTAATCTGAAATAGTTTCAGAAAAAAAGTAATTTTGACTTATGGATATGTTACATTTTTGTTGTGTACCAGTGCATTTAAATTGACAAAGAGCAAGTAATCGCACGCTACAGACCAAGGTTTTAAACGTAGACCTCTTTAACGCCAATAGTACAAGGGTGAAATATCGAGCCATGTCTACAACATACATCTTAATGAGTATCTTAATGTGCAAACCCCTATTCTTCATAAGGTTTGAACAGTCCAGTACGGTCCTTTAGTCTCAAAACGGACTGTTTTGGTTTAGCATATAATTTTTGCCAGTATAAAGCTTTTCAAATGTCTTAAAACTCTGTTGCGCTTGAGGAGATTTGACTCAGGCACATTGGCCAACAATATGTACCATTCCAGCTCTGCTGGGTGCGCTTTCTTTCCCTAATCTGTTTTTGTGACATTTGAAAAAATAAACATTCGCATCTCAATGACAGATAATTTCATAATATGAACAAATTGCCAGCCGTCTTAGATTGCGGTGTCATCTCTCCCCACTAACAGTCAGCTATTGGTACGTATAACGCTGTCATTTCCTGTCCGCTGCGTTCATCTCTCTTTGGCAACCATTTGAAAACTCTTTGAATCGTCGCCGGAAAATAGAAGAAATCGGGCTGCGGGAGACCGTTGTCAGTATTGTTCAGTAAAGAAGAGCATCGACGTTTAATGATAACGCTGATCTCTCCATCTACATTTTCAAAGGGCAACCATGCTCTCAGCTTCAATGAGGAATTACACTCGGAATTGACCTCTTCGTTTTGGCTCGAAACCAGGGCACTCACCGATTAAGCTCTCGTCCACCTTTCTTGGCAACTCCTGGACGGGCTGCAACTGCAACTGTTAGCGAATACTCACAATTCTATGGTAATCGTAGCGATTTTTGCAGCCTTCTGCAGGGTGGGTTGTTACGTCGCTCGGACCGGAGCCAGTGGAACAGGCGGTCAGTTAGCTGTTACACCTTAGGGCTGGGAGAGAACGGGGGAGGGCAACGGAGGCAAGAGGTGGGGCACGAATAGGCGGCAAGCACGTAGGCTACCCTCGGGCCCCCCCGCACAGGTGCATAACTCTACTGCTCGATCTGATTTCAACTTCTCTAAAGAGCATGACGAACAAAGTGCTTAATCTTTATTTCTGTGTAATCTCCTTAGCTGGTACAGTACCTGCTGGCCAGAGCAAGCAGATCAGGCTGTAAGTTGGCGCTCGGGGCATCGCGTCGTCATTGAGCGTTGTCACAACGCTCTACTCCGTTTTTCCGTGTCTTTTGCTTTGTTAACACAGACGTCGCAAATATAATTGCATAAATTGCTCTTCATGGGCCATTTCGATACCACGAAGTGCACCGCGGTTCCCTTTTGATTTATGTTTTAATATTCTCATAATGTCTACAACATTACCACTGATGAATTATGCACCGTGAGATGTAAAAGTTGGCATAAAACTGAATTCCCAGAGGCTGCTAGGCGATGGGATGCCCCCAGCACATTGGTATTTCGGGGCCCGTGCCCTGCTGTGCGGGCGGCACGTACGCGCTTCACGAAGACACCCTTTTTTTCTCGATCCTTCTCCAACACTCTCGCGGCAGCCTGGGTGCCTTGAACGAGAGTTCCACATGTCAATAGAGAAGAGCCAACAAATGTGCAGTCGGGCCATCCAATTACCCTGCATGTGTACGAGAGAAATAAACAAAAAATTGTGAATGAAATTTATAATTGTTTGTCCATCTGTCACAAAGATCAAGAGTATGGTCGGTTTCATGCCAATCGCTTTGTCTGCAGACACAAAGACTCTATAGCTGTAGGGCATCATTCAGAATTTTGGCTCTTTTTTGGGGTTGGGTACATTACATTGGAGTCCGATGGGTAATCGGAGTTCAAAAGTCTGAAATCCACACCATTTTACCATTTCACCCATTGGAGCCAAGCAATCATTTACACAGAAATAGAGCAAAAAGTTTTCTGGTCTTACAGTTTGTAAGTTCATATAATGAATTATAGTAGCTGTAGTTTTTCTGTATGAATAGCTGCGTATACAGTATTTCCACTTCCTTTGTCATTGATTATTTTTATTACATGATGTACTTTTTTATTACTGGTTTTCCCAGCACTAACTGAACAACAAACCACTTCTGCAACAAACTTGGATGAAGGATGCAAAGGTGTAACGGTCCAAAGTCATACTGGAAAGAGATTCTTGGTCTAGAATCCTACCGCATTCAAAATAATACTTACGTTGTGTTTACAAAGACTTAGGCAAGGGTATTTTGTTTTGACCATTAGCCTACGCCAGTTAGTCTGACCAGATTTGACCCCACAGCGAAGTCGGGCTCAGCTGGGCTACCGCAAGAGATCATCATAAACCCATCCGAATTATCATCACCGAGCCATAGGATTAGCTGGTACAAAAATAAGATTTTGCCTTGAGTGATCAAATAAAGCAGGGAAATCAATATATTGCTTTTGATGTTACCATAAAATGTCTTGCGTCACTTAGAAGTAAATTCTAAAGTATTTCATTTGAGAATTGTGTGGTTTTTGTCTGTACATGTCTAATGGAACTATAATTTCCATTAGAAAGGGTACTGTAAATAAAAGAGGAACCATTAGCAAATAGTTTGCATTCATGTCGAATTGATCTTTTTGGATTTATCGGCAATAACGGAACAAGAGAACCGAGAGAGATTCACACTCCGAGAAATTAAATATGAAAGATTTGCTTTTTTTCCCTCCCGAACTTCCCCCCGTCTTTCCCTCTTGTAGAAATTTCTCCCTCTGTGTTTTCCTAGGTCGAATGGCTTAAGAACGAGGAAGTCATCGATCCTGCAGACGACCGCAATTTTTACATCACCATTGACCACAATCTCATTATCAAGCAAGCACGTCTTTCTGACACGGCGAACTACACCTGCGTGGCCAAGAATATCGTGGCCAAGCGGAGGAGCACCACAGCCACCGTCATAGTTTATGGTACGCTATAGTCTGTCCTCATTCACGCATATAATATGTCCATTGTAGCCATTATCTGACTCTGGGAGTGTGCAGTTTCTACAAAGCTCATCCTGTTATGTTCAGCCTCTGTCTCTGTATAGAGTCCGTCGGCTGTCTTTGGACAGTTGCCAAATCCATATTTCATGAATCCTACATAATGTCATTGCTGTAACTCATTTAATCTCTGCTAGATTTGAGTTGTTGACTTTTAAAGTTTGTGCCCTATGCGTATGTTTGCTGAACCTAAGGTGCAGAAGTACAGTTTAATGGTATTAAATTAGAAAAAAAAAACTATAGCATTGTTCCTACTGTACGTAGCACACACAATTTAGAATTAAGCATATTATTCTTTTAATTCTAATTTTAATTATATTAATATTTTTTATATATTATGAAATTAGTTTAACCTCCTCCCTCACTGCAATTGAATGACTGCCCTGTACAATATTTGCAGTTGCCTTTTTAACTCCACAATGTATGTAACCTAATCTATGTGGCCTCCTACTGCAGAAACTCTTTCCATGCATAGTCATAGTTTTTTTTTTAGTTAGTTCCTCCAACGGAATACATTATTTTGATAGGAATGCCGAGCGGTATATCGGAACAGAAAGATGCTGAAAATAGCACTAACATTTTGCATTTGCATTTTATTTATTTGACTGATGCCCTTATACAGAGCAGTGTAAGCGACTGTAGGGGCAAAATGTTGCGTGGTGCACTAAGCGCAGAAGCAAAACAACATTGACAGAATTCATATTCATAGAGGAGCTTCTTATCTGGGCAGCTTTGAATTTATGACAAAATTGCATAACAATAACAATTTGCATTAGAGCAATAGGAAAGTTAGCCAATATCATTAAAGATTCAAGCGAACCAATTTCCTAGTGAGCAAACAGCTAATTTGTGGATTGGTTTTGGAATAATGCTCCGTCGAGTTCCTCTCGGGGGGAGTCAGAAATGACAAGGGAACTGATCTGAGTAAAGATTACATCACAGTGAGAGTAAAGGTAAAGAAACAGAATTATGGCCTGTAGAATGACAGCACGTGCTTTTCCCTTGCATTGGAGTCATAGATTGTCACACACAAAGAATGCAATGGATTGCACAACATTCCTTTCGAGTAAGTTGCGAAACCAGATTTGTTATTTGCAGCAGAAAATATTGTACACATTTATTTAGTAAACTATAGTATATTGTATAGAAAATATTTACTACAAACCTCTGCCGTACAAACGCTCAGCTTTCCCCTTGATGAGATGCGAACCAGTGCCACGGCCGGTTGAGGGGATGAATGCAATCATATGGGCAGGGTAGACGCTTGGGACGGCAGGCTTTCCACTGTCCTCCAATTGCTTTAAATGACAGACCCTTAGTTTGGATGTGAGGCCTTTAAAACTAAGACTTGCAATCCAGAAAATGATTAAAAAAAGGATTAAAATGTGTAATGCTCCCCTTTCAAACACCGTTTCAGCACTTGCTTGCCATGATATGTTCTCAACCACTTTTCCCTGGTTTCGGACAAGCTGCCTTATTTAGATAATGTATTAATAATTCGGTTAGAGGCAACAGGCATTCACGAGCATAAAACCTGCCACAATTCTGCTGGCTCACATTGAACCCGGATTTTGGTTTTGATTTGTTTTTCTTAATATTCCCAATGTAAATATAAATCCATGTGCAGGAAACAAAATAATTGATTTTTTTTTTTTTTTTTTTTAAATTTTGACCAACACTGCTTCTAATGTTTTTATTTAAGGTTTATATTCTAACCTACATGCAGCAATATACTCCTTTATATTGCTTGGTAACTTGTTAATGTGACAATTAAGATAAGCTGATAAAGTAGGTAGGTACTACAGCAGAAACGGAGATGCAAGCTTGGGTTTTTTCAATCCCAGGCCGATTGCTTTAACACCACGCCTTCCGCTGCCCCTGGATGAAAGTTGTGCAATTTAAAGCACGTGACTCTGACCGGGGTAGAGGAGTTAAGTGTAACGAACAGATGGATGATGTTGTTGGTTTCTACCCCTGTGTAAATCTGACCTTTTCCGGAAACCATTTCGGTCGCTGCGGTTTGCTCCGGCCTGCAGATGAGCCCATTTGCCAGACCTCGCCTCGCACTCGGCAAAGCTGTCCATGCACATTGTGAAACCACATAAAACAGTTCTCAGGCTTTGGGTACGATTTATTAAGAGAATTGCTTACCAGACTTGCGGAAGGAAAAAGGAAAGTTTCCGGACATTTTTCGTCCAATTAACCAAAACAGAGTAAAGCTTTTTCCCTTGCTAGAAGAAGAGATGCTGTTTATTTGTCAGCATCTTTCTGTCCCACTGCCCTCCGCCCACTTCATTTCTAAAGCTACCCATCTCCGCTTTTTACACAAGGTCAGGAAAGGACTTAATTGAACCATATTATGAAACCTCCCCCTTCACAATGGACGCTGTAAAACAAAATTCCATTGACTAGAAAGATATTACCACCGATTGGGACTTTGATGGCAGTTTATTGCACCGTGTCGAGATTGTTATTCATATGGCCACATTCATATCACACAAACGTGGCATGTTAAATAAGTCTCTGTTTCAGAGTCCCATCGAGACACGAGAGCTGTAGGGGGGCACAGTGAGGGAACCATAGAATCAACCTGGCAGAAGTCATATCAACAGGCTGCGAAAGGTCAAGGAGACGAGCAAAAGTCAAGCCCGGACTCCAATGAAGGGCCGCACTACCTGACTTCCCTCGGTTTAGAATCCCTCCAAAGTTTTATAGCTCCGGTATCGATTGTTCCTTTCGTTTTTATGTCATATAGTACATTTTTACAAGGAAGATATTACAAAGCAGGTGACGCAACAACATGGCAGGTACTGGTGCCCTACAGCTGCTAAAATGTTTATACTCAGGTTCAAATCTACATAAAGTTGTCCACAAGATGTATTTCAGGGAGATTGGTGACTCCGTACTTCCTTTTGCATGCGCGTGTGAGCCATGCTATGGTCTTGTGTCCCGTTCAAGATGTGCCCTGTTTTTCCCGAGTGATCCGGACTGCTGCCACACAGCATCATCCTTATTGATTAAAGATGTCAAATGTGCTTATTTTCTGTGGTCAGTTCAGAGGAAAATCCAAACGGCCAATGTGGGGGGAAAATGAGGCGTTGTCTAACCCCTACAATCTGTGAATGAAGATAGATAAAAGGGACGCGGTGGCAGCTGTATGGCAGTGCCACTGCATGCAAATGCTGTGGAATCTTAGCAAGATGCAGTGCAGCAAATGGAGATTAAAGGATAAATGGGAATCTGGAATATGACCTTCATTGTGAAATGCGGGAGGCATTTAAGCTGCTCTACATTTGCACATATATGCAGACAATTCTCGAGAATGGTAGGAGAGCGCTTTGCGGAGTTCCAAGGTTTACGATGTACGAATTCTTGTTGGCATTTCTCATTCTGGCGGATTTGACTTTATATAAGCGTGGGTAAACTTTCATAATTATGTCATTGAAGGACAATTAAGGGGAAAGAAGACATTTTTTAGCTCAACACCACAAATTCCACTCCGAGGAGGAATGGGAATACTGAGTACCTTAGCCTCCCATTCATTGGCCTCATTTGCTCGAGATCCTTTCCAGCGGAATCGGTTAATTCAGATCGTTGCTGTAAGCTATTCTCAGCTCTGGTCCCTCTCCATCAATCCATAGGCATTGTTTAAATTATTAGCAGGCGTGCAGTTTGCAACCGGTATGGTGCTCAGAGAACAAGTGACATAAAATTCAGCTCAAACAAGGAGTCAAAAGAGAAGAGCAGCCTGCAGCTCACAGTGTCTGCAGTAACAACCGGTCAATCTTTAAGCGGAGTTGCCGCTGCTTTGCCAAAAACAGTGCATCCTTGAAAAATCATTACTGTTACAGAGGGAAAGATGCATATAAAGTAGCATGATTGGAAGAAACGGGGTCAGAACCAACCTCCCTGGGGTCCTGCTAGAAAGGACCCTAGGCTTGCGATTTGTGGTCTGACTTTTGTCACCTCTTGAAGAAACTGTTACAACCAACCTCATTTTTAGAGTGCGAGGCCGCTTGCGCGGAACAGATGCGGAGAGGGTGGCGCCACAGCAGTCCATGATGTTCTGAACATGAGCAATATTCAGGGGGCGCAAAAGGACACAGAGACGAGAAAACAAAGTTGCATCGAGAGATGCGGCACGGGGAGTGTCAGGAGGGAGGTACTAAAGGAAACTTGAGTCCTCGGGAAACACAGAGAGATAGCAAAAGGAAATGAATCCACAATATCAAAGGAACCCAGGCCAAATGACATCAGAACTTTCTGAACACACAACTATATGCATGGTAACTCCCTTTCAAGTCCTTCCGTTCCAGAACTGCGATGTTTTTGCTTTGGTTGCTTTTTGGGAACATATGCAATGTTCCGTCTCTCAGACACCCAAAGCAGAGGCCATTCTCATTCCATGACCGTGGCAGCTCTCAGGTTATGGGATTGCATCTACAAGAGAAGCGACAAGGGAGGCAGTAAATTAGGATATTAGGGATGGAAAGTTATGTTGACGGACCCGGCTCTGTGTAGGACACACCAACGGAGAACTGTCCTGTACAAGGGTTATAATAGAGGCCCGGAGGCAGAGGGAGCCGAGCTTTGAGTGGCAAATGCGCAAAACTGTAGCCACTCCCACCTCTCCTCCTCTTGTCTCGCGTTGTGGCTCTTCCGGAATAAGTTTGCACCTCTGCATTGTTCTATGGTTTGACCTCAGGAATCAGAGAACAGAAAATCACTTACCGCTCAAGAATGTGTTGCAAGCGAGCAGATGACTAAAACTTTTCATGTTTGGACAAAATTTGATAGGGCACAAGTTAAGAGGGGAAGATAAGAAACTGAAGCTGTCTGAGAGGTTGAGTGTAGCAGCTGAGCAGAACTTGCATTGTACCCTCTAGTAATATTCTTATATTTAATCATCTATGGTGACACAAATATCTGCTTGTAGAACCACAAACTGTAAGCGAAGTTGCAATTAGGAAGGAACCCCAGCTGACCGAATCTGCTCTCTTCCCCATTTTCCCCCAGTGAATGGCGGATGGTCCACCTGGACGGAATGGTCGGCATGCAACAGCCGCTGCGGCCGAGGATTCCAGAAGCGAACGCGGAGTTGTACCAACCCTGCTCCTCTCAACGGGGGTGCTTTCTGTGAGGGCCCAGGCATCCAGAAGTTGGCGTGCACCTCCCTCTGCTCAGGTACGAAGCTGTGGGCCATGAGGCGCACGGAGAAACACAAAGCAGGTGTGCAAATGGACAAAAAGAGTAAAACCACAGATGGAAAAGAGAGCTCGGACCGATAGGAAGAGAACTGAGAAACGAAGGGACATGGTAGGGGAATCCGAAGCTGGCCCCGGAGAGCTACAATCCACGTCATCTTACGTAATAGCAGAAATGCATCCGGGTGTGATACGTAGCCTTCCATCGCTTCCATACTTCAGGAGAATGAGTGAGGTAGTTCGGGCTTAGCCGGAGGTCTTTAATGCAATGGGTTTCTCGCAACTTCTCCTCCATCACAGTGGATGGGGTGTGGACCGAGTGGAGCAAGTGGTCCACCTGCGGCACGGAATGCACCCACTGGCGCAGGCGAGAATGCAACGCTCCGGCACCCAAGAATGGGGGCAAGGACTGTGAGGGCACAGTGCTGCAGTCTCAGAACTGTACCGATGGCCTTTGTATGCAGAGTGAGTACCCTGTCCTCCGGCACTCTCTAAGTCACATGCGTATGGTCTTTCTCACATGCACACGCACACAATACAGCCAGATCCATTCGGTCTACGTCATTCAGATTGTGCGGAACTGTGGCATCGCACGCATGGCGCCATAGGGAGTCTAGAGCGATAATGGCACTTTGGCAGATGATGCTTCCAGCGTAAAGAATGCAGTCATGTTTAAATCACACCGTTCATCTCCATGCCAGGCACCGGTTACCTCATCCAAAGCTCTGTCTGTCAGGAGCTGTATATGAAGAATGATGATAAATAATTACCATGTGTGCACATTATAATTACCGCAATAATTACCTCAATGGCTTCAATGATTATTTCATCTGTGACCCCAATTTGGGGAAAAAAGCCCAGGATTTAAAGATTCAGAGAAGAGGAAAATTGGAGCAGCAAAGTCACAATAATATACATTTCTCTTTGTACGGTGTAAGCAATTATACGTATCGACGACCACGTGACGCATCTTACGGGCCGTACCTTTTTCAAAGAATTTTTCCAATGTATTACGGTGAAGAGCTTAAGGTGAATCACATTACCGTTAAAATAAATTGTTGTCTGTAATTGCCTTGTTTCCCTCCCACCGCTTCCCGCAGTCTCTTTGAAAGAAGGTTTTTGTTTTCGCGTGGCACTTTTTTTGGCCCAAACTGGTTTCACACAAGCCATAGATCTGCATGGGCCAGAATACATGCAGTAATGCTCACAATGTTTCTTTTCTTTATGTAAGAAAGAACAAAGAAGAAAAAAATCCTTCAATCCATTCTGCCAGCAATCCATTTATTGTGCATTTGAGACTTAGGAGGCCGGAAGAGATTAGAAATAACACCAGTTTGGTCCTGGCAGGGTAAAGGAATGTGTATACGTGCGGATCGCGTACATCTGCTAATTCCCCTTTTCGGCAGATTTCTTCCGGGCCCAGGGCCTACAGAGAAACCGGGGCAATGGGGAAATTCGAATTACAAAGGCCGCTTCAATCCCAGTCGGTTGCGTTTCCCCAAGGAAGTACGAGCCTTAATGCTCTGTCGGGTGTTTAATATGTTAGAAAACATGCAGAAATTATGAAACTTGAGAAAACAACCGGAACTTGGTTCAGTTTGGAGGAGCAAGCACAGAGCCCCTGTAATTCCGTCCCGCCTACAAAGGCTGTGCGTGCTGATAACGGAAAGCTTCCGGCACACACGCCCTTGGACACAGAACTGACACCCAGCAAGATGAGTGGAGCGGACTTTGTTCCCCACCAACTGTCCTGTATGTCCTGTATGTATCCCTGAACCTTCTCCTTCCATCGGCATAATTGAGTCCACAAGTAACTTGTCAACTGAGAATATACGGCCAATTCGGAAATATTCTGACCCCTTAGTTTTCCGAACACTTTGTGTGTTGATATAATTTTAAATGGATAAATTTGCCATTTTAGGCCATCAGTCTACACTCAGTAACCCATAATGACAAAATTAAAAGATATTTTTTACAAAGGTTTGCAACTTTATTACAAATGAAAAACTGAAATTCTTATTTATATAAATATTCAAACCCTTTGCTGTAGCTCTCCAAATTGTGGTCAGGTGCATCCTATTTGCTTTAATTTTCCTTGATATGTGTATAGAATCCACCAACGGCAAACCGAATCGATCATCTCGGAACAGTCCAACTAAAGCCCGGACTTAAACCCCACAAAATATCCCCAGAGACCTAAAGAGGACAGTTTACAGATTCTTCCCATCCAGTGTAACAGAGCTTGAGAAGATCTGTTAGGAAGCATGGGATAAACTGCCCCAATCCAGGTATGCAAAGCTTATAGAGACTCACCTGAGAAGATGCAAAGCTATAATTGCTGCCTAATTACTACAAAGTACTGAATTTTAAGGAAGTGAGATGTGTCAGTTTTTGATTTTTAATAAATTGGCAAACCTTTCCAATAACACGTTTTCAGTTTGTCATTTCAGATTTTGGCTCATTTCCCGATTGATTTTTAATTCATTTTTCCCCCTCCCCCAAATAGTTAAAGAAACGAAGACAGTTTTGTCCTCACTAATGACCATTTCCATGTACATTTAAGAGACAGTATACATACTTAAAGGTTAAAGGCTTAAAGGTTGTATCATTGCAAATGTGAATCACTATATTATATCGGGACAGTTTAAGTCTCCCCCAAGGCTCCTGGATGCGTAGCGAGTCTTTGCTGTTCCATTTCACGGACCTCTCTGGAACATGGCCTTTTCCTCACTTAGCACGCTGTACGAGAGACACATTCTAAAAAGACACCAGGCAATACCATCTTTACGCATCTGCGTCTTCATTTTGCGTTTATTTACTTTTAGTGGACAGGATAAAATTGACATACACCCAGAATGGTGACCATTCCACAAGGGGAAACGCAAGTGAAATATTCAGAATCTCAATGGGAACCAAGCGGAAACAGGCAGAAGTTATCCACAAATAGATATCGCTCACCCTAGCAACCATTTCTTTCCACTGGGGGTCTTTCAGATCCAGACTAAGATTCCGGTTTCGGTATCCGAGGCCACGATTCTGAGATTGTGCCGACCGCACGGCTGAGCCCTTGTAGCCCGATAGGGTTTATACATTCACTCCAGATACAGGCAGAAATATCACACACTATATTATAGTATTTGTTCACTTAGAACAAAATTTCAGGCTCCAGTCATTAAAAGCAAGCAACGGTCAGATTTTTCTGGCTCTCTACGTAGATATCAGCCACAGAACGAACCAGCTTGCCACGGTCGCAATTGAGTTGGAATATTCTGGAAGCATCTGCGATGGGTGAAGTAGGGCTTCTTCTGGCTCTCGCTGTACACCATAGGAAATTTGAATAAAGTCTCTTATAAACTATGCTTCTAACATGCATACAGGTGTTTTCTGGTTTATGTTACAACTAAAAAAAATCTCTCTCATACATACATACTGTATGCACTTTGTTTTCTCACTCTTTCTTCTCCTCAGCTGAGTTGATCCGGTAGGTGTCGTTCAGTGTCTGCCCTTACGTCTGTTTACGGCTGTTTTCGTCTGTGTTTGCGGTGAGATTCCTGTTTTGTATGCCACCTGCTTCCACTTATTCCTGCACCATGGCTTTTCTCTATGGCTCAATTTAGGCCATTCAGGAGCCGGACTGCAGTCCTACCTCTCCCACTTAACCACAACCCAGGACAATATGGAATCTCAATAAAAACCACAAAAACAGAACAATGGTCATTGTGCATGTTTTTGTCCATTTGTGTAATTTTTAGTTTTGTCTCAATGTGATTTTCATGTCCCACCCCCTCCCTGTCTTCCTCAAGGTTCATTGTATCAGATGTCCCCTGAGCCAAAGCACAAGAGTGATTTGGGATTGTCATGTGAGTTGCTGTATTTTATTTATTTTACTGTTTTACTTCCTTCCATTTTTTTTTTTGTGGCATTGTCAGGTGTTTTCATCCTCACTCGACCTTTAGAATTCATTCCTCTTTTATTTCCATAACTTGTATTTGTTTATTTTTGTGTTTCATGTGTCCTTCGTGTTTTTACTCTTCTCCTCGGAAGCAGCTCTTTCTGGCGCGGCCTTTCCGCTGCTGTCCGTAACCCCACCCTGCAGTTCTTCCTTTCACACCTTCATCTTTGGAGCGGATTATTCTGGAACCAGGCGTGGGAGCACGCCGTTGGTTTCTTTCTCTGATGACCAAAACAACTTTTATTCCCTCTTTTTCTCTTTCCAGAAACTATGCAAAATTCATGTTTGACCTCAGCCGAGAGATTAATTAAAATACATTAATTCCCTCATTTCCAGCTCTTGACTTTTCCTGTTTTAAATTTCAAAAGTATGTGTTAATGTAAAAATGTGTATTCTGAAGAGATGTGCATGCGCACGCATGCACGCGCGCGCACACACACACACACACACACACACACACCCACCCCGATTAGCCACAACATTAAAACCACTGATTTTCTTGTTACAACAGCACCTGTCAAGGGGTGGGAGGATATATTAGACAGCAAGTGAACAGTCCGTTGTTGAAGTTGATGTGTTGGAAGCAGGAAAAATGGACAAGCATAAGGATCTGAACAGGTTTAACAAGGGTAAAATTGTGAGGGCTAGAGGACTGGGTCAGAGCATCTCCAAAACAACAGGTTTTGTGGGGTGTTCTCAGTATGCAGTGGTAGAACCTGGTAGTACCTTCCAAAAGTGGTCCAAGGATCTGGCAGCAGGGTCATGGGCACCCACGGCTCACTGATATGTGTGGGGAGTGAAGGCTAGCCTGTCTGGTCTGATCCCACAGAAGAGCTACTGTAGCTGAAAAATTGCTGACCATGATGGAAAGGTGTCAGAACACACAGTACATCGCAGCTTGCTGTGTATGATGCCCCGGACAATGTTGTGCTGGGAAACTTTGGATGCTGGCCTAAACGTTGTTGCAGAGCACGTACACCCCTTCATGGAAACAGTGTTCGCTGATGGCAGTAGCCCTGCCACACAAAATTGTTCAGGAATGGTTTGAGGAACATGACAAAGAGTTTGAGGTGTCTCAGACTCCAAATTCCCCAAATCTCAGTTCGATCGAGCGTCTGTGGAATGTACTGGAAAAACAAGTCCAATCCATGGAGGCTCCACCTTCCAACTTACAAGACCTAAAGGATCTGCTAGCACAGGACACCTTCAGAGGTCTTGTGGAGTCCATGCCTTGACAGGTCAAAGCTGTTTTGATGGCACAAGTGGGACCTACACAGTATTAGGCAGGTGGTTTTAATGTTGTTGCTGATTGGCATGTGTATATATCTAAAAAATGACTTATTTAAATGGTTACATTTTTGTAACTTGATGCTGTTATCAAAGATGAATTTATCTGGGGAAATATCTGTTAAATATCTTCAGGATGGCATGCAGGGAAAAAAATCAAATTGCGTTGACACGGCAATACTTTCAAGTGCTCTTTAGAATGAATCGCCCTTCTTGCGGCTCTCGGGGGATCCGGGGATCGACAGTTCAGAGAAATCTTTAGCAAGATCACAGTTGCCAGAAGGCCTCTGCACGTGAGCACAATCGGAACCACCAGTTTTACACGTTCTTCCAGCATGGCCGCAGGCAGGCGGCCGCATCCACAGTACAAGGAAACATCAACCATCTTAACGTTAAGAGTCTTCCATCTCCTAAAATTCTCCCCAACATCTGAAGAAATGCTTGTGAACTTTGATCGGCATAGTGTCCGTCTCCGTTAGATCCACCTACGAGTGTACAAAAGTGCTCAAAGCCTTCAGATGAACCGGGATGCTACCGAAGGCCCGGACTTTTCAGTTTTCCTAGTCTGAGACTTGCAGTGAGAGCTGTGGGCTGCCTTTGGACTACAGCGATGCTTTGAAACTTATGTGACTGAAATTGCTGCATAGTGAAAAATACTTATTTGACTGCCTCCAATCCACATTCTAACTCCATCAATCTACATTTTCTGTCAATGTTTGATATCTCCTGAGCTCAGTAGATTTTTAGAATTTTGTAGGAGGGCAGAGCGGAAGGACTTCGAGCACGTCTGTTGGATATCTGGCGGATGCTCTGAGTCACCTGTTAGCAGATCTATGCAGCCTGTATTCCAAGAAGGTCTCTGCTCAAGCCCACCCCCTTGCCTTTAGCCAGAGCCATCAATGAACAGGAGCTAAGCAGGACTGAAGGAGGCAAGAGACTGCCAGCCAATGACAGATTCTTGTTTACCTCCTTAATGATGTGCAAGATGTCCTAGTAACTTAATTAAAACCAAAGTTGACCTGTACCTTCTGAGAGCTGCTGAGGATTCACATGTGCATTATGTCACACTTACAGAAACAGCAACGTTGTAGGTGATGGAATTAGATGATTTTCTGGTGAAAGACATGCACGACAGACCCAAAATCTACAAAAATTTCAGCAGTCATTGTTATAGCAACGCTGCCTTGTTCTCAATGGCACTGTTACTTTGGTGTGCCCACAAACTTTGGTGTGCAGGACACTAGGGGAAGGGGGGGGGTCGTTTCAGTCCACCTTCTTCTTGTCTAAGGCAAAGATTGCTTTAGGGGGCAAACCGATACCTGGCACCTAGGCGGCCACCCGGACTGCGGTGGCATATATTCTGACATAGATTGGAACCGTCTTTACTCCACCTGTTGCCCCTAATAGTTGACAGAGACACAACTTTATTTAAAGTGTTGGCAGCTCCCAAATGCAGTTCACATGCAGTCAACAGTTTGGAGGGAGATGCCGAAAGCCACGTGGTCGTATATGCGGCACAGGGTGCGGGATACCGGCGGCGCCGATGATGGTGCCGAAGCAGTCAAGACCGACATCTACTGGCAGGAGAGCAAAGTGCTCGTACGTCCCAAAGAGGCCCAATTCTATAGCTTGACTGACATGTAAGAACCCCGCAGACCAAAGACAGTTTTAATGAAAGAAGCGATCAAAAGATAGATCAGAAAGAGAGGCTCGGTTTTAAACCTAGACAGAAAATGAGTGTCGGAAAGATCAGAATAGTTGACTAGATCCAAATGTAGAACATCTGAAGATGAATATATTTTCTGTCATTGGCGCGTCCTTTATGTACAGCTTTGTTTTGTTAGCTTAGAAGCAGACATAGAAAACATCCGCTACCGTCGGCCAAACGCACGCGAATCCTTCGAACTGCAAAGGGCTTGCGGATGACAGCGGCATAAAACCAGACGTGTAGCAGGATGTGGAACGACGTGTGACAATGGCCCCAACCCGTAAAGGTAGTTGTAGGTGAAATGCAGTAGATGACAGAACGGCACAGGCCATATAGTTAATAACGAAAAATAAACTGCGAATATCTACAGCAAAAGCTGCTTTTGTGCCGTCTCTCGTTAGCCGCTCATATCCGGGCTATGCGTTAGACGGCAGAGCTTTTTCCCGGCATCCTCTCCGTGTTTTTCCCGGAGAGCCTGGTTTACCGCTGCTGCCATCCTGTCAATTAAAAGTTTATATGGAACTGACTTTGCTGCAAATGAAAGCTTGTGCAGCCTCGTGTTAATGAAAATTTCACAATTGTAATTCAGAAAGCTCATCAAATATTCACCTAAATTGCAGAAAGTGAGTTCATAAATTAATAAACGGTCTCGTCAGAGTATAGTTTTGTTTTATTTATCTGCAGAACTGCGAGTGAGAAAGAGGGGGACATTTGCGCCATTTTAGCAACCTAATGTCGCTCCACGTTGGCCTTTTCACAGTTTATACGAAGAACTTTTTATGCGACGGCGGATGAAATAATCCATAAGGACAGACATATGCATTTACGAAATGTCTAGTGCTGAACGCTTGCATTTATTTTTTACCACATTCGCTCATCCCCCCTGGCAGCCGCGCCCGGTACGGACGATGTGGCGCTCTACGTCGGCATCGTCATCGCCGTCATCATGTGCCTCGTCATCTCTGTCATCGTGGCCCTCTTCGTTTACCGCAAGACGCACCGCGACTTCGACTCGGACATCACGGACTCGTCGGCGCTCAACGGCGGCTTCCGGTCTGTCAACATCAAAACGGCGAGATCTGGTGAGGTCCGAGGGGGTCGTGGGGAGGGAGCTTGCTGCCGCCGTGGGAGGGACGCGAAGGCGAGATGTAGTTTGCCGCGGTCCTTCGGCAGTCCATAGAGCCGCAGCGATGCAATACGACACGGGAAGCTGAACGGAATACACGTTTGCTTGCAGCGCCAGTCAAAAGTTTGAATACATCTAGGCAATAGCCGTACGCGATGAATTGGATGGCCGAGGAGAAGCACATCGGCATTAAATGTCTGAGTTGAAGCACAAGAGCTGGGGAGATACGTTTTCGCCAAATGCCACACGAAGCAAAAGTTCATTTCCTTGACCGGTTTCGTACGTGCCACTTCCATGGTGTTGTGGTGTCAAAGCCCCGAAGTTCACGAGCAAACGGCCCAAGTATCTCAGTAGGGGTCTCCCGCTGGTGTTTTTTCTTTATTTCTGCCACATGGATCGATCGTACTCACACACGGTGATGTTGGATCTGTTAGCAAGCACAAAAATGAGTACAAAGCGAGTAAAGCCAAATGCCCCCCCACCCCCACCCCATCATTAACGCTGACAGAGAAATGTAATTATTTTTGGATTAAAAGTGCCAAATCTGAGCTCAAATGGCGTTGTTTAAGCACTGCTGAACCCCCATCCCCCCACTTTGTAGTAAAGGTGCCTTTTTGTGGTAGAGAAGTTGCACCGCAGACACCAGTTTGCATGGCGGGCGAAGAGAGGACATAAACATAATGCAAACTGAAAAAGAACTGAAAAGTAATTTAGAAGCCTGCTTCCGAACACGAAGCTTCCGACGTTTCGTCGGTTGGTCTGGCACGATGACCTGAAAATGATTTTTCTTCTGCTCTTTTTTTGTCTCCCACACACACACCCACACACACACAGAGCGAGCAAGGGAACGAAACCGCAGGCGTGGACGAAAGCCATCGCTCTGCCTCTTCGTGGGTGCGGTTGGCAGTGAGGAAGATTTTTCTTTGGGGTATTGACTGAAAGAAGGGTGACAGAGCCATTGTACGGGCCAATAACAATGGCACAGATGGTATTTTAGGCTCTTCGAACAGCAGGGACAGCAGTCAAAAGTCCTGGTTTTGAGTCCCCGCTCCTACAGTAGTACCCTTGAACAAAGCACTCAGCTGGACTTGATCTGGTAAAAAAAAAAAAAAAAAAAAAAAGTACCTTGGTGTGTATATTTTGACATAACTGCAAGTCATTTAGCAGAAAAACCCAACACAGTAATTTGTTTTTGAGAAAAGCACGAGAAGAAAAAAATGGCTGCCAAATGTTAAACGTCGAAGGATTTCTTACAGGTTTTTGAGGAAAAAAACGTACAGACAAGTGAGTTTTCCTAGAATGGTAAATAAATAGACTAAAGAGTTCATTTCTCATGGAAAACTTTTGGTAAGGCTCTTCTTTATTAAGCCAATACTTTATTATTAGTATTGGTGACCTTGTTTACGTGTCCAATGAATTGAGTGTGTATGATAAGCTGTTTATTTTTAGCTTTCTAATATAATACGCTGAGATGAAAAACTTGTTCATTTCTTGAATTGCTTTCTGTTAATAAGGGCATTTTATTTATCCTCACGATTGCATGCTCCCTCCAGAGCCAGTGCACTGGACAGTTCTGACTACATTTATATTTGCAAATGACTTTGATTCTCCGGTTGAACGATGAGGAAATCAGAAATTTGATGTCGCAAGTAATCCCTCCCTGCACTCTGCAGCTGACCTCATGGCCTCGCCCCCCGACCTGACCTCCGCAGCCGCCATGTACCGTGGTCCCGTCTACGCCCTCCATGACGTGTCGGACAAGATTCCGATGACCAATTCCCCGCTCTTGGACCCTCTACCCAACCTGAAGATCAAGGTGTACAACTCGTCTGGTTCGGTCACGCCCCAGGAAGAGTTCACGGACCCAAGTTCAAAGATATCGCCCAAGGTTCCGCACGCCCCGTCGGACAACGAGACCTCAAACCTGCGTGGCCAAAGCCTGGCTAGGGGCCGCGACCCCTCCTGCACCGCCTGCGGCTCCTTCAACTCGGCCGGTGGGCATCTTATTGTGCCCAACTCCGGTGAGTGTGCAGAGAACTGCGTCGACTAGAAATAGCTGGAGCGGCCAATGTAGAATTAGCCAGTGTAGCTGTTAGCCAGTATTCTTCCACAGTCCAGTACCCCAATACTGCTGTAATACCCTTGAGCTTACTCTGAATTGATGCAGTAAGAATTACTCCGCTGTTATGAAATAGTTGAATGTAGCATAGTAAGCAAGCAAAACACGGTAAGTTACCTTGGACAAAAGTATTGACTAACGATTAATTGATTCATTTTATCAGGATTATTTATTATTTATTTTGCTCATAATGTTCTTCAAAACATCTCTCAATATTAGATTTGTATACAAAGCTACTTGCTTTGATTTACCCATTTAAGTAGCAGAGATTAGAATTCCAACACATGTCCTTTGAGCAGAAGGCAACAGTTGAAACCATTACATTACCTATCTAGGTACATAACATTACTGTACGCAAACTGCACTTTTTAATACACTGCACATTGTATCACTAGTTCATATATTCGGATAGTTATGTAGTTCAGCACCTTTTTGGCGCCGTGCTCTCAGGACCGACAATTTCACATCGCCGACTTGCTTTTTGCGAAGCATGTAGAGTCTTTTGTCGTGTCTGTTTAATCCCGCGTTCATTAACGGAGAATCTGCGTTGATGGTTCTCTATAGTATAGAGTCCACGTAGAGATGCGGAACGTATCTTTGTTACGTGAAGTTAGAGCTTATTTAAAACTGCCTCTACAATAATGATCCCTGCCGAAAGTTCCAGCAGCGGTCTGAACAGGGTGTCAGAAATAACGGACCACCACATAAATCCTCGTCGCAGAAAACTGTCCTAATTCAATAAATAAAAGTTGTTCAGTCAATCGGCGCACATTGAGCAGGACGGCGAAGGTCAGCGGTCCACTCATTGTAACGGATAGAAAAAAATGAAATGTCACACTGTCAGCCAGTTAAACAATTATAGGCCTCACAGCATTGCAGCACATAGCGATCACACCTCCATACCCTTTCCAACATGCTATGCAATTGGGCGGGAATATAGAGGCGGTACTGATGACAAGTTTACATTCCACTCCATACAAAGATTTATTTATTCATTCATTCATTCATTTATACAAAACCATTCATCCCCCCATGTGGGTGCAAATCAGTGCTGGCACACCTGGAGGCCTTGTCGGGGACAAAATCTTTAATAGCTTTATGAGAATTGAACGCTGTCAGTTTTGGTTTGTGTGCGTGACATTTGCCTACCGGTGGGCAAAAGGGTGCCACCACCACCGCTTCATATGGGTCTGTCCTTCACCACACACTTGGAGCTTTTGTATTCATGTTCACCAACAGGGCCTGGGAACTATTCCTAATTTGGAACTGCCCCATATCTTCAGCAAATACCAGGCGATAAGTTCAATAACAATTCACCAGACTCTCCTCAGATCTCTGGTACCACCAGGGGTTTTTTGTCACCATAGATCACAGTTAGAGCCCTGCGAAAGGAGGCACAGTCTCCAGGGCTGAAAAGAAGAGAAGTCATTCTCAGCCCATCCCTGCCCCTAAAGATTTCATTTTGCATGGATTCATTATGAAGCGGCACCAGGTTTACCATTTGTGCGCGCGCGCGCGCACACACACTGCAGTCTAGTTATTAAATAGCACACAGAAGTGCCTAGGGCATCACGGGATACGTCTGCCATAAAAGAGTGGTTCTGGACTCTGTGGCCGTTTTAAGGGCCTCCAGCACAGATTTTCGGCACAGTGACGCGCGGCTAAATGTCAGGACTCTCCAAATGGGATCGGTATCTTGACACTTACCTTCCCCGTGCTATGCCCCACTCTCCTCATACCTTTGGCTAAATACAAGGATAAGGGTGACGCATTTTTCAAAAGGAAGGTTTCCATTTGTGCGGAAATGGGTTTAAGGTCTCCGGATCACTCTACAGTTAGTTTAGTGGGTAGTGGCGAGGTAGTGACAGGGAGGAAGACAGGAAATGGTCATAATAGCAGATTATCAGTAAGAGAAATCTTGAGGAAAACACTCGAGCACCTTCAAACGGATATCAGGACATAGAAGTTAAACAAAATATAAGGCTGTAGACTGGATCGAGAGCCTTACATGCAAATATACCATAGTATGAAAATCACACTGGTCATTTTGATACAGGCCTCCCACAGTGGTCCCCTGCATAGTTCTGTCCGTGTGCACATCTGCAGCTGCGTTTGCATGGCTGCCCATGCAGTGCAATCGGCACATTGTAGGACACCACCGTTGACAACTCCAGTCACTAGGACAATGCTAGCCTTTAGCGTCCAATGTCGGACAGGTATCAGCGTGATGATCCACTGCAGGCTCGGTCTGTTCGATGTGGGCCTGAGATTTCCAGTGGGGCATCTAATGTCCATTCTCTAGCGTCAGTGTCGCATGTCAAGAAGGTCCACACACCGTTATCTGCATCGACACGCGATCAAAGTCGCACCGTCGCCGGGAGTCTCACTGCGCCATTTTGCATATTGGCACATCGTTGACAAAGTGAGCCCGTTGCATCCGATTGCTCCGTCTCAAGTCTGTGCGTCACCTTCAAAGTTGGCGTATTGTTTGTTAATGCACTCGAGTCATTGTGTTGTTCCCGGTGTCAGCGTGTGGCTTTTTATTTCCAACAGGCGTGAGTCTGCTTGTGCCAGCCGGCGCTATCCCTCTGGGTCGAGTGTACGAGATGCACGTGACAGTCCACAGGAAGGACGGTATGAGGTAGGGTGCCAATTTGCAGCACCGCAGGTACACAGTTGGCATTGCAGGAACAACTATCGATTGAGAAACACAAGTCCCTCCTGCTAAAGCCTCTCCTTTGACTTGACTTCCTACTAGTTTTACACCCCTGCTTCAGCCTGCAGGTCTTCACAAGATGTCTAACTGCATGTGGCTTGTAACTTTTTGTGAATGGTCGCAGCTAAACATTTAATCTATTTAACAAGTAATGATTTTGGGATGATATTTGCTAATAGGCTAGAAAAGAAAATTTTGACCGGTCAGTTTCAGTCTTTGAGTCAAGGCCCAACGCAAGGGAGGGCGTACAAAGTCAGTGCTATCCGATTAGACGAATCACTGCAGACCGGTTAACGTGCGAGATTGGAGCCGTGGCATAAATCTACCTCTGTTCCCTGTTTTGCTGTCGCTGCGGTCGCAGGCCCCCAGTAGAGGAATCACAGACCATTCTGGGACCGGTGGTGAGCTGCGGCCCCCCGGGGGCCCTTCTCACTCGCCCTGCGATCATCACCATGCACCACTGCACCGGAAACAACGGCCAGGACTGGCGGATCCAACTGAAGAACCGCACACCACAGGCCCAGTGGGAGGTGAGAGGTCACT
Organism: Heterotis niloticus; assembly: GCA_018136845.1. NCBI lineage: Eukaryota > Metazoa > Chordata > Actinopteri > Osteoglossiformes > Osteoglossidae > Heterotis > Heterotis niloticus. Next base: position 37,533,487 of record CM030889.1, on the reverse strand, counting down.
CGGGGGTCACCCCAGTTTATTTCATGTTCCTTCCAAGTCTGGTTCTCAAAAAAAAAACTCATCACATTATCGTGGCATTTTTACTAATGTTGGAACAGTAGCAGATTTAATATTTAGCTCTAAATTTAGCCATTTGTTTGCATCTAAGGGAATCTTGAGAAAACTGCGCAGCGCATCTCTACATTTTGTACGTTACGGAAACCATTTTAGGAAAATGGAATGTTCCCAAAAGTAAAAATTTCAGATATTTTTTCCTTTTTCCTATGTTTTTCAGATGAAATTTGTTAGGGTCAGTTTAGGAATAGTTTACTGAAATAAAGTAAAGTATTAGTGAGAAGTCCTCCACAGCTGTACGTAAAGAAAAACGTGTCAACGTACTGTTGTCCGAAAGAGAATGCGCAGCACAGCGCATATGAAGCAAAAATCGGAACAGAATTTCACGTGGTTGCGCGTGAGCTAGAATGTGGAACATTCTGTGTATTACTGTATGACTTTTTAGCGCAGAAATAAGTGAGCCTAAATGGAAAAGCGAGAATGACAAGTTCCTTCTTTGTATCAATGTGCATGCAGTCATTAATGAGGTGGTTTTTTGCCCTTGTGTGTGTTTGAAAGAGGGTTCATACCACATGTATGGTGTGCCAGCAGAAAGCGGGAGCATCTTTTGTGTTCATGCACTTGCTCTTACGTTACACTCTGACATCTAGTCTAAAGTTACCGCCTTAAAGTTAACTGCGAACACAGGGCCCAACGTAACCACAGGCCTCTGCATCCACAACCCTGCCGCTCCAACGGCCTTCCTGCGCCAGTGACCGCTGTAACAATAAAAGGCACCACAGGCGTTGCGGGGAGGCTCTGTGCTCTGCCCTTTATTGTTATCACTCCGAAACAGGGTCTCCTCCCTCATTACGAATGCAAAGGAGTGCAGAGACTCGGCACGGGGCTCCCAAACAAAGCGTCATTTCATCAGGCCTCACACTTTCTCACAACGCAACCGTCCTCTTCGATCAAAAGCGGTCCGGGAAGCCTGGGCTTGCCAGAAATTTTAAACGGCTGCACACATTTAGATATTTGCTGCATTCGATGTGCAAATGAGCCTCCCAAGTCCACAATTCCTGACCCAGTAATTTAAACATGGAAGAATTTTTTTTTAAAAAAACCCAACTAAAAAGTGTCACAAAACCGGTTTTAATTTGATCAATGCTTGTAGATATTGACATGTCTTGTCACCACCAAAAACTTTTCGACCGACACTGCATCATAGAGTTTTCATTTGATGGGCATGTTAATGTGCTCTTAAAATGCATGTGGTGGCATCCCGCTGAGGTGCCACTCAAGGTGCAGCTTCTCCCTATTGTAGATGGAGAGGCCAGACACAACGTCCAATTCTGCAATTTAAATTTAAATTTATTAGGCTCGGAAAAAGCTAGTTACTGTTTTCAAAATTAAAAATGTGCATTTCGACAAGGCTCGTACATGAAGAACGGTAAAACATTTTGGTACTTGTATAATGTATTTACTTTTTACCTTCCCACAGCTATACCTTTTTTATGGCAGATACTGTAACTGAACTAGAATATGATTTTAAATAGGTTTAGCTAAATTAGAATGCCTGGGTGTTAGGTAATGCAGTTATTGTACCAAGTAAACATGTTATATACCTGCCAGGTGCTTCATAAACACACATAGCCTATATATGTATGTGCGTGCGTGTACGGCGCAACGTATAAAACACAGTAAGTAAGTGTAAGTCTTTGGAAAAGGAGTCAAATGAATATCGTGTAATATTCGATTCAATTTTATTTTTATATAGCACTCTTCTCACTGCAGTGACACAGAGCGCTGAACAGACATCTCAAGGGTAGTATACATGTACAGTTGGTATCTGGCCGCTCAGGAGAGGAAAACAACAAACTCCTTTCTACTAGCAAATAGGAGAAAAATAAACCTCTGGGGGTCCGTGTGCCAGTGGAAGCCCACCCCTCCTGGGCATTCTATACAAAGTTAATAGCCAGCTCATAGCAAAATTAATAGGAGTTGTAGTTTTTTGTCATTGTAGCATAAGAGGTATGGTACAGATCCAGTTCACAGTCAGGCACGCCCACTTGTGTCCGCAGCGTCTGATTCGATGTGATCAGGTTGTTCGGCTTTCTGCCTGTCTCCTGCACAGATTTTCTTTGTACAGTGCTTTTCCAGAAGAATTTGTGTTAATGCAATGCAAATGTTCTTAGGACATTGTAGTGGTGGGAGAGGAGAACTTCACTACGCCCTGCTTCGTCCAGATGGACGAGGAGGCGTGCCACATCTTGACGGAAACGCTGGGGACCTATTGCTTGGCGGGACAGTCCATTGGCAAGGTCGCCACAAAGCGCCTGAAGCTGGCCGTCTTCGGGCCCCTTACGGGCACCACCCTGGAGTACCACATTCGGGTCTACTGCCTGGACGACACACAGGATGCCCTCAAGGTAGGGACCCGTTTTCGCTCTCTCATTGCAGAACCGTGTCCAAGGGTATTGCTGTAGGGCACTGTAGCGGTTATTGACATGGGTAATGTGCATGTTGACAGTCGAACTACTGAGCATCGCTTGGCACCATAGGAAGAGTGCGCTTGCCATGCAAAACAGCCAACTACACTAAGCGGGTCCAACTTTAGAGGAGCAGCAGCTGGCACATTGTTGGTTTCGCACAGTAGTCTTGCAGTGAAAGGACTCTGGTTCAGTTCCTGCCCATGCTGTAGTAGTCCAAACTGCTTTAGCAGCTGTAGCTGTATAAATAAATAAATACATACATACCAAATATGCGGAAAAGGGAAACAATTGATCCACTGTGGCGACTCCTAACGGGACCGGCCGAAAGGTGAAGAATTTTAAAGTCAATACTGAGAATAGTGTCAGAAAAACGAAGGAAAACGCAGCACCGTATCCAATGCGTTTCCTTGCAGTCTGGCAGCCACGCTCAGGCGTCCTGTGAAAACGGCACCGTGCAGCACGGTATGTTTTAATTGACACGAGCCATGTTTGCAATACATGCTTAGTTTCTCAAACCTCATTTGGACTCCAGTCAGGTTTATAATAATAAGAATGAGCAGCCCTCTTCCACACTGTGAGTGAGTCAAGTAAAGCTGCCAGCATTCACACGAAGCCAACTCGGTCCGCAATCCCTAAATACGCTCGCATTCTGCACGGTCCCGCATCCACTCAGTTTACAGATGGCGCATGCGGGGGACACGCACTTTCATGTTTATTTCTCCAGTTAGAGTATTTTGTAACAGCTGGACACTCCAGCCAGCCATAAGTATTCTTTTTTCCACATTCTTTGCATAGCACATAGGCCGCAGGTATCGAAGCCAAGCAGATTGTTCCTTCGGCCTTGGGTTATATTTCGGCTCAACCTCTCACGGTAGGCTGACGGCCAGTCAATGGCAATGACTGACTGTGTGACATCTCCCTGCAGCAGCATTTTCCAAAAGGCCCCCTTTTCAAGCAGGCAACAGAACAGCAGCTCTTGCATAGGTTGCGCTAACAAACGCGTGCTTTTGCCCCCGCTCGGGTACCTGCAGGAAGTCCTTCAGATGGAAACGCAGATGGGCGGGAAGCTGCTGGACGAACCAAAGACCCTGAACTTCAAGGACAGCACCCATAATCTGCGACTTTCTATCCATGACATCCCGCATGCAACGTGGAAGAGCAAACTGCTGGCCAAATATCAGGTGCGTGACAAGGAGGGAGGAAAAAGAGTCCACGATTAGATTGCGTGGAGGTACTTCACAATAGCGTGTGGCGTGTCTGCACGACAATGACAAAGCAAATTCCACAAGAGCAGTTTGCTCGCCTACTATCACTGCATGACTTTTTATTTCTCTCACTGTGGTGTCTGTAAGAGCAATTTGGGGGCACGGCGCATAGTGCGATGGCTTCGTCGCACCCGGGCTGTTCTGGCTTGCGGGGGTTTCCCGTAGGCCAAAAACACGCATCGCAGGATGTGGAAGAAATTCACTGGTCTCAGCAAAGACGGGAGGAAGTTTTCTTTATTTGCAGTTTTACATCAGGTGATAGGAAAGCCATGTCCACACACAAGAGGTTATGGAGTCTTCTCGATTGTCTCAGGCAAACAGTTTATATAGTATTCATTATACATATGGCGCATGCAAAGTGCGCGAGCAGCTTATTGTTAAACAAGAAACCAACAAAATACTTTTCTAATTTTCCATAGGTGCAAGATCTACGTGCGTCAGCAAAGTCTTTAACTTGACGAATCTTGTCGGTTACAAGTTTTTGCACAAATCATCTCGTAGACTTTTGCTTATTGTCCTCATGCAGTTCCTTTCTCCTCTCTCCTTTGAGCATTTTGGAACATTCTTGATAAACCCGGTTATCTGCAGTGCCCGTCTACACGTTCTGTACCTTCGCAACTTGTTAGCACTTTTTCATCCCCTTTTACCCCGTTAGTCACAAAGCACTTAATACATTTTAATACAGTTTAAATTTTCATCAGTCAGTGTAAAATAACCCATAGTGTGGATGTTTGCGTCAAGCCGGCCACCGGTTCGGCAGCACCTGGCCCCAGCCTTGGCATCCGGTTGGAAAATTCAAGACCCCCCAGCCAACTTTGGACAAGAAATGCTGCAAAACAGTTTGTGTTGTTTGCGTGCAGGTAACCCACGGCCCTTTCCCCACAGGAGCTGGCCTTCTCGCAGGTTTGGAGCGGCTCCCAGCGCACCCTGCATTGCACCTTCACCCTGGAGCGCTTCAGCACCTCGACCGTGGAGCTCACCTGCAAGCTGTGCGTGCGTCAGGTGGAGGGCGAGGGACAGATCTTCCAGCTCAACGCCACCCTGTCCGAGGCGAGTGCCACTATGCCGGAGTCAATGTCTCTCCCTCCCTTAAACGGACTAACCCGTCCGGTAGCGAAGCCTTTCACGCCCGTGGTCCAGATTACAGCCAGATCCACGCGTTTGTCTCGCATTCTCAAACCACCAATTCACGCGAAAGGTTTTGGTTCGGGCCGCCTAAAGCGTGCAGTTTTTCTAGCATGAATTATAAATGCTGTTGTAGACTGCAAAATTTATTTACTGCATCACATTGTGTTCTAAAACTGAGAAAAGTGAACATTACACCTCAATCTGTAAAACTATTTTCTATGGAAAGGTTTAGAACTTGAAATATTAAAATTACACATTTTCTACAGCAGTAATTACTCACCTACTGCGTTTTTCACCAGAGCGTATTTTGCACTCACCTGTCCGTCACACTCACGTGCACCATCATTCTGTCTAAGCCCTTTCCCAAGTTTTCTTTTGGCTGGGGAAACCTCGCAGTGACAGCAAACCCTGTCGTGCTGACTCACGTCACCGAGTAGATGTAAGATGGGATAAAGGCTCGTGCCTTTATAGAAATAGAACATGAGCATAATGAAGGCCGTATAACACGGCACAGTTTAGTGTATTTTGCTAGTGTCAGGCACAAGGAAAGTTATTGCGCTTTGGTGACAGTAAAAGCACACTATCGTGAGGTAGTCTGTTACCACCCCGATACGCTTACCGCTGTCTCCGCCACGCCTCAACCTGGCTGCCATAGAAAGATGAAGCGAGAGGGAAACTGGCTCAGCAGCGGTTAGGAACATCAGGCAAAGAAAGCGGTTTCCACGCTCAGCGCAGAGCCCGGTCCCTAGACCGGCGATGCGGTTATTCCTGATCTCACTGCTTCAATCGACCATCGCAAGATCGGCAGCAAGCGTTTGTGTAGAGCTGTGCGGAAATGCAGAAACGGTGTCTGCTGTCCGAGGAACCATTTTAGTCCCGCGGGTGGGAGATGTTTACAGTCTAACGTTTGCAAGGTATTATTGTTTACTATCCCTCAGCAACCTTCCCGATGTACCAGGGTATCGCATTGGCAATCTCCTTCCACCTACTTGACGATACAGTAAAAAGCCTGCCAGTTTTGCCTTCTCAAGGGCTTTCCTTTCACTTTCTTCCCAATTTATTACATCGTTGTACTTACTGGTGCACGGGATTCTCGGCAGCAAGGGTCCCGCTTCCCCTATTGTCATGCGCAGGGAGGCAGGAGAGGGCAAACGGCTCTTCTTGCCCATCCACAGTTATAATGGATCAGTTCCCCACTAGGCATGCTGACAGGTAGGGGCCCACTAACCCCTTCCTCTCCCCCTGGCACCGAAGCGGACGGGGCACGGCCAGATGTCAGTGTGGTTTACGGTCCGCATTTACACATGCATCTGCTCCATGTCACCCCGCAGGATGCGCAGAGTATCGACACATCGCTGATGGACCCTGCCAGCAACATCACTGCACTGGTGGGCCCCAGTGCGTTTCGCATCCCCCCGTCTATCCGGCAGAAGCTGTGCGGCAGCCTGGATGCCCCCCAGACCCGGGGCAATGACTGGAGGATGCTGGCACACAAGCTGAACCTGGACAGGTGAGCCTGTGCACTGTATACAGAGCTACCGCTGCAAACGCAAAGAGTGCTATATCTGTCGCGGGAGGGAGCCAGACCGAGGGTGGATAACTCACTCCCCCGCGCTTTTCCCCCAGGTACCTTAACTACTTTGCCACCACGTCGAGCCCAACCGGCGTGATTCTGGATCTGTGGGAGGCCCGGCACTTTCCTGACGGTAATCTGAACCGCCTGGCTGCCGTGCTGGAGGAGATGGGTCGTCACGACAACATCGTACCCGTAGCCTCCGAGCGCTGAGACCGACCCATCTGCCTTGCCACGAGCAGGAACGTTTAGGACATGTATGGGAGCTAAGGGGATTTTCCTTTGGTTTGTATTTGCAAAAGCAGTAATGAGACAAGAGGGGGGAAAAAGGAGGATCCTACCGGTTAGCCTTGGCTGTACATTCTTTGGTACAGTTTGTTTTTAATTTATCCAGTTTCCTAGGAAACGCATTTTTCTGCCGTCCATATATGTGGATAATCTCTGACTCCAGACATTTTTATGGGTAGAATCAGGGTGGGTGTCACGGGGCGTTCTTGGGGGGTTTAGCGGTGAATTCCCCTTGGTCCAGGTTTATGACGGAGAACCAAATATGGCATTTCCACCTTTTCCTGTCACAGTGCCCATTGCAGATGAAACTTTCTGCTTTATATATTTGAATGGAATTATGCTTGTGTGACATTGTTTTATTTGACTACATTTTTTTTGTGCCACCTGATGATGGTGGATAAACAAAACATGTAGGGAAACAAGACTTATATCAGATACAAATATGTATATATACACACATCTACATAGAGGATTGTACCTTTTACTAATTATCAATAGTAATGTTTTATTTTTGCTAATTTCGACAAAAAAATGGTTAAATTTAAAAATACTGCCTTTCATTAGATCCACATTTATGTAGTCCTCAGTTTTTATGGCACCCGTGTTGCGGTCGCCCCGGAAAAACACCCTGACCACTCAAGTGTGAATTTTGCTGCTCTGGAGGTGGCGGAAATTAAAAATGTCTAATTTTCCACATTGTTTTCCTGACTGTGACAGACAGTGACTGAAACAAACTGTCAGGCATAAACTCACCACACACAGCAGCACCTGAACACTTTTCTGTCGGATGAGAACCTGCAAGCGCCATATGCCAGAGAGAGGCACATCTCAAGGAAATGTTTTCATTAGTGCATTGCAAGAACTTAAAACATTTGCAGTAGTACAAACTAAGGAAACAATTTAGCAGTTTGTGTCACCAAGTTAGCTGTATGAGGAAACACAGAAATATGATTTCAAAAAGAGGCTTCACCTACGTGAACTCTGTTCCTTTATTTTACGAATTAATAGAACCAAGCTGGGACTGATCCATTACACGCATGCACTCGCTGCTGTTGAGAGTCACTGCCACTAGGGGGAGCCTCTCACACCCCCATTTCAGCGTCTCGAGTACTGTACTGTCCGGGTCACCTGAAGACAAAGTATTACACGTTGAATTTTCTTTATATTCTGTCTCTTACTTCTCTACACTGAGCTGAACGGGAAACTTGAGAGGTGTTTTTTTTTTTTTTAATATAACTGTTCTTGCCGCCCCATCGCAAAGAGTGCATGATGAAGCTGATAGGTGCAGTGAAATCGAGAGGTGAAAAATAATGTCTGTACGTAAATGCATTGCGATGTACAAAAGTGTACTGTGAGACCAACGGGGATATTTGGTTCCAGTACACTTAGAAGTTCAACTTACGAACGCATATCTCTGTTACTTTTTACTTTGTATTAAAAGCTATCCAGTGTTCTGAAGCTGCGTCTACTATGCAAACTTGACATCCTTTATATACACAAACTAAGAGAACCACCCAAGGTTGCGTTCAAATAACGACAAAGGGTTCTTTGTATTGTGAGGCTGTGGTGCATACATGTTTCTTGCACGCTTCATAACTCTGGTAACAACTTGCAAAGTGCTTGCCGCTCTTTTGTCCACTTTCTGTACAAAGTGTAAGAAAGATTTTTAAACTAAATAAATTATATTTATAAGCAACTCGATATCATGTTTACCACTGGTTTGTCGCAAGCCCACTATGCACTCATGTGAAATTCATCTCAAAGCTCAATCTCATTTTTACACAAAATGACTTCTACACCATTCGTGGGGACTATGCAACTCCGTCCGGATCCACTTCCACTACTCTGGTCGCTTACTGCCAGAAAGCCAGAAACCATAAGGCTGAAAACACTTTTTATTGAGGGAATGTTAAGATGGATACAGTCACTCTCCATTACAACTATGTACATAATGCTGCTGTTAAATAAGGCACAAGGGAATCTCATTCTGTACACAATCATAAAAAAGAGCATACCGTCTATCTTGTCAAAACAATTCATTTCACATACATAAGCCACTGGGAAAAACAAACAAACCGCCAATTGCACACCTACAGTCTGCGTATTTCCCTCTAGTGGCCAAATGGAGGAAACACATCTCAGCACACAGCAATTAACCTGGCAGTACTGTAAAACACAACAGCATCTCCTTCCTTTGCACAACTACAGATTAGACACCGAACATCCTTCTACCAGGGGCTTTTTCCACACCATTCTCAGCTGTACAGCCTCCCAGGCCTCATCACACCAAGCCATGACCATCCATTCGTTTGCTAAGGGGGGGACAACAACATGGAAACAGTACCTTGCCTCCAGATTTCCTGACCTTAAATCTTCTCAGCACGTTCTACCAGGCACCTGAGGGTAGGCCACTCACCTGTTGTGGCGGCAGGACACTGGCTCCGCTCTCTCATCTGCCCTACAACTCTGGACCACTCAGAGCAAAGCTTTCACAGAAAGCAAAACCAGACGGCATTTGCCTGCAGCTCATCTTCTCCTCTAAACATACAAGCAAACAAATACAGCGGCCGAGGCACTGCCTGCGGATGTCTTTAATTTAATTCCATGAATGTCTTTTCTCTTGCGTCACCTAAGGGGGTTCACACATGATGGGTGTGACCCTGCCTCATCCCTCCCCATGCTTTGTGGGGGGGGACAGGGGGTCTTGACTGCATGGGGCTTCTCCTCCTCATAGCTTGATGTCCTGCGACTCAGACATCCTGGCCAGAGTCTTCTTGACCCGCAGCGCTGTGAGACGGGAGGCAGGGCTATGAGCCCAGCATTCTGTCATTAGCTTCCCCATCTGCCTGAGGCACTGCAGGACACAGAGAGAAAGAAAGGGGGGGGGGGCAGGGTCAGGTTACTCTGCAAGTTACCTGTATGCCTGTCTATATGTGACTGAGTACATGTACAGTACAAACTATGTTGTCTCCTCCTGCTGGCCAAAGGCACATCAAACGAGAGATGTTTTCACCGCGCACTCTCGGCAACATGGGATATGGCTCCCACTAGTTGGACCGCTGGCTGTCTTATGGCCAGTACGAGACATACAATTTGTTCTAAGACAAAATGATTCCTCCTTCATCAGGCATTAAATCTGTCCTGAGGGCTACTTTGCCAAAGCACGGACCAATCACAACTATTACAGCTCTGTTTATTCTCCCCACAGGGATACTAACAACATTATTTGATGTCCCCACAAACGTAACACTTTCAATACAAACGATTTGCCTTTGCATGTATACTTTGACAGCGGTCAGTAATTTCATCACACCTGCAAAGGACTTTATTACTTTACTTTATTATGTTACTTTGAAAGCCAATTTATGACATCCTTTACTCGGTTCAGTTCCAGGAGACAAAAGAAAACCATGACTGGACACTGGACAAGGTATGCCACAAGGATTTCAAAGCGTGTGTGTGTGTGTGTGTGTACATCTTTGTGTGTCATACTTCGTCGCTGCTCCATCGGTTGGGGAAGGAGGGCCGCAACCTCTTGATGCACACAACCTCACGCATGTCCTCATATGAGGGGTCTGTGGGCACCAGGTCATGGTAGGGAAGCTGATATTCTTCCACAATGCCTGCAGGGCACAACAAAAATGATCATAATAGAAACGCGCATGGACGCACATGGCAAACCACAAACTGACCTCCACCAAACACAGGAAAAGCACCAAATCTCACATAGGCAGAAACATCTCCCAAACAACAGAAAAACAAGTTCAACAGCTTTTCAGCTGCAGGGACTTGGAAATATTATGTCAATCAGTGAAACAGCCCACAGAGAAGAAAAGGTAAATGAAAGGGGGAAATGGCACAATGGAGATGGAGCAGAGACAAGGACATGCTGGCATGAGAGAAATGTTAGACGAGCGCCTCACCTCCCGACACGCATCTGCGCGCAATTTCCCACAGAATCAGCCCGAAACTGTACATGTCAGCCATGATGTAGGATTGAAAGTGGGTCCGCGTCAGGCTCTCATCCAGAACTTCGGGCGCCATGTAGCGCTTTGTGCCGACGCGCGTGTTTGGCGAGATGTCCACCTCATTGGTATCGCTGTGAAGGTGCAAGTGAGATTGCCGATGCAACTGTTCATCGTTTCATTAATCCAATACTTTCAGCTACATCCTGCAGCCTTCCAGTGTCAAGAACACCTCATTTAGCAAATGCTTTCGCTCAAGCATCTTACTTGCAATGCAAGGTTTATACATTGAGCTATGCTAACAGCTACAGAGTGAAGCTGGACTCATAGTGAGTAAAGGACCAGAAGTTGTTTACTGACATTTGAACTTCCAAATGCACAACTTGGATACAGCGAGGCACCAGTACTACCGCTGCATCCCCATGCCAGTCACAGGTACAGATTTAGTAGGTGGCAAACAAAAGTTGTTTTGCATGACCGCAGCACAGAGAGATCTGTGTATCTGCATATACCAATAACTCTCCAAAAAACACCAGTTAGGTGCGTAGCACAACGTTACCGCAAGACCGTAGAATTCAAACCCGTGTCCTTGCAAGGAAGCGGCTGAAAATGCCCTTACACAGTCGCGCTTTTAGTAACACTCACCTGCATTACAAGTTACCTCTGTGTTGTGTGAAGGCTGACACTTCAAACTGCTGCACTTCTACACTGTCCTCTACCTCTATTCCACACATCTCCATATGTTCTCCTCAGCTTCCGCATTCTCTTTGCCGCTGAGCGGCTTCCTAGTCCTACCCGCTCCCTCCCCGGATGCCTGACCTTATGAACTTGACGGCCAGCCCCAGGTCAGCGATGCAGCAGGTCCCGTTCCTCTTCACCAAGATGTTTTTACTCTTGAGGTCACGGTGGGCAATGGCAGGTTTGCCCTGCGTGCCAAAGATCTCCGTATGCAGGTGGCAGAGGCCGGAGACGGACGAGTAGGCGAGCCGCAGCATAGCCCGGCTGTCTGGCGTCGTGGACTTGAGGTAGTCGTACAGGGAACCATTCTCGTGGTAGTCCGTAATCAGGTACAGCTGAGTCCACGAACCCGTGCCCTTGATGTCGGCCGCGATGAAGCCTGACGGGAGACAGATGCCTTCAGCTGCGGAACGGAAACCCTACGATTTCGCACATGCAGAATTTCTCAGCTACGGACCATCAGCACAGACTCGAGGGCATGTCGCCAAGGTTTCCCTACCCAGGATGTTCTCGTGCCTCATCAGCACAGTCTGGTAGATCTCCGTCTCGCGGAACCAGCTAGCCTCTTCCGTAGTGAAGAACACCTTAACGGCCACTCTCTCCCCACGCCAGCGGCCCATCCACACCTCGCCGTAGCGGCCCTTGCCGATCTGCTTCACCATCTGGATCTGCTTGGCGATGGTCCTCTGAACCTGTGGACGTGTCCCAGCAGGGGTTAGGCAGCAATCTCTTAAACTCACCCCCGCTTTCTTGTCGGGTCTTCAATATCTATCAACATGTAATTCGTGTCGTTTTGTTATTTGTTAGGGAGGACCATGTTCGTATGAAAGTTTTTTTTTTTTGTTCCGATTATCAGCTACCAGATATTGAATAGCAACATAAGTTGAAGCTGGGTGCATCTCTCACCAGCAGGGGGAGCCCCGAGCCGCTTCCAGAGCTTTGTGACTGCTCAATGAGGTCCTTCAGAGACTCGCCAGGGGGAATGAAGGTCTCATCCTGCTCCAGGCCCATGCTGTAAAGGGGTTGTGACTCTTGGCGTTTGTACCTAGCCCATGAACGGCAACATCAGCAACGCCAACACCCATGTTTCCTTTCACACACAAACCAGATTTTCATGGTGAATACTGTACATCAATAAACGTGGGGTCATATCAAGCACTCACTTCCTGTAGCAGATGACTATGATGATGGCGAGGATGATGCTGCAGACAGCGACGGAGATGAGCAGAGCCTTACTGTGGATATTCCCGTCCACATAGTCTGAAGGAAGCAGAAGGAAGGGAAGGCAGAGAGCCACATAGAGCCCCCAAATTAATTTTTCTATCTTACACACACACACACACACACACACACACACTCTCTCTCTCTCAGTGACAGACAAATCTGCCCCAGTAGATCTCCAAGCTGGAACTTGCACATAATTTGGGGAACAACCTGAGCAGCTTCTCCCTGTATGTCTCCTAAAAAAGACTTCACTGCAGTAACCAGCAAAGCAAAGCGTTACTTTTGCCATGCGGTGTCCAGTGTCTCGATATTGCCCTGAAGCATGAAGTGAACCCGAGACCTGATCGATCGTGGCCCTCCCCGAATTTCCACGATTGGGTTTCGCCCCGTTGACACCACAAGTCCGCGGGGCTACTGCTTCCTCTGGGGACGCCCATCTGCTGATCACACACCAAAGAGTCCCAAGCACAACCTATGGACGCTTGCGCCGTCCGTATAAACGTCCGTGAACAAGGGCAGGGTCTTACTTGGGGGCTTCCGAGGCGGGAGGGTGGGGTGGAGATCGCGGTTGCAGTAGTCCCTGTCCGTGCAGCATTCCAGGCTCCTCCTCTGGCGGGCGTTGCCTGTGTCCTGCAGGAACAGACAGACATCATAATGCATATTAAAGCAATGGGGAAATGAGCATCGATGAGAACTGCCCGTCACCCTGCTCCCCTTACTCACCCTGCACTGGAATTCGGAGCCCATAAGACCCAGGCACCCCGACGTCAGCACAGGTGCACCGCCCTCCTCTTCCTCCACCATCGTGAAACAGTACCCATCCGTCCTGCACGAGAGTCATACCATTAATATTTTCATCACTCCAGCACGCCACCCCGTACCATCTGTTCTCAATGTTCGCGCGATGGCCATCACCACCACGACCGCTTTCATCATTCTCGCCGTTTCCTCTGCTACCACCCTCTGCTGAAAGAGGGCGACGTGTCACTGCTGTGCTTCTATAAACAACACAGTGCTGACAGGCACCATCATCAGCAAGCAAAGCCCAAACTGGCAAAAACAACAACAGCCCAAAGGGCCCCATCTAAGTAAACTTCCAGAGGCTGCACGACAGTGGCCGTAAACACGGGTACGTTACCTTAACGGGTTACTTATTGTTTTCTTGCCGGAACCGTTGGGGAACAAGCACAAGGCTTCCATTTGTCAGCCGCAACACGGAAATTTCACATGACAGACTGCGTGTTACATAGCAATTGGTAAATTAGACGGTCGTAATAGATGTCAGCCATTATATGCACCACGTGCGGTTCAGCAGAGTCCATGAACCTAAATGCTACACAAGACCAGGGTTTCATGGAAAAAACGAGGGTCAACAGGATGAAGGTTACGGAGCAAAATTTTGCTGAACTGAAAGAACTGGCATAAAGATAGTTATGAACGTAATTTGATGTCATCTTTTCCTGTCATGCCTCTCTTTACAAAAGACAACACCGTGACACACAAACAGTTGGTGCGTGTGTCTCAGGATGTGTATCCAAAGTGCTGATGACCCGAGGAAAGCCGGGAGAGGTATATCTCGTCGTCGTGTCCCACGTGTACCTGCAGGTGTGATTGGTGGAGTCTTCTGGACAGTGGTGATAGCAATAACACCAAAGCAAGCTCTCAGGTGGGGCTGGAGCGGTGCTGCCACCATCTTCCGGATCCCCACCTGCCTCTGCCGCAGCCGCCGTCTTCCCGGAGCTCCTATGTAGCATGGTGTCCAGTGCTTTGGCTACAGGGAGACAAAGAAAGGTAGTGTGAGGGTCCATGATCGCACTGGTGTAGGGAAGTGTTCACCATCCACACCAAATGAACAGGTTGCTCAAGGGAATCTAAAAGGTCAGAAAACCTAGGTCCAGCCCAGCTCGCCTCCAAGCAAAATGGCAAGAATTACTCTGACCTGGCCATCTGACTTCAGCCAGTTTCTAAGCAATCCTCGCATTCGAATGAAAGTGCAGGATGTGATGGGACACGCCTCCAGATCGGCCCTATGTATGCCTCAGTATACGGACCCATTGCAAACAGCTTTTTTTTTTTTTTTAAATGTGCGGTGGGTAAACCGTGATGTTCGTTTGGCACTAGCCAAAATAAACTGGCTGCTTCGCAGAGATTAGCATTGCTGTATTGTCCGGGTCAAAGCGGATATCGGCCACTGCGGCAGGACGGTACTCAAAGGATGCCGGTGTCAGTTCTGATGCCACTTTAGTACTCTTAACCGTGGTACCGATTCCTGCAGTACAAGTCAGTCAGGTACATAAACAGGTAAATATTTCAGTAGGTCGACACTACGTTGTTTTACACAAACGTGTCCATTGGCATTCTTGCCGTGGCATCCAGCCAGTTTGTCATTTTGGATGCGAGAGAACACTGTTCTGGGACTCTAAAGTGATCCTCCGTTGACCTTTGCATGCATTTCAATGGCCTGGAATAAGGTGCTGTTTTGAGTGCCTTTACATCCATCAAAGATGCAGTGGGAACCTGGGGGAAGGAGTCTGCTGTTCATAAATCTGCCCCTTTTGCACAGTCTGGTGCGTTTGTTCAGACCAAATCCTGTACACCTGTAGAGCGGCAGGGTTCACATATTGGCAGAAATACTCAGACCTGCACTGGTACCTCTGCAGGGTTTCTGAATGTCGATGTATCCCCATGTACCTAATATGAACATAATCATATCAGAGCTCAAATCTGTGACTGGATGTTCAATACATGGACAAATTAAGCAATTGTAATTACTTGTTATGCTGCCATCTCTCACCGACAGCAAGGTGTCTGTACGGTGAGTACAGACAATAATAATGTAACTTATGTAATATTACTTATTACAACATTTACACACCTGGGTAATTATTTCAATCATACTGTCAATTATTAATTCAATCAATTCAATTATTTCAGGTTACTACAGCAGGGGTGGGATTTGATTGCAGGGCAACAGATACAGTCACTGCAGGAGATTCCGAGTATTCAAATAAAAGAATGAGTGAACGAGACACCGTTTTCAAGTTAACTTCCTTAGTCACTTGTACTACACAAGTGAAAATATACACAATAGTAATAATGTATTGAAGAATTTCGTGGGTGGAGCACTAACCAAAATGGACACTATGATATGTTATTAGTAGATACTACAAAATACAGCACAAATAATATTGACTTAGTGAAAATCATCCTGGGTTACAGTTAAAATTAAGAAAAAAAAAAAAACATTATTACAATTACACTGCCCGGGCCACAAAAAAAAAAAAAAAGTCACACTAATATTTCATTGGATCACCTTTAGCTTTGATTGTGGCACACATTTGTCGTGGTATCGTGTCGATAAGCTTATGCAATGTCACAACATTTATTTCCATCCAGAGTTGTGTAAATTTTTTGCCAAGCTCTTGTATTGATGGGAGAGTTGGAGCTTCTCCAGCACATCACAAAGATTCTTAACAGGGTTAAGGGCTGGACTCCGTGGTGGCCAATCTATGTGTAAAAATGATGTCTCATGCTCCCTGAAGCAATCTTTCACAATTTGAGCCCCATGAATCCTGGAATTGTCATTTTGGAATATAAAGAAAAAAAATCCATTGATGGAAAAACCTGGTCATTCAGTATATTCAGGTAGTCAGCTGAGCTCTTTTTTTGGGCACATGACATTGCTGAACCAAGACCTGAATAACTCAAGCAACCCCAGATTATAACACTAAATTAAATTCAGGTGTTAACTTTTTTTTTGTCAGGCAGCATATAATCAGATTTCTTTAGAGATGCCCAAAAACAGTTTTCAGATTAATTTTTTTTTTTAAATCTTACGGAGAATCCGGGCCCCTGTTCAGAGATGCAAGGAGAATAAGGATTTGAACGGTGCTAATAAATAAAGGAGATGTGCAATGCTGAGGGCACAAATACGTGTGCTATAACATAATAGTATGGTTAATGCAATAAAACAGCACCGAATGGAGCACCATCAAGCAGGAGAATTACTTTACTCCATGGTATTTGGTTGGCAGATCCTGCAGACAATCTGGCTCATCCCAACCTTGAGGGGTGAGCATTAGCGGCCATTACGGTGCTGGGCCCCGGTAAAAACACGAGGTTGTCTCCTCTCTGCACTATAGGAATACCCGACGAGGAAACAGGCCTGATGCTGTCGCGTGAAAGCAGAAAAATGTGTGGAGAAACTGCCGGCTCTGGCCGTAAAACAACCCAGCTGTAGTTTGTGGTCGTGGGACTCACATCTGCAAGGAAGATCCGGGACAATCTCCCTTGTAGAGTGTGTGCAATGGACTGCAGTAACCTGATAAACCGGTCCCTCATTGTAGCAATCAAAGGAAAACAAAGATTATTCTTAAGAATAAAAGATAACCTGAGCCGCATCTTCCTCCAAGTACACATCTGCTTAAATATTTGCTATGTTGGTCCTATTTTAATCTGTTTTGAGATTAGAGAGAACACTGTGTCCTCCTCTATAAAACATACACACGGCTCATGTCTGCCCACTGGCCTTGTCTGTGATGCCACAGTCGAGGGCGAGAATAGAAAAATAACTCTTATATCGGTGCTGTAATAAAACAAAGTTATCGGCATAGAGCTGGAGTCAGCTTTGTACGTCCCTCTCCTGAGGCGGCCACAAAATGCACGGGAGAACGACGCGGCCTACTGGTGTCCTTGTGGTTTTATGTCACTGAAGTCACCGCAAATGATGTTTCTCAAGCAAATACAATGAGTGTTTTATTACCCATCTGTCTATGACACTTGTTACTGCACGATAGGATTTAAGAGGCACTCCAAAAGGCCCGACGTCTCCCCGTGGATTTTGGCCTGTTGGAACGCATCCCAGCAGAGATCAATCATTGTCATCAGGATCCAGAAGGCCAGAGGAAAGCACCTATGGGAGCGCTGTGGTCGATGCATCGATCTCTCTGCCACCCGTCGAATGCCAGTCAATCAATGTAGAGAGCGTTTGATTTAGAGCCGACCGTGTCAAGGGTCCCCTAGTCGACACCCACCAAACAACAAGATGGCCCGGTAGACCACGGAAATATCTAAATGATGTTTATGCTGTGAAAAATCTCAAACTTGTTGGGTTTTTTTTTTTTTTTTACAAACCCGTTTAAACCCAATGAAATGTAAAGGTCCATCCTTCAAAAATGTCAATAAAATAATTTTGGAGAAAATAAGCACTCAATTTACCAAACTGAAATGCGATTGTTTTAGAAATAGCATAGCAATATTTTTATTTTATTATTTTCATTTGGTTAGACAGTTATGTTCAAAGAAACTGTGTCTTATGGACGCTCTGAAGTTAATCCATGGATCCTGTAATAGAACCCTTGCTCTATTACAGGGGAGCCAACAAACAGGTGACCTATGCAGCTTTGGTATCCTGTGGCCCAGGTTTTTTTGCCCCATGGAGAGACTTGGTCCACAAGCAGCTTTGGTGAGAAGCTCTCTCCTGTACCATAAACCATGCCATCCACTGCCTCTCACCCCAGGATCTAGGCTTATTTAACCACAATGGTGTTACACTCCAATTTGGTTACGCAGAAACATAAAACAGACATACTGAGGCTTAAAATACAGGGGGAGCAAATACTGGAGAGCCATGCTGTGCAAAATTTGTGATTCTGGTCTTTGAGTAACACCAACATGCTCTGCCCATTTCCCATATGGTGAGATGACAGAGGGGAACTTCACAAAATACAAACCCCTGAGCTCCCTCAATAAACAAACCATAATTCCTACTAATAATGTTGTTTGTGTTGTCTTTGAGCAAAATTGTGAAAATTACAGTGAATTTTCTTAGGGCTCCAGAGCCGATTTTGACCTCGACAAAGTGGGGAATAACGCAAAAAAATAACAGCTGCGCAGATTGGAATGGGAAATCGTGCCCTTTATTTTGCTCCACTTACAGTAAAGGAATTAAAATATGACTAAAAAACCGTAAGTTCATGAACTTGCCGAGAGAGGATTTCACCGACGTTCCCGAACCAATGAGGAGTCAGAAAAACAATGACCACTTACGAGCTGTGGCAACAAAAAGCCAAGAGCGGCACTTGCGGGACTAAACCACTCATTAAGTATCTAAAGCGGTTTAATGTGTCGGCTATTCTTCATTTTGCTAGCCAAGTACGAGCCATCTCTGGACTTCACTGACATCCTTTTTTTTTTTTTTTTTTGCACGAGACTTACAGAGAACACCAAGGGCAAATTTATTAAACACCAAACAGAAGATCGTGCAACGTGGACACCATCTATCCGTTACCAGACCCGCGCCTGTCTGCTTTGCTTTTTAAATACTATACTTAAAAACACTTCCTACAATTTAAAGCTTGTCTTTAACTTTCTAATTTGGATACAAAACTAGTAATCACGTGATACTTCATTTGCAGTTTTTCCTGTGTGCATTTTATACCAAACGTGAACAAATCTATTTTTTAAATAAAAAAATATTGCTGCAAGAGGGATAACAATTACTTCAAATAATACATTCCACAAAATTATCTTTTGAAAGTTATTTTCCAATGAGCTTTTCTTTAAGATCCACAGACAAAAGAATTAGGTCTATTTTCCATGAAAGGAAGAAAACTACAGTCACCCCCATGTACAATTCATAATTTGTCACCTGACTCGATGGCCTTATTAGATTACAGTACCTTTTTTTTTTTTTTTTTAACAGCTCGGTATGCACGTACACCTTAGGCTCTGTCAAAGCAAAACAGTTATCGGAACACCAAATGAGGCTTTCGTTCAGAGGGAACACTTATATTGGTAACCATTATGCATTAACATTTCCAAAAGACGGCAACTAATAATTAAACTTGCACATAAAGGATCCACAAAAAAAATTTCTTTTTGCCATTTCTACTACAAATGTTAATCACATTATTTTATAATTTTTTTGGAACAGGAATAGTTAGTATAGCAGTTCTTGAGCAATGGAAAATGGCCATATTGGTAGAAACTGGCCTCAAGCCACAGTCAGAATTCAGAGATGAGATCAAGAAGCCTGAAGCCTGCTACTATGAGCTTCTTCCTGTTTCCTTTTCCCATTGCCTTGACGCAACTCCTAATGAAAGCATCACAAGCGGTCAAAAAAGGTGCAAGCCCGTTATTAAAAATAAGACAGATGGAAAATGCGGGCATTTGTCAACTTGTCGAGATAGAAGGTCCATTGCTTGGTGATTACTGGGCCTCCTGGATGAGATCCTGGGGCCAAAGCTCACAAGTGTCAATCAATAGAAGACGGTGATGACCTACCATCTCCGCATCAAAGTCTAATCGATGCTGTGTTCCAGAGGCTCACAGGATGTTGCAGTGATCAGTTTATGGTAGGTCTAGGCATGTATTATGTAGTGTGGCACAGACTAAAGGTCTTACATGGTGAACAGATACAAAAAACCAAACTGCAGGAGGGGGAAGTGCAATTGTACCTGATGACAAGCAGACAAATTAAGAATGTAACTACTATACAAGTTATATACTTACTACTATACAAGTTATATACTTACACAGCATTGTATGCACATGTACAATGCTAAATAGGAAATTCAACATCTAACCTGGTGTTGTTTGGTAGAAAAAATGTAGGACAGCCATTGGTTTTGGTGGAGATGGTGCAGGCGCAGATTCTAATCACAATCTGTGGGGTGTTTTTTGGTCTGGAGGGGCGGGGGGTTTTTGATTTGCCTCCGACAGGCAGCCCATGGCCCAGATACGGGTGTCTTGTGCACCAAGGGAGTACCCCCCCCCATTACCCACGCCAGGTATCAGGAGTGCCCCGCAGGGCTTTGCCATGAACCTGAGCTTGAGCGCTCATCAATTACTACTGCCGATGTCAAACAAGCCACAGGAATGGGCTTCTTAAGAGCTGGTAGGACATAAACGGTCCCCCCTGCAGGGGCCTGTCTAATCAAAAAGAAGTCATTTATCTCCGTCTGTTCCGGTTCCCGCTTTCTCCCGCTCCTTTCTTCTCTCCTTCTCTTCATTTTAGGAGCCAAACACCACCCAGGTGTTTGACAGTGCTCTCCATGGTGAGATGGGATGTAAGCAATGTTAAAAGCCAGTTCTTTTTGTTCCATGATGGACTCCTGCAATAGCAACGTGGTCCAGCCTCAAGTCACCACTCCATCAAAATCATGAGCTCCAGGAACCGAACTGCTTCCGCTAGAAAGAAGATGGGGGGCCATGACTGCGGGACGGTCCAACATGTTTCAAACTGCTGCCCCTGCCTCACACCTTTAGCTAAAGGCTGTGCCTTGATCATTTAACCTGCTTCTATACAGGTGCCATTTATATCTATTTATTTAGCAGACTCTTTTCTCCAAAGCAAACAGTATTATTCATCAACCAATTATTGATTAATCAATTACTAATCAATTGATCAGTTATTAATCAACAATTATTCATTCATTTAAACAGACAATTTTTTACTGTCAACAAGCACTTTTTTTTTTTCAAGGTTACAAACCAGGGCCATTCTGGTCCAAAGGTTGGAGCTCTGACCATTATACTAACTGCTCCCTCCTCTAATGCAGTGTCACACCGTTTAGTTCTCATGCACATCACTTCAATGGCAGTAGGTTATGTAGCAGGCAGCATAGTAACCTTCCAACAGAAAAACCCAGATTTGATCTGAATTTCAAATTCTAATCCTGCTGTAGTTCCCTTGAGAAGAGTACATAACCAACCTCTTCTTGCTTGACCTCACTGATGTTCATGTGGCTGAATGGGCACAAATTCCCAAAATCTGGTGGAAAGCCTTCCCAGAAGAGTGGCGGCTGTTATAGCAGCAAAGGGGGTACAACTCCATATTAATGTCCATGAGTTTAGAATGGGATGTTCAACAAGAACATATGGGTGTAATGATCATGTGTCTACATACTTTTGCACACATACAGTTATCAGAATGTGACAATGGACTAAATCAAAAGTTTTTTCTCGTCAATGTTCGTGTGTCTCGTACCCTGCCGTAAAGATGCTACGGAGACAGGTTATTATTATTACGGCGTCGCCTAACTTGTAGTGGCAGAGGTTCCAACAACCTGCCAGATGCGATGAGAGACGGCATCACGCCCATGGAAGCCATCGCACTATTTATCGCAACAAAAACCATCATCTCTCCTGAGACTAGGTGCACCCCCTCCCTCCCTTTTTTTTAAACCTCTTTCTTCTGACGTTGGGGGCATTCCATAGCTTCATATTGCTTTGGACAAGGGTACGATCTAGATAAGCAGAGTCCAGAGAAGTCAGGGAATGATATTCTATGATACTTAACACTCTTTGCTTCCTTCTGCTTGTGGCTCACCTGGGTATTGCATTGAGTCCTCCCTCTCTTTTCAATAAAACGGAAAACAGATGAGGTTTTGGACAGTGCTTTAACCATTTTCATGCTCCACTTTATCGTTTTACTATATATGGCACCACATACATTCATGCATGCGATGCTGGACAGCCTCAGCGCAATGCAGGAAGCGCCACGTTCCTAATACTCACAGTCAAACCTCATTGAGGCTGCCTCACAGCTTAGGGGCTCTAGACAGGGTCCTGTTGTAAAGTACCACCATGGTGATTCCTAACTAGTTAGCACCTGGGGGGGGGGGGGGTTTAATCCCATTCTGTCCCGCTTCGTTGGGAAAGTAAGGTTAAGAGTGTGACCGTCACCTGGACGTGCCAATTAAAAAAAAAAATACAAGTATAAACCATAATTGACTGCGATAAAAGAATCGGAACAAGACAGTTCTGTATTAAATCACAAGCAAAATCATTTTTTGCTGTTTACATCATCACACCAGAGGTCAATAATTCTTATTGGAAACATATATATGTTTATCTTCAAAATTATATTGTACAAATCTGTGAAATTATGGCTATACATAGAAACAGAAAAAGAGTTAAAAAAAAGGCAGTAAAAATAGGGAAACGACAGTTCTCTTCCTCAGAGTATAGTACAATTGCCAAAGAAATCTGAGAAGCATGAGATTTATAACAGCATTAATAAAGAAATGAGATATCCAATAGCAAGCATGATAAGTGTGTGAATGCTGTAACATTGTATGAGTTTTAGTGCTATTAACAATAAAAGTTCTAAATGTACAAGCATTAAGTGCAGTATTCCTGTAAAACCTGTTAAAGGACTTAATTCACATTAGTCTAGCAAATTTCAAATAGTTGGTATATAGATGTCAAATGTATGTTAAATGACTAAAAACATGCCCCCCAAGACACACTTCATCATCCACTTGCTATGAGGCCAGTATAACCATTTTTATCGTCAGATGCTAAAATAAATATCTTTTGTCAAGTTATGTTAATCCTTTGCACTTCCTTTACTTCTGTATTTACTGACTGTAAACTAATACCTCCTTAATTTTCCTTGTTCCTGTACTCTTTTCCCAAGTTTAATTCAGCAGGCCACTATTGACCTTTCCGCGCTAGGTCTCGGCCGGTGGAATCGGTCCTACTGATGTCAGGAGAATGCTGGCTGGCAGAATGTACCTGTGTCGGGCAAGCCACTTTCGTTCCCTGTAGCTACCTCTGTTCTCATTCTATCGTACATGCCTGCATGAGTGTTTGTGGATGTATTCGGAGTGCATTCATGTACGCTACATCTTGCCATGCCTTCCTCATACAAATGCAGTCATGCGTACGGCAGACTAGCACCAACTGGAGAAGTAACTGTTCCTATACCTTGCAAGTGACAGCCAGTATGTGACTGTGACTGGGACTGCAGCCGTGCGAGTGGCGTTCATTGGACAGCAGTAATTTGCATCCCCACAACTACAAAGACATGCATTTGTTGTCTTTCTGGATAGAGGACGGCATTGTTCTGTAGCCAGAAAAAAATGCCTCACTGTGATTTATCAAAGAATCATCACCCCCCCCCCCCCCCATCACCGCGAGTGACGCTTCGGACACACCAGAGCCACTCAACCTGAATGACTGCCGTGATGTTTGGATTGCGCGGATTCGCTTATCTTTCGGAACACGGTGGCCCGGAATGCCTGCCATAGATAAAGGAGACGGGAGCCTGCCCACTCCTAAAATGAAGCAAAGTACAACTTTGACCTGAACGGGGTGAAAACCAGGCAGCCAAAGGCATGCATAGATGGGAAGAAGATCATCACGCTGTCAGACAGCAGATCCCACAGCTAGACAAAAACTTACGGAAATGGGCGACAGTGATCGTTCGACACTTAAACATTTTCCGTCCATTTCCACCCAATGACAATGATCGATGTTTGTGTGAACAGCGTGTTTGTGGACTGGCACAAAAAAAAAACCTCGCGGCCGGTCAATTTGTCTGTCTGTGTTTGCGGTGCTGCCTCACCCCGCTTCTCCCGTGATTATTCTCCCATCTACGTATCGCATTTCGCGGTGTTTTGCGTCGAGCTGGCTCCTCCATATCTTGCTGAGCAAACACAGGCTTGTGGCTCTTCAAAAACAACCATTTTGGACACGTTTGGTGCGTAATGGGCCTCATGGAGGTAAATGGACTGGAAGTGATTCAAACACAAACTCCTTGGTTTTGGTTAAAGGCCCTTTTGTTTGATTTCTGTTTGACTGCATTTAATCGCCCATTCGGTCTGGCCCAGGGTTAACTTTTCCAATGCATTCTACTTAATTCGTCCCACAGAATGGAAGAAGAAGAGACGGTGAGTCTTTGCAAAACAAGTAAAGATCCATTTGCAAACCTGCCTCATTCCCATCTAATTTTTTCTATAACATACTGTGAAACTAGCATGTCTTGAACTGTAAATGATCATTAATACATTATAGCAGAAGAAAAACTAAAACTATGTCATGCCAACCTATTTATCCATCGATGTTTCTGGCTGTTTTTGACAACCATATGGAGGACAATGAAGCCACTTCTAACAACGGATCATTAAAAGTCCACGGGGGAAGCACTTTTCCCATCAATGCATTCAACCCGTTTTCGTTATGCGAACTGCTAACCGAGACGTTTACACCATTTCCAAGTTCCTCAGCTAAGGCTCCGGGTCGTTCACGTTATCGAACACATACATCCTCTACGTTTTCTACTGTCACGCCTTGAATGGTTCCTAAAATGGCTTTGCGCCGACAAGTACAAGAAAGGCGGTAAGATAGATAGCGAGATAAGATATAGGGTAACAAATTCAGACTAAAAATGCTCCACAAAGTATGAGCACCCCATTCTGTTGTGATCTGAAAGAATAAACCATTCCCTGCCACCTCCTATCCTGTAACTGTTTTCTGAAGTTGATGCCTTAATGTACCTTAAACTAGTCATTTTAGAAAAAGTGCACAAATGTGTAGTCAATTTATAAAGGACATTTTATAGCAACGCAAAATAAATATTCAACTGAAATAAACAGGAGACGTTATCCTGTTTCCTTTCTGAAAACCAGATCTTCATTATGACAAACACTTCTACAATAAGAACACCAAAAATAAATTCTTCAACACTATAAACGCCACAAGTAAAAGCAGAGATCGTTTCCTTGACGCAATGTCACAATAATTAAGCACAGCTTCTTCCAAACATTAATACGATGAATCGATGGTGCAACATTTTTGAGCTCGCGCTACCATCTGCCAGTGACCGACCGGAGTTTCTTGTCAGCTGTTACTTTTTGGCACTACCCGTGCCGCGGCCCCCCGGTAACCCATCCACTCCTCGTGACAAACTGCAAGTCCAGCCGTCTCGCTCCATATTCCACACCGTGTTTAGGCACACGCCATAACCCCCCCCCGCCCAACCGTCGTATCGCCGCAGTCCAACAATTCCACACTTGCGTAATGCGCTACACTGCTTGGCTTAATCCACCCCCAAAGGGCCGCCGGAGGGTAGCGCCCACTTCGGACTGCACCTGGCCGCTGTCCGTCATTTACGCCCGGCCCCCACCTCCGTCCCCGCAGCTCAGGCTCTGGGTTTCGCGAGGAACCGATTGTTTTTGCGGCTTTTCATGGGGTACCGCCGATGGAAGGCTGAAGTGCTTCCGTCGCCAAGAATTACCTAACTTCTAAACTGGCCTTTGTTAAAGAGATACTGTACACACTGCTTTTCGTGCACACTGGAATTGCAATTAAGTTTAACTAAATAAATAAACTCTCTACACACGGCTCAAATTTATTAATCGTTCAATGTTAAAAATCCTTTAAGAACGTCAAATGAATTATAATTAGTCTTGAACTATGACTACTTTTTACTTATAGGAGCTATGAACTAATAATAAATTAAGCAAAGATAATAAATTAGTTATATGCACATAATAAATATAACATTAAAAGTAATGCAGAGTGTAAGAACCATAAATAAACATGAACATTAATTTACCTCTTAAAGGTATCACTGTCAATACAATAAATTTTACAATACATAAAAATGTACAGACTTACACTTTACAAGATAGTAAAAATTAAGAACATAGTGTATTTGTTGTTGAATGAAGAGTTGCATAATAAACAAAATGTTAATCAATTATTAGAAGACACCGTGTTAAAAAAAAAAACATCGCAAACATCTGGATACATATACAAAGCCAAGCCACAGCATGTCCAGGACAAAAATTAAAAATGCATTATAAACTGTTTATATTAAACATAAATTTTTCTCTTCCCAAATGAACTGGTAGCTCACAGTATTTCCTCCTTTGCATCCTTATGAAAAAAATTCACTGTACCTGAGATTTAAGGTAGTTTGACTGAATGACTATACCATAAAAAATTAATTTGTTGTAGAATCGTTCACTGTGCTCGGTGACTTTATAAACATTAAAAACGTGTTTTTTTTTTTCCCTCTATTTAAAATACTCTATACAGACAACTTCATGGAAAGTTGTAGACCAGGCATGCGGGAGAGACAAAAGAGAGAACGTGAAACAAAACAGAGTCGAGCACGGGACATACAGTAAGTTTTCCGACAAAAAAGGCAGTACTTTCTCTGATCCAAATAGGGAACGTGCGGTCCAAATGGATGCTCGGGAATTGTGACGCGTAGCAAATACATGTGACTGAAAGTGTCCGTGTGCGTGGGGGGGGGGGGTGTTTGCAAGCAGCGCTGACTACTTCACCCCTCACCGTACAAAGCCCTGTCATCTAACCTCCTCTCAGTATCCCCTTCTCATCCGGCCCCGTTTGCCCCTGGTGCCAGCTCGGATCTCTCAACAGATGTGGCAAGGACTTCAGGCCCGGCTTACCCTCGAGTCTCACTGCAACACCACTTAGGGGAAGGTTCTGCCAAAACAGGTTACCCCTTTCCCCATCGATCTCCCAACCTTACGGGGAGCCACAGGTGTTCGTCCTATCCATCTGGCCTTCCATCGCTTCCCCCTACTTTCACCTGTTTTCCATACCGAGAAACGCGATCCAGGTCCCATTGTTAACCAACCAGCACCAAAAGTGTGAGGAAAAAATCCTGCCCTCGCTTTACCAAGGCCAGAGAAATTATGCCAAGAACTACCTCGGACTTTTTTTTTGTTCTAAAACTCGTCTGCTCATACAAGTTGTAGTCCTCGCTTTAGGCTTCTCCTTGAAGATAGGCAACTTCGCATCTGCTGCCTTCTTCCTTTGGAAGGCCCACGTTGCGCACCAAAACACATTTCTGCTTGAAAATGTGCCAGACATTAATAAAGACAGTCAAGGAACTGGCCTGTTAATCGCTCCTTTATCCCATTGGCCACAGCCACACTAATGCAATGTGCCATTTTCAAAATGAAAACAATACGTCTGTCTCAATAGGATTGTTTGCAAGCGGAATGTTTGTCACCCGCATCTTTGCAAGAAAAGCAATAACCGAGATAATAGCTGTCTAATTTTTGGTAATCAAAAAACGGAATCAAAGGGATTAGTAAAACAAACAAATGAACAACAGGAGGTAGGCCTCTTTCCATAGTTTAATCTCATTATTTCAGATTTACTGACAAGTTAATGCCCAAGGTTTTCATATCTGGCCTTTTTTGTTACTTACATAGCTTAACTTGCAAAATGCTCTCTTAACTACGCAAAGTTAACAGTACGATAGAGCACAGAGGCCCTGTATGTTTATTAACTGTGAAAGCGCTTCACTGGAAAGAAAAAAAAGTGAGCACTGCAACTTATATATTTTGTATTTTGAAAGAAAAGGGTTAACCCAAATAGTACTAGGTATAAACAACACCTCTTTATTGTAACACAACTGCAATAAGCAGTCTGTCTGTGTGTGGACAATAAAGCAGACCTACAAAGCGTTCACGATCCCAATGCAACATTTTTCACTAATGAGCAACCAGTGCACTGTGACCGCTTAGACCGCTGAGTGTGAAAGACGCGGTTCTTCCTCGAGACTCCCCGCCGAAAGACGCCGTCCCATCCCCCGCGCACCCCCTCGAAAACAGCTGGGGAAAAGGCATTTGTGGAAGGTCAGGCTGAGATTGTGCCGGATCACAGTGACCTTGTTTACATTGCGGAGCCTCCTCATTCCTCAAGCTGCAGGAAGAAAAAAGGCTGCTCTGCTTCTGTCATTCCTTCTTCTCACCCTCAGGGGACCACAGCGGGAGAAGAGGTCCTTTTGTTACCAACCATCAAAAAAGCAAGATGACAGCAGACGCGAGCTGAAATTAGGCAACTGTTTCTTCCTCCAGGGACAAAGGGCCGCAGGACGCAGTAAACAGTGTTTGCTGTTCGACAGGTACGGAACCCACCATCCTCCATTGTTCATCCCCTAACCGTATCAAAGAGAAACGGCATAGGTGTACAGGTTTTGGGGGGTGGAAAAGAACATTTCGTGTTCTGCTGACTCACTAAACCCAGAGAACTAAACTGAGCGGAGCAGGGGCCGGTGAACTTCTTGGGACCCGAGGCAAGTGCGCCCAAATGCCTGGCAGGGAAGGCCCGCCGTCGGGTCAAGACACAACAAATTCGGCGGAATGCTGGTACAATTAGAGTGGCGCTTCCGACAGCCATCCCTTGTCACACAACTGCTCTGAGTCGGGACTTTGTTCGATGGACTCCACTGAACTACACCTTTTTTCCCCACTTTGCGTGTGACCTCTGAGAATTTGTATACAATTTGACTGGGTGTTTGTCCACACCTGGATAAAAAGATTAAGTCAGTCCGCAAAGTGGACATATTGTGTTATAACTGAATGAGTGCGCATACGTGGC
Source organism: Heterotis niloticus (assembly GCA_018136845.1). NCBI lineage: Eukaryota > Metazoa > Chordata > Actinopteri > Osteoglossiformes > Osteoglossidae > Heterotis > Heterotis niloticus. Next base: position 37,504,629 of record CM030889.1, on the reverse strand, counting down.
CATGCCTGCGGGTGTGCAATTGTGCACGGTTGTAAGCATGACAAGTGTGTGCATCTCTGTGCTATTGCTGCTATGCCTAAGGCCCCATTCATTTTAAAGCTTTAAGTCCAACGGTGTGTCTAACAAGCATGACACAGCTAAAATCACATCCAACCCGGGATCCTGAACCAGCCAACAAGAATCAACTTTTTACACTACACTCTGTTTCGCTAATATAGTGAAACAAAGCACTGGTAACACACGGAGGTTATACGCGCTGGACCAAAAAGATCTACATTTCTTCATTCCCCAAAGAGAGAAGCAAGTCAGAGTCAATGAGAGCACGATAAACAACAAACAAACTCTGCAGCAACCGACGAAGGACATAGACAGAGGTGGGCACAAACTGAGAAAAAAGTAAATAAGATTTACAATGATGTTTAAAAAACCCAAAAAGCACTCAAATAACAATGTTTGGATTTCAAATACCCATAAATAAAGCATAGAAGCATCAGTACACTGCACGTATTAACTATTCAATTTAAAGCAGAACAGCAGCTAGCGTATAGCCTTTAGAGCCATGGCAATGGAAGGACCCAGCTTCGTATCCCAGTTCCTCCTGTAGTACCCTCAACAAAGTAAATACCCTGAATTGATACAGTAAAAAATATTCTGCTTTATAAATGCATAAGTCACTGTAACTTAACACTTGGGAGAAGTGTCAGATAAATGAATGAATAAACAAATAAATGGAAGTCAGAACAAATTAAAGACTGAAAATGTGCAACAAATTATTAAAGTTTTTAGTTTCTAAACCTAACAAAAATCTTGGATTTTTTTTTTTTTTTTTTTTTTTTAAATATGCCCCCAACCCTACCCGAAGACCTTGACGGGGCAGCTAGAACCGACGCAGCAAAAAAACAGCCAAAGTTCTCATGCTGAAAACTTCCTGTCACAGAGCCCATGCAGAAACAGTGGGCTGTGAAGATACTCTTAAAGATGAGGACAGCAATCCCCCCCCCCCACTTTGCAGCAGATGTTTACTCACCGTCGGCCCTGAGCAGAACACACAGCATCCCCAATGGCAAGAGAGCCCTGCAGCTGACAAGTCCAAGTATTGGCACCATCCTCTGTCCACCACAGCAAGGTCCGTGAGAGGCACAACGGCGAGGCTTCCTCGGCTGCCCCTGCAGCAAAGCACACCTCCGGGTACACTCCAATCGGTCCGAGTGTCAGAGAACGTGTGTGAGGCAGATGAAAAGCACAGGAGTCCGCTCTCCCGAGTGTGAGAACTGCCACACCGCACAGACCTGCGCCAGCCTCCGACTGCTCTCCAAACTGACAGCTCAGCTGCAAGAGAGAGAGCGAGAGAGAGAGAGAAAAAAACGGTTTGAATGGAGGGCAAGTGAGGGAGAGAGAGACAGAAAGGGAGGGGTGGACAGAGTTAGTGGGCTTCTCCTCTCGCTTACACGCCGCTCCGTGTTGATGAGGCAGCCTGCCGTCCAGGGACAGACACCTTGTGGATGGGACAACAAAGGAGCAGCTGAGCCCACAGAACCCCCCCGGCCACCCCGCTGACCTCGCACTGCTCCTCTCGCACTTCCCCATCTCTCGTTTCCCAAAGAAAGGAGGTCAGGGGGCAAATAAGGGGCTGAGGATTGGGAGGGTCACTGGCGAGGAGGGGTGTGTGTGTGTTTTGGAGGGGGATATCTGTCCACCCGCTGCAAAAAAGAGGGGCAACCGCACAGAGGGAATTCTTCCACATTCCCCCGGACAGCCTACAAAAACGGGGGGGGGGGTGTCCAGAAAACAAATATAATTCACAGGCAAACATTATTTTCTCACCCCGCTCCCTGTGCCACATTCTAGCCAGATGGTAGCAAGACACATGTTGGATGTCTGCGAGCCTGTCGCTGCACCAGAATGGCAGCGCCTGCACCGATGGATCCCTCACTTGCCGTTCATATAATTGAACGGCAACTGAAATAACGCCGGGGGTAAAGGACGGTCAAAAGGGCGTCGGGGCCAAACCACGCCATCTGACTCTGACTCCTCTTCCTGCCGCTAACGTACTTTCCAGGTGCGCAGCTACACCAAAGAAACAATTCTCATTTTATCGCGATCAGGGGATTTGTGTACGGCTTTAACCTGAAATATGACTGTCCGTGACCGAAGTATACTATTCCAAAATTATTTATTAATTTGTCGCACTCCTTTGTCCGAAGCAGTTTAATTTACTTACGATTATAGTCTCGTTTATACAGCTGGGTGATATTTACTGTACTGATTCAAGGTAAGTGTAATTTCCTTTTGGGATGAATAAAGTATTTTCAATGCAATTCAACTGAATTTAAAGGTCTTTGCTCAAGGGCGCTCTAGTAGGATTAGAGTGTCAAATCCAGCATCGTCGATCGTAAGGCACGACTCTAACCCCCCACTCCATTAATGTGCGCAAACTTCGATAAACCAATAGGAGAACAAAAAACGCAGGGGTTGCAAACCAAACAATATAAGCCACAAATCAAAAACTCATCTCTGTGTCGAAAATGAGAACACCGCATTATTCCCAGGGAACCATTCTAAACAAAATCCGAAGACCAAACGCTTAGCACGATCAGGACCCGGGAAAGGTTTCGATTATCGTTCCCTTCAGCAAGTTCCCCAAGCGCATCTGTGAACAGCCGACATAGAATGTGTCAGCTATGCTAGTTATTCTTTTTTTTTTTTTTAACAGAAATGTCACCTAAGCAAATAAATACCATAAATGTGACAGTCGTGAAAGCCCAGCAAGCGTTTGAAAATTATGAATTTTGTTGGAAACACCCACTCAGGAAAGAACAGATTTCATTACTTGTTTTTATATGTAGTTAGCTACCGGTATACGTGTAGGTCTACTTAGATCCACAGGTGCACGGCTCTGCTTTTTTGTCACGGTTTTGCCATTTCAGCTCCTACACACACTGTGCAGTGTACAGACACCGGTGTGATGTTGATGGAGATGACCTACTAGAACAGAGTCAGAGGTTAAAGCCTGCTCACACCCCTTGTTCTTCCCAAACTTTTCCATGCAACTTTAATATTTTATTACACCTCTACCCAACATACAAATCTGGATAATGGCAATTATACTCCCAAAATCCCAAATTATAGCATACTTGTACACGAGTTAGCCTACTTACTAGTTTGTCAACTCTTACGAGACACCAAAAATTTCTTTAATCCAATAAAATTATGCATAAAAATGTAATGTGAAACACTGAACGTGGTGAGGAAATGAGTGGGAAGTGAGAAAGTAACTGCAATACGTTTGAGTGGTATACACATGCTAAAATGGATTTATATTTATCTGGCCATTAATAGGTTTCCGCTCCCAACAAACTGCACCTTCCCTTTCAACTTGCCTCTCTCCTTTTCCGAACGTCTACCGACTGTGAACAAAGAATTACTTATAAGACATATTGTACATATAATAAGTGGTCAGGAATCCCAGTACAGGGAAGGAAACGCATTAAAAGTTGACGTACGGAGTCCAGAGAATAGAAGAGTACGGAATAAGACTTTGGCATGGAGTGGGACAGACCCACTGTTTGTGAGAATCTCTTTCATGGTGACGGAATCACAGGCCACACAAGATGAGAAGGTAACAGAAAGGGGAAAGTTCATTAAAGTCAATTTCCATGGTAAAGAGGAGCTCCTGCCTTTGGACCTCTGAGACACATCTTATGAGTACATTCAGTTGTGTTAAACTTAAAGGTTTAATCGGTTTATTTTTCCCTTTAAATAAAGGAGAAGACTTTTTCAGATTCCAGAGTCCACTGAAGCAGATGCACTATCCACAGCAAGTAGGCACGCGTATCAACCACTTGGACCTCCTCCTAGTCTCCAGCCCTACCCACACAGGGATCTGGGCTTGGCTGAATAAAAAAAGTGAACCCTCCCATGGCTCCGTTACCACCGGTGTGAACTTAAAAAGGATGTGTGGGGGCTGTTCATAAGCCTATTACAAGAACACCATTACAAAAATTATATCAAGTTGTTCTGAAGCACCCAAAACAATAATAGCCACTATGTCACACAATTTTTGCCTGAAAAAATCACGGTCGATCCTGACAAGCCATCGCACCCGTCTTTGCTCAGTGGAGTGAAGGGACGTGTCATAATGTGTGACTTGGGCTCCAGTTTGAGGTTGTCCGGGAAAACACCGTGCAAACATGGTGCCTTACGGGAGAAGCGTTGCAGGAATCTATGCAAAGTAAAAATGGAAAAACTTCCTGGTGCTCTTGCATTTCAACTGACTCCTCCACGCCCCGCACAGTTCCTGCTATTCCTCTCTCTGTCTTAATTCAAGCTGCCGATCGTAACCGGATTACAGCCGAAACATTATCGCGTTATGAGTGATAAACGGGCAATTCCTTCTTCTCAGAGCTGTGTGCAAAACACCGCAACTTGCGGAATGGGCTCATGCCCTCTGCCTGACCCCCCCCCTTCTCCCTCCCGTCCTTTATCGATTTCTGAGTACGCTGTCAGTATGGAAAAGCTGGCAGGAGACCATAAAACAACATTAAACAGAAGCTACACAGACTAATAACCTCACAATGTCTTACAAATTATTTTATACATACATAAAGGAAAACCACAACAATTATTAGCATCATTGCGGTCGTCATTACTGTCATCACCGGGTGGCGTATGGCATGGTGCCTCACACCTTTTTCACTTCGGGTTCAGACAAGGTTTCAAATCTGGCACAGCTTGTGTGGATTTTGTATATCTGCAGAAATTGGTGACTTTTAACATGCATTAGTAAAAGATATTTGCAATTGAGTAGCGTCCTCTTCATTGTGTACCCTGAGCTTCTGGGATAGACTCTAGACACTGCACCACACAAAGTTATAAATGAGGAAAGAATCAAATGCGTTACTCATTCTCAAGTTCATGGCCAAGAAGAATTGATAATGTTATCATACAGGCACCTGATGACAGTACTTTTCATCTTCAAGTGGAAATAATTTTAATCAGTATTTCAGTACATATTAGGAAACAAAAGTTCACGAGGATGCCAACTAATATTTTACCATGAATGTCAAAAAATCTAAACGCAACATATAAAAAATTGAGACTCCATTCGGTGTGCAAATAATTCTTAAAATTTTACCAACACCTCTTTCAACTTTCCATTTCCCCATTTCGTGCCGACCGGCTCGGTTTTGAGGTCAAGAGTGGGTCCAAGCGGTGGCATGAGGGCTGGGCTCATCCGCATTCTTGCTTTGGCCTGTGTGATCGTCACTGCCGATTTACTCTCTGCGCCGGCTAACATGCCCTGTGATGCTTGGCCGCTTCCACACCAAACCCCGAAATCCATAGGTGTTTGTTGAGCACCCAGCGTGACGGTCGGTTGGAAAAGCCTTTAAGGTCCATGGGTATCGAGACAGGCTCAGGAATATTCGGTCTATAGCACTTTTCTGACTTGCTCTTATGTTTAAAAAGAAAAAAAATAAATAAAAAAATACTTGTAATCAGAAAGCTGCTGGTTTGAGTCATGGGGAAGGCTACGCTATAAATATGCTTTTAAAAAAGTTAGCATGTATGATGCTAGTGAAATATGCAGGTAGTCTAATGGTTTGAGTTGATGCGTTGCACTCTTACTGTAGTACTCCTGATCCAAATGCTTACCATGAATTGCTGTACCAATAATTTCTAGGTTCCCTAAACTGGTAAATCATTCCAGCTTGGTTTACTTTGCAAGCTGCTTTAAAAAAAAAAAAAACACCCGCTAAATGATGAATAAAGAAACCCAGCTGTCCAAATGTTTAAACATCCCGAGTTCCTTTAGACACCAAGGTTACTTACACTGTCCCTCACCGAAGGCAAAATGCTGAACCGTATTTCATCGTTCGGCAAAACAATTTCATGGCGCGCCTTTTTACATGCCCTATCCTATTTATTTCTGCATCTCTACTGGCACACTTATCATACACAAACGTTATTCAGATATAAGTTAGTTATATCCCTGCATACGCCTTAATAAAAAAGTTCTTTAGATCCACAAGAAAAAAAAAAATCAATACAAATTAAACTGGTTCTCACAGACAAACAGTAGTTGCCTCCCTCCTCCCAGCATGCCTTAAAATAAATCATTTTACCGCGCTGGGAGACCAGAAGGATGATTGGCAACTGCGTGACTGAAATTTGACATGTTGTGTGACGTGAAGGCACTGCGAAAGCCAATCTGTTAACCAGGGATACAGGCTATAACTTTCTGTTGGAAAGCCAAGAGGATTCCATACAAGTGTGGCGTCAATTCCGAGAACCTTGGAGGAAGAGGATGCATGCTGACATGTGTGTTCGATGCTTAGGACTTACAATACTAGCTTTATATACTAAGTTAATTATCAATGCATTTATGGTCGGTGTTCCGGTTGCAAATGGTGCGGTGAGCAAAACAGTATCGGTGATCTGTGACCCCGCAAACAAAAACGGCTCGTAGATCGGAGGGATCAAAGGAAAATAGCAAGGGTCACACAAGCAAACACACAGACTGGAACTGGGTGTCCAAATTTCACGTTGGCATTGTTTCACATAGTCTCAGAACGCGCAACTCAACAGACAGTCAAATATCGCATTTAGCACTAATGCCATCGCCAAAGCACGGAAATGCAGACAATGTCACAATGCGCGTTGTGAACCGAGCAGTTCCAGGAACACAACGGAAAGTTTTCTTTGCTTTTGGCCTGCGCGATCCCCGGATCTCAACCCAGTCTTTGCTATGCTCTATGGACAAAAGTATTGGGACACACGCCTTAATTATTGAATTCAGGTGTTTCAATCAGATCCATTGCCACAGGTGTATAAAATCAAGCACCTAGCCACGCAGTCTCCGTTTACAAACATTTGTGAAACAAAATGGGTCGTTCTGAAGAGCTCAGTGACTTCAAGCGTGGTACTGTGATAGGATGCCACCTTTGCAATAATACGGTTTCTGAAATTTCATCCCTGCTGGATATTCCACGGTCAACTGTAAGTGGTATTACTGGAAAGTGGTAGTGTTTAGGAACAACAGCAACTCAGCCATAAAGCGGAAGACCATGTAAAGTCACAGAGCGGGGTCAACAACTACTAAGATGCATGGTGCGTAAAAGTTGCCAATGTTTTCTGATTCCATAGCTGAAGAGTTCCAAACTTCCACTGGCATTAATGTAAGCACAAAAATGGTGTTTCCATGGCCGAGCAGCTGCACGCAAGCCTCAGATGGAGTGGTGTGAAGCATACCGCCACTGGACTGTGGAGCACTGGGAATGTGTTCTATGGAGTGACGAATCAAGCCACTGGACAGTTTGGCAGTCAGATGGGCCAGTCTGGGTTTGGCGGATACTGGGAGAACATTACCTACCTGATTGCATTGTGCCAACTGTGAAGTTTGGTGAAGGAGGGATAATGGTGTGGGGCTGTTTTTCAGGGTTTGGGCTAGGCCCCTTACTTCCAGCAAAGGGGGATCTTATTGCTTCAGCATACCAAGACATTTTGGACAACGCTATGCTTCTAACTTTGTGGAAACAGTTTGAGGAAGGCCCTTTTCTATTCCAGCATGACTGTGCTCCAGTGCACAAAGCAAGGTCCATAAAGACATGGTTGGATGAGTTCGGTGTGGAAGAACTTGACTGGCCCACACAGAGCCCTGACCGCAACTCCATCGAACACCTTTGGGATGAACTGGAATGGAGATTGTGAGCCAGGCCAACATCAATGCCTGACCTCATAAATGCTCTACAGGATGAATGGGCACAAATTCCCACAGAAACACTCCAAAATTTTGTAGAAAGCCTTCCATGAAGAGTGGAAGCTGTTATAGCTGCAAAGGGGAGACCAAGTACATATTAAAGTCTATGTATTTGAAAACAACGTCAATAAAGTTCCTGTTGGTGTAATGGTCAAGCATCCCAATACTTTTGTCCATATAGTGTATCTTTGGGATGAGGAGGAAAGGACAGTTCATGGCGAGACTGCACAATGTTTGATTTGCAGCAAATATACCTTTTTTTTTGGGGGTGGTACGTTGTTCCCGTACAACTCGCAACGAGATCTTACGCAACGTGCACCCAGACAAATTCAATTTCAATTTCTCAGAAGGCCGTAGAAAACACGGCACACTACTAAGTAGGCATACGTAATAAACGGGCTACTTGGCATATGTCAATTGGCAAGTTTTACATGAACAATTCAGGGTAAGCTTATTGCTCAAGGGTATAGCAGCAAAAGGTAGGACTCAAACCCTAGTCCTTTCGGTGCTAGTCAACAACTCTAACCACTTTGTTGCATGCTGGTTATGTTGCGTGCTGGTTAAATATAGTTATTTATAATACTGTCAACTACAAAAAAGGAAAAATATTTGTCATTGTTTCAGATTCACAGCTAATACCCTTATCCAAAGCATGCTACACTGCTTGTATTGTGCACACTGTCAAAGGGCGAGAGAGCAAAGATCTCTAAAGAGAAGTAAATCTACAGTGGTATGTACGCCAATTCGGTGCCATATGTTCCTACTTGACCTGCTGCCCAAGTGAGAATAACCTTGATCTTCTTATAGGGCAGATGTCACAAAATACACCTGCCTGCAGCGTGTCCAAAGGAGCAAGCATTCATAGCTTGTTGTGACGTATCATCGAGAAGCCCCCCAGGCGGTAGCCCCCCAACTGGCCTAAGCCCTGCAGGCGTACCTCTGCTCCGCTGTGGAAATAAAGCCCAAGCAGACCACCCAGGGGCAGAGCCAACAGCAAACTGGAAGACATCACCTTCGCGGGCAAATGCTAAACATCCTACCTGGAGACAAAAAGTGCCGCAAGCATCCAGTTACTGAGACGCACCTGTGTAAACGATGCCCGAAAGGAAGGTAGACCCCTCTCTAGCGGCAACAGCACATTGCACTGGACCCATGACATCCCGTGGCTGTTCAATAACCTCTTTTGCAAATGTGACTATAAATAACAGTAAATACTGTGGGCAGAGTAAAAGAGGTTTATGAAGTGAACCAAGGAAAGATTTCCACAGCTCACATGAAGAAGGTATTCAGCTAGTCATCCAGCTGTACAAATGAGTATATGAAAACCGCAAAATCCAACAAACACACTCTGAACAAACCTCAACAAGTAAATAGGAAAGGTAAAAGGAACAGTAGAAGGCATAACTTAGAACTCTCATCTTGCATCCAAAGGACCTGGTTTCAAATCCCTCCCGTTCTAAGCTATATTGTAAGTGAAGTACCGCTTCATCTAAATATTCTGTCTATGCGTGGTTTAGGCCACATTAGTGCTCGGGGCAATCTTGCAACCGCAAAGTTAAGGAGAGTGTGTAGCCCTCGGCATCAAGCTATAGCCATATTCCGTACTTTGGTAAAGAGATGGCTGCGCGCCTCCAAAATGCGAACAAATCGTCGTACCATTAAAAAATACAATTTTTTTTTTTTTTTTTTTGGAGGGAACGGAGGATTGCAAGGGTTCCAAAGGATTGAGACTGAGAACGGATGAGGACCAACCTCTGACCCCAGCCCCGATTGGTACTTGTTTGATCTCTGACCTTGACTAATCTAGTCTGAAGTTAAAGGGGAAAAAGAGAATGAAAATAAATAAAGGGGCCAAGATGGAAAACACGGTTTTATGAAGACCATATTTTCTTCATCTATTGGGGAGGTACACTTGAATAACACCAGTTTAAATTAATAAGAGTAAAAGCTTATTAAAAATGGGGAAATACATCAAATATCTCAACTGAGGGAGCAAGCTCTCCACAGCAACAGGTGGGAGATAAAGATTAATATATTTAAATTAAGAACAAGATAATTTACTTAAGGAATCTATAACAAAGTAGAATACATTTTACAGGTATAATTTACTCGAAAAAGAGTAATAATTTCTCTCAACTTACTCACCCACAGAGCTTTCCTCACTGCATTTACAATTGTGCAGGAATACAGCTCGACAGAAGCCCCCGCTTGTGACAAATTTTGTTCATATTTTTTTCCTATACATTTAACACCGTTACTCCTGTCCCATTTTTTGATGCGATCGAAAAGAAACAGCCCACACTGGGACAAGTGACGAGCGACCGCATTTGTATTCAGATAAATATCGTATTTTTTATGCCTGCTTTTTCGGCCTAATTTTATGAGCACACTTCTTCACAATGGAGAGTACATTTATCACCAATCTCCCTCTTTCATCTTAATTGCATTTCCACACTATCGGTGCTGCAAGATACCTTTCCTCCAGAGGATCCAGTATAATTCCTACAAGGACCCTTTTGGAAACAGGCGAAAAGCAGCATCACCACACGTAAACCTTTTAAAATACTGGTGCCCACCGTGATAAGGGGGTTTTAAGAGCCAACAAGAAGTGTCCGTTCTAAAAAAACAAAGTTCCTACAGAATAAGGGATGCTCTTTGGTGCTTTCGCTCGTTTGTGTTTTCATTTCCGACAGAGGAGAAGGGATAGAGGATGAAAGATAAATAAATATATTTTTAACGCTTGGTCCCGAGGGCTAGCAAATTCTACGATAGGCTTCTCTAAATAGCAGGAAAAGCAGGCAAACCCTGTCCTGGGGCCCCCGCGCAGGGGACCGTCGCTCCAGGGAGGAAAACAGACTGTCACTCCGGGGTGGAAAGCGCCGCTGACGTGATCTAGATTACGCCGACAATGGCATTTTGACTTCTTGAATGGCGTATTTAGCCATCTTCATTGTTTGAAGGAACATGCAATGTAAATAAATAAAAATACACACACACACACACCCACACACACACACACACACACACACACACACACACACACGTTGCTTGTTGTAGCACTATTTAACTATAGACATAACCGCACAGATTATCAGCGACCTTAGAATGTCTAGGAGGAATGGGCTGTCACTGGTACTGGACCCCAGAAGGTTTATTCTTCTTCTCTATTAGGTACTGAAGTAGTTTTTTTTTGTTTGTTTGTTCTGCATCTGCCTGCTTGCTTACTCCCTCAGCTCTGCCATTCTTCATCGCTACATCTTTAACTGTGCCCGCTTATACCTATTTTTCAGCATTTTACATTACTCTGCCAAGAAGCGGGCTGAAACTAAATGTGAACTCAAAGAAGAAAAAAAGGCTACATAAGTTATTTCATGTAACTACCACAGGGACTTAAATGAGTCAGAACATCCCAAGTGAAACTGCTGCTGCTGCTTTAGTCTTAGGGATGTCAGCTGTGCATATTAGTAACTACTTAGCTGAACAAACAGATATAAAATTGAGAGGAAAAACATGTTGTATTAACACTAACAACCTAGCCACTGCACAAAAGCTGCAACAGATAAAGCTGTAAACACTCAAACTGCTGCTACTTCTTGCTTTTGGTGCACATTTACCTCTGGTGCATTATGTTTGCTTAAGGCATCTGACCAGGTTTTTGCAGCTAAAACAAATCCTTGTTCATGTCACCTGTCTTCCACAGAAAAAGAACCAAAAAAAGAAAGTATCAAGAGACAGCAGAGTAAATAAAAAAGTGCTATCCTCAAGCACCTGTCCCAAGGAGACCAACTTTATTTTCCAAGCCGCACGCTTGAAATTTGAAACTTCTCACACAAATAGAGCTTTTTGTGATGTAAAGTTTATTAAACTTGAAAAACTTAAAAAATTTAAAACGAGGCTCGGTGAAGCGGGAGTAATAGAGTAATAATTTCACGCAGAGAACGTACCCACGCAGGCAAATTTTTTTCATCACGCAGAAGGACGTAATAATGTCGCCAAAGACATTATATAGGTTATATACCCGTCTTAGGATGACATTGGGTCCTGGTCTAAGTCATAAGAGCAATATTTTGGGTCATAATGTCTGTCTCTTATTCAGCTAGAAGCAGCAGCATTTTGACAAATTATATTAACAGTAGTAGGGGCAGAGGGGCAGCTTGCACAGGGTACCAATACACCCTTATTGGCTTCATTATGCAGATACCTGCATGAAGGGCCTCGATGGCTTGCTGCCACACCTCTCTACACGGAAGCACTGCATAGAATCCTCATTATATCAGCTACCTGAACCCTCTGCTGCATATCCCTTTCAGATCTCTGTTATAAGTTCTCTATGCAATCAAAGGGCCACCGAGCATTCCACATAAAAAAAAAAAAAATTTCCCAACCTACTGCCAATATCTTTTATTGTATTAAAAAAAACCCTGTTGCTCATGGGAATCATGGGGGCTTTTTAAACAAAGCAATTGCTCCTCAGAGACTAAGGCTGCCAGTGTAAAAGGAAGGAAAAGGAGCCGACAAACTGGGCGAAAGAGACAGAAAGAAAGAGACTGGCAATGAAGGGGAGGGCTGCAATAACCAGGGGCCTAATTATGGGCGGCTGAGCAGAACCCTGCCGCCGGGGGTCAGCACGCTGCCCTACAAACCTTCGGCGACCCCCGCGCCTGTCCGAGCGCATTACGAGAGACGAGATCCCTGTTCGTACGGGTGGCCTGCGAGCCGCTGCCGTTGACACCCCAAGGACAGGGGGCGTCCACGGGCCGCACGATGCCCTTAGGGCAACTCGGGATAGCGGAGTCCCGCGGTGACACATGCACCGGCAGACTCCCTCATGGCCCACAGCAGCTAAGCATACCGTAAACATATCTGCAAACTGCAAAATCCTCCACAGGGAAACATGCGGGAGTTCAGCTCAGAAATTCTTCACAAGTTACCCCCGATACATTTCTACCCAAAAAAGACGATTAACATACATTTGACTCAAACCGGTAACCCTTCACTCTATACATTTTGAGCTGTACAGCCATGCTTACCAAGTTTTTACGCTTACCATGTGGGTGGAGTTCTGTGCTTTCAGACAATGCCTCCACCAGAGGGTTTGCCAGCCTTGCTCCCCCCCCCCCACCCCCTGTACTCCAAGAGGGCCCCGTGTAGGGTGCAGAAGGAGCGGGGCGTCAAGGTTCACCACGGGTGGGCGCCGCGGCAGCGAGGAGTTCGCGCCCTCACCCCCACATTCACACCGCACACACAAAGAGATTACACAGAGCACTAACAAGGATTATGACAACAGAGCGGCGCTGCCTGGCTCCCTGCCCCAATTACGGCGCACAAAAAGCGAGGTGCCAATTAACAGCACATCCAAGGGGAACAAGAGGACCGTAACAAGTGGGACAGAAAGGAAGGGCGCTGAGGGGCGCGAGGAGATGGACAGCTTTGCCGCCATTGCAGCCGTGCGTGTTTGGGCAAAAATGTCTCCGGGGGTTCGATGGACTTGCCCAGCGGGCAGGGGTGATGGTGTGAGCAGAAAGAGACACTAGAAGAAACTGCATAGGTTTGAAGGGTTTAATAAAAATAAAAAAGGGGGGTGCAAACGCAACGCGGTTTTGTGCACCTGTGCATTAGCAGGACACAGGGGACGCTGCGAGTTCACTGTCGTGCTTCTAATGTGGTTACAGGCACCCAGTACAATGAGGAGCAGAAGTCTGCCACAGTATATAACTGCCAGTTGGCCAACGCAGGGTGAAAGTTGTTTAGAACCTATCACAGAAACATTGGGTATAAGGCATGATATACCTTGCACGGGGTGTTAAGTCCATCACAGGAGGTGCAAACTTGGCCCGGACCAAGCCAAAATCGCACCTCGAGTCCAAACCTGCAGCCAAGGATATTAATTACAAATTTATATAATAATATTAATATAATTATGAAAAAAGAATTTGTTAAATGAAATTAAATGAATAAAACAAAATACCAGTATGTTTGTTTACTTACTATTATTTGTTAATAATTACAAAAATAGATACAAGATTCTTTTAGTTTTTTTTTTTTTTTTAAAGTTCCTTTTTCATTCTTAAATCGGGTATTTTCCTACCTGTTCTCCCCCTTTATTAACTATTGTTGCTGTTTGCCAGCAGCCCAAGGCCTACTCGAACCCACCATCAAAGCTGAACCGCTCAAGAGTTCACAAAGCATAGCAAAACATCTGCCGTTTCCACACAAGTATTTCCCAAACAGAGCTTGCTGATGATATAAATAAGCTCTGGTTTCAGACAGCGACAGGTAAGAACATATTTCTTCTTTTGCATATTAAGCCAGGCCACGTTCTATGCTTTACACCCCGGCTGGTAAGGCTTGTCTAGTGCCGCTTGGTTTACTTTGTATACATTGTCACTCCCGTACAGGCCTGATCGAGCAGTTATGAACTTATTTGCCATTTTTCAGAGTTTTCAGCTCCCTATTGTAAAAACTTGATGAGCATAACCTGAACTTAATGTTAAAGACAAAAATGATAATCTATCTGATTTAGCAATCCAACAGCCAGCATATTTTAACTATCATTCAAAAATCAACAGCTGAGTACTGATGAAAAACAAAATCCAAGGAAAAAAGTTGCAAATAGAAAGAGGATATGAAGGCTACTTAATAAAGGCATGACAGAATTTAAAAAAAAAAAAAAAAAAAAAAAAAAAAGACATTTAGTCTCAATTTCCCTTAATAATTTTAAGGGGGACTTTGTGCAAAATTTAATTTTGTTTGCGACCGATGAGTCCATTTGTATCAATGGAGCCCAAGGCACTGAAGTGTCTGATTTGTAATCCTAGTAAGCAAAATGAAAATCTCTATACCTCCAATATGCAGGTTCAAACTGCACATATGGGCCATTTATGAAGAGCAATGCAATTATCATTGTTCTTTAAGTTTTTTTTGTCATTTTAGTTTACAAAAGTCATACAGATTACAGTTAGACCTGTCACCACCAAGTCCGGCACTAGCCAGGTAAGTTCAAATACCTGCTTGACAATACGTTAAAGCAACTGGTCAAGGTTTTATTATTTAAAGAAGCAGGCGGGCGTTACAAAATATGTCTGCAAACAAGTTTGTAGCTGTCTGGCCCTGTTGTTTTGGGAGCCTTAGGAGACACTGACAATGCACTGAAATTGAAGGACTCGCATAAACTGAACCCTTAGATGCATTTTTAAAGTAATCCTTTAACCTAAAAATATTTAATTTGCACATGCCTTTTTCCAAAGGGACTTACAATGTTAGTCTGTATACTAAGCTGCTTACAGTGATTTACCCACTTTAAACAGCTAGACAAACTTTCCTGCCTCAAGATAGGGTACAACCAGTATCAAAGGCAGTAAAGCAAGAATTGGGCTTTGAACACGAAACCTACGTGAAAGGCAACAGTTCTGACTACTGCACCACACAGTACAACAATATACGGCAATACTTTTGCCAGAGGCGACAGCGGTGCAGAGACATTAAATCCTCTGTGTGTTCCTTTGACGCTCTCTAAAGTTCGCATTTAAAAATCAGGCCCGTGTCCCACTCCACCTCAGTGGATATTAACCTCCTCTCCAGTTTGCACAAAGAATGCCTTCTTTGACATTTCCAGGCAAAGGCCTGCATTTGGTAATAAATCTCTTGGCCACTTCCACATTAACGGTGCATTTAAAACCTTTTCAATTAATGTTTAACACCACATGCTCCGAATTTACAATTCCGCCAAAGTTTCCGTGGGGATGCCCGAATCATCCAACTCGTGAATTTCACCACCTGTTCTTGCAAGCTATGGAATGAATTTTCAAAGAAAATAAAGGATTCAAAGAAAAAAAAAAAAAGGAGGTGGGGCAAAAAAGAAAGTGAACAACGCTTGAACATAGAAGCCCCTCTCAAAAAAGAGACACAGAAGGGTTTTTCGTCCAAGCAGCCGGTAACCCACAACATGTGGAACCCAACAAGCCGCTGTGTTCCTTTACGCACCTTTATCGTGCGATACGATGGATGGTTGCGAACAGATACTTTTGCCAATGGCGGCAAGTAAATATAGGGCCAGAAGTTTACCGTTACATAGACCAAAATGGGATCACAGCACTGCGATTCCGCGTGAAGCCAATTGAGGACGTTGTCTCTGACCCCAGTGCGGGAGAGGCATTTGTTACTTTGCGGCTAACATAAGAACAGGGATGCCAAAGCTACATATTTTAGCAATCATAAGGAATCGCACTTCTGAATTCTGAACACCCATACGTTTATCATCAATAATTTTATGTCTTTTCGCAGGGTTGTGCTATAGCCTGGAAGGAATGACATCTAGTCTCTCAATGACATCCATTGCAATCACATCCATTGCAAAATTCTAAACATTTATTTTTAAGTTTTCGAACAGGTTTCACAGAACCCAGCAGGACTTGGAGAACCCAGACTGTTTATAGGTGGTGAAGGTCGAGTATGCCAACCCATCTCCAGTTCTCCTCTGAGAAGCTATAATTCGGCCGCCAGTCTCATTCGCTGAGCCTGGTGGAGGTTCGCTCACCTTTGTGTCGCTCCTTCTGTTCAGACTTTCAGAACCTCAAATTCTCTCCAAAGTCAGGTTTTCTTTGCCCTGTGCAACCCTGATAAGAGAAAAGAAACAGGCTAATTTGCACCTGTAAAACAGCAACATCTAATGCAAAGAAGAGGACCAAATCTGCCTCGGCTTTGTAATCAAAATCCCCCAATGTGCATTTTATGGACAGAAACGCATGTCAGCCTTGTACGGCATAAAAAACATGTTCAAACGTGTCATAAAAGAATGCAAACGCTATTGCCGACCTTCTCCGGCGCTCCTGTCAATTACACACTTTCATTAAAACTAAACTACGGCACAGCATCCATATTCTGAGAATCCTCGAGGTTTACCATTTCGATGGTGGCAGTTCCTATGGGCAAAAGTGAAGGACAGAAACACGGTGCAGTGTTACAGAAAAGTGTTAGCGTAGGAGAACAGAAGATCACACCGGAGCTTATCCATGTCACAAGACAATTTGCACTGCAAACAGAACACCAGTCCAGTACAAAGCTGTCTCACTCACACACGCTAAAAAATTTGTCTAAAAAGCATATTTTTGACTATGGGAGGAAACCAGAGCACAGAGGAAATGTGTAAACTCCACACAAATTAAAACAAGATCAAAGTACAAAAGAACTGTCGCCTCAAAGGCTCTGCTTCTGAGATGCATCTGGAAAGTTCCACTTTTGATACGTTATAGATCAAAGGGGGAGAAAACGCAAACGTGGCCGACATGTCGAATGAAGGCCACTGGTAAACAGAAGGAGCCTTCAATCTTCAGCAGACCTGCTAAACTCCGCATGTTCCACTTCAAAATTCAAAGGAGATGCAATAAATAATGGTGCAATTTTACGAACCGCGTCGCTACCTTTCAGAATGGCGAGGGACAAGGTCTTAATATCATCCAGGACTCCACAAAAGCATCATCTTCTTATGTGACGCCATTCTCTGTCCTGCAGTGCCATCTTTTACCCGATCAATTGGATGGGTCTCTTTTGAGAGAAGTAGCTAGCTATTAAAAGTTTTTATAAGTGAATCATTAAATGCTGCGGTGCATAAATAAGAGAGAAAAACGAAAGAAATGAAACTAAGGGAGGGTTGGGTTAAATGGAGAAGCCCAATGGAGAAGTCTAAAGCAGAATGCAAGATGGAAAATCATTAATGCCACTGATACCAATGCAAAAGTTTTACACATATGCACGTGCACAGAGGCTTTCTATGGGAAAGAGGGATGAAGCCGAGTAGACCAAATTATGCTAAAAGCATTACTTAAAGAAATAGCTGGAGATTTAAACCGTAACATCAGGAAATTAAGGTGTCTTGTGGTACAGAATCGTGAGGGAATTGTCAGAGAAAATGTCTTCTGCCAAACTGTCCTTCGTTCTTATCTGCAACAAGAGTAAAACAGAGTGCCCGTAAAACCGCCCTCTGTTCATGTGTGTGGCAAGTCCTTCGAAATTCAGAGAACAGCTTCCATTCTGCGAACCCTAATTTTAAATGCCTGCGGATGCTTACTGGATCACGTGACACCACACGAGCAGGCACATGGGTGTTTGAATGCATGCGTGTCCTCTTTCGCGTCGTGTATTGCTATGGTGACAGTCACTGTACAACATATCTGACAACAAGCTAATAAAAGGAAAGCAGAGCACCATTTACTTTTCGCTTCCCAACCAATAATCTCTGCTTAGCACAACCAACAGCAACAAATGGTCAAGACTGCAAATGCCACACAGCACAAGCCATGTCCTGTGTAATGGCAAGAATCACCTTCCTGGCCTTTAGAAAATGAAATTTATTTAAAGACTTCAACAACTAAACCTGAACTTCTAAGATAGGCTCCGGGTCACCGTGACTCTACAGCAGACAGTTATGGAAAGCAGATGAAAGCATAAAGGGCTAAATGCAGTGATAGACACAGTAAGTACTTTACATGGCATGGTAAAGATTTCCTCGTCCATAGTACAGTCGCAGCTGCGCCAAGCACTCAGCGCAACACAGTTTTCCATCTGTTACCGGTAAAGCTCAGATTGTGATTTAAGCACAAACGTTCAGCAAATATGCACAGTGGACATTGATGTTATCCGATATATTTGTGTATTTATAGTATCATTTTCACATTTACAGGTTTGAGAATTCACAGAGTCCTTTATCATCCCTCCTGTGTCTCTCACTGAAAATTAAAAAAAACTGGGTCAACATAATAAGCCAATTAAATGTGAGCCAACATGTATGCGTGCTTCTATATTTTGGCAAGTGGCACATTTACAAGACCTGGCCGACGCCACGGAAACATTTGCGTCACATACCAATACCTTTGAACAAATCTCATCTTTCTCCAGATGAGAAAACGACCTTCAATCATGGTACCTCAAGCCATCACAAAGTTTATTGTTTTGATTTCCAAGTGAAAGACAGCAATGTGTTTAACATGAGAATAGTTTATTTAAAAAAAAAAAAAAAAACAATCCTAAGGAAGCCTTATCCAAGCCAACTGGGATGTAAGTAGCAGATTAAAAAAAAAAACAAAAAAGCTTTAAGAGAAAACATCCACACAACCGAAAAGTTTCCTTCTGGGTACTGCAATTTCTTCCCATAGTATGGCGTGTTTTGGGTAAACAGATTTTTGTAAGATTTATGTAGCTTGTGTATGTGCGAGTAAATGAGTGCAAATTACTATCCTAAAAAGGGCTAATGTCCCATCCAAGGTGAACCCCCTTCAGTTTTATCCCCCAACCTTCTGGGATAATATCTGGACTGCTGCTCCCCCAGTAAGGACGAGCAGTTGCCGACAGGAAATGAGTGAATGAGAGAGAGGAAAAAAAAGAACAGTCTATCATTAGCTGATAAAAGGTCACAATATATGCATTAAAACTGTCAAGTTGTTAAACAGTCGGGGGGGGCATCAATGCAGCTAAAAGTTATTGGTGAACCACTTCTTGAATCAGGCGAGTCAAGTGCATAAATAAATGTGAAACAAGACTTCGCAACCAGGTCACCACAAAAAAACCAAACGTGAGTCACAAGTCGACTCAGAGTAACTCGATCTTCCTATGAGGGGCTTTTGGCTAGGGGCACGGGGCCTGTGGCACACACGGGAGCCCAAACGCACAAGGCCGGCACTTGTGAACAAGTCGGAATAAACTGGGATTGGCCACATCTTATCCGATGACCTCCGCCTGTGAGGAAAACACTGTGTGGGTTAGCAGCAGAGCCGCACAAAGTGCATCTTGCCTTTCCTCCAGACGACGAAGGGAGAACCAGATTAAATATCTCCGCCTGCTTTTATCACAGAGAATTAGACGCCTTGTTTGGCTGGCCCGAACGGCCGATTTACAGCAGCGACCCTTAGTTTGTCTGCAAAAAACAGATGTTAGGGCTCTCTCTCAGCAAAGCTGCGGAACCCTAAACGCCCGCAGATGGCTTTCGCCGCACTTCGTCTTGCGCTAAATTACAGCGCTGTCCCGCTTTCTTTTCCTCTGGGAAGTCTTCTCTCAATTGTTAAAAAAAAAAAAAAAAATCTTATACAAAAAACTTCATACAAAGAGCAGGAAGTTTTGTATCCCAGCCGAGAGTGGAATGGGAGATGGGGTGGGGTGTTGGATGAGAATTCTTTCGTGTCCTTTGAATTGATCTGATGGCAAGCAACTTGGACTGCCCTTTAATGTGAAGAAGCTTACAAAGAAAAAGAGCAAAGCTAAACACAGAAACAATGTAATCACAATACTTCCATTCATATGCATCCTAGAGATGGACGAGAAACATTAAAAGGCTTAAACCTACGTATATAGAGGGGAAATAATTCTGTACACAGTATACAATGCGGTCAAACAAGGAACGTTAAAAGATTGTGTATGGTCTTCCATGGCATGTTCATGTAGTTTTAAGAATCAGTTTAGCATTTATGGCTAAAAAAAAAATTCTAATTTACAGTTGCAGCAGAAACTTCAAATAGTTCTTATTGAATTACGTTTTAGACTTTGTGACATTATGAATAACATTAAAGGGTCACTAGGTATTAGAGTGCGAACGGTCAGTTCCTCTCCTACATCTCAGATGAAACAAATCAAAACCAACGACCTCTGCTGAAAACATCTGCAGATTATTTCAAAAATCTTGTCCTCTCGTTTTCGCCTGATGTGGACATCTAGACAGCTGGTATTCAGAGTCATGACCTAGCGCTCAGTTACAGACACCAGGGAGCAACATTTTCCCCTGTCATTTGTGACCGGGGTCCTCAAGTCAATGCTGCATCGCTCGCATGCGGTTCTGTTTGCTGTTCTAATGAAACGATACCGGCATTGGCGCTGGCCAGCTTGTCAATGCCACTGGTCAAATTAAGAAGGACGTCCCTTCCCGCAGGACCCCAGGCTATACAACCACTCCCTGCAGGTCACATATCGACCGTGTCTTAACACAGTATAGTAATGGTTCCGGCATTGTGTTTTCCACTTAGCTTACCCGTTGCTTCCTTTCCAGTTAGACCGTGCCGGTGCTTTCATAATAACCGGACGGGGTAAAATCTGAGCCGCTCGTACAAAGACCGGTAGGCTCGTTTACGCTGCCAGTCATCCTTAGACTTTTATCGTACCCTGAAATTTTCATCTGTTTTATGTACTCCTGTCACCTGGACGATAACAGCAAAGTGGGTGCGGTTGGTGTGATTGTACATCGCAACTCTCCACTTGCAATGTTTCATAAACGCATCCCCTGCATTAGAAAAACACTGAAATCAGTTACCATTCACTGACAGTTGGTGCCAACAGTAACTCATTTACCTAGAAATGCAGGTCGATTTGGAAAGAAAGTTGTGCTCCAGGAAACAGTTAATACAAACTTGAGATCTGATGCGGTGCTGTGGTCGGTAAGCCAGCGAATAGCGTTTTGTTGAAGGCCTCAATTGATGAGGTTTCTGAAAAGAAGAAACTTGGTTATAGAGAGAAGGTAAAGGGTAGCTGAACAGCCAGGTTGTGGATAGCTGGTTAACGTAGGTGATAAGGGGTGCAGCTCGTGTTGTGCAGTTGAGTAGTGTAGGTAGTGTGTGCAGTTGAGGGGAGCATTTCCGGGATGCCAAAACTGTGGCTGAGCCTTACCGAGGTGTCGTGGACATAACTCCACGAAATGCCTGCAAAGGAAGATGCCTGCTTGACAACCCCGGTGAGATAATGCATTGTTACGTTGTCATATGGCGTGTGTGTGTGTACTTGTGTGTGCATAGTTGGCTAACTTTGATGGCAATGATCAAGACTATGGAGATGTAAACCATTGCATAGTAGCTAGATAGGTCTGCTATAGGTCTGACTGCAGGGCTGCTGTGGTGTTAACATATCAGGACAAGATTTCCCAGAGCACTGTAATTCAGGTCAAAGTATCTTCTGGAGTGGATACGCAGCAAGAGCATGCCTGCTCCTGCGTCACAGGTTACAATTGCTGAAAACTACATCGCTTTGAAGACCGAACCAAATCTGACTCTGGAGAGGGGTCGGTCCAGTGCTAGCGTGTCTCAACCGCGGCACTTGAACTCATGAATGACCACGAGGCTCCATCTCCGCCCCGGTTCAGAGACGAGCCAAACCGCAGACCCTCCGTTTTCTTCCTCCCAAACGGCCCATTGCCGCCGGCTTGGCGGGAGCCGTTCCGGGAAAGGCCACGAAATGGCCAGCCCGAGAGCCCTCTGTTCACCCGCACGTTAGCTCTAACCCCAGGCATCTCCTCGGGCTGGAGGAAGATATAAAATACACTGTACACGTGCAGGAAAACTGTACACATGCAGGAGCGCATGCAGACACGTCTACGCATCAGAAATCACACACACGACTGATCGGGATGGTTACTCGCCAAGACTGTGTTGAAAGCATAGCAGGCACAAGAACTTGTGGCCACACAGTTGTGGGTTCAAAACATAAAAGAAACATGACTCCACCATTGATCGAAGCCCTCTAACGAAATTATTCTTGTGAAATATTCAGCTGAAAAAAAATGAGCAAAACATGAGTTATGTAGGTCACTTTGGAAGAAATAATATGTGCACAGCAAACAAATAAAAATTCACTGAACCCAAACATCAAAAGCTTTGCCTGGATCAAGATTACGCCCTGAAAGCACGTCTTTGGCTGTGTGGGTTTTCTGATGTCAATCTAGTCTTGAGGTAGGAGAGACACCGTCCGCAAGGAGCGCGGCTCCAAATCACGGAACCGTCACCCCTTGGCCCGTCATCGCACAATGCCCAGGGCTGACGAATACTAGAAAGAGCAGAAATTATCTAATCACCAGATGCACACCAGTTTTTGCAAATCCAAACACTGCTCCTTGCCTTTGCCATAGGCTTTTCCCTCTTCATCTAAAAAAAATTATTTTTCCTTCTATAATGAGAAGTTTCAGTTGCATCCCCCCGGGATCACTTTTCATCGATTGCTGAACCAAGCGCCCTGCGGTCGCATGAAAACGGCTTAGGACAGACAAATGGATTTTCGCCATCCCCCCTTCTTTTTTTAATTTTTTTTTTTTTTTTTATTATTATCAGTGCTGACCCAGGATCCCAGCTGCCATGCTGGAAAAAAGTTGGAAAGAGGTAACAAAAGTACCTCTGTACAAAGATTCTTTATGTAAAACGCTTGAACGGTCTGCTTCGTCAAAAAAATACAAACCGTACATTTGTAAAATTAACTGTGAAATTCAATTCATTAATTTGATTCAATGAATATAGCAATGTGAAAAAAATGCATCCCGCCTTTCTAGCCAATGTATTAACATATTACGGCATGAATAACCCTCAACTACCCCTCGGCAAGTCTAAAAAGATCATTTCAACCTCCTGTAACGAAATACAGAGCACATTTTACTTGGTCTTCTATTCAAATCATCATACAGCTATAAAGTATAAGAAAGTGCATGCTTGTGCTTTCGTATCTGCAAGAAAGGTCATTCAAATCCAATGCTTGCGTATTGCGTAAGCGTTGGGTAGCGTTTTCACAAGTCTCGGTATGGAGCATTCAGGTTTATGTTCGCACAGAAAGCCCAAAACAAAACATCTGTGATGACCTCAGAGAAGCAGTTGTTGCTCTTCATCATTCTTAGAAAGGTTATAAAGCCATTTCTAAACAATGTGGATTTACATCTACAACATTCTGTCAACATGATCCAAGTATAACTTTCATAGAAAGGAAGTCTAGGGAAAAGCCCTTTTCTCAGAAAAGGTTGGTGCAGCTTCGTTTAGCAAAGTTAGACCCAAATGAACCAAAAGACTCCGAAATCAACATCTCCGGCAAACCAAACACATATTGCAGGACAAAGCATCATTTCAGCCATTGAGTAGGCGGTGGAGGGGTGACGGTTTGTAGCCATTTTGCAGGTAAAGAACCCAGACTCCAAGCAAGTGCTAAGTCGTCCGTGAATTCCGGAGAGCGACGTCATCCGATGGCCAAACACCGCTTAAGAATATTGCGAAAAAAGACGTTAAGCACACTTAAATCTAAGACTATGCGGTTGAAAAGGAATTAATGTTTCGGAATGGTCATCACAAAATCAGGTCCTCAAACCCGGCAAAGACGGTGCCACGGAACCTTCGGAGAGCTGGGCAGGAACAAAAACCCTTTAAAGATCAATGAGGTGAGGCAGCTCTTTAAGCAGGAGTGGCAAAAAATTCTTCAATATAGGCAAGGCTGCAAATTCATAGAAAAAACTGTTACTTTAAGTTATTGGTGCTTGGGGGGGGGTCAAACTACTGAATTATGGGAAGCACTTTTTGCATTTTGAACTGATCTTTTTCACATTTTTCATACTGCTGTATAGTGACTTCTTTTGATTAAATAAACAATGACAAAGTAAAATCTGTTACTCGTCACATGAGTTTTAACACATCTCCCGTTAATACTCGGCGAGAACAGGATGAGGCTTAGTCGTCCGATAATATGTAAAAGCAGAAAATTGAAAACCTTTTCCGCATTCCTATATATACACTTTGACTCTCGGTCCTTAAATGGATATACTGCTATATACAGCAAAATATTTCTTTCCAAATGCAATTGTGACCTGAAATTCCAGCTAGGAACCATTGGCCTTCGCTTGCTCTAAGCCACTTCGAAGCAGCTGGACTGTGTTGCCTCAGGGTGAATGAACAAAAGTGTTTCTGAATACAGCATTTGTCAGTGTTCGGTATTGACGCTACCGTGACACGGCAAAGAATTTCTGCCGCTTCCGCTATGTTGGAAATATCAGTCAAATGATCTGACAAATGTGTAAATGTTTGACCTTCATACAAAGGGGTCTACTTTAACTTTGATCTTCAAGGATTCCCTGAGTTTCATTGTGTGTGTAGATTTTGCTAGATACAAACACCCGGGGTACAAAAAAAAAAGGGGAGGAAGAATCAGTGGTGCAGAGTTTCATCCCAGAAGGCAAACCCACCCTTGACAGCAGTGGGGGTTTGGGCAGGAGTGTCACGTGATCATCTGTCGTGTGACAGCAGAGCAGGCCGTCAAGGACGGCAAAAGAGGAGCGGGGAGGACGTGGGCTTCTGCGACGGACCCGTCCACACGAGCTCTCGACTCGGATGAAAGACGGCTCCCGGCTCTCGTTACTCTGGTTTATTTAGGAAGGCCGCTCTGGCCGAACGGGGATTTAAAAAAAAAAAAAAAAAAAAAAAAAAAAAGAAAAAAGGAAAAAGAAAAAAAAAAAAATCAAACCACCGGCTTGATGGCTGGCGGACTGCCTCTACCGTCCTGTTTCCGTGGCTCTGGTTCCTGGCAAAGCCCTGGGCACGAATTTGGGACAGGTGTTCGAGCAAGGACAACAGCTTGCCAAGCAAACACATGACGCACTTTTGTTACAAGACCAGTCTTCCATTTCGTGCTGCTTTCACAATGCACACATTGTTTCGGCGACCTAACTAAGGGCATCGACATACAAAACATAAAATCGGGACGTTCCGGAAAACAACCTGCGCTCGGAATCGCAATGATGGAAACCGAGACTACGTTGCCTCGGGTAATAAAATACATCAGCAGGATCGGCCATTACCTACGAAGTGCATCCAGGGTTTGTGCGTTCATTAAAACCGTCAGTTTTCTTGAAGATAAGGAACCTGTCCTTTCACATTTTCTGAGGGGTACTTAAGTTTCTTACACCTCAAAAAGTCATCCAGCCAAGGTTGGGGGTAAACTGGCTTTTATTTTCAGCCCACAGCTATGCAACCAACAGAAACAACAATAACAACTAATTTAGACTGCGGTCGATCAGGTGACGATATTATGGCTCGGAAGCAAAAGCTGACCTTCCGACACGTCTGCGATTCTTCGTAAGTCTTTGCACGCAATGCAGATTCAGACCGTCGGTAAACCTCGATATCATCTTGCGTATCCTTTATTGTTTTTATTATTACGTAGCAGAAAACTGATTTATGCTGTGGCCACTGCTGATGAACCCAATTCTGTTTGTGGTACACGACTTTCATCCTTTTGGTAAAATGCACGTTATTAAATGATTATTTCAATGCAATCAAATTTTTCTGAAACACAGAACATTTTATTGAAGTGCTATACAGTGCAAGTGAACTTTTTTTTTTTATTATTATTATATAGACAAATCTGCGATTCAACACCAAGTAAAAAAGTAGAGAAATAAAATATATTCCATGAAGCGGTACATAAATCTACCTTGTAATTTAGAGTTCCTGAATGCAGAAGGGGGAGAAAAAAAAAAAAAAAAAAAAAAAAAACACTTTTTCCCCGCTCGTAAATTGTAAAAACGGCATCCAGCGGGATCTGCGGGTCAGGCACCGGTAAGCTCGGTTGGAGCGCGCTTGGCGGCAGGCTGCCCCCTGGAGGCTGGTGAAACATTGCGCCGGCGGAGTCCCGCGTCTCAGCGCGGTTAGCAGACGCCATTAAGAATTGGCTTAAAACTCACGCCTGGCCCGCTGAAACTCGACCCGCAGACACAGTCAACTCTGTCAAGTGTGACAGTCGTTATTATAATGTTTTAATGCACCTCCCCATAAAATAACACCACTCCCTCTCTGCATGTGAATTTAGCCTATTAATAAACTAAGGTTACATCATAAATATCAGCAGTATTCCTGGAGCTGCTACATCACCCCACTTAAGTGAAAACCGTATAAAACATGACTCGCATTTAAAAATGCGTGACACCGTGACCCTGCGATACTGGGCCGCAGCACAGCTACAAACCTAACCAACTCAAATCTACTTTGGTTAGACTATACCTTCAACACAGGGCCAGTGTGGGTGACTCATCAGGCCTTAGCTGCTCAAACCCTACTGCACGTGTGAAATATTTGTACATCAGCCATCCCTTGAAACAAAGACTATGTGTTAGTACAAGAAGATGGGTGAAATACCGTATGTCTGTTTTCTAGCCTACAGCATCGATTGTTTTTCCACCAATGTTTTTCCAGATTGAAGCTGGAGCAGTGGGTGCCCACGGGCCTCTACTGGTGGCGGGGGGAAGGGATTGGAGGGATATTTGACAGGCGGGAGCACTGCCATGTTTTGTAACTGGAGAGTGCAGTGGCAGGGTGCAGCTGTTCAACAGTTTCTTCTGGGTCTCGCACAACTGTGATATCATGGAACAACTGGAATGCAGTCCCGCTTCTGGACCGCCACACAGCTCTTCTCCTATTCCTTTTTTCCCCCCTTCAATCTTCATTCCCGTTCCTTCTATGATATCCGTGCAGCCTTCCAGCAAACCCAGCACTAGTTGAATCTGAGCAAAAAAACAACAATGCTATTCTCGCCTCACAATTCAGTGTAACAGTGTTCGCTGTTCTGCATTTGACTGTCACAACACAAGTCTAATACAGTCCTTTCAGAAAGAGAATAAAGATCCTGCAGTTTCAGACCAAAAAAATGTGTGTATCATAGCTTTGGTTCCGATTCAATCTAAAAACAGACAGTTCGATAAGTGGGTTTAAAAAAAAACACTTGTGAGTCATGCAGCTGTAAAACAAGCTGCTCTAATACAAACGTCTTCTGTCACATTCTATACACCCTGATCTCCGGAGCACACAGCCAGCACAGTCACCGCCTGGGTTACGGGGACAGCTCTAGCTAACCTCATCCTCACCAGACTGGCCCCTGGGTGTCCCCGCTTTCGAATCTTCCCCTACCTCACATAATCTGGACTCGCATGTATGTGCTGCAGCAGCAAGTGACTACACACACACACACACACACACACACACACACACACACACACACGTTAACAAATGTAGGGCAGCGTCCAATCCGGAAGGCTGACTTGCATGTCTACACTACAGATACATTCTCAGCTCACCACACACACGCACGCATACAAACTTTGCAGCATACCTGCAGTCATTAGAATGTCGTCGACAGACATCGCAACACCAGTTTCTGTAGCTATTTATAAACAATAAGCATAACATACCATTCAGTCTAGTAGATCCTGTTGTCTGATGTACTAGAGGGTCCTTGAGCAAGCAAAACATATCCAAGTACAATTTTAAGCAGCTTAAAAAAATGTTAAGACATCATATTACTACACACTTAGCAATTTTCACTATATTAAGTGCTGTGGGTGCAGACAAGACCAGGGGGTGGAATTTGCAGGAACCATGCTAGGGTCAAGGTCCCCTGGGCCTCTCCAAAGGTACTCTGGTCACTGAGCTGAGAGAACAAGCACAGCCTCATAAACATCTAGCAGGGTTATTCTCAGGTTACCGCTCCACCCGTACACCGCAATGCAGATCACCTCTCACCGCACTCCTGCTCAGGAGGCCATGGGAGCATGGACAGGGACGGTGACGCCCTTCCTATGCGTAAATGTGTGTGTCCTTGTGTGTCAGCCAGTGGGTATTTACGGTAATTTACACATCAAAATTCCTGAGATGGGTGTAGCTATTTTTATAATAAAAATCACGTCATGAATTTTTTTTATGACTATAGGAAGAAAAAAAAAGCACTCAGTTTTGCCATGAAATCATGCCATGAAGGGGGGCCACTTTGCCATAAATTCATTTATTGCACATTACCAAAAAGAAAAACGGATAATTGTTGGTCCCTTTGTGACTGTGTTTACATTGCCATATCGTGTTAAACTTGGAAACTACAACAAAATCTATGCTGTATTTAGTTTTCGCTCATGTACGGTTTAGCGCTGACAAAACAGCAATCTCCGTGCAGCAACGGTGCCGATGAATACGAAAGCAGAGACGCTCCCAGCTTTACGCTTCGCAGACGGCTCGTTGACGCCGCTTTATTCCAATAAAAGGACTGGTTGGAATATGGCCAGCTCTGTAATGGTCTCCTTTACAGTAAAAGCAGTATCGTGTTAGGAGAAAAGCCAGGCCATGACCGCATTGTACTGCAGTAACTGCCTACAGTGCAAACACAAATCTGGTATTTTGGTTGTTTTACAGTCAATACAAAAGCAACTTGTGTCGTGGATCAACAATTAAGTGGTCATACAAAGTTTTGTTATGGAATTGTCCAATTTAAAAAAAAAAAAAAAAAAATTGGGGGGCGCCATCATCACATTCACTGATAAATTTATCACGTTTCAATTTGTAGACATCTACATACTTTGGCGTTGTATACTATTAGCTACTGAATGGAGAAATATTTCAAACCAAGAACTCTTTGATGCAAGTGTCTGAAGATGACTGACTATCGTTACCTTGCCTGCGATAGATCCTGACACGTGACCAGATCGGTTATCAAGTTGTTAATAAGCAGGTCACCATGGTGGCCTCTCAGTTTGGTTCTGAACATTGGCTCATGGGACAATGTCAAAATGTCTCTTTCAAAATAGATCTAAGCTCCTTAAAAAAGGCAACTGCAGTGTCATTTGCGTAGAAAAACACAATTTTTTCTGTTTGCTTAAGAAAATGCACAAAGTCGGCACCCGAAAGCACTATAGACTTCTCCCTGGGGCCGGCGTTCATGGGAGAGTCTCCAAAGTGAATACCGGGGTTACGGATCACAGATGGTCAAAGGAGCCGCAGAAAAATGTCCGGAACCACTCTAAGAAATGGAAGCTGAACGTAAGCAACGCAGCGTTTCTATAGGGGACTCTCAGGCCCATGAGATTCACCTACTGTCAGACACATTTCTGCATCACTTAAAGCACAGAATCCATCACTGCAAATGGTTTCAGTCTTTTTCACAAATGTTCACCTTTTGGCTCAAAAATGTAGTGTACACTACACATTCTGCTGGGATTTTTTTGCCACGTTTACTGAAGGTGAAGGTTTGATATTGCCTCTGGGGAAATGTTTGCCTGCTGTATTCATATTAATCATGGAATTAGATGCTATAAAAAGGACTAAACAGCATTTTAAACACTCTAAAAATCATGAAAAGAACAGATTGCCAAAACAAAATTGGACACAAACCTTTTAAAAATGAGGAATTAAAGCCATTAAAGAGTATAGAGGCTTCGTGGCTGCAGGGATGTGGCATTGCATTGCTTTTGTGCGGGTTTCCTCCCAGCACTCCGCTTCAGTCCCACATTCTACCAACATGCTGTGCAGGTGAACCGATGGCTCGGAATTTCCCCACAGTCAGTGTGTGCATGTGCATATGTGAAATTTGACAAGCTAGCGCCACTTTTCATGGCCTGTGCTTACTGAGAAAGGCCTCCAACTTGCTGCAGCCCAAAACTGGAATGAACAACAGCGATAATGATGATAACAGAGGCACTTTGAGACTGCCTACGCAAAACCACTCGATTACAGAACACAAAGTGCAACAATCGGTACACGTCTGGGCCTTCCATGCACAGACAGCCTAAGAAAGGCATTAAGCCCCACATGACAGCAAAGCACGGCATCTGCCTCACAGAGTATCCCTTTTCGTCGAGGAATCTGCCGAAAGAAGCACAGAGGGTGTCGCGAGCTTGTATTTCAACAGAGGTGGGAGCCCTGGGGGGCCACACCAGAGGGAGGTGTGTGCGTGTGCACTACAGGCCCTGCTGTTTCTGCAGGGATCAGAGCAGGATTACCCACAAATCCATCCTTTTGCAGGGTCCCCGTGAGCCGTCACTCTCCGAATGCTCCGCGAGAGCTCGAGCAATAACAGTGACGGGCCGCGCAATTTCCAAATCCCAGCCCGCGAGTCCCACGACGAGAGCCAAAAAAACCAATGGGTCGCTTTGCGTCAGAGCCTCTCAGAAAAACGAGAGGCCATGTCCGGTCCCCCTCCACAGTATTTTGTCCGTTTTTAACACATTTATCCGATATCCATCTACTTTCTCCAACTTGTACTGGAGGAATCTTAAAGCGCTTTTCAAAACCTTAACTGAACATTAAAAATAAAAAATTGTTGTAGGTCTATGCTTAATATCCCACAAGAGAAATATGCACAGCAAATTCACTTGCACACTTACACTGAGACAAACTAGAATGACTGTCAATAGTCAAATGGAACCACCATACAATGAAATAATCCAAAATGTCACCAGGGGGTTCTGCCATCGCCGTTAGTGTTTTAAACATCGTTGTCGTCGTAACCAGAAACCAAACACAGACTTTCAGAAGTCATAAAGCCGTCTGAAAACACAGAAAGCGGAAGAGTGCGCGACTCTGTTTGCTGATGTGGATTTGATATTTCCCCGAGATATCGATCAAGCTTGAAACTGCTCGCCGCACAATCACACCCGCCGCAAGCGCTGCCGAAATTCGCCAGACCTGGTGCCGCAGTCGGACGACGCAAAACCGTAGACGGGAGGCAAGCAGAGAAACGAAAGCACAAACCCTTCAAAACATCAAGTTGCAGATTGGTGAAGGTCAAACGCAGCGCGTCCTTTCGGAAGTTCTGGCACACTGAGGCTATAATATTCCAGGGCTAGAGGTATGCCGTTGGCTCATCCACCTCTGGTCTTGTTCGGGCAGAACGTTTATTGCCCGCAGGTATTAATTTGTACGGATGATGTGTCATTATTTGCAGCGTGCATGTTGCGGCGCCCTCTTTTTTTTTGCGGAAATACACCACACAAATAGCTCATTTTATAAAACAAGATGTAGTAACCGCTGCTTGTAAAACGATTAAGTAATAACACATACTCAGACTTGATTGTTTATGTTACTGCTAAATTATAAGTGAACTCCCCAGACATTTCATTGCGATTAACTTGCCGTTTCTGCAAGCGGCACGAAAGCGAACCACTTTACTGGGTCCAAAATACAGACGTTTCATGCATTGTTGGAGCTGAATGTTTAAGCGGTGCCATTTAATTGTTAAATACTTTGCTCAAGAGCATAACCAGCCTGACTGTAAATGCGAAGCCAACTACTCCTGTAACGTGGAAGTACGGTTGCTACAAAGCACTGCAAGTAAGCGGCTTGTTCCTCCCCAAAAAAAGTAAATCATCTGTCTATTGATTAAGATAGACAATGTCGCTTGTCTTTCTACAATACCCGTAGAGGTGACGCGAGCGTTCAAGCCGTTCCACTCAGACTGACTATTTTGGTCAAATGTTGGTTCGGAAAGAGGACTTAAGACCTTGTGTTCGATTAATGGTGACTTCAGCTGTTCTGTGGCCCGGATGCAGTCACACCCATAATGACATTTTCTTTTTCAGAACGGATAGTACAACTTTTCCAAACAGTCCATAGAACAATCACCGTTACAGGTTGCAAGGAAGATTTTGTTCAGTAAGGCAAGCATCGTAGTTTAATTATGGCATAATCTAGCCATCTATTATCATAATAATGTTAAGGTTGATTATTCTGACAAAATTATCTCCATGGAAAAATTGTGCTTGGTTTTTATTCTAAAAAAGATTCTATAACATCCATTCATTTAAAAAAAAAAAAAAAAAAAAAAAAAAAAAAAAGTACACATACTAATTCATTAGGGCTCCTTAATAAGGAAACCGCTAAAATATCATAAAATTATAGTACTGTACAGCTCATCACCATCGATGTAACAGAATAAAGGACTGGGATGAAGCAGAACCGAAACAACCAAGACAGCGCAAAGGAAAATACATGTATATATTTGAGCCACTTTTGCTGACTTGCACATAACCGTCTAAGATGGAACACTTGCTGAAAAATGTCTGTATAAAGAATTATCACAAACACTTTGACATAACATTTAACGTTTATCTCAGGATACGAGTCCTTCAGCTGGAGGCGAAAGCCGAGATGATCGCACTGGCAAAGCGGAACTCCGGGAACACGGCAACGGATGCGATAATGTTCGCTTCCTTTCGTCCGCATCTTCAAAGAGCGGCCGCGAACGCAGCTGCGAACGATCCGATCTCGCTCATTACCCGGCCTGACCGCTCGGACAATAGGCCCTTTGTGACATCTTACTCCTTGCCATCCTGATGATAGGGGGAGGCCGTTCGATATTTCGCTCCGCCAGACCAAGTTTGCTTACATGCGACTGCTATCGTCTCGTGTGGAAAGCGTGGGGAAACATCTTACGCGGCCAACAACCCAAGGTCTTTCTCAGAGCCAACAGTTCAGACTTGAAAAGTGCTAGTTTATCCGCCAAAGCACCAGGGACAAGTGCATTTGGTGAAGTGTATTTTAATATTGCACAGTAGCTGCATTTTTAACATCTAAATATGGTGTAAAGAGTAGCTTTATAAACACAATTTTTACCTTTTGTTAACATGATCTTCCAGAATCAGTCAGGCATCAGATACATAGCATGGGAGTGCCAATTAAATCCCTCCAAAATGTGCTAGAGCTGAGAAGAATAAGATGTGTGAACAGTGGATCTCCAACAGCTGTACGAGAACGTTGTACAGTTTACCAGAGGACCAGATGCCTTCCAAGGGGATCCCTCTCTCAGCTACGTGTAATGAAGGAATACTATGTTCGGGTTGTACAGCAAGGCCAGGTAACTGAGGACACCCGTTTTCGGCAGCGTGGAATTTCAGCTAGTACACATCATATAGTCAGCAATGACACACCCTTCTCCGACACCATTCAATTCCCCCCCCACTGTCTGCACCTAGCCACGCATATCCACTCACATCAGATCTGATCTTAATCCAATCCCTTAAAGCAGTTTAATGTCAGCAACAGATAAGGCTAATTTTTCACTTAACAATTCCTGTCAAATTTTGGCTGAGGAGTTAATGAATATCTGAATTAGTCAATTATACTTCCCATTTATTTGCATGCACAATAAGGTGATGCAAAAAAAGTAACCACTCCCCCTCCCGATTCCCCCGTTACAAACCATCCTTGACTAACAAACGGGTCAGGGACCAACGACCGGGTCCTAAGTTGGATCGCATGCGTGACAAAATGATTATTTCTAAGTGTATGGCACACTGTATGGTAACTTCTTTTCAACGTCTTTGCATTTGTTTTCAACGTTTTTGACCGGATTTGTCTCATTTTCAACCGTAGTATAGTATGCCATCCATAACATTAAATAATTCATTAATGTATTCTTTACCAAAGTTTCTTTCTAAAAACTACAGTACGTTTGTAAGGCTTCAGTGTTCATGCCATATGACCGTGCGAACTTGTAAGTGCAAGGGACATGATCTCTCATGAGTCTTTTGCGGGCCGACTAGCACAGCTGACTGGCACTATGGGGGATACGGTGGCGGCTGTGGTAAGTTTTCGCCGTCTGTTGTGAGTACAGTTGGACTCGTGACGGATTCAGACGACAACCGGTTCGTCCCCATTGAGGACCATCTGTATGAGCATCAGCCAACAGGTAAGTAGAAATTATCGGATATCTGCATCGGCACAGGATCCTCGTACCACATATCTGTAGTCAGAAATGAATTCAAATTCATTTTCTATATAAACGGGGCAAACATTAAGCTAAAGAAGATGTAGGAGATGTGGCTGTTTGTTATGCATTTTATCTCCACTACTTATTGTCTAATTGTTCGGGAAGCTGTATACATTTAATTTTGGTTTGCACATTACAAAATGCCACGGCCCAAAAATACGATGGATATGGTGGAACTTGTCGGTAGACGTGTTTGAAACCGCAGAGGCTGGTCCAGATTTACGGTGAAAATTATTCGGATTCCCCACCCACAACCTTCACTCTAGCAGGACTGAAGGACGCTTGCAGATTAAAACGACGCTTAGCCAGGAGGTCACGCGATCTTTCTTAGAGAACCCGTCACCTGGCCAGCGCTTTCAAAGTCTTTAAACACACCATGGATTTCAAAACCTCGAGCCACCTGGCGCAGTCAATGCCCACGGAGGCCCAGAAGGGTCAATCCAAAAGTAAATAGAGCATTTCTGTCAGTACGCCAAAAATTTCATGAGTACGAAAGGCCAAAAGGCAAGCAAAGAAATAGCAACAAACGTAGAGTTAAATAACTGGCAGCTCAACGGTGGTGTACAGTTATCTCTTTGTTAAACTTATCTGTATCCCTATTCTGTGAAAGGAGTACTTATTTAGAGGAAACAATGAGAAAGGTCTCAGATGGTTAAAGCAAACTTCCTGTGCTTCAAATATGGCCTCTGCAAGTGTCTTCCAGACAAAGGCATGCTGTTGGATTGTGACCGTCACGCCCTCCGAAATCTGTGATAGATGCTCCGCGGTAAATCAGAGGCCAGGAAAGCTTTCGAGCGCAGACGGATCGGTTGCGCAGAGCGCCGACCCGTCGCTCAGCCATCCGCAACAGCTGGGTATCCGAGGTACAAGCGCCCAACAGGGCCAAGGGCCGATCTCTGACCCTGCCCGAACCCAGTCGAGAGGGCAAGAGGTCGTTCTTTGGAACACGTATTCAAATGGCGAGCTATTCACAATCTACCGTGTCGTTCTCAATTTTTTTGGATTGGATTTTGTAAGGGTTGGTGACCTGTTTTCCATTGCTCCTTTTACAATTATCTGCCATGTTTCCACACTGTAAACAATGAAATGCAAGCGTGATATCCGTGGCAACTTATGTTTTAATTGACACTTTGTGAAATTGTGGAGGAAGGGAAACCATTACTGATCCAAACAGACCCTATAAAAGGTAAGTTCCTAATGTGTTGAAATTTAAGAGCTTCACCTTAGAAATATATACAGCATATACTGTACATTTATTCTGATTTGCTACATTAGGCTCTACATTAGTTTGTAAGTACGGCGGCACCACGAAGCTGATAGATACCTTGCAAATATTGCACTAACATACAAGCTTGGTGGCCTTGATTTGTTGGGAGTGCCACGATTCCCCCAAGGCCATGACCAGATACAAAAGCCTTTTAAATCCCTCTTTGATCACCTCACAGGTCAGATGTCCACATCTGAGAGGAGCAAAAATAGTAACACTGAAGCTGGTAAAACAACACACCATGGACTGTGATCTAGGGAGAATGAACTATAGTGTCTCCTTTGTGACCATAAGTCAAACGCTCTGCCAGTTTCTGGTTTCACTAAGGATACTACATGAAAAAACAAGAGGCAGGACACGGATGAGGGAGAAGATCTAGATTTTGACTATTTCCAGAGCGCTTTTACCCAAGTCAGGTTACTTGAAGCAGCATTTTTTCATTTTCTTCAATAAGAGCTTTGAAGAAGCAACGTCATTATTAGCATGCCACTCGAAGGTACGGTATAACAACACATTTCGCAACATCCATTTCTGCAAATGTCTCACCATCAAAGGTTCCTTCACTTCCATACCCCCAATAACCACAACTTGGGAAAGAAGTGGTGTGCCTGAGAGTAGCAGCCACACTCCAGTCCTCGTTCCACCCTAGAGGGACCTCGTTCTAGAAGAGAATGGCCTTCTCATGGCTGAATGTTGTTCCTGGAGACTGACCATTTCTACACACAGACGCAACAGTTCACTCTTAGCCATGTTTACACAAGAAGGGGGAACATTTTCGAAGAACTAAAACCGGTATAGGGGCCTCACCCCTGAAAAGAGCCAACATGAGCTCCGCTTCGCATCTCAAACTGTCCTTTTTCACTTTCCGCCAAAGACGGTCAGCCAATAACTAATTTCACAAAAAAAAAAAAAAAAAAAAAAAAAGTTTAAGTCGGAACTGTGAAAATGCACTTTATTTGCATTTCCTGGCTTCAGAAATGAGACTCCATGACAAAATTCACCAAAGATAAAAATCTAAATGCTGGGACGCTGCAGAGAGGACATGTCATTCGGCTATTCATCAAGACTCTTGTCTGCAGTTTCCATCTACAAAACCTTGAACACCCTCAAATTTGCTTTAGGGCTTATGCATTCAAGCCCATAAATCTCCAACAAAGACACAAATAATTTTTAAGGTTTACACCTGCATGATGTAGATCTTTGAGTCCAAAGCTTTATTTGCCATCTCACGCACGTCATCAAAGTTTAAGGTGACGCTACACTCGCAGCACCACTCCAGTCCTGCCAACATCTGGTCACATAGGGACATTAGAATGACAGACAGCAGGTTTGTCACTAACTGGTCACCAGGGACATTACCAAGGTGGTCTAATTATTCACTGTGATTCTTACACTCCGAGGAGTTACGCCGTCTTGTGTACCCCTTGGGCGTAGGGACAAAATGGGGGAGTTTCCATGCTGTAAGCTGCCCAGGTATGCGTAATTAAATCTGCTGGCTTGTTTTTACGCTCACAGGAGTTCTACTTGTTTTCACCATTAAGGAACTGCTGCTGCTTTCTGAGCAACTTTTTTTTTTTTTTTTTTTTTAAATCAAATTAAAGCAAGAAATAATCATATTTTCTACCAGGAAAGCAACATCTTCAATTCTTGTGCAAACTTTTTTGCTGCACTTCTCTTGAGAGTCAAAAAATACTTGTAAATACCTGCAACCAATCACAACTTGCTTTTTTAGACAGTTGAGCATTATTGCAGGAAGAAGCAAATGAGCAGTAAATGTCTGGAACAAAAGTAACAGTTCTGTTTGCCCACAGCCTGCTAAGGCTCAACTTTCCAACCGCACGCTCCCAAGCCTGACTGTGGGTCTTTCCTAATTAAACCTGATCTCTCTATGCCATACAACAGCGACCACTGTACTGGCTCATGACACTGTGTAGCTTGGGGCCAACCTGCAACGCAGCTGTTCATACAACCTGCCCCTGCCCCTGATCCTCTAGCCCATGCAAAAAAGTAGACCTGAGCACATCTCATGCTAAACAGCACTTATTTTCTTATATAATTTATGACCAGCAGGTGTTGCAGCAGTTAAGAAACAGGACTTGCAACTAAGAGCAGCCAAAAAAGGTTTCTTTGACCAAAATATGCGGTTAGCACAGTTTCATTAAAAGGGAACAGCAAACACCAGTCATTTAACTGCAGACACAGACTGGAACAGGAAAACCTAAAATATATGAAATATGCGCACCTCACACATATGACTATGTGTGAGGCACCGATCCCTCTTTAAATGCGTTTCTTTGCCAGCTCAAATGACAGACCGCTGATCCTCTCGTGTAAACGGAAAGGTTTCTCCCATCCAAGAAGTCTCGACCAAATAACCAAACATAACCAAAAGCATAAGTGACCTGGGAGTTCTTCAAAAAGACCTATAATGATGATGATGATTCAGAGAAATTACTCTGTTGTACAGTATTGTCTCTAACTGGTGAATGGGGAAAATTTATTCTATTGTCACCAAGAACTGCAGATTGCTTTGGTAATGTGTCTGTATGTAGGAGATTAAGCACCAGCTGTTTAATACTCGCCAATTACAGTGTATTAAACAATTAAAGTATGGATTACTTTAAACAAACAGCAGAGATTAAAACAAGTTTACTGTTACTGGATCTTCAACAGTGACATGCAGAATTCTTCTGATTTTTTTTTTTTTTTTCTTTACACTGTTGGTTATTACAATAGGAAAAAGGAAAGAAGGAAAAAAAAAAAAAAGACTTCTGCATTCAACTACCTCTTTGTACATATTGCTTTGCCCAAAACAAAAGTATGGTAGCTCCTCAACTCACAAACACAAGTGGGACCCATTTCTAAGTCTGCCTGCTACATCACAATCAATATAAACTTACTGTAATAAAAACAAATAACTTGCGAGCAAAATCAATAAAAGAATGACAATACAACTTAATGCTTAAAACTGAACATAAATAAAATATATCCACCGGGACCTGTTGTGTTCTGCTTCACACATACAGGAAACACTTATTTCTGCACTTGAGGAGCCACAAGAGAGTAAAATACAGGACACCAAACACTAGTCAAACCTCACACTCCTGCAGTTATGTCTGTCAATTGTGAGAACACACAAATTGTCCATTGATGCAAAGGGGCAAATTTGAACCTGCAGGCTTAGGACAGGGAGAACAAACTGCTAAGGCACATGTACTTGAATGGCCACTTATTTGTTTAACACTCCAACAAGCAGGAGGTAGGTAGGTAGGTGGGTGGGTAAATAAATAAATAAATAAATAAATAAATAAATGCTTCAACATACAAAGTGCCACTGGACATTGAGCACAAAGGGCATCAAGTCATTTGTTGCGGACGACACCTTGATCCCAGAGCATCATTCTGTACCTGATGTGGATTCCTCCGTGGAGGAGTTTAACTGAGGGTCATGCTCCACCATCTCTGTTGCACACTTATTTATAGCACCCTGCCCCACCCGTACACAAAGGCCACCTGCCCCATAATACCGTTACTATCTGAGCTGCCAAAAATAGCCCAAAAGGGATCGGAGAGTGACCTGCTGTTGCGGGACTCCCATGAGTTTTGACCCAGACTGGGAACAAAGTGCAGCTGGGGATCAACAAAGGGGTAATTTGGCCAGGCAGCAACTAAAAGATCAATTTTGTTCCCTCCAACTGCCTTGCAGGTACGGCTAATGGTATGCAAAAGTCAAAGACAGCAAACTAAAGTGCGAAGGTCATTTACCAATGGCTTGTGATCCAAGAACAACCTGTCTGCACATTTTCATTCAGAATGACTGTTAAAAATGGTAATATGAAGTTCAAATTTTAAAATCTCAGCTTTTAATTACACAACTGGATATTTTTACATACATTTTCCAGCAGCATTTCAAGTTTGTTACCTTCAAACAATAATAATGGCCAAGCTAAACTCGAATTTTTTCTACAAACAACCATGATTGCAAATTATACTTTTTTCCTACTCTATACATTAAAGGTAAAGGACAGAGTATGGTGGATCCACATAGGCTGAATCAGTGTATACAAAGCCAGGAATGTGCAAAAATTTTATATAACCTGTGATTAATAACTGCTAGAATTATATCACTTTTCAATGTGCCACACAAAAGAATGCTTTTCCCTACAGTTCTAGAGATGTAACAATAAAGCATTTGCTGGTGTGGGAGTAACTTCAGGGTACTTTGGGGAATTTTAGACAAGACTCTGTTTGAGATTTGCATCCTGACCAACAGCCCAGATGAGCCAGACACCACTTTGCGGTCAGCGTCTCCGCAGCAGGTTGTTTCTTCATATGGGCCTAGATGGAGGACGAGGGAAGGGGAAAGCAGACGTCGAAGGGTAACAGGAGGGGTAGCCCAGATCTGGGTTTCAGAAGTGGGACCTGTAAACAGGAGCAGTTCTGTGCATCTATCCTCCTCATTTGGCTGCATGACTTTGCTGCTGTCCCCACACCTTCAGCTTGTTGTTAAATTACTCACGTGTCTATCAGAGTCTTTCATCCAAAGTGACTTACACGGTTCAAAGATCCACTTTATTTACACAGTGGGATGTTTTGCAAAGCCCTTCTCATTAGCATTGTAGCAAAAAGAAGAATGATGGGACAGATTCAAGTCTGGAGCTTAAATCTGCTCAGTTTTGACCTCATCTTTGGAAAAATGAAGAATTTCAAGTCAAAAATAAAAAAAAGTAACAAGAAGAACAAATTCTCTTAAGGTCGCTGCTCTGAGGAAGACAGACAGACAATAACTCTTTTTGCAATCTCTTCCAAAGCTTACAATGCAGCAAACCTAAAATAAGTATATCTACAGCTAAAAATAATAAAGTCATGTTACACAGTGCTGTATCTGTATCATGGTTATGCACTGAACGGTCAATGGTTAGAGTAAGCCAGTAACTGAAGTTTTATATTTTCTTTGTGGTTGAAATGTTCCTGACAGCTATGCTGTACAGAGACTTGGGCTCCTGGGGGGGGGGGGGGGGGTTCCACCCTTGACAAATTTACTGAAGTTCAAGGGGGCAAACAATAAGTGATACAAACCTTCACAAAAGTAGAGACACTGTTAGACAGCCCTGAAGATTTTTTGCTTATGAGCAGTTCTCATTATTCCTGCAATTATTTACTGGCCACATTGCACTTCTATATCTTTGGCAAATATACAGACACTTAGCATGGAATTGAACTTAAATTCAGTGTACTTTGAGACACTACACTGTAGGACACAGCAATACTCCTCCTAAAGTAAATAATACACAACAAAAAGCAAGCAGAACAGGCAAAAATTAATAAATACTAAGACTGCTAACTGGATAACTATGGGTTGTATGCTAGACGAAAACTTTAAGAGCTAGTTGACATTTCACAAGAAACACACAGAACGTTGCTGCGCAGAGTCCCTTCATCCCATATTCTTTAAAAAAAAAAAAAAAAATGGGGGGGGGGGTTCGCAACTCTAAAATCACGGCTTTGACCACTGAAATGGGAACTCAATCTTCAGACGTGAAACCTCACTATGCCGGTGGGAAGGAGCCAGAGCTTGTGCAAAAAATACAAGAGCATATACAGACTATATGCTGTATAGTAGGTGTTATGATGACCTGGCAAGACAAACAGAATGTCAGTCAGGCTGTTCCTGGCATGCTTTGAATCTGGCAGCGTAACAGTGAGTCAGGTCTTCACCTTAAAGATAACAAAAGTTACACTGCCAGGAATAAGGTAGGTTGCTCCCTACAGTGGGCAAGGAACCTGAGTGGTTTAAGAACACAAGTAGACAGTACTCTGGCTTAATCTGATTTTTCCACCTTTTTGAGCAAATTCTCTTCCTTCAGCATTTAAACCGCATGGCGGCAGGATCAGCCTATTAATGGAAGAAAGGCAATTAATTTTTAAATGCAACCTTGAAGTGTAATAACTTGCCGCTTTGAGCCTTGGAAAGGGAGCTGGTATCATTTGCCTAAAGCCGCTAATTTGGTATATACTAAAAACATGGATCGCATGACATGAAGAGGACATAGGTAAGTGAGAGGTACAAATTAACTGACAACCTAAGAATTCTGAGGCACGTCTTGAGGTTAGACTGCACAACATGTAATCTCAAAAGGAGACTCCAAATTAGGTTTCAGATGACAAAAAAAAAAAAAAAAAAACCTGCAGACGGCACCCAAAATGGTGTACGCGACCCTTAACAAATATACATACACGCGCAGACCTACAGTATGCATTATTGACTGACCGACCACGGTAAAAATGATCATATGGATTCTTTACATTTCTTCAGTGCAATTTACAGATGAATTCTTAAGCCCCCCCCCCCCAATCTTATCCTGACACCAGCCTGGAGGGTGTCATTATTCACAACCCCTAAAACACAAGTGTCTATTGTTCTCCTCTGAACAGAGCTTTTTTTTTTTTTTTGCATTAGAAACAGCCCACACTTCAGACTGTTGTCTTCTCCCATTTGGAATGTTGTAAACAGACTTGGACACTTTTCCTTTCTGTCCTGTTGAGACAAGTCTGTTGCTTAATAGCTAAAGAATGCTAATGAAGTCAAATGGCTTGACAACACAGCATGCGACAGGGCAAACTCTGTACGTTCACTGCCTGCATGTTCCTCTGTAACCAAACCCAAAGTCCCCCAGAGCGTCTAAGTTTAGGAATAGGGATATTAACCTTAGTGTCTGGCTCAGATTGATATGGGTTCAGAGGTGGGATGCTTCGTCCCAGAGAGCTACTCATCCTGCAGTTTTGTGTCGCCTTCCAACACAAATCTGGAAGGCCACACTGAAACAGCAGTTTGTCTTCTAGTAATGATGTAAAATTGGCTACTCTGCCCTCTTACCTGACAGGTACCAGTGCACACTGACCACTTTTTTTTTTTTTTTTTTTTTTTTTTTAAATATAAGACACCTTCAGGAATTTCTCCTTTCCATCCAAGTATATC
Source organism: Heterotis niloticus (assembly GCA_018136845.1). Taxonomy (NCBI): domain Eukaryota; kingdom Metazoa; phylum Chordata; class Actinopteri; order Osteoglossiformes; family Osteoglossidae; genus Heterotis; species Heterotis niloticus. The sequence goes on along the minus strand of CM030889.1, from coordinate 37,462,332 downwards.
CCACATGTGCCCATCTCATTAAGTACTACGGTATCTTCCTTCTTTGTATCAGCATGCGGGCTAGACTTATTCACACTCGACAGTCTGACCCCCCGGTGCGGAACCTACACTCTTACCTGTACTGGCACTTTGACTCCTGCTCTCTCAGTCTGGTCTAAACTCACTCATGTGGCAAGTGCAGTCTGACGCAGTTTAGGGCTTACACTTGACTTTGAAATTTGTTGCAAGCCCAGCACCATTTCTAGTTCCACATACCAGAAGCTTGCAGCTTCAATCCAATTTCTTCAGTTCAAACAATATAAATTGTAAAATTGTAAAACAATCTTAAATTGTCTATTAATAGTATACAAGTCTCTTTGGTCATAAGACCGGTCACTACTCAAACTATTATGCTGCTAGAATCCACAAATGATATAAAACTATTAGAAGCTTCAAATTACAATGACTTGGTTAACATGGAATATTTACTGCTAAAATGTGTTCCTGAATAACCGCAACTCTAATTAGCATTCGCCCACAACTTACAAATTGATATGCAAGTAAAATATCTATGGCCATCTTCCGGAAAAATCTGGTTTGTGACTATAGATAATTGATTGATTTTCATATCTTAAGTGGCGCAGTACCAGAAGGGCTGAAGAAGCTAATTCCATCCGTGAGAGAACTGCAAAAAAACTTTATTTTGCGACACTTGTCAGGCGTCAGGATCCGACATGATGGGGCCTGCCACCCGGCCACCGGTGCACCGGATCAGCTAATCCAGGCAGGGATGAAGAGCACTGGGATGACCGACACCGACACGGGACCTCTACCGTAGCTCGTGCTGATTACTGCGCCTTATTCCTGTACCTTCCAGTGTTTCCGAGCAAACCCTTGTATCCTCGCGACCCTTAGCCTCGTGTGTCCTTTTCGCAACTGGGTTCCCTATTTCGTCCCCTACAGTTTCATGACATTAGGTATACACTGTGAGATAATGTTTGTCAAGATAGGCTTCAAGACAAATAAAATGTTTCAATTTGATACCAGGATCACTACTGAAAAATATTATGAATTATTTCTTTAAGCTGGATTACACAATATTTCTGAAAACATTATTCTATTGTGTGTTATTACTACATCAGTAACTTCTTTTACATGTATTAATTTTCTTAAAGAGATTTCTTTTCTTCAAGGACATGCAATAATTATCTAGCATTTTCGATGACGCCTTTGCCCAAGGCAGCTTCCAATGACAAATATGCTACAGTAAACTTGCTGCAATTATTTACTCAATATTATCACATGCACATCCTTCGACTATGAGCGAAAACCAGAGCACCTGGAAAAACCAAACATGAGGTGAACATGCAATGCAAATTCCACACAGACCAAGCTGGATATTGACCCGTGTCGAAATATATACCAGGTGCGGAAGGCCAAGTGCCTCCTGCTGTGATCATACCAAACTTATTTCTGCAATGCAGCCAACTGTTGCAGTTTTTAAATTTTGACATTTGCATCCCAGACAGACCCCAAAATTCTCACATCTGCCAAATTAAAGTTTAAGAATCTCGCTACTGAAAATTTACTGGAAGTGACCAGAGAACGACTTTTCAACAGCAGCAATATGGAATTAATTACCTTTTCATTTGAGCTAATTTTACAGTTTTGGCTACAGTATCAGAGAGAAATTTCCTGCAGCCCTGGATATAAAAAAAAAAAACTACACAAATCACATGGAATCTGACCAATGGTTTAGGACTATTATTCAACAATGGTCTTCAGAATAACACATTGGGCAGAAAAGTAAAATATTTTAGTCACCAATCAGGAGGAGCTCCTATAAATCCTGCTTCACAGCCAGTTCTGAAGGCAAAAAAGACAGACACAGACCAGGTGAGATGATCTCAGGTGGCAGCAGAGAACAACAAAGGGGTCTGAATGTATGTACATGTTAGCCCAGACTTCAAAAGACTTTTTGTTGGAAGTGTCTACGAAAGGATAATAATCCAATCCAATCCTCAAAATGTTCACACACACAAGGTAAAACAAGGTAAAGTCCACACAACAGCAAGTAAGCAATTATACAGGTGAAGTTGTGTGTACCGCAGGCATATACTGCATACTTTGCAGAAGTCTGACTTTGTTCTGCATTCTAGACGTTCCTTAAATGTTCCATAGATCTGTTTGTGATTGATTTGGCATGGGAATCACCACTGTGTTTTAGAGGAAATATGTTTTAATACTTTAGTGACCTTGACAATATGACAGTTGAAATCAGGCATGTAAAGTAGGATCAGGGCAAACTTTTACTATTATTTTTGTTACCATCATGTTGCTTAGGCATAGACAATGGAATGCAAAAGTTTGGGCACCCCTGATCAAAATTTCTGCTACTGTGAATAGCTAAGTGAGTAAAAAACAACCTGATTTTTAAAAGGCATTACATTAAAGATGACACATTTCTGTAATATTTTAAGGAAAATTTATTTTTTATTTCCATCTTTTACAGTTTCAAAATAACAAAAAAGGAAAAGGGCTCAAAGAAAAAGTTTGGGCACTCTGCATGGTCAGTACTTAGTAACATCCCCTTTGACGAGTATTACCCCTTGTAAATGCTTTTTGTAGCCATCTAAGAGTTTTTCAATTCTTATTTGGGGAATTTTCGCCCATTTTTCCTTGCAAATGGCTTCTAATTCTGTGAGATTATTGGGCTGTCTTGCATGCATTACTCTTTTGAAGTCTATCCACAGATTTTGATTTTTAGGTCTGGGGACTGTGTGGGCCATGCCAAAACCTTCAGCTTGCGCCTCTTGAGGTAGTTCATTGTGGATTTTGAGGTGTTCCAGATATCATTATCCTGTTGTAGAAGCCATCCTCTTTCCATCTTCTGCTTTTTTACACATGGTGTGATGTTTGCTTCCATAATTTGCTGATATTTAATTGAATCCATTCTCCCCTCTACCAGAGAAATGTTCCCCATGCCACTGGTTGCAACACAAACCCAAAGCATGATCTATCCACCCCATGCTTAAAAGTTGGAGAGGTGTTCTTTTCGTAGAATTCTGTGCCCCTTTTTCTCCAAACATACCTTTGCACATTGTAGCCAAAAAGTTATATTCTGACTTCATCAGTCCACAGAACTTGTTTCCAAAATGCATCAGGTTTGTTTAGATGTTCATTTGCAAACTTCATGGTGAGGACACAGAAAAGTTTTCTTCTGATGACTCTTCTATGAAGATCATATTTGTACAGGTGTTGTTACACAGTAGAACAGCACACAACCACTCCAGAGAGTCCCCTAAATGTTCCTAAAGGTCTTTTGTGGTCAAACGGGAGTTTTCATTTGCCTTTCTGCAATCCTACGAGCAATTCTTTCTTGGTCTTCCAGACCTCGACTTGACCTCCACCGTTCCTGTTAACTGCCATTTCTTAATTATATTACGAATTGAGGAAACTGCTACCTGAAACGCTTGTATATCTTCTTATAGCCTTCTCCTGCTTTTTGGGCATCAGTTATTTTAATAAGCAGTGCCTTACAAGAACCCATGGCTGCTGATTGTTGGGACAAAGTTTGAGGAGTCAGAGTATTTAAAAAGCTTTGACATTTGCATCACTTGGCCTTTCCTAATAATGATTGTGAACAAGCCAAAGCCCTAATGAACTGATTAAGGTCTGAGACCTTAAAAGTTATGACACTTCAAATCTCTTGGGGTGTCCAAACTTTTGCATGGTGCTCCTTTCCTTTCCCCCCCAACTCTAAAATTGTACAAAATGACCATAACACACTAATTTTGCTTAAAGAATGATTCATCTTTAACTTTACGCCCTTTGGAAATCAGTTCATCTTCTACTCACTTAGCTATTCACAGTAACAGGAATTTTGACCAGAGGTATCCAAACTTTTCATTGCCACTGTATCTTCCCCTCCTTGTCCCTTTCCTATATTAAGTTCAAGACTGTTTACAGCCCAAGACAAAACAGCTGACCTTGATACCTATATGTTGTGACTACTCCCTTTAAGAGCCAGACTTCATCTCTGGCTGCTTTGTGGTCCCACTCACAAGTGGTAGTTAGAAGAACGAACGTGTCTCTGTATGTTCAGTGCTTTGGTTCTCATGCAGTGGACTGACTTCTTCATGTCCCTCAGAACTTCAGAATCCCCTTCAGTATACAGGAAGGGTCTCAAAGCCAACTCTTGTCATTCCCTTTCTCTCCTGATATCTTAACAGCTCTATACATTACATATCTATATGTAATACATTAAAATCACACCTGTCATCACAGTCACCGCTGTACTGTATTTCCTTTGTGACTCAGTTCTATAAGCAGCTATTTATGTAAAACGTGCACATGCAAAATCACGAAGCCAAGTTCAACGATCATTTATCTGTAGGTGAAGCTTTCCGGCAGTTGCAAAATTCATTTTCTTCATTCACAGAGAATTACTAGTTGAGCCACTGGAGATGGCAGTGTGGGGTGTGACAAGTGTAGACGTGTGCGGTTTGTGTGCCTTGCTAACAAGTGCCACAAAAGCAGCTGGGAGAGCTTTCATTTGGAAGATATTAAGGCCTCTCACGTGTCTGGTTGCTACTCCCCCATAGCCTGGCTGGGATTTGCTTTTTGCGTATGCAAATACATTTGTCTCTAGCTGCTGATTTGATTCTAAAGCACAGATAATGAAACCCAGAGCCAAACAACAGGTCACAGAAGACCTATGTGGAAAGAAAACAGAGCTTTGCAAGGAAAGCGCAACCTAGCCGTGACCGCCTTTTATGTGGCCGATGTATGCTGTCACATCGAGCTGCGGTTTTTCTACATCGTGTACCCAAGAAGCTTCCCTCTAAGAAACTACCTCTTTCTCCAACCAACTATACTACTATGAAAAAAGGGGTTTGTTAACCGTAGCAAACAATCACTCGAATACCGCTGCCAGCACATCCATGTTCGGCAGCTACACGTCGTCCAGGACCTTCAGGTGCAGGAATGCAATTTTCTTCCTCTTTAAACCCATCTTTACCTCTTCAATTCAATCCGCAAATAACACAAATAGAAACAAAAGCAAACACAAAACAAAACTCAAATATTACTGCTCAAAAACATTACATACAACAAGATTATAAAATATGATGAATGAAATTATAAATAAAAAAGTAAACTTTAAGCTACTGAAATGTCATAATTTGCATCAAGAGGAATAACATTGTCTATTGTGCCTGTTGTAGCCAGGAATATTAAATCAGGATACAATCCTATCATCTCTTTAAGCTTCGCAATGAAACACCGCAGCTAACTTGGTCTACTTTTAACTAGCCAACATTAATGTCACTGGACAGGATTCGTCTTGTATGTCACATGCTGAAATTACAAATGTATTATTTATACACAATCTGACTCGGCAACCAATTCTGTTCACTCCAACAGTATTTCCTAATTGCTACATAACTGAAAAATATGATGTTATTTTTTAAATAATACCTATACTTGAGGGAAGCAACAAGATTCTGCTTTTCTTTGTGCATGACAAGCTTGGTGATCAGTTTCCTAGAACTGAAGAGCACTGTCAGCACGTCTCTAGTTTGCACTGACTATGCAATATTTTGTTTCTTAGCTGTCCCCTTCACCCTCAGGGACAATCCAAGTGACACTGGATAAACAAAGCAGAGACCCTCACAAACATCCTCGTGAACACAGTGCAAACAACCAACACACGATTCATATATATATATATATAAAAAAGAACGATAACCTTTCGCTGTATGCAGAGTCTGGGATTTTCTGACCTTAAAGCTCCCACTGATCAAAGAGGTCACCTCTCCATTGGAATTGGAAAAAACTTTGGATTAATTCACACCCTAAGCTCAAGCCATCAAAAGAAAAACGTAAAGCCTCCAAAGAAATACTTAACCCTCAGGGACGTGAGGAACACTGAAGTGAAATGAACAATTTACTGCAGACAGAACAACCGTATGACAGGCAACACGTATGTTGAGATCGCTACAGAGATTCTTCAAAAGACGTAACCTCAAAGCACAAAGGAGCTACCACTGTCAGGAGTACAATAGGTTCTAAGTGGTTTAGATAGGGACGCAAGTAAAGAATTCTCTTCGTGTAAAAACGTCAAGCAAATTAAAAATGCAATGAGGCGTGAACATTGCTGAATATTCAACCAAAGACAGGAGACAGAGCTACGGAACAAGAACCCGTAAAGCTCAACAGAGTTTTAAAAAGACATACCTTCAAAAGCAGAGGAGTCAATTTGCTTGCCATCTCAGCTGTTCTGTGATACAGTCCTGTAGAGGGAACGAAAGGGAAGTCAGTACTGGGGGTGCGACGAGGTGAAAGACAGGGTGCGGGGAAAGAGATGATGATTTTAAATAGGAGCGACTGCACCCCCTCGGGGCTCTAACATCTGCGCTGCGCATTACTCGTTCTCCCTGTCCTCAGCCTCCGAGTTCACCGCTGTGGCCCTGCTGCGAAAGCAGAGAGGAGGACCCGGGATCCATCCCTCCCTCGTGTCGTGTCCCCCAGCACTGTCCACCTGATCCCTCGCTCCCTTTTTCTCTGCTGCTGCCTCCGTTCCGCTTCCGCCAGCACTCTCCCTCCACTGCCTCCTTTTCCTCCCTCTCTTGGCGTCTCTGTAACAACAGGAAGCCGGTGCTTTCCATCTCTCACAGAGATGAAGAACCTTCCGGGCACATGTCTCTGGCAGCAGCTGGAAGTCATTGCGTCGCCCTCTTCGTTTCCTTCATCGCGGAGCACCGGATCATTTCAGAAAATTGAGATGGATTAACGATGGTGCCATTATCAGGCCAGAAACGGCACCCAGAGAGAGAGAAACAGTACCTTTCTGAAGGGGGGTTAATTATACTAAAGTAGACCAAGATGACCACTGCTCTCCCCTTCGTGGTCAGGTACCCTCCCATGTAGCTTTCTGAAGCTGACCGAGCACGTGCGCGGTAACGCTTCTGCAACTACAGGAAGTCTAATGGTGCTTTTCCAATTTGCATGCATCCATCTTTGAGTTAGAAAGCAACTGTATGTTAAACGCAATGTGGAGTCGTGAATAAATGGGCTTTTATTGTTCTCCTTGCAGCTCAGACAGTCTGTTGACTGGAAAGGGTTGTGAGTCTACTGAAAAAACACCAGATTAAAAAAAGGAACCCATATATGCTGTAGAAAAGGCTGCAGTAATCAGCGCTGGGGGAAAAGGCAGTTATGAAGCAAATCCAAGGAATTGTGTACACCTAAGCAAGGAATTTCACCAGCTTTAGAATCCAGCTCCAAAATATGAATTTCCTCACTCGTGCTTTTGTTCAAGAAAAAATTAAATGCAATATTATAAGCATCATTTTATAAAGCATCGTGTTCCGTTAATGAATATAGTCTTTCCAGGTTTTTATTGTGACCTCCATGGTCTTCACTGCAGCAGTTGAAACGTTTCTATTTACTTGACTTGATTATTCTGAACTCGGAGAACTATTCCGAGCACCTTTGTCTACTAGAAGGTACTGCGACAGGAAAGCAGCGGTGTTGTACATTTAAGTGAACATGTGTGAATCTCGTAACAACTCCTGCCATTAGGCCCTTTTCACACTGCAGTACAAGTTTCCCTGAAATTCAGACAACTCCCATACAAAAGCACAGGAAAGATCGTGCTTAAAAAAAATTAACAGAAAAAAGGTACACCGTTTGTTCTAAAGAGAGCACAAAGCACTGCCCATAAGCTAAAAACAACAGCCATAATGCAAAACAACATACTCTCGTCTTTGTCCAGCTTTCATTATTATGAAATTATAAATAGGGCAAGCATCTCCTCAACCCCTGCAGACACTAAAAACTCCAGAGTGGCTGAACAGAACATTGAGACAACCACACTTCAGCAGGGACAGACTGGGTCAGAGAGCTGAACATAATGAATGCAAGCAGGGCTGAGCAATCACATGTAGAGATGGCAGCAGAGGATACAGAACCATAGCTCATATCTGCCTCAACAAAATAGTGACAGAGACAGACAGCAGCTGTATTTCTGGCACCTGAAATTCCAGAGACAGAGAATGTGAAAGCAGATCACTTTCCTGCTGCCTACCAGCTTCCTGGGTAATGAGATGTTAGTTATTGAGGTGTGTGTGTGTGTGTGTGTGTGTGTGTGTGTGTGTGTGTGTGTGTGTGTGTGTGTGTGTGTGCGCACATACAGTAGGACTAAGGGAAGGTGTTTTAGTGCAGTTATGGATAAGCACAATCAGTTTGCTATCCGCCTCGATTTACTCTTGTTACAGTCCAATCCAGGGTTGGGAAATGACAGACATTGAGGAAAGAATTGGCTCATTCAGAAAGGAAAAAAGTTTTTCTGTTTTTTGTCATTTTTATTATCATGATTATTATTATTATTAGTGCAACCCAATAACCAAGCCCTCTCTCCATGAGTGATCCAAGTCAAAAAAAAAAAAAAAATCCTTCTCCTTTTAGTGTTAACTACCCTAACAAAAATAAACAAAAGTACACCATTCTACCTTGACTGCCTAACCACAGTAAAACCACGAGAAAACTGTTGAAAGAAAATGGCCCTTTCCAGCAGTACCTTAATATTTACAGGTGTTTGAAAGTCTATTTACACCACGTACAAAGATACAATACCACTTGGTAATTTGAGTACAAGAACACCAAAAACAGACAAGTCACCAACTTATACCGAAAAATAAACCAAACAACTCTTTTTGGCACAGGTCTCTGCCTTCCTCTCACCCCCTATTCCTCTCCAGGTGTTGCCAATCCTGAATTGGGAAGATGGATACAGACACACAGGAATACTAAAGGCCTTTTGACTATGGCCATAGCAAACTCATTTCTGTCCTTTTACCTAGCGTATCTTAAAATCTCCAAAGCCCAGCCATCTACCTCACACCCCACCACAGACACTGCCCTATCACATGTGAAAAGGATCAGCCTTTGTTCAAATATCTCCAAAATAATTTATTGCTCATCAAAATAAGACTTTGTAATTGGAGAAACACCCATCCCCAGACAGGCATGCACACATGGGCCCAGAATTGTTTCACTTCGCTCAAAGAAGCGTGCAAGCGCTTCACACAAAAGCAAGGTCCCCGCACTCTCCCCAAAAGGAGTCTGAGCCAGAGATATCAAAGCAGCGGGGGCCGTAAATCTGTAACCCCCCCCCCCCCATCTGCGCAACGCTGTGTCAGAAGTCAAACTCGTTCAGGCTGTGGGGAGAGAGATGAGGAGACATGAGGGTGACAACATTCCAGACATCTGCAGCTGCAGAGCTCAATTTGCTTGCTCAAAGACTAAAAACATCTTTAATGCATAAGAGGGGACCATTTTCATTCTCTCTTGATGTGAATGATAAACTTTCTACCCCACCAGCTAACTTAATGTAATCGTATAGTACCACTGACAACCATGGCTCTGGATGTGCGGCTGGCTCAAATATGGATCAACGTTCACAAAGGCAAAGGTGCTCCGCTGGCTGTCAGCTGTATTCTCCGCGTATTTAGAGCAGCTTAGTTCAGAAGGCGCTTTCATCCCCTGTGACTGATAACCGGGACACTTATAACACCATTGCGTAGCTGGATACCTTACTTAAGAACTTGGGATTCAAATCAGACACAGCTGGATTCTTAAGAACGTGGTGGTTCCACTTAAGCAAATTGTTGAATTCAATTTGGTAAACTTACAAACTATGCAACCAAGTAAATGCTTCTGAGAGCTTCTTCTACGTTGCACTCCAACAAACAAGGAATTGCAACCTCAAGTTGTTTATGGTCCATGGAACCATGCTGTTATATTTTTGAGGAAGTACTTAGCCCAAATAAAAAACAACTCCACAATAAAACAGGCAGCCATTCAGAACCTGTCAAATGTTTAAGCACACTTGCTGGAAACCAGCGTTTTAATGTGGCATTCAGTTAATAAATCAAAGTAGTGAACAAGCCCACAAGTCTTTCTAGCACTTGTGCAGCAAATGAAGGGCACCTGTGCGTCGCTGTGCTTTCGCTCGTGTCCTCTGATTTACCCCATACAGGTACTGACTAGGCTGCTCAGGTGTAGCAGCATATTTCACTTGCACTGAAAATTTCTCTCATATCTTCTTGGTGGCTTAGTCTCAGCAACAAAATAAACAGAATGCACATAACATAATGTAGAAACCCCCCGCCTCTCATGGAAAGAAATAAATAAATTAAGAAACAAATATACAGAAAGGTGTCCATGTACAGAATGATATTATACCTGTTCCCGGGTTTTGCGAAACGCAAGAAAATTAACCTTTAACCTTTGTTCTCTAAAACCTTATTAATGGTCTCAAATATGTGCCAACTCTGTTCAACACACCTAAAATAGAGGGCAGGGCTGTTTTTAAAGCAGCTGTGAGGCAAAGGGGAATGCCACCCTGGGGTGTACACATTCAATCAATACAAAGACCACAGCCACCACAGAGCACAAGCAGTTAATCTAAGGTTTCAATCATCATTGACATTTGTTAATTCTGTTATTAACCCTGACAAACAAGCCCCCCCCCCCAAAAAAAAGGGGGGTCCTAATGTAGCCGTGAATGCCATTTATCACATCTGGCGGTTTTGGCTAGATACGACTGCTCAACAATGGCCAAACATTTTGAGCCGATATAAATTATCGCATTTCTCCAAAGTTGTGCATTGGATTAAGCCATTAAACATGAAAGTATATTATAAACCGTGTGGCATGAGTGTTGTGATTATTTTCAAAGCCAGCCCTCACATTTTAAATCAAAAGAAAACACATACAGAAAATAAACTCACCCTTAAACACAAAGTATTTTATTATTATTATTATTATTATTATTATTATTATTATTATTATTATTTATTGTTCTCCTGTCCCGACTATAAGTATTTATGTCCATATTTGCACTGAGGATGCCTGGAAACAAAACTTTTCATGGGGACAACACTGCTATGCTGTGTTGGTCACCCATGACAAATAAACCTTTGAATCTTGAATCTATTTCTTCAGAGATGCAAGCAGCACTTAAAGCCGAGTGCAGTCCGTCAACAAGATGACTTGGGTCATTTTCAACCGCAACTCAACTGTTGCAATTTGCCAAACTAGAGTGAAATGTCCGCTTCAAAAGAACCTAGTGGGTAGAGGACAGAAAAGCAAATAAAAAATGGGGGGAGTATGAGTGTTACTGTTAAAGCATGTAAAAGTTATTGAAAAATGTCTTTGGAGGTGTCTTGAAAATCCTTCAACTTGCATTAAATAATTTGGGCTTTTTTCTTTTTCTTTTTTTTTACACTAGCCAATCTCTACCTTTCAGATATAGATGTCACAGTAACCATGGCAATTTCTATCCCAATCCAATAAAAGACAAAAATTCTGGCCTTTATACTTTGGTATTTCATTTATAACTCGGTACTGTTCTGTGCACATGCTACTTTTGCAAATAAATTTAAAGCCACCTCTTCTAGACTTTGATCTCCTACACAAAGAAAAACAGAAGATGACACTGACCTTCCATTTAAAAGTGCTCTGCCTGCCTCCTTTAAATCAGTATTTTGGCAAAGAGCAACTGTCGTATTTATCAGTTAAATTTTATCCTTTCATGCAATTGTATAGTTGTCCCTCAATTTCTGCATACAACTGGTTCCCGAAATTGCCGCATTGTGCAAAAACGGGCAAATCGAGAAAGCATTATAATGCATTCCAGCCCAAACCAAAAACCATCAATTTTTGAAAACTTGAAAGAAAAAAAAAAAAAAAGGACTGCAAGGATAAGAAACAACATTTTGTGTATACTGTCAGTATAGTGTTTAAAAATACTCCCCACTGAAACTTAAAATAAACACAAAACTTCTAACAATCCTTCATACATATAGCATGAACAAAATCCCTGGAAATGCCTTCTTACGATAACTTGCAATTGTAGAATTATCACTAAATATGGCCACAGTCATCTATGCAAATGAGCATGAAATATTACCACATTCACCTAGGTAGTTCAGCACTATATATTACCAACAGCACTAAACGTTTCTATTCCTCCAACGTAACACACTACTAAATTGACACTGCCACATGCACAAAACAAACATTTTTTGTCTTTGCCTTCGAGCAGGTTGGTGTGTAAATCAACAAATGGTATTAAATAGTCACTTTGTTGCTTGCTATTCACTGTAAATAAGTAGTCATTTAAAGGGAATTAGACTTTTTTTTTTTTTTTAACTAAAATGCAATCACTGCTAGACACCTACAACTATTCAGTCCAAAGATTATAACCAAAGTTTGGAAAAAGAAACAATAAGGTAAATGGTATGCCTGTCGAATGTCAGAGTAGTGGCATAGTAACGTCAAATATGCCGTCTGTGCTAAAGATTAGCTGTAGAACATTGTCATGCTGGGGGGGGGGGGGGGGGGGTGATGCCACATCAAAGTTCTTGTACTCTTTGCTGAAGCAATGTGGTTCACTAAGCACATCCAAGATAGCTTCAGGATTTGCGAATTCAGGATCTCCAGAGACAGTGAATGTGAAGTGTCTCTTTCAAGAAGACCACGTAGGTAATAAACACTGAGGATGGTGGTTTGATCCTCATAATGTGCTAAACTTACGATATTCAAGAGAACTGTCATGAAGGGGGGGGGGGGGGCACTAAAATTTAACCATCTCGGTTGCACCGTTTAACACATAAACACTGTACCGACTCCAACTTGAGTTAGTTATATTGAAGAATAATCGTGTTAGAGCATTAAGTTCTAATTTTTAATATTCAAGATTAAGAAATGTATTACACTTCATTCTGACTCTACTAAGAAAGTCCATTTTAGAGCTTCCAAAAAAGAGAAAGCTCACCTTCACTACTAAAAATGTGGAGACCCTTTTCTCAATTACATAAAATAGCAAGACAAATTTATTTTAGACATTTTCCATGTTCCATGGGTGTGTTACACAGCCTAATAAACTTAAATGAGAATGAGGTCCTACTGTCCCGATTCATACTTGACTTAAATCAACTCGGATTAATTTATTCCTGCCGAGAGCTGCGCAGTCAATGGCAGTTTTACCATGCAGGTCTTCAGCAAGTCTTTCTTTTCAATGGCAAAATCGACGACAGGAGCATCTTAAGGGTTTCTCCCTCGCTTCAGCATGTGGAAGCACTTAGCTCCCGACACCGCATCTGCACACGCAAGGGAATCCCACAGCTTGCCCCTGCTCTCCGCGGCACAGCCCCAGTCAGCTTCCCTTCCCGCGCCTCCTTCTCAGACTATAACAGAGAAAGGAGGAGCCCCTCACTGGGGGCTCTAAATATTTATAAACAGCTATCAAATCCCTAAAAGCTTTGACTCCCAACCTGTTACTACCACACACCAAGCCTGGGGTCTGGTGGTGCAATGGTTAAACAACTCTTTGCAGGTTCTTAGGCAGTTTAAATGCACTTATTATAAAGTAATATTACAAACGTATTCATTTCTAGATAAATTATTTAGCAGACAGTTTCATTCAAAGCTTAACATTCCACAGTCTACTCTTATTAAGCAGTAGCTGTCAGTACCCACGTTGCTTAACTTAAGCAATTGCAAAGTAATTAAACAGGACTTCATATGACCCGCAGACAAGTGAGCCACTCTTTGGTTCACCAAACAGAAGAAAACCTTACTTCAGTTTTGCCAAATTACTTACAAATACACTGTGCAGATGATGCCTGAGCAAACGAAATTGTTGAAAAGTTAGGGGGGGGAAAAAAAAAAAAAAAAAAAAGTACTGCAGCCACGGGGCATGAAATTAGGACCCCCCCCCCCAAACTTCTACAAACTTCTACATACGCAAAGCGATAAAGCAGCAATGTCACCACTTCCTCCTGCTGATTGCAGGTTAAGCAGGTGAAGGCCCGCTTTTCCCCTCTCTGCGCCTGGGAAAACGGGCAGATGAAAAGCGCAGCACGCTGGAACCGAAATGCACTCCATCTTTTGTGTTCGACCCGTTCTCTGAAGTTTGGCAACAATGCAAATAAAAGTGCTCCCTCCCGCATGCCCCGAGTGACAGCCCCGCTGCTGCCGAGAGCTTTGCAAAGGATACGCAGCGCTGCTGTGTGCGGCGAGCGGAAAAAGCCTCGGGCGGCGTTCCCCCGTCCAGGACCCGGACTCACGTCGGAGCCATCGATCAAGCGGTGCGGCGAGAATATTAATTAAAGAGTTTGAGGGACGGCCAATCAACCGGCGCATCGGATCGGGCCAAAACCAATGTCATATTTCTAAGCAAACACCTTCATTGTACGCTATATTTCTGTGTCTCTGAAAAATTACATTTTCAATTTTTCAAAACAACATTTGGATAATTCAAAACATTCCAAAGTCACTGTGTTCCAGTTTTCAGGAAAGGTACAGAAACCTTTCCAAAATTCAGAGCAGCGGTAAGAAAAATATGGATATCATTATCAGGAGAAGCATTTGCACTCCCAACCCCTACAGCGTATGAACAAAATGCACTCGACAACAAGTTTTACCTTCATTTTCAAACCATTTTCAATTCAGCTGTAACAGAAGAAACTTTTGCAATACATTTGTAGCCAGTGCAACTCAACTACCTTGGATGCTGCATCCAAGAATCCTGTACATTTCTAATATAATCACAGACAGACTGTTTATTCAACAGACACCCTTATCCAGTGTTACTTTCCACATAGCTCAGCTGTACACAAAGAAACTACAAGGTTAGAGGAACCGGTACTGAATCAACCCCCAAAATGCAGAGTTTGTTTGGTGCCTATGCTGCAGAGCCACCTGGTTGCTTAAAGAACGCCGCTTCTCTTGCGCCGTTTTTTTTTTGCCACCGTGCCTGCTAGGAGACTGCTAAGATGGCGAATAATCTGAGATCAGAAGCCATCAAACACAGCTCGCAGAGTCTCCGCAAATGTCCATGAGTACAACCAGTTTACATTCCTGATCCTTGCCTGAAAACCAGACCTAAACTGAGGGGAAAAAAAAATAGGCAGCCTATTTCCCATTATTTTAAATGGGGGAGAAAAAAAAATTATGATCCAGAGATCAAAAGGTGCATCTGGACAGTTTAGCACAGCTGACTGGACCCAAAGCTGCAGCAGACCCCCCCCCCCACCCATTCACGATGAGTAGAATAATTAAAATTTCTTTTCTCCCGTTTCAGACATTATGAAGCCCTTTTGGAATGACACCAGCCTGTCACAGGGCAACCACACATACTCATTTGCTCACACACCTTAGGAAATTTAAATAAACCAATTCATCCGAAGCACACGTCTTTGACCTGAGAGGGGAAACAAAGTACCCAGAGAAAACCCATATAAACAGGGGAAAAATAACTCCACAAAGACTGAAGTTGACTATTTTAATAAGAAAAATAAGGAAGGCAATGCATCCGATTTTGTCCCACTCGAAAAGGAGCAAGGAACCCCGTCTGGTTTGCTAGACCCCCCGATCCTAGGATCCAGTCAAAACCGCTGTCCCCGCTAATGAGGGCTCAAGATCCACATTCCCATTGGCTGTCCCTCGCTTCCTGCAATTACCACAGAGGAAGCCGGGCTACGGGGTCGCCCAATTCCCCGACGGCACATGCGGGTACGGTCTGGAGGAGAGACCTCACAGGGCAGCTGTTGACCTCCGAACAAGGAAAGGCCACGCAGCAACCGCAGAGGCTTCTGGGATCTCAGCACCTGGTTTCTTATATCAGCCATTGTAAAACAGTCAGGAAGTGGGCCAAGGTGTGAAAAATGGGGGGTGTCACTCTTTTGTCCCCTTTTCAGAAATAGTCTTTACACGTCCATGGAATTACCACTGAACCGCCGCCTTCACTAATTGTGGTCATGGTGTGCAAGTCCATTCTACAAGAAACTCTTGACACTTGCACGTCTCTAATCATTTAACGTTCTACGCCAGAACACCGGGACACACAGTCCGCAGAAGGAGATGATGTCCAACCTGCAGGGACAAAGGGGTAGCAGTCAAACTAACTGCCGGCCGAGGAAATCGAACCTCACGTCTGGAAAACGTGTGCGTGGTGAGAATAAGGAGGTCGGGCTGAAGATGAAGAATAGCTGATGAGCACCTCACCCCATCAGTACAACAGGAGCAATTTGGAATACATTTGCTCTAGTTCTTTTCAGTGTTTTTATTTCACACTTTCTCATTTTAGAAATTAAGATCCTCGTGTCATGTCTGTATAACTAACACACACACAATCAGCTTGATCTTTATGCTTGTATCCATTGTAGAGTAAAGTTCAGAGCCACCACCTTACAACTGTATGACCCAGGATCAAATACCACCTACAGTTGCAGTATCCTTACAAAGGTAGTTGTCCTGCATCGATACTTTACAAATTATCTATATAAATGACTAAGTAGTTTACCGTACAAACCTAATGCTGTAAGGTGATTGTGGAAAAATTGATAAATTAATAAATAATTCATGCCAACAAAGCAAGGAATGGCTCTATTTACTAGAATGATTATGATCAAAGGCATATATATATATTTTACTGGGTAGGACTGAATGTTGAATGTAGGAGCCTTTCTTATTCGTTGATAATTTTTCTAATTGTCAATGGTCAAATTTAAAAGCTTCATGAACAAACGCTATATCTTTTCCCTCTGATGACTGAATCCATTTAAATAAACATAGTTGTACTTCCTGTTTGTCTTTCTCCACCCTCCATATTTAAAAGCTGAATCACACACCTGGTATTTGTCATGAGATGACAAAACACCTTGACATAAAACATTAGTAACTATGTGGCTGAGCAACGTGACCTGTATCTGCTGAGTTCTCACTGTTGACTGCCATGTGTGGGTGAGGCCATCCTCATGAAGCACTCCATTGTTGAAACAGGCAGTATAGGTTTGGAGGCCAAACAGCACCATGAACGGGGAGGACATAATAATAATTAAAAAAAAAAAAAAAAAAAAAACCTACAACAGTCACCTACCTGTCAAACATAAACACGTGGTATCAAACTCCTACAAGAACTGATCGCCCTGAGACACTAGCAGACACCTTAAAATTTGGACAACTTGGGACTTTTTGCACAATTGATGCTTTCTCCACCAAACCACAGCGTACTGCTCTTAAACAGAGTACGGGTCCGCGGTCCCCGCCCTGCGCATCTCCCGAGCTTCTGCTTGGCCTTCGGCGCGGCCAACAACAGAACGGTCAGGAGTACGATGCGGCCTAATGCCAGGCTCGTGTTACTGCTACTCTTTGACATTGCCCCACGGTGAATGGCAAAGAGACGCCACACAGCAAAAAGTGTAAAGCAATAGCGTTGTTTTCACTGATAACCGTGACTCCTAGTGCTGCCCTCTGCTGGAATACAATGACAGGCATGGTAATACAATAGTACTTTGACTACTTCAACCTGACCACGTCTCTCAGAACCCCAACCTTGCGCCTAGTCTAGGCCCATCGCTCCCACGGGTGTCGGCGATATAGAAGTAGTGGTGTGAAGGGGGGAGATGGCCGCTCTCCTTTCCACTTCTTTCCTTTTATGCCCCCCCCGTATTTCCAGCAGGAGCACCGGGCCACGGAGAGAAGGGCCAAAGGATAAGGGAGCTATCTGGTTTAAGCGAGCCAGACCCATAGCATGGACTGTGCCTCCGTCTCTTTTTACTATCGCTAGGATTACTCCCCACCTCCTGTCCATGACCTCCGCTCTGCAGTGTCACATTACAATCGCAAAGGGACCACGAGCGCTGAGACAGAGGCCCGATTACGCCTCTGGGGTAGCAATTATGGTCACGTAGCACTGTAAACAGAATAAAAAGCTGTCAGCCACAGTCACATCACAATTGAATCCAGGGGACACCGGTGTACTCAGACCTATACGTTGCGTTCCCGATGACCGCTTTTTGAGGGATAGATACGCGTATTTGCTTGCCATCATAGAACGCCATCTGCATCCGGATGTACAGAATTGCTCCAGGCTCAGGAAAACTTTGGCATCCTTCTAACTGACAGCTCAGCATCTGCCAAAGGTGAAGAGTATCAAAACTTGCATACTGGGGGAAAAATGTTTGTCTGCTCTTTTTTTTATTTCCCGTCATCGGTTTTATACCATTTTCCTCCAAATACCATGCGTCTCCAACGTTCCGTAACTGTGTCTTACACTACGAGGTTTATGTTCTTTCTGCCTGCAGTCATGACAATCCATTCCTTCTTTGGCCTGCATTTCAGTGAGGTTCGGTCAACAGCTAGATACATGCGTTCCTTCACCCACTTATACTCTTCTTTGCACATCACATGGCTATATCAACAAAGACACCACATACGTGAAACAAACCCACTCTTATTTTGATAGAATAAAAGTGGGCTCACCCATCTATAAAACTCTATACAAGTCTACATAACTATATAAATTAATTATATATCACCATAGGTAATTTCTTTTGAGATTAATAAAGTTTCTATGAAGAAAAGTCTATAAACTGACAGGCAGAAACTATTAACACCAAAGGATGTTCATCTTTATAGTTAGTTTATATACTGTAGTTACGGAATTTAGTGCATCGTACAAAATGTTAGCTATAGCTTGTAGTTATAGGATTTTTATAATTTTAAAATGTTTTAAATTAACTAAGCATGTGCAGATATGGGAATTCTGGCCAACACCAATATCCGTTTCTACGTGCTCGTTGGTCAATACGGATACGTACATTTGTATAAAAAAATTACATGGGGAAAAAATAGGACTATATCTGCCTGGATGAAAACTACAGGAACATTTAACATTTATTTATGTAACATTTTAGTTTTGGAGACCAATGTTAAAATAAATGGAATCTACCCAACAGCATTTGTCTGGCTACTTGATCCTTAATGGTTATTGGAATGGTTATGCAGGTTGTAGCTTTAAAAGCTGCATAACATGTTTTTCTTTTCAATGAGGGGAAAAAAATCTAACAACTGAAATAATAAAATCTGAAATATTACAAACTAGAAACACCACTTACCATTTTTTTTTTTAAACTGCAGAGTTCTTTTTAAGGGGAGGGTTTTGTTAAACAAGCACATCTCTACCTTGCTGCCGGAAATTCTCTTCTTGTTTACCGCAACAGAAGCCACGCTGAAAGACCGCCGATAAAATTATTTTATATAAATATCAGATGATCCCGATATCATTGTGCTATGGTAGAATTAATGTATGCAAACATCAGACAAAGACCTTAACCTAGGAGATGAACCTGTTCCCTCCTGGTCATTGCATTTCACTGATCACAGTCAAGATGCCACTGCAAGAATTTAGAGGCCAGACCAAACAGTTGGGAACTTGTACAAATCCATGTGGAGTCCAACAGAATGCTTATATTCACTTTCCAGACTGAGATAAGCATCAAGAGGAGAATTTAATTTAAAAAACATTTACCACACTGCATTATGTATTTCCCAAACAGACAGGTTCATACAACGCAAACACAGCTTGAATATTTCACTGAATATTTTACCTCCTGCCAGCAACCATCAATCTCAGTCTTAAGGCAGCCCTTTAACCATTAAAGGACCTTCTGCCAAGACCAACAAAAACTTACCCAGAACTAGGTGCATAATGAATGTCTGAAGACAAAACCTGCACACATGTTTAGATAGAGTTGGAGGGAGACACTCTCTCTTTCTCTCATACACACACATCTGCTCCCCCATGCTGCCAGCACGTATCTGCTGACTGTTTTCCTGCACGCTCCCAGTGTGACCCAGCACACGGTGGAGAGGTGAGGTAACATTTGGACACGGATCGTTCAGACTCGAGCCGGTTCTAAACCCACACGCACTGCAGCTGGACCTGGTTACCGAGCCAAGGTGGGGGAGGGCAGAGGAGCACAGCAGCGAACGGGCACAGGCGATCCAGTGCAGGGGGATCCCTCAGTATTGGTTTGGTCACAGTTTGGACTTATAATCCACTGCCCTTGTGTAGTCCCACATCCAGCAAAAAGACCCAGAGTTAAGCAGAGGTGCCGTCTGCTATGTGAAACAACCCAAAACCCACAGGCAACCACCAGAGACGAGGATGTGTTGGTGTCCGTAGGGACCAAACCAACGCATCTGCATCAGACGCAAAACCCTAAAAAGGTGAGCGTCACTCCAACGGTGTGAAATTTACAGTCCTCGCCCGTGTGACCCATAACGGTTTTACATTTACAGCCGCTGCCTTGCGGTCAAAGAACCTGGGTTTGAATTCTACCTCAAGCTCCTAGGGCAAGGTACTTACAGATACCGTGAAGAAAAAAAAATATGTATATATGTGCAAGTCACTGAAAACAGCACAACACTATAAGCACTCTGGAGAAAAGATTCAGCTATATAAATAAATAAATAATAATAATAATAATAATAAAGTAACTGCGTGCAGCCATAGTGAACTCATGTGACCAAATTTGGCCTCCAAAGGCCAAGCTGTATTGCTTGCTTCATAGAAAATGCAAAAGTGTACATTTTCTGCTGGCTGTCTCAAATTTTACAAGAAAGTCAAACGGTCCCGGCCTGAAACAGCACTACTTGGTTTATGGTTAAAACGGTTGTAATATTTTCCTCACATCTGTGAATACCACTCTTTGATAATTTGAGAATATAAATCTCAAATAATTTATCAGGGTGTATACATATGCGATAGTAGTTTTACACAAAATAGCACAGGAGCTAAATTCAGTAGAATTGCTACAGTGAACCAAGGGGTATCCGAGTAACACGAGCACTTCTTTAAGGATGCAGCAAGAGTTTCGCTATATGAACCTGAAGGTGCAGCCATCTGCCCAAAATGTCTACTAAATAAGCTGCTTCTACGTCCTCCGCAGCAAAGCAAATCAAATGTCACCCAGCATTTCGTCCCTATAAGCGGCTAAAAAAGCGCCAATTCATGCAGGGCAAACATTTTTCTCGTCTCGTTTGGGGCAGTTTATGGACTCCTAAATGTTGCTCTGCAAGCTGCTCACGTCCTCCTATACAAATATTAAAAATCAAACAAACACGTTCATAAATGCACAAACATTCACTTTCAGTTCGGTTTGACATCGGGTATCATTTCCAACTCGAATGGAGAGCTGGCCGAAGGTTTTTGCGCTGAAATGCGCCTCAGACGTTTATTTGCGAAAACTTTTGCTTGCCTGTCAGGGCGCGAGGAACGGAGCCGCGCAGCCGAGCTCGCGAACGCAGCGGTTCAAGCAGTTGTTTGAAAACGTTTTCAAGACGGCGGAACAAGAGTAGCAGCGGTCGAGGTGCAGCCCGAAAAAGCGACAAAACACGCGTTTGGCAATGGGTTCATCCAGAAGCTGCAGCGTGGAGGAGCAGGAGCGGGCCCGGGGCTCGACTCGGGGCGCCCGGATTGAGACGCGCTAGTCCCGCCACAGCTACGCGAGCGTTTACCTTTGCGCGGCCGGAATTGATGCGCCGAGTGCCGCGCCGGCTGCTGCAACTCTTCGGTTCTCCGGTTCCGCTCAACAGCTCAAATGCCGTTCACGACCGCCGTCGGTGCAGCGACCGAGCTGTTCTTGAGCTTCGTGCTGCTCCGACTCTCTTCTCCCGCTGCCGGAGGAGGCGAGGGCTGCCCTGCTCCACACCGCCGCCTGGGGATTTCTTGAGGAAGTGCTCTTCGCGGCGTGCGGGACCCGCGCATGTCTTCGGGGGTCTCGCTACGTCTCCGCAACGCTTCGTGATTCTTCACGGTCGTGCATATCTTCGCACAGTTCCTCGCGATTATTGCTCGTCCTTCACTTTTCTCCCCGCCGATTCTTCACTGAACCTCGTTAATTCTCCCCGGTTCTCACGGACATCCGCAGTTCCTGCTTATTCACCTTCGCCATCTGGTCCCGGTGATCTCTCCTTTCTGCATCTGACTGTGACTTTTTCCACTTACGGTGACCTGGCCTCTGACAGTTTATTCCAGTTTGGCTTGCGTCACTTGACTGTCAGAGACTTATCCTACACGCTTAAGTTTACCCAGGTAAACTTATTGCTCTCCTCAGGATGTTTTATGTATCCAAAGCATCTTACAGTAATGAACCATTAATTCAGCTGGGTATGCTGTTCTTGAGCAATTCAGGGTTAGTTTCTTGCTTGAAGCTCTCACCACACAAGTAGCAAAGAGTGGGAACTAACCTGGCAACCTGTTGGATTCCCTGCAATTCACATCATTGACCACATTTACCCTCAAGCGGTCTCCAGCCTAATTCCATAAACTCAATGAACAATTGCCCAAGAATACAGCTTGTCTTCAAATTTATTGCTTTGATTTCTATCCCATTGTAATCTGAGGGTTCCGGGTTCATGGTCTCTCCCTGCTGCGGTACCCCCGATGAAGGCAGGTAGGGTTAGTGCTCTTGTACTGTAGCAACCATAAGTGTGGTTTTCACAGTAGGGGAATGTACTGAAATGGTTTACCGGGGCTTTCTTCCACACGTTTTGTGAACGGAAACGCTACGCATACAGACCTGGATTCAAACCCATATACAAAACCGCAACCTGGAAGCTACAAGGCACTAGGACTATCCACTGCACCACACTGGGCCTCCCTTTCATCAAGCTACTGTGCTTTCCCTGCACTGATACAGTAAGAATTCCCTGGATAAATCACAGTAAAGTTAACACTAGAAGCTGTCTTGGTCAAATATGTCAGCCAAACAAATGTTAACAATAGGACGAGCTTACAGCAACAAATTTAAGAGATTTTTAAAAATCTGCCAGTTGCACTGATCCGGGGATCGTGGTCAAGGGCATGTGTACCGACGCCCGGAGAACCTGTCCGTTGTCACGGTAATACTCAAAACAATACCCGCTCATCTCTCCAAGGTGGGTTTTGTAACCCCCGAGGAGTGTTTGGCTGGATTTGGGAAACCATTGCCGCGATTTCAGAACCTCAGCCCTGGGGCTCCTTCACGGAGGCTCCCTGTCCCCCAGAGGCAAGAAGCTTGTTAACACAATTAATTACCTACCTAACAGCTCAGCTCTTTACGCAGCAAGGCTGACGTCATGCGAAGGAAACTGTAAATAAGGAATAAACATAAGGTGCGACTATGGGATCGGAAGCAAACGCCGATAGACGGATCGTTCGGATGCAGCTATACGGTACTGGGATTATTGTCCGCTGTTGTCTTAAGAGCTCTCCAAATCGAGCGGACCAACTTGAGCAACAGCTCATACACATAACTGAGCAGATGGGCATGACTCAGCAGATCAAGAACACTAAGCATCCCCCTCTTTTTGTCCCTGCACTAAAAATTTCACACTGCTGTTTTCCTTCTTTTAAATAATGCCTCTGGAAAAGGTTACTGGAAAACACTTTAGGAGAGTCAGTCTCAGTTGGTAAACACGCTACATAAATTTAACATCGATGGGGATGATCGACTGTACCTCCCAGAGCTGAGCACGCCGCCTCTATACAACGTCGCACTGTGTTCAGGAGCACCTCTCCTCCTCTCTCCTTCCCGGGAGGCCTGTCTGAGTGGCGGCTAAGCCGAACCAGCCTTTCAACTCTTGCTGTACAGCTGCAGGAATCTCAGCATAAACAGACCTTTCAGTTGGTGTGGAGCAGGAGAAAGTGGTCTTTGTGATACCTAGTGAATGTGCCATTGAGTGGCAGCGGAGAGGTCGCGACCCCATCGCCCAGCGTGCTGGTGTGGGTTTACTGTGGGCTCAGAGAGGACACCCACCACTCACCTGCGGGCCCTGACGAAAGGGAGGAGTGTGAGAGGCAGGCCACCGCAGGTGAGGCTCTCACGGTCAGACATTCACCCAATTTGCGCATGTACTCACGCTCACGCATCCACAGTGTGACACGAGGAGGGACAGAGATTCACATGCACATGCCACGAGGCACGGTCACCCACAGATACACTCCCACATTCACTGTGAGTCATAGACACCTACAGGTATGTGCTGTGAATCAGAGAGACCCGCATGCATACACACTGCGAGGCAGATTAAGTCACAGCGTAGCAACACACATATTACGTTTACTTAACCTGTGGCATTACTTCAAATTACACAGCTGTGTTGAAATGTTAAATAACACAAAGGCCTTAATTCACGGACCCGCTTGTTTCACGGTACACGCTTGGGGTTAAGCCTAACCTATTAAAAGCAACTTTGATATCACAGAGTTAAATATATAGTAACGCATTTCTCCTAACATAATAACAAAACAAAGTCAATAACTGTTGAAAACATTATAATGCAGTACTGTATGCAATGCATAAAACAACACAATGCCGTTCCCCAACTAAAGGTACATTTTACACGCGTAGTATCATCTTTTCCATGCTGGCATTAGGTAAACTGTTTTAAAAACGCAAGAATCACAAATGAAAGAATTCTTCCTTAGAACCTCGTACAAAATGCTCAGTAAACCGAGATTTAATGTCCAGTTGGTGATGCGGGGAATTGAGTTTAAGACAGACTTTTTAAGCTGCACAGCTGAAACATAAACTCAAATAGTAATTCATCATTCTTCCAGTGTTTATTAACACTTCCTAGCTATTATTAACTAATATTTATCTGAAAGCTTGGTACATAGCAACATAAAATGTACAGACCTTGAATTCACCACACTAAGCTACTTAGAAGTATGCATATATCCAAAAAACAGAGAAAAGAATCCCACACACATACAAACTCACAGGGAATTCACCTGAAAATTACTACCCACTGCAGCACTGTGCCACCTACGTGTGTGACCGCTACAGATTCCTTTCCAGATGACCCGCTATTCAGTCGACTATTGAGAATCTTTTTGTATGGGCTGTAAGAAAATTAGAGTTAATAACTTAAATACAGTCGACACTGTGAAGCAATATTTGCAGGTCAGGTAACAAGCGGACCCAGATTTCACCAAAGGAGGCTTGTTATACAATAGGATTAAATGTTCATGTCAGGTACAGCTTTTCGTTTAATAGACAGTCTTCTCCTGTTATAAATATGATGCATCATTTGAGAAGCAGACGGAGGGAAATTTAGGCTGCCTGTTAAATGAATGAAAATGTACGGTTGATCGCTGGACAAAAGTGTGCGGTGACCCGAATGGTCTTAGACGGCTAAGAAAAGGAAAGATTCGCAGATGACAGGATCGCTTACTTTCCCTGTTGGATAGACCTTAGTGTTCAGAAGAAACGTAATTATAGTCACACGCTTTGCCTTTAGGTTTGCCAGAAAGATCAATGCCAATCCCTAGCCATAATGTGAATTGTAACAGCCAAAATGTACTCACAGCCCAGTTAGGTTCCACAGTTTGCTACAGTGGATTTAAAAGAAACGAGAAAAAATTATTTCAATGCTTGCGGTAGATTTCT
The DNA here is from genome assembly GCA_018136845.1 of Heterotis niloticus. Taxonomy (NCBI): domain Eukaryota; kingdom Metazoa; phylum Chordata; class Actinopteri; order Osteoglossiformes; family Osteoglossidae; genus Heterotis; species Heterotis niloticus. The sequence continues at coordinate 37,437,061 of CM030889.1, read as the reverse complement.
GGCAACGTTTCCAAAAACATAGCTTAGGGAACCACAATATTTAAATCTGAGTCGTTGCCATGCGGTGCCAAAACACATTTCAGCTACCAAACAAAACACCGTCCTTTCCAAAAGCTCATTGTACCTGATCGTAGAGATCCCCTACTGACCCCTGCTGCAACATATCCCTAACCTCAAGAAATAAACCAGGAGAAATAGCTGTATTAAGAACTCCACGTGGTAAACCTTCGGTATGTGTAATACTGATAATACTGAACAGTCCCATGCAAATGTTAAGGAGGAGCTATGCAACATTTCACCTGTCATGGCCAGCGATTATTTTGTAGATCTTTTGCACATTACCATGTGGTCTATGTGTGCTGGAAAGCCACATTGCTGTTCAAATGAACATACTTTTTTATTTCAAAATACATACAAAGAACATACTCACAAATAAAACAGAATTTAAGCTGTGAACCTGTTTATCACTGAGCAATAACCCCAACACCCTAAATTATTATAATATTAACATTTCAAAATAGATTCCCAAAGACAGGGTGCACTGCTTTTAATGATCAGAAAAAAATTAAAGAACTTAACTGAGCCTTGACAGCAAATAACAAATGAATGTAAAACATAAATCCCTGAAAAATCCCCCATAATCCCAGAGAAAATAGAGGATTTACCGACATACATACTGTATCTATTACTTTTTTGCTGCTTTCACCCAGAAAACACATTTTATAAAGCTGAACATTTTGCCTTGGCAATGCAGATGTCCTAACCACTTTACACAGTACAAAAGCAAGGGCCAGTCTAGGTTTACAACCAGACATTTTTCATGTAGTCTTGGTTAACCAACATGTTAATGGAACATATTGACCCTATCGGGTTCATTTTTAATGCACTTGCAGGATATCACCTTATTAGCATGAGTCGCTTCTTTATTCACTTTAAGCATAGCAGGCTGTGAATAATAGGATTAGTGCACAAATAAAAGGTGATGATATCTAAAAGACATAGGACGATTAATAAGCTGCCACTTTTGCTAATTTTTTCCAATGCAATAAAAACTGGTAATGTACACACTGAAAGCTATTTAAAATGGTGGCTTGTTAAAAGCAGAGTGTGTGGTACAGTGCAGACTAGCGGAGACCGTGTCTGGTACATGAGTTGCAGCTGTGAGCCGTGCGATTTGAGCTGACTTTGCAGCTCAGGCACAAGGTGGAAGCTTCTCTTTCACACTGAAACATTTCATAAGTGTTTATAAGAATATTTACTGCGGTACAGCAAAATTAACCAAAGGAAAACATGTCAACAGTCTGCATTTTTCAAAGCAGTTCATTGTAGCATATTTGTGATTGATAGTTTCTCAGACAGCAGGTCTGACAAAAGTGAGCTGTGGTGCCTGCACAATGACTGGATCCACTGATTTCACTTCGGCATGCCACCAAAGAGGAAAAAAACTCAGCCTTGCTGCAGCTATGACCCCTTCTGCCTCTCTCCCTTTCATTGCTCTCCCATCTCCTTTCCCTCTGTTCTTCTGCGTTCCCCTGGAAATGAACTGATCTTCTTTTTTTTTTGAGAAAAGCCTGCCGCTTCATGGGATCCAAACACTCCTTCTTTCCCCATGTGTGCTTTTGAGGAGTTTTTTTTTTTTTTTTTTTTTTTTACAAACAAAAACAATACAGCTCTTCACCACAAACACAAAAAGATGCTCCTCTGTTGCGGTAGGACAGGACTGGGCCTTGTTCATACCCATAAATCCCAATTACCAAAAGTCCATTAAAGGCTAAAGTACACGTCCATCAAAAAATGTTCTATGTTTTTTCAGAATTCATGTCGGACCGGGTGCCAGTTTACTGCAGCAGAACTGGTTTTAGGCCAATCGAACCTTTGGGGTTGCCACTTCCAACTTTGAATAATAAGGAATGACCTACAGAAGAGCTTATGGGGGAGGGAGACAGAGAGAAAGAAGTAAAATTATGTACGTGGAAAAAGGAAATTCAGAAAAGAGGAAAGAAGAACCATGTCGATTATTATTACTTTTTCGTTGTTCTTTGCAAAAACGCTTGTGGTACTTGTCACATTTATTGTGTCAAGTGGTAACAGATGGAAAAAAAAAAAACTACTCCCCTTCTGCATCTAAGCGCACAAAAGATTTCTTTATAAGCATATTTTATATAATGTCAAAATATAAAATAAATATAGATATTATTTGGTTCATAATAGAATGTAATTTGTATTATGCATATCATGACGGCTAACTAAAATGGGTTTTAATGCGCACACAGGCATTTTTTCACTAAAAATTCAGTGTTCGTGATTAATTTTTCACACATGGCATAGTTTTTGTCAGCATAGTAAAATGTACACCTCTGAAGGCAGAGAGCAGAGCGGACAGAGCCACATCTCAAAAAAACTAAACGTGAGTATTTATGCAAAATACAGTCCACACACATATGAGGAATCGGGGGTTCGAACAAGTACATGGAGAGCCCATAAAACGCGGTCTTTTATATTTAAATTTCCTGGGCCATCCTGCTGAGAGGAATGACTGCTGGAGTCTCAAATGTTGACAGAGTGGGCGTGTTTCTTGCACAGGGGCTTGTCCTTCTTAGTGAAAAATGTCTGGCCTTCCAGACTTGTGCAGCATACCTAGAATACACACAGACAGGAAGGTACGATGAGTACGGGACATACTCCCCAGCAGGGATCATGCAAGGTGGCGCTGACCCACAGACCCACTCAAGTTGACATACCGCGCACACAAAGCAGGTATCGTGCCAGGTGTAGCCCAAGGCCTCCAGAAATTTGTCACCTGCCTCGATGGGGAACTCGCAGCCACGGCAGCCAGTGCCGAAGAGCCTGTAATAATCTGATGGTCGGAAAGACAAAAAGCACAGACTTTTGTAATTTGGCCAGGTCTGAGCCATCTGTGTCGCAAGTCCCTTTTCTCCTTTTCCTTAACATTCCCTTCCAGAGTGTGACACTATCTGAGCCTAGGACTCACGCCCAGGTGTGCGTTTGTGACTGAGGATCTGGAGTGTGGAATGTGCTTCGCTTATGGAGCATTGCGTGCCATGCAGAACGTGTACCACCGCGCTGACAGCATGCTCACAGTGAGCCAAGCATTGCTTTATCCTCACCGCTCTCGCAGTATGGCTCTCCATCCTCCAGGTGGAAGGTGTTGCTGCGCAGGGGCTGCTGGCAGGATGCACACAGGAAGCAGTAGACGTGCCAGGTCTGCTTTAGAGCATTGATCACTTCCTATGAGCATGCATGAGAGAGCGAAACACAGGTGGATGGAACTGTGGAAACACAAGCCTTGCTCTGCAAGGAGCGCTGACTCAAGCAGCACACACGCTGATTTGTGCAGCCATAGGATACTGCCGGTGAAGCCACAGTAAACAGTAAGTCATTGCTTCGCTATAACCCCAGCCGACCCACGACACCTCTGTCCTTGCAGTGACCTATCCATCGCTTTTCGAGGATGTGGAGCAGTCGCTGGTCCCCTGACACGTTATACACTAGTCTCACACAGATCAGGTCAGAGAGAGCGAGTGTCTGGGCGATAAGCATGAGGGCAACAGAAAGAGGAGAACATGTGTGTAAATGTGTGTGGGGGTCAGATGGTCATTAAGAGTCACATAGTGGACATAAATTTCCTGAGACAGGAGTCTCTTCATCCTCCCCTTCATCCTCCCCTATTCCCTCCCTAGTGGTTTGGAGTCTATTTCTCTTCATCATCTGGTCCTGATGGCCACTTCTTCTCCTCTAACCCGCTTCCTCCTCTTTCCTTGTCATTTCTGGAGTGTTCCATGAGATTCACACTCACCCCTAGGATCTTGTGGTGGCAGCGGGCACAAGTGGGGGCTAAAAACTCCTCATAGCAGTACTCGCAGTACACAACTCCTTTTTCCTCCACGAAGCCTAGGTCCGCAAGAGAGGTGTTGCAGTGTGCACAGTTGAACTCCTCGGGGTGCCACGATTTCCCCATGGCCACGAGGAAGGGGCCCCTGCCGGAGACATATGAACAGACTATGGAGTGAGAAGATTTTTGGCTTACACACAGCCGGAAAGAAGCCCACAAAGCTGGGGACACATAGCAAAGAAAGAACACATAGGAGACTGAGAAACAGATTTCACTGTGCCATTGCGATCCACCACAGAGGAATGTTAGTGATACCTTGCAGAGGGACAAACTGCTGACAAATGTCTTTGCACAAAACATTTGTGGACATTTACAAGCTGTGCAGTATGTGGGTAGAGCAATTGTATGAATTTAGATACGTCTGCAGTAATCTGTGGGTTGGTGGTTTGTTGCTGGAAGTGGACGTGTATGTGGATGTGTCCGTGTGTAGATTTGTGTCAGGTGTGCACTGGTGCAGCCTATGGGTCACCTCTCGCTCTCCATCGTGATGGCTGAAGAAGAGAGAGTTACAAATAGGATGATTAGCCTAAGTGGCGAAACAACAGGGCCGTACTGAGCGCGAACAAAGGTTACTCTAAACTGAGCCGCTGCTGACTCTCACTCGCAGCACAGCGTATGAGCCACCTTATCCCGTGGGCTGGTGGTAACCTACACCAACATTGGATCCCCACTCACAGCAGAAATGATACTTGAGCCCAGTATTTAATAATGGGCTAGAGACACACAAACCTCAGTCTTTGGTTCCATCAACAACAGATTCATAACACAGTTTTGACTGCTGTCCAATAAAAAGGTGGCAAGGGCCAAACCCAGCCAATCAGAAGCTGGGGATCGAGCTGAACTGTACGTGGAGGAAAGCCTTCTGCTTACTGTTATGCTATGCTATCGGTACCATTGTTGTTTGAAAATTAAAATATGAACCCTATACGGGTGGGCCATAGTCAGAAGATCCCCTTCCTTCGGTCTGCAAGAAAGGACCTTCTGTAGAGGCTGCTATCTGCTGATGGGTGTATGTGGTGTTATCGCATCTTACACGGTGACCACCGTTTCCATTTCACTGTGAGATGCCGCCCACTGAGAAATAGCTTGGGTATAGCAAACACTTTGCTTTGCAGCACCCTCCCTCAAGTTTCTTGGTGTCACAAAGCCTTAACCAAACACTATTTCATTATTTATACACTTTTATCTAAAGGGACTTGCCCAGAAGAATGTATCCATTTACAGTACTCAGCTGGGTTTTAATATTACTGGCTCCTTCAGTTATGAGCATGAATTGCAATGTGTAGATACAAATTAGACAAATATATGAATGCAGATTCAAACTGCTGTGTACAGATACAATTACATTTGATTCCCTTGTGATGTCATAGTTTCCATCCTATGATTTGAACTTGTATTTTTGCAATAGTTTGAAGTCCAGTTCCTTAACTACTTAGCATCCTGCATTTGTTCCTTATGCCAGAGGCAGTGTGAGAGTTCCTAAGATGCTGGACTAAACCGGCTCACCTGATGACCATGTTGCAGTGATTGCACATGGGCGTACGTGTGCCGGCAGGGATGTGCTCCGCTCGTTGCACCAGCGAGTCCTCATCTTTAGGGTGCGGTCGTGGAGCCGGTCGTGTGGGACCGGGTCCCTTTGCCATCACGTGGCCCTTCTGAGCACCGGGTTTCAGGTGCACAGGGTCTAGAGAGAACAAGTGAGAGAAACCCTTAGAACAGTCTTAAACTGCAAACCAGCATTTTGCTGTTTTAACACTTTGGCCTGTTTGTATCACATGGTTTTTATTTAAATTTTTCTGTCTTTTTCAGCAATGACTCAACACAATCTTGTCATGGCTTGGCAACCCTAAACATGCATACTTGAGGTGTGAATAACCATTCTTGCATGTTGTGTTATGGCTAGATGTAAACAAAATATTTTATTTACCAATTTTAACAAAAAGTACCTTTTATAATTAAATCAAAATGTTAAAATTACAGCTTCATTTATAATAGTGCATTCAGGTAAGTGTACCTGCATATGGGACATGAACAGACTAAAAAAATCAGTGCACAGAGTACTGATGTGATATCTTTTCTACTTTAATTACTTTTTACTGTAATCCTTAATATCATACCTATAATACCCTTGTAACATTGTTTTATATATATATATATATATATATATTTGCACCATTATGAGATTCAGAATCATACAATTTGCAGGCTTGATGCTAGCAGTGTAAAATATTTTTTCTTTTTTTAAAGGATGGCAGAACAATATTCTTTCAGGTGGCCTGGAATGCCTAGGTCTCCACCGAGTGGGGGTGGGCTGCCCTCTGAACAGTTGTCTCCTGGGATTTGAAGTAACGACAACCCCCACAAAACACAACTTTGCTTTTCCTTGGAGAGACAATGAGCTCAGAAACTGGGTTGACATCTGGCTCAAAACACAAACACCAGCTAGGGTCCAGTGAGGTCAGAGGTCACAACCTCTGCAGGAAAGGAGTGACATTCCTTGAGGAAGAGGTGGAAAAAAAAACAAAAACTGGAAGGCAGTTGATCCTGAGTGAGGTTACAGAACATAGGGGGGTCTGTCTGGGAGGAGAGAAGAGGCAGGGGGAGGGGGGAATAACACTGGCCAAAACAACAAATCAGGAGGATCAGGGAAGGTACTGTGAGTTGCAGGGGAGGAATGAAGAGTGGCATCATTCTGGATCACGCCAACAAGGAGGTGTGTTGAGGGTGTCAGGTTGCTACAGAAGAACAGCCTGACAGTAACTGTAATCTTCCACTGATGGTATCTGCACAGGGTTGGTACTAGGGAGAGGTCATCTACCCTTCTGGCCTGCTGGTCTGCAGACGACATTGTGTCGATTGTGCAGAACTTGCCCCATCCCATAGCAGCTCCTTTCTCCACAGAGATCCCACTCCTTTGCTCCTTCCCTTTTTCCCTAGGAACACACCACTGGTGGGGCTTATTTTCCATGATATCCAGCAGACAACCCAGTTTCTACATAAAGTGTCTTCACCATTTCTTAGAGATGATTTCCCATCAGCCTTAAGGAACAACAGAGCTGCATTCAACTGTCCCCCATTAATACGACTGTTGTAGTTGAGCCCGCCTCCAGCTGTCTCCCTGGAATGGGGCTTCATTCTCTCTTTCTATTTTCTCCCTCAGTACTCTGACAGTGATGTGATCGCACACATTTCTTTCACCAGGCCCACTTTCGCACTCCTTTGTTGCTGTTGGCTGCCAGTGTTGATGGCGCTGGGTGCCACAGTAACCACCACTGTAGCTTGTGCAGAGCCCTCCAGTTCCTTAACTACCACCACACCTCTTAGTCCTGGACGTAAATATAGGAAAGTGGCATCTGTTGTCCCCTGTTCCTGTACTCACAAATACACACCCCAGCCAGCAGTGCCCCCCAATCCACAGAGCTGTTACTGGTTAGGGAAAAAGCATGCCACATGGGGAATGCAGGCCTGTCCAAAAACCCTCTTACAGGACCACCAGGTCCCCTCAGTAAACACTCGATTTACAGGCGTCCTGTGTTTCTGCAGTGTGTGGTGGGGGTGGAAAGGGTGGGTTGTCGGGATTGTGAGATGGGCCTTATGTTCTAGCAGTGCTACCGCAACACTCCGTTCCACGTCTGCACATGCAAAGCAAACTAGCCGCAGCTGCTCCTCCACGCGCCTGTGAAACCATATGAAAAAAAGTTTATTAGTGTGTTATTCCTTGTCTGCTGCACCTGCAGGCTTCTTAAGTTCAGCCGATAAATGTCTTCGGGTTCTACCATAGTGGAAGATTAAAACAGCATTCACGCACTACTTCATGCAGGTTCATAATGCAGCAAAATGTCTGACTAATGAACTGATGGTGATAGGCCACATCTTTTTATCAACCATGGAAAAACTAAGTGTGACACCAGGAAGGTGTCCGTGTTCTCAGGTTGCGTGAAGAACGCACAATTTATTACATCCAAAGCTCACTTGTTTTCAGGTCAAATTCCCAGGTGTTCATTCCTGGGCTGTTTTTATTGGACTGGAACAGAACCCCAGGAGTTGCCGCAGGACCGGGCTGATCTCCACCAAAGAGCGCTGCTTCAGACCTGCTGTAACTCCTGTGGTGTTGGCTGGCACTTTTGGCACCTGTTCAATGGGAGGGTTGTGCCGACACATTTTCACACACAGATTTGGGCTGCCACCGTCTGGTCTACAAGGGAAACTACAACTGCAGGGGACACGGGGCTCCCCCAGCGTTCCTTGAACCCTGTTATGAGTACACAAGCTGTTCAGTTTGACAGATATAAAAAAAGGGGCAGATAAAAAAAAATCCAAGCTTCTTATAATTTTATTTATTAACATCTGCGACTAGAGCAGACAAATTCTGAGATGCCTCTTTTCACAGCCATATCTAATCGCTCATTTTCACAGCTTCATTGCCAGCGTCGGTCGCCCACAGAAGAAAAATAAGTTTCTTGGTGAAAATTTCAAATGTGTAGGTATCAAATTCACCTTAAATATCTAATCATTAACACTTCAGTGTAGGTCACATCCTACTGAACATAAGAATTCTTTAACGTGCTTTTTAACCATGACTCCAAGTCAAAAAACAGGTCTCCATAACATTGTCCCAAGGTTTGGGTGAGTTCATTTTTTCAACACTGATGAGGCGATGATTTGATACGGTGCTCTAAATGGCCTTGAGTTAATCATGGAAGCCCAGCTGGTTTCATGAAGCAAAATGAATTTATAAGATTTTACAGATGCCTTATTAGAGAAGCCTACGCACAAAAATATCCAGACGATTAGGCTGATCTAGCCTTGCGGTGATTATAAGACCAAGAGTGCTCACAGAATGGCTACACAAGTCTGCAGTGGTTCACAAAGATGTGAACAGGTATCAAAGGAAGGTTTTGAATGTCAGACATTTAAGTAACATTTTTAAATACTTCCATATTCTGTGGCATATGAGAGCGAGATGTACTAAACGCAAGCGATCTAATCTGCCAGTAAGTCCGCTGAGCTCCTTGATGGCTTGTCGTTGGTCAGCGGCATAACTGGTGCTGTGGGGGATGTGACAGCAATCCTAGTGAGATATGTATTGCTTGTTGTCGTGTCTACAGACAGCGTCAGTTGCTTTCTGACACTGTTCTGCTGGGTTAGGATAGACTGTATTAATGCACATAGACAAGAGGGGTCTTGGAATGGGTATTCAGTGTGAATTCAACTTGAGATGCACAACAGGGAGAAGACATGCCAGATTAAGGCACTGCATCTGTATCTTTGCACAATATAACATTCATGAGAACAGCTAACACTGTGAAACATGAGAAGACAGTTATGAATGGGAAGCTGCCATCGCGAACAGTGTAGAACAGTCTTGTACAGCCTTCATCTCATGCAACTGTTACTGTATGTTACAATGTCACATGTGCATACTGTCCAGGTATACATCATTGATGTTTTAATTTTCATAACAAAGTATAAACAACTAGTCATGTCGTAATATATGTTTTCATATGGTGGTGAGCACATTGTATGTTGCAAAATGTTCATGTATATGTTAGTTAAAAGATGTTCATTCTGTTACCAGAATACCTGGAAAATTATTTTTTTTTCTGACAGTATTTGTCCATTTAATTTTTAAAATTAACATTCGTATTTATTTATCATATTTATTTATTTATTATTATAAACAGTTGTAAGTGCGAGTCCGTCATATGTTGAGTATGTTGTAAATCAGGTCAATCTGTATTTGTACTTATATGAAAGCCTTACTATAGCTTGGTTTTCTACTGAGTGCCATACATAAGAAAACCTTACAGTATGCTCAGCTATTACTTGAATTGTATTGATATTGATATTGATATTGAACTCTTTTTATCACCTACAGAATGAAATACAAAAACTCAGGGACTCATTACATGTAAGACAGAAAACAGGATAAACATGTATGTACCTGCTAAACTGCTGCTCTGCCTGACGGTGAAAGAGTTGGCATGTTGGGGTGCAGCAGTGGAGCTTTTGGTCATGGTCTTTACTGGAGAAGTAATCTGGGCAGAGGAGACAGCTTCATCTACCACCTCGCTGAAAATGAGTCACACAGACAAGACAAAAACAGTCAGTTGTCATTCTTACCATATGGAGAACATTAAGATTATGAGCACCTAGTGAAAGTGATTGTGAGTGAGTGAAAGTGGTTACTTGGTTGATGTACATCATTATGGTTATGCACCGTGAAAGTGCCGATGCAAATAAAAATACAATAAAAGAAGATAATCACCATACAGTCAAACATATAGTACAACCACACAAACCCATTATATGTCCCTGTTCTCTAAATGGTAGCTGCTCCACACACGCATTTCCTTTGGAAACTGAACCGTTATCATATGCTGTGCTATTTCTTCTTCCTCCAGAAATGTAATGACAATACAAGATCCAGAGTTAGGCTTTCTAAATTAAACTTTCTAACATGGAGTTTTCTGGCAGTATGGCTACGCTAACTTTTTGGCAAGGGCGCTGCTAAATGTTCAAAGACACATTTCCATATGTGCATCAGATACGTGCATAATTAAAAAAAATTTAACCATACACATAAGCACATTGTACACATATAGGGGTCAGACATACTGCATAGACAGACACAAAAGCTATCTCTCTCACTCTGTCTGTCTCTTTGACAGCCCAAGGCCTGAAGAAAAGTTTTTTTCAGTGAGGAATGCAAGAATCTTCATGTATGGAATCATTACTGTGAGCCAGTTTTTCAGTATCTTTCAGTATAAGGTTTTGGGTGCGCCAAGGTTTCAGACAGCTAGTTTCCTAAAACTGTCAGCTGTGCCAACTGTTCAGTGTCAGTCTCCCCCATCCTTGGTGACTGGCCCCTAGGGCAGGTTTGTTATGGCAACGGGAGTCGTGGTGATGAAACAGGCTTTGTGTTGAGCCCAGGGCTCATGTACCTGGCCCCGAACCAAGAGTTCTGCTTCAGGCTGCTCGTGTTTGATAATCACACTGTCAAAACCTGCTTTTCCTTCAACTAACTTTCCCCCCGGCCACCACACACCTCTCCGCCCCTCCAAGAAGAGGACAGTTAGCTAAAGGTACAGGCGGTATCGACCGAAGAGAAGTCACAGGGGTCACCAAAGTCAGCAGCTCAATGAGGTCAAGATAACAAAATATGTGTATAATATATGTATAAGGTGTATAGTACAATTGCATAGATAGCAAGACCATAGGAAGCGGCTAAGGATGAAGATGAGGTGACGTCTAGATTTGTGCTTGTCTTCGGTGTTCTGACATAAATAAATTTAAATAATCCCATAAGGGTGTATATGCTTCTTTAAATATAAACAAGACACAACCAAAACAAGACTTAAACCCTTTAGTTCTCAACAGTCCACTACATATTGTAGTCTACCATCCTTTACCAAGGGTTCCAGGTGCACAGGGATATTCTAGCAAAAATAAGTGATCCTCGGAAACACTCGGAAGGAGTCAAGCACATGGGCATCATATTCTATTGGCCTGGGCAGCTAAATGAGACAGATGCCCTTTTTTCAGCCATTATTGCGTTACTCTGATTACTGTCGGTAGCTGCATCAGGCCAACGTGCCTGTGACGTGTGGTAAGACGGAGACGTCCAGGCGGCGGCTTCACGAATGCAGCGGGGCGATGGGCCTGACAGGAACCAGACTGGACCCAATTGTCTGCTCATCATGATCAATTAGTGGGTGGTTTGTCAGGAAGCCCCACCAATCATCTCAATTAGAGGAGCTATGGATGGGATTAAGAGCCTTCCCTGGCCAGCGGCACCATGCAGCTGATCCAATAAAGCCGACGCTCTATCGCCACCCAGCCAAGTTCAGGTTCCAGATGTCCTGTTAAGGTTCTGGGAAGAAGGGGCTCCAACAGGAAGAGCTCAATCAGGGGCTCCAGTGAAAAGACTGGATTTTGGGGGAACATTTCAGCTTTCACTTGCTGTCATGCACAGCAATGCATAGTTTTCAGTTTTACACCGTAAGTCATTTAGACAGCTAGATATTTTTGGATGGCTACAATAAGCACCTATTGCACATGGATGCAAGAAAAAAATTTGGGGCGATTCTTTGTAGCATTTTCAATGCTTTGGTCAGGTTCCAGTTCATGGACAACCATACACCTGCTGTTGATAATTCAGAATAAATTTCCTGAGGTGTGTTCAGTAGGCATTTTGCAATCCAGTGTCAGGGTTAACATCCCTCCAGCCTTCGCCAGAGCAAAGACTTTTAACAAAAAGATGATACAGGCTAAAATAAACTATTTATCAGCCAAGAATTACACACCAAATCAGTCTACAGGGCTGAGCGGACCACACTTTTGTCTTGTTCTGATTCCACAAAGGGAAAATGGAATAAACTGGATTATCGATAAATTGATAAAATGTCAATTTTAACCAAAATGAGCCAAAACGGACTAATGGAACACTTATCTAAACCAAGCCAAGTGCAGAATCATTCAGTTCTCGTCTGTCTTGGAAAATGACAGGTGCAACCGAACCCATGTCTCACAACTCAAGTGTGGAAACCTGGAGGATTGGGCTTAAGTCTACCCCATAATGAAATAAGAGAGGAAGACACGGGATGAACCAACTGCTTTCCATTCTCCATCATGGTGCACTGCAGCAGCCATCAGTCACCATTCAGTCACAGCTGCCTAGATCAAGGGAAGGTTTCTTTCGGACCCTGTTCAAAGACATATTGTGGCATGCGAGATCAGTGCTCGTGCCAAGTCATTGTAGCATGATGGCAGCTGGCACAGGATGCCATCTCTTAGACAAGACATAACACCGTTGTGGTCCGGACAGTGCAACTCAGCAGCTGGCAGCTGCCGTCAAAGCTAGCGCTCAGAGAAGCCAATGGCTTTGCCATCCTTGCTGTTTTCCCACCCACTCATTATTCCATCCAGCACAAACTCTCATGGCAAGACACTCATGGCATTCGCATGGAGACTACAAATATATCCCATACATCACAAAATATATCATCAGATATCACAGCAGCTCTCTGATCTCTGTTTTCACGACGGTGCAAAGCAAGCTAGCAACTGAGAGCACCACAAAGGGCACGCGGACGATGCGCTCAGTGCCAGTTTTGGGCTGCGCTGGATCAAAGAAGCTAGGCAACTCAAGGGTCCTGTGAGCAAAGATAAAATATACAAAAATCACTCTGGACCATTTTCTGAAGTGCAGAAATGTTCCATGTCAGCTGACTAAATTTAGAATGAAAATCAACAGCTCTGTAGAATGTCAATTCTGTAATTACTCTGGTGCCAAAAAACGATATCCTTTTCAGGCTCTGCAGCTGAACAGGCCTCACTGTTGACTCTAAATACAGAAAAATCTGGCTGACCCTTTCATGCAGCCCTGAGAGGAGTTGCCGTAAAGTCAAGTTCAAAAGAATATACAAGGGTTGATCAAAAAATACTAAGAATTTGTTTAGCTCTGAGAAGGGTTAGAAGGGCTTTTTATCAACCTTAGTATGCAGGGGATATAACCTGGTGTGGGAGTCTGGTTCCTGTACAAATGGAAGAGAAAGCAATACCAGCATTGAAAAGCCAGGTGTTTGATGGGGGATGGAGGAGAGGTTAGAGAAATCACTTTTCATGGTGAAAGTCCTTGGTCTGAGCCTAACTCATACAATAGTACACTTGATCATCGTACTTGCTATTAATTACTGTAATAAAAAATACCTGCTGTAAAAACAGGGAAACTGCAAACTGCTTAATGCACATTAACATTATAACTTGCCTTGGACAAAGGTTTTATCTTAACAAAAGAGAATAAACACTGAGCAGAACAGCGTGAACACCATGGAGTTCAGACTACGAAAACACAATATGGCTAATTTATGCAAAAACATAAATCAGTAATTTGCTGCAAAAAGAACAGAAATCAGTTTAGGGGCTCTGTGGAATGTGAAACAGCACACACCGAAAAAATGTAATAATAATTCATATGCACGTCCTGTCTCTACTGTGTGTCATGTTTTTTATATGAAACAAATAGCTCATTACTTCTTCTTCATCTTTTGGCTGCTCCCGTTAGGGGTCACCACAGCGGATCAATTGTTTCCACTTCTTCCTGTCCCCTGCATCTTTCTCTGTCACACCCACCACCTGCATGTCCTCCTTCACCACATCCATAAATCTCCTCTTAGGCCTTCCTCTTTTCCTCTTGCCTGGCAGCTCCATCCTTAGCATCCTTCTTCCAATATATCCAGCATCTCTCCTCTGCACCTGTCCAAACCAACACAATCTCGCCTCTCTGACTTTGTCTCCAAACCGTCTAACCTGTGCTGACCCTCTAATATACTCATTCCTAATCCTGTCCATCCTCGTGACACCCAATGCAAATCTTAACATCTTTAACTCTGCCACCTCCAGCTCTGCCTCCTGTCTTTTGGTCAGTGCCACCATCTCCAACCTATAAAGCATAGCTGGTCTCACTAGCATCTTGTAGACCTTCCCTTTCACCCTTGCTGGTACCCTTCTGTCACAAATAAACAAATAGCTAATTACTGAGCACAAATATTGGTCTCAGTGAAGATAGGCAACGCACAGGACTAAAGAGAGATTGCTGAATTTTTCGGATAAGTCATATCTAAAGTGTAAAACACTGTGTGGATTTTGGTATTCAGGATGTTCTGTGCACATCATCGTGAGTTAAGGCCTTTCCTTGAGAGGCCGTTTTCTCAGGAAGCCCATGACCGCCTGCACTGCTCTGACTTTACTCTGGAGGCTTATTGCCATCTTGTGGTGGAAAGTGGGAACTGAAGTAAACAGGTCACCAAACTGAGAGTTCTTGACAGAGAACTTCGGCAGAAGACAGTAGGTTTTCGTTCCAGTCAGGTCTATGAACAGTACAAGATCTGTAAGACTCAACGGTACAACCAAGAAGACTAAAGTTACAGGGTTACAGATATTGCCAGAGCAGAAATGTTCATCTGTACCTTCAAATGCCAGAAGGGCCATGCAGTTCTAACATTGGGCAAAATGAATATTTTGAAATTGCTTGACCAACTAAACACTAAAGAGGCAACCTGCTATTAATGGTTAAAAAACCTTCTTGTGTTGAGTAATTATTGGACCACATGGGCAAGTTGACAGCACTGGGACATTTCAGTTAGTGCTCCAGAACATTAGAACTATATAGGAATAACATACAGGTTTTCTCAGTAGTTCCTTGAGTAATTTGTATCCTTTCTGTGGGACATGCTATTCCAGCAATGGGGTGAGGGAAAATTCTCCTTAATGATCCTTTGCCTCAGTGCGTACGTGCTATTTAAAATTTATTTGTATGTTGTTGTGGTGTTTTAATATTTTCTATTACTGTTCATAGGTGGGGTTTCGTATACATGCATTTGTATTTATTTGGCTGCCCACCACCAGTATGACTTCTCTTGCATTTCATGTCCACCCTTTCATTTCATGCTGATTTTGTTATGGTGATCATCTTGTGATCTGTTATTTGTGGAACTTCTTCGTTCTTCTGTGTCAGGTTAAACTATAGCATGGAATAACTTGACGTTCCCTGACTCGATTCTCATCATGGTGCATTAACTTTACAGATTGACAGCATGCCAAAATAACAGCATTAACCGAAATGAAACATCAGCACACTTCCTTGTGTCAGTTGTGACTGTGGGTGCTGAGACCACCAAAGACCCTACAGTGAGTGACAGTACAGTGCTGTTGTGTGGAGGGATTGCTTTTCTTCCTTCTGGACAAAATACAGCAGATGCACCTCAGTACAGTCTGAGTGATATCCATTATAAAGTTCAGAACCCAGTGACATTGCTCACATACTCAACTGTGCCAGATTTGCCTGCCTTTGTTAAATTATTCAAATGTCACTGTGTGTTAAAATACACTACATGTAAGCTATATACTGGATATGTACCATGTCTTGTCCTATATAGCATCTGTCTCAGTGACTGCAAAATAACATCCATCCATGGAACTACCTACACATTGTCATTAACTGCTTCAACCTGATCAAATCTGCGGTGATCTGGAGCCTCTCCCATAATCATCAACTACCATTGCATGGGGTGCCAGTCCATCACAGGGTGGTAGAATAACAATAATTTACATCTGTCTGCTGGACAATTCAGTTCAATCCATCAGGGTTTGGTTAAGAAGATTTAAGATGTGCCACTTCTGTGTAGTCCTAGCAGTGACAAATGACATTTAAAAGAAGCAAGAGCTAGCAACAAGGCTAAGTTGTAGGGCTACTAGTGAAAATTGGCAATACCAGCTATATTCATTTGTTCAACTGACATCTTTCTCCTTACAATGTTAGATTTGCATAGCAAGCTACTTGCAATGATATTATAACATTTATTATACAGCGGAGTATTTTTCACTGGAGTAACTCCAGGTAAGTAACAGAATCTTCTGCTTTAAACACTAAGTCATCTGCAGCCCAGTTCAAATCTGTTACCTTCCAGAGTCCAGAATATGAGGTAGAACCCGACAGACCAGCATTATATATAAAATATTTGTTTGTGGCATATCAGCCTTATCTAATCAGATGGCTTCAAACATATGGTGGAGATGGTTGTCTGTATCAGATCATCAGAACCCACAGTCTCCAGGAACATGTGATGCTGAATGAAAAGAACCAAAGAAAGGGTCAAAGGTCAGATTGTAAGGAAGTGTGATAAAAGCAATGCAGACTGACCTGACCAGCATCTTTCTGAAGAATCAGTGACTAAGGAGGATGTAGACACAGAGAAGCATGAGTGAGCAGCAGGAAAAAAAGAGGAAGCAAAGAGGACAGGAACACTGAAGGCAGAGAACCCTTTATTGAAATGACTACATTACACATTAGTGGAGCTTTGCTGAAATTCAGTAAACAAATAAGCAAAAACGTGCAGCTTTTGGCACCCCGTACACAGACTGTTGGCTGAACTAAATGAGTAAATACACAAACTGTCATGTCACAGCATCCTGCCAAAGCCCCACACTCCACAGCACAAAACCTCACCAACAATAACTGGCCTGACTGATACCTTGTGACCCTTGTATCCATTCATACTGCATACAAAAAGTTGTTCTGAGTGAAGGGATGCATACAATCGATAAATCTCAAGTGCAGGCCTTACTTCATATTTGCTACCACGCACCATCCGTAGATCATATATTCTGAACACAATAACCTAATCAAAGACTCAGCACTGCCACTATCCACTGTTATTCTTGCTGCCTTCAACACATTAGAATCTCCAAACACCAGTCTTCATGTGTGGAACACATGGACATTAGCTCCCGAAAACATTCTT
This sequence comes from Heterotis niloticus, assembly GCA_018136845.1. NCBI lineage: Eukaryota > Metazoa > Chordata > Actinopteri > Osteoglossiformes > Osteoglossidae > Heterotis > Heterotis niloticus. The sequence continues at coordinate 37,419,844 of CM030889.1, read as the reverse complement.
TCATTGCTCAAGCTGTGCTGATACACCTTACACAGCTGCAAATCCATGGGCTGTAATTCACTTTCATGACCATAGTAGTGCTGTGAAACTGACACTTTCTACATCCATCACTTTGGGTCAGGAACATCATATTCACTGGGCTTCAAAATGCATTACTTTATAGGGTGTACCATGATTTTGGAAGGAAATAACTGAAATAATATTTCACAATGCTCCGATGCAGCTTTATGACAGTTCTACTTAGAGCTGCAAAATCAGTCACTAACCTAAACAGTTTGACCAACAAATTTTTGACCAACTTGTCCACAGTCACAGTAAAAAAGTGCCAGTTGTTTACAGATAACTTACGGTGTAGCTGGAACAGTAATACAAAAATGCAGTGCAGCCTAAACCGTATTTATTCTGCTTGTGTACTGTATGCTTTTGTTCCTTCTCTGCTTCAGCTAAATAGTCAGTCTTTTTGTTCTCCTAATGTAAACAGCTTGATCACAATGTATTTTTGGTAATAACACAAATATGGAAAAAAAAAACTAATTTCTAATTTTTAAATGCGCCCAGAGTTGTACAACTGACCTTCTTCTTGTTTTGCCATGTTGCTGTAACCAATTCCTTTCCATCTTTGTGAAAATATGTGAGCAGATATAATGTGGAAAACAGAAGATGAAAGTGTTTTACATTGCAAGAAATACAGCAGGCAACATTAAAACCAGAAAAACTGCTGTGCTTTATCAGTGTTACAAATAAGAAAGGAGGGAAAAAAGAAAGTGAAGGGTCACAGGATGAGAGAGAGGATGACTGTGGAAGACTGTGATTTAGTCACTGTAACAGGGCTAATGGGGTGCTAATGGACGTTAAGCACACGCGCAGACACGTCATGGTGCCAGTCCCGTAGCTTGGTGTATTTGGGTCCGATGATCTGGGTGTTTACCTTGGGCACCCTGGTGCCCACCAAAGGGATGGACAGCGCCAAAGAAGGGAAGGAAAGGAAAACGAAAGAAAAGGGAAAGAAAGAAAGATTAAAGGGTGAAACCTATACTTAATCACATCTTTAGAGAAATAAGACACAAACAGGCCACAATATGCAAGCATGAAACTTCATAGATACTTTTATGTTATGTTATAATTATTTTGCACATAGTGATCATGGCCCATGGAAATTAGTGAGGCCTGCCAATATGCAGATTATGCTTTCATAAATAGATGAGCATCATGGAGTAGCTTGACTGTAAGACCACCTACCAACAGACACTTCTGTAGCAACTAAAGGAAAGGTTGCTAGTGACTGCCCCCCCATTGCACCACAGCACAGCAACCCTTACTGTCAGTGTGATGGCATTTTCCCGGGGATGATGCCAACTTGGTAGAATGAAATTCATACGACAACCTCTGGTGAACTATTTTTCTACCCACAAGATTTTGCCAACAAAGCCCTGTGCACAGCCAAAGCTCCTGTTACAGGATGTCTCTTGGTGGTCGTTTTGCACTCTGCATTTTGCCACAACGATTTCACACAAATCCATCATCATAGAACGTAAACGTCAAATTTATGACACTAAAAATGACACAAGATGAAATTAAGGTACATTTGGTATATTACTTACTTTGTCATCTTCGCTGCTTCAGTCTGCTGCATTTGCTCTAAAAAAAATGCAAAATTTAACACATAATTCTGGAAAAATAGTTATGACTGTTAGAATATGAATTATAATGCAAATGGAAATAACAGAGCGTGCCCTCAAAACCATATCAATGTAACAGTGAGGTTTTGTGTGGTTGATAAATGATGTCGCGAGGGACAGGACTCACCATTCTCAGTGCCAGTGATCTGGGCCAGGATGCGGAAGGAGCGGGATTGTGAGGTGCCTGTGCGAGGCCTCCAGTCCTCCGTGTCCTGCACCAGGCGCTTCTTGCTGGCCTTGCTGTGTGATGGGACGTGGTGCAACTCAATGTCCGTCTCCACAACATGCTTTCGCAGCACACTGTTGGGCCAAAGGAACCAAGTGCTATAAAGACACATCTTACAACTTGTACTTCACTGTACAAGGGACAAGATGAATTAGGATACCATGGTTGTTTTTCTGAAACAAACATTATCCCAAAGGCCAGTTGCAACTATAACATAATAGCCAACAAAATACCCATTGCTGCTCAGTAAAAGCCAGTAGAAAAATATACAGTACATACTTCGTCAGAAACTTATTTAAAAATTGTTACCAAAATTTGTTTTAAATGATCTTTGTTGTTAAAGACGTTCCTGGTAGATGCATCACAGTTCATGGAAGAGCAAAAGTGCATTCTCTTTCCTGCCATTATGGTTTGTCATTTGGATACCACAGTGAAAAAATTACTAAACAATGCACAGTTAGAAGCCATTTCACTTTTTACCTGACAGGTAGAGTTTTTCTGGGTGCCAGGACAGACACAGAATAAGAAGCAGAAGGAAAATAAAACAGAGGTAAATTTAAAATGGCAGAAATAAATTCAGAGATATCAAAGAAAAAGATGCATCAAAACTTATACTGACCATATTAGTCTGTAGTGGTGTACCATGCATTATTTTGACCCCAAAAATATACAACCTATCTGATTGTACTCACTTCAGAATGGTCTGAGGTCCACTGGTTTTTATGGAAATAAAACAAAAGAGCAATTTTTACTTCCACTTGTAAAAGAGAAGTACAATGTCACTAAATAAACTGTAAACTTCATACCACCATGAATGTGAACAGCAAAAGCGATACATTTCACTATAAGGCAAAGTTTTTCTTCACACAAAATAGTACATGCAAGGAAAAGCCAGGCTTGTAAAATCTGGTCCTCATGCAATTTTCACTACAAATCAAGAGTTAATATAAAAGGCAACAATTTGCTGACGTCTTACATTTAGCGAAAAAAATATTCCACACTCCACCATTAGATGGCAGCACGTGTTTAGTAGCTGTCTAACTCCACAAACTGAAATCTTAAGAACACGCAGTTGTGCAGCACTGGGGAAGCTTTTTCCAGAAAATGGTTTTGACTTTCTTGACATAATTATAATAGCAATGAAAGTGAGGCTGAAAGATGCCATCTATCTGGGGAGCAGCTACCAGATGCTATTATGACCTGCACCAGCAAACCTGTAGCTATAAAGCACCACACTACCAATGGCATGATCCAGCACAGGGTGCCTGGATAATGATAGCCACAGTTTCTGGATGCCTTTCAAGCACCAAAAACAGATTTTTCTTTGTGAAGCTAATATCCAGGAAAAATGTGACCATGCCCACATGTTTCCTGTGTGTACATCACAGTGATGCAGAAGTGTTATAACAGCCACTATAGTGTTATAACACTCATAAAGCATGCATGACAACACCAAACATCAGAGACTGTTCATATCGCACACAGACACATGATCTTCTCACACGTGGGTGAAGGACACTGACTTTGCTACTGGAGACTCCTGCAGAAGGAGAAAAGAGGGGGACGAAGGTGATGGCAAGGGAGATGAGCATGGGGAGAAAAATGTTGGCAGGACAGCAACCACTGAGAACAGAACACATCTCAGGGACTACCAAACTGTAATGAATTGCCAAACTCCAGCAGCATGCACATGCAGGCCAGTACCAAGGCCAATGTGTGTTAGCACTGCTATGTGGATTCTAGGGAGTACTGTGGTGCAATAGTTACTGGGTCACCGGAAGGCTGGAGGTTTAATTCCAAGAGAAGGATAACCAATCCTTGAGCACAGCTGTAACTTCAGTTGGATCATAACTATATTCTTAAGCAAATTTGTTAACCTCGGTTGCTTGAATATATACCTTTACAGACAATAAACAGTTATGTTACAATGTAAGTTGCTCTGAAGAACCGCATCAGGTCTGGGGAGGTCAACAGTGAATGAAGCAGAAGTTGTCTCAGACCTGTTTCAATAATCATCAGTGCATTTCTATTATTCCTCACTGGAAGGTGGGACAGTATAAATCACTATCTGTACCAGTTACCCCCCCATACAGCATGTGTCAGGCTGAGCAGGACAGATCAGGCAGAAGGCAGCAGGCCTGGTACTGACTGAAGGCAGATCACTCTCACTTTCCTATTCATGGACTAAAAACTGAGAGAAATGAAAGGAAGGCAAAAAGATGTCCCACAGATTCTGCAGGGCTATATAAACTCTGAGTTTCTTTGGCTCAGGCTCACAGCAACATGAGTGGGAAAATGCCTCATCTGTGACTGCATCACCTTCCTGTCTCATTACACAAGACATAACAGCATTAGAGAGCCATCATGGATGGATCAGAGATGGAAAGGCCATTAAAAGGAGCTGAGTGATCACACATGCTCTGGTGTCTGGATTTGACATAGAAATGAACCATTTTCCTCCCCAAGAGCTGATCAAGGACCTTAATGATTGTGGAGGGACCTACAAGAGTAAACATAAAGCCAGCAGGGGATATACGTTTCCTAGCCTAAACCTTGAGGGAAGATGCCTGTTATTGTTTGTTGTAAAGAAAATGTAAAATAAAAAAACTATTTGTGTAAGTGGTATGAGATATCACATGTCACATGCATGTATTTGTGTGTGTGTGTGTGTGTGTGTGTGCGCGCCTGTAAGCCTGTATATACCCTTGTGTGTACATCTGCTAATGCATACGAGCAAATTTCACAGTTCATTTCTGCATTACGACAGCTTCAAGGGATTAGAGCAACAATAACAGGATATGGGAGTTACACACATCCCCGGTTGACAGGGGGATGAAATGCAGAGGAGACCTAGAAAACTGGTACCAGGAGGAATTTGGGCAGCTGGAGAAGAGCTCCTCCAACCTGGATGCCCGAGTCCTTTCTCCTGAAGCTCCACCACGCAACATCAAGCTGTGCCCTTTTTTAAACTCAGAAAAAGGTCTTCATCATAGGGAGTGGAGTTGTAATCCAGACCAGCAGAAGACCACTGCTTAAATCTCATGACAGCTATGTGAGCTGTTTTCACCTCCCATATCAACAGTTCTCGTTTCTCATTCTGTGGCTGCAAAATCTGATGAGTATTCCTGTCCAAATTATGATGACGTACAACAAATAGACTACAGTGTTAACATACTGTACCTATAACTACATCAAGAAACCTCTGAATGGCTAATTTTATTGTGTGCAAATTCACACCTAAATATTGAGTGAAGGTTTACATAATCTAAAGGTAATTTTTTTTTACTTGTTTTGCCTTCCAGCAGGACACTGACGTGGATGCACTGTATGATGAAAAAAGCTAAGAAATGCCCAAAAATGTGGATGCATAAGCACTCTATGGAAAAAAGTATATGCTTAGAAAGAGAGTACACCTACTGTATACCCCAGTACACAAGTAGAACCAGTTTCTAGAAATGGCTTGAATACCGCAAACTCAAATATCAGGAAACTATTTCCATTTTTTCTGAAGAGGACAATTATGATTTGTTCCAGGTTCATGGCAGAAACCCTAATGCACCCTAAGACAGAGAATGCAGATGCATGGTGAAGTGCTGCCATTTAGCTCTGCCCTTGCACCACGCAAACTATTTCTCTGATGTGCTTTCACTGCGCTTAGATAGCACTTGTGAGAGGACTTCTCGATTCGAATACCAAGCCAGGTATTAATATGTTGTACATCACTTGTTATATCAGGAATCTGAAAAACCTGGAGCTCGAATACTGGGATAAAGGTGTACAACGAACACTATTATTGTCAGGTAGGATCCAAGGTATGGGAAGACCACAAGAAAATCAACCCGCCCAGCAGTAGGACCAGAATCAAAAACTAGATACAGTATCTACCACAGGGTCCTCTGGGTCTCACTGGAACTATTCCTGTTGAAAGTGATCCGTTTCAAATATCTGAGACAGGTAGTAATAGTTGAAACAAGGAGACACAGTAATTTCCCCAAATCAGATGTGTGCAGCATGCCGGTATCTTTTTGTGTATTGGCCCCCAACGTACACAAATGCATGTCTGTTGTACCCATTCTGTGTATAGAGATCCTCAGCTTAATCCAGAAGAATCTTTTGGTCCAGCAACAGCTGGGATACAAACAGGCCTCCATCTGACAGACATGTAGGACACAGAGAGAAAGGATGCAGCTGGGGCCATCTGTTTAAAACATCAATGCATCTCCTCTTCTCCCCAGACCACCCGCAGACAGAACCGCAGAGATGGGTTACCAGCACTCACTATTAGAGTTTTCTGCCTCACCTGAACCCCAAACTTGTGTGCTCTCACACTTTGGTAAAGATACTAAAGTTTTTTCAAGACGCATGTACTGTTACACAAATGCAGCTTTAAATTGTGCAGTTTGATGAAGGATGCAACACTGCCCTGCACTGACTTACCTGTGAAACCAATCATATCAAACTGAAGCAGAAGGAGATAGGGTCAGAATCAGGGGACCAGGGTGACTGACACCTACCCATTGTGGTTTATGATTCCGCCCTGGTTTTCCAGCAGGCCACGCCTCTGGCCCATGGCAACCTCACAGGCATTCTCACTGGAGTAGAGGTTGATGGGAGTGTTGTAGACAGAGGGTTGTGGTGGGACAGGAATGGAGGAAGGCGTTGACATTTTAGCAGGGGAGGTAGGAGCGGGGTGGTGGGTGTGGCCCAGGGCGGGCCTGACATTGGCTGTGGGGGCAGCATGTGAGGGAGAGGAGGCTGACCCACTCAGATTGAAAGGCAAATGTGGAGAAGAGTTCTGGGCAGAAGAGGTAGGAGTGAAGGCAGAGGAGGCCGATGGGATGGTGGTAACCATGCCACCATTGCTATTGTTGCCCCCAAAGGGCTGAGCTGTTTTATTGTAGGCGGCAGCAGGGCTGGAGCCGGTGAATGCAGAGTTGGCTGTATGTGGATGAGCAATAGGAACAGGTTTTACAAGTTCCGGTGACTGGTCCTACATGGGGGAACAAACACATGCAGGAAGCTCACACACCACACCATACCACACTGCAAACATGCATGACTGGTGCTTCCAATTGGATATTAAGAAATCAGTTATTGGATGTTAATAAACTGTCATTGTGGCTGCATGAGCTATTACATATAGTGTTATGTCTGCAGAGCTACAATTATGACAATTGCAAGGTAATATGTAACTTAGGTTTACAATTTGGCCTGAAAAGACAGAAGGAAGCATCAGCATTTGGTGAGAGTCAATGCAACCGTATGACGAGAACAATACGGAGTTTTCTGTTGTCCTAGTATGCAACAATACCCTTGAAATGCGAATACATACAAGCATAAAGTTATGGAGCATTCCATGTCAGTAATAAAAATGACAGTGAGTTCACAACCACACAAACATGTTAAGTGTAGCTTCATGTAGCTGTGCATGTTCATTACAACAACCTGATGACTTACAGTAAATGAATAGCAGATATTGATTGTATTTCGGTAAATACTTTTCAACATTGGCTCTCCGGCTATAGCTAATCCTTCTTAGTAAATGTATTTAAAAGTACTTACTGCAACAAAAGAAGACCCACATACCTTGGCAACAGTGATGGTATTTGGAATACTGGGGGCTCTGAAAAAAAAGAATAACAATAAACATTTCTATGAAACCATATATGCAAGCGTGTGTGTGTGTGTGTGTGTGTGTGTGTGTGTGTGTGTGTACACATGCTAAACATATTGGGAAAACCTCTGAGCTGAGAACCAGCTGTTTCACTGTTCCAACCTGGTTATAATACATTTGAGAAAATTTTTAAAAATTAGAATATATCACTCATTAAACAGTTTATAACACTGTGAAAGGATAGCCAGACTTGATTGGGTAATACTATATGATAGGATAGCACAGATGTTTATTAATCCCTGTGTGGAAATGTACACATATAGCAACTTTAACAAAAGGTGCAGGTTCCAACAAACAAGTAAATAAAAAGTAAATGCAGTAAATAAGTAAAAATAAAAATAAAAAAACACAATAAATAAGTAACAGAAGGAAATAACTAATTACAGTACAGTGAGACAGTTATGACTCAGTGGTCACAAAGCTCTTTCAGTGTAGAAGAGTCCTTTCTTGGCATGAGAGAGGCAAATAGCAGTTGGTAGGATGGATACCCATGTGGAGCAATAAAAACTGTTTCAAATTTTTAAAAAATATACATTTACAGACCTCTTTCAGAAAAAAGTCTAACAAGGGACTTTTGTCTGGTCAATGGTGCAACACAGCTTTCCGTCACACAAGACTACTAACTGGGATGACATTACATATGGGTTTACTGTATACAAGCTGGGAGCATTGAATTAAAATGTTTTCTTGGCTTTAATAAAGTGTATAACAGACTCAAACAATGGTCCACAAGTTTCAGTGAAGTCAAGAAGGTACTGGGTTACACTGCTCATAGGAATGTCTCATCCCAGTGGACTAGGGGATGTCAGACTGGGATTGCTGTGTGCGTAAATAAAGTGGCGATACCCTCAAAGAAACACCCCTCCAGTCCTTTCCTGGCTCCTTCCCAGGGTCCCCCTAATGACGTGGGCTCACCACTCGCTGCCCCATAAATCTACAGTCCCACTGTGCAATGTGGGATGAACCACCTATATCATACTACTACGGTGACATGAAGTGTTGAAGCAATGGGTATTTTAAGATCTTTATTAACAGCTGTGTAGCAGAAATAACTGAAAGCCCCTCTCTCCCTACTATGTATGCATACATACTGTACACACAAGCAGCATAATTTCATACTTCAGAACGGAAGTGGAAGGGTCCACACGGTGTGATCCCATGACAATGTAACTGCAGCTGTTAGAGTCGTTTGAAAAATGAACTGCTGAGACTGACACATAACAGTTGGGGAATCTCAGGCTGCTAAGTGTCTTCACTCTAAATCCTGTGCATGGGCAACAGATACTTAGCGCTAGGTCAAAAACTTATCATCTTTCTACTTTTTTACCTTATTCTGAAATGGTAGACTATAGGAATATCGAACATTCTGGAGGTGATCCTGTAGATCACAGAAAGGAGAAAGTCCTGCATATTTATTCCAATTTAAAACTATCTTCCTAAACCACCCAACTTTGTATCATCAAGGCTTTCTCCATTACCAATCTGGTGTTTCATGACCAAGCTAGAAAACAACGCTGTTGCTTTTCTTTTTTCTCCATCAGACTCAGCTGGGCATTAGAAATGCAGTACGCTGTTCCAAGCAAAGTAGTTATTTTGTTTATTTATGTTAATAGATCATAGCTGTTATTTTGCCCCTAAACTCGTGTATGGGCACACAGTTGACAAAGTCTAGACACGGTCTCATTTTCTCTCATTAATCTCTGTCCTCAGCTCCCACTCCATTCCCAAAGGAGATGTTCTGCAGGAGCTCCGTGGCTCTGTAAGCCTAACTGTGACCAGGCAAGCATTCCATGTCCATCTCCTTTCCTTTTTAGGGAAGGGCAAATGATTTGCTAATCTCGCCGCTTGACTCGCACAAAGAGGAAGTGGAGTAACACAGTCCCACATGAATGGCCATCAGGATGCTGCACAAGGCCCCGATTGGGCTGATTGCTCCCACGTGTTCCTAAGAGAGACTGGACCTCCCTATTACACCACCCCCAAAACCCTGTCTTGTGCGCTGGTGTGACTTTCCAGTGGGAAAGACTGACTCACAAATAGGTTGTTTCTATGCTATTTTTAAGACCAAAGCATGAGGTTATCTCTGAATGCTTGAAATAGCTTCTCTCTGTACCCCCAACCCCACCCCAGGGATTGCAGTGGGGCCAGGGTGTCAGGGTGTACACAGTAAGCCATCAAACCAACAAGGAATGGAAAGATAGAAAAGCACCAGCCTGAAAAAGAAGCATTGAAGTGTTGTTTCTTGACTAGTGTTGAGAGAAACTTGGAAGAAAGAGTACTTGAATATCGGTAGGTGTATGGCTCCTCGGAGCTAGAGCAGTGGAGAGGGTGACCCATCTGTGTACAAAACTGCTTCAGGCCATTGTAGTAACATAACACACTAGCTTTTGAAGCACTACTTAAATTCATGGTCATGTCAAAATGAGAACACTTTCCCCAAAGTAATTGATCTGTTTTATTCCAGTGCACCAGTGTACCTGCGCTGAACTTCCTGATCTGGTGTTGCTGGAGTTGACTGCCTGCCTTCTTATTCAGATGAGTTTGTGTCACCAAAAAGATGACAAAGCTTTGCTAGCAACTATTGTCATGGGCTGTGTTCTTTAGACTGGGATTTCGCAACAGAGAAGTAGCACAAACAATACTGAAAGAGGCCATAACAATAAAGCCACATCTTTATCTTTTTTCAGAAAAGACATTAGCACTATCGCAGAACAACTCTGACCTGAACCACAGCTGTCACGTGCTGGCAAAACTGAAAAGTCAGGGGAGGTAGCCCCTTCCCTTTTCCCATGGCTCTTTCTATTTTCTCCCTAACTATTCGTTATGCTGATAGAGGCTCAGTGATGTCGCTTCTGTACTGTAGCCCTGCTTGTACCATACAAACAATCACTATGTGGCCAAAAGTATTTGGGGGGAACAACTCCATATTAATGGCCATGGGTTTGAAATGGGATGTTCAACAAGGACAAATGGATATAATGATCAGGTGTCTGGATGACATGTACTGTAATTCACCTCTAAAATTTCTACAATTTTCTAGAAATTTTTACGTTTGCATGAGACCGTTGTTCAGTTTGTCAGAACACAAGAAATGAGGATAAAATGTCTTTCAGGAAGTGGGAAAACAGTAGTATCCAACAGAAAATTCTTCATGAAGGATAAAACAATATCTCAAAGGACATACAACAAATGAATCAATCATTGTCATGGTTGTGCATTTCAACCTCAAGGCTAGCCTAAAGCAGTCACAAATTAAGTCCAGGTGAAAGAAGTTGATGGTTCCAATCCCCACCTGTTCCCATGCAACTAGGAGCAATTCTCATAATTAATGCTCAGGCAATACTCTGTGAGGACACTTGCCCTGAACGACACAGTGCAAAGCAATAAATTTTGACAAAACTGAAGCAAATGTCTCCAATAAAACACAACCTGGCACAACCACCACACACCTGTACTTTTACACACACTTTTGGGCTTCTCTTTTCCCTATAAAAAGCATTCCATTTCATTAAAGATGCAAACCACCGAGATTCTCATGGTTTAATGTGTAACCAATGTGTCTGCACAACAGAGTTCTTGGAAGGGCGTGTTTAAGAACTGCCTCTCTGCTTGCAATTATTGCAATGTGTGCACATGGCATATTGTACTGGGGTTTGAGATGAAACATTCAAGTGGGATTAATAGTTTATATTCTAAAAGAAAATACATTCACAGTGAGCCAGATAAAGTCAAGACTTCTGACATGCTGGGAACCCAGGAGTCTACAGGAGTTATATGGCACTAATAAACAATCCTGTCACTATGCTTTTACTCTAGGATTTCTCTAATGTCCTATTAGGCAAGCAGCTAACAGATTCCTCTGACACATTTCTCTAACATACTGTTATACACCACTGAGCCTTTGGTCTGAGAGGACCAGCTTTTGGTCACTTAGCAAAGTAATGAGATGCCCAAAACAGACCAGGTAGGCCATATTCTCTTTTAGCCTCAAATCCAACATAAAATCTCAAATTTAGCCTATTTTAAAAGTAGCAAAAATCCTCCAAAATGGCTCCCCTTTCCCACAGAATTTCTGTCTTTGTTAAAAACAAGTTTATTTTGGAAGAGTGCACGTTACACATGTGCAGTGAAGTAGATATTTAAGTCATTAATGAACATTGGAAGTAAGGTCTTGGTGAGAAGCTAACTGCAGGAGAAAAACATTCTGAAGCTATAATTATATAGTAATATATGTAGGTTATATTTTAGAAAATAATTTTGTATTTTATGCAGACCAGAAGCAGTTTCAGGATTGTGCACCATCTGTGACTACGGCTATGACTACGGGTTAACTGGAGCTTTTATTAATGTAGTGCTTTTCTCAGTATCTCTGCCTATAGAATCTCTGTATATGGAGCACAGTTCACCTAAAGGTTACAGTACACACACAGTAACTCGTGGGTGCTCCAGCACACTCGAATGCAGTGCCACAAAAGTACAGTGCATTGTAAACCTTTCTTCGGTTCTGCTTGATTTGTATTTCCCAGATGACTAAGATTCGGTACAATTGAACTATGACTGTGGACCAGTGGCGGGAGTAAGTCATACATGTGCAAGTCACACGTAAGTCTCAAGTAAAGTCCCAAGTTACAGTGTTTAGAATCAAGAAAGTCAACTGTACCATTATATGTCCGGAAGCAAAATCACCTTATATACAAGAGACATGAGATACACGTTACATGCGGGAAACTATTGCGTTTGTTACATCCTGATCTCCGATCGGGATTTCTAAACTCTATTATAACCTTGTGGGACCACAGATGTATATGTGGTCAGACGGTGCCCAAAAGGACGTTATGCAGTGCATGAATGTATAACATAACGTAGATGTCTATGATTTTAGGAGCTCTAGATTAACTTAGCTAGTTAACAAGTGTGTGAAAAAGAAAAATTAACGTTACTTTTCTTTATGGTATCTGAAATGCTGGATGAAGTTGGACATTGTTGTGGCAGTGTCACTGATTCTGGAGCCACAAACTTTGCACACCGCAATTAATTTTTTTGTACTCTGATTTACAACATGTTGCAGGCATCCAAATGACACAATCCTTGGAACTGCGCCTTCCATGCTGACAGTTCTTTCTGTGCTCATTGATTGTCTACACGACTAGTGTGTGTTTGTCACCCAATCAGGTTTCAACAATAAAAGATAAAAGTGTCTTTTTTAACATAATAAAACAAAACTAATGTTAGGTTGTAAAAGAAAGAAAAATAAACATATTTAATTAAAAACCGTAAAGTCCTTCCGAGTCATAAGTCTAAAGTCAAAATTGAGTCTTTTTTTAATTACCATCAACCAAGTCACAAGTCGTCAAATTTATGACTCGAGTCAAGTCATGAGACTCAAGACCCCCATGTTTGCTATGAGCCATTCACAGAAGAGCTTGTGTCACATGGACTTCACACTGGAGCATATGGGGGAGATGTGAGAATGGGCAGCAAGACCTTGTGATGACTGAGGGAACCAAACATAGTATTTCCCCAGATAGGAAATTGTAATCGAGTCTATGTGAATGGTGACAGCTTGTATTTAGCATAATGCTCAAGGCCTTGGACCTTCAAAAACAGCAGCTATCCTAAAAGCTCTTCAGAAATGGTCTGTGGGACTTACTGACTGCATTATTTTCAGGCTTTTTCATTTTTATACAACTAATATATGTGTGTATGCCATAAAAATGACAATGGAACTCATAACCGTTTAATTCAAGGGACATACAAATGTAGTCTTTAAAAACGATGCACAGCCCAGTCCTTTCCATAATGACTGCATCTTTCAGGCTACAGGCCTGAATGGTCCTCCATATGTCCACCAAACCACCAACTGTAATATCTCAGTTATGTATGAAATGTGTGCTCCTCATTATAAGTCTTGCAGTGATGCCACAGGACAGCAGCAGATATGGAAAACATAATCAGTCCTCTTTTGATTAAATACCTTCTTCCTGGTAGCATCTGATTCTCAGATCTGATCGTATTGGAAGCTATGGAAGCAATACTCCTCTGAAGAACACAAAGGACTTTTCTCTGCATTTGTGTGCATTTCATCGTAAGCCCACATGGCAAGAGGCAATTAAAAAGACCCACTGAATACCAGGCACAAGAACCTTAATTTCTTTAAGTGCTTCCTTACAAGCTTATGAATGTAATAGTAACAAAGGGAAACAGCTGCCAATCACAGAAACAAAGTTAATTAAAGATAAAATCTATATTTCAGCTTTTCTATAATACATGGAACAAATCCCAATACAGCACGCAAGTTTTAAAGTGCTTAAGTGTTAGTTCAGTCTGATAAGAAGTTTAGCTGTAGTAAAAAGAACTGTGGTAAAGAAGGACTGCAACAAAACAGCTTGTAATACAGCCTGCAAATTGTCCTTAAACAAAAGGATCTCCATCTTAAGACCGAAACTTCATGCTCGGGGTGGAATGCAAAGGGTCTCCCCTGTCCTCAACGTGACACTGACTGTGACGTCTGAGTCTTGTTTCTGTCCTAAATAATTTTTTTTCCTGGAAAGCTGTTAAATAACTCCCACACAGGATAGTCTGTGAACAGGGGCTGTATGGCAACTGATTTGTGTGTGTGTATATGCAGCTGGTCTCTCCCATATGAACTATAAAACGAGAAATAATGAAAAACCGACTAAGAGAAAAAGCAAAGTGGAAAAAAGACACGTTTATAATCTTTTTTGCAATAAAATCTCAAGGTTATTTATATCTAGCACACACTGTTGCTTTTCTTGGTAATGATAGACCTTGAGAACAACGTTCCCTTCATGCCAAAAGTACATTAATCAGTGCAAGCAGGTACAGCAGCACCCTGAAGACATTAACAAAACCCAGAGATATACAGCAATAATTAGAGCACATTAACCAAACCCAGCCAGGTATGACAGTACCCAGAGGATTTTAACCAAACTCAGAAAGGTACAGCATTGCCCTGAAGACATCAAGAGGACATTAACCATGCAAGAAACATAAACACACACATGTTTCTGAGTACTTTCAACAACAGGAATAAACAACGGTGACCACAGTAACACCTATAGGTCTGTTCCATAAAACAAATTCAACAATATATATTCTAACCATTAAGTCAATATTATAAAATCCACAAGCATTTCAGACAGCTGCCTCAAAGAGCTGCAGGCTCTGTGTGTTTAGTTTAAAATGCAGTTGAACATAACAGCTGGAAATTCTGGACACAGCTGCTCCTAATGGTTTAATTGGTGTACTGGAAATGCATAAAATGCTAACAAATATAATCGGGGTCAGCATGGCATTTAACTGTCTTTCCTCAGCTTAGGATCTGACAAATACACTTCACACTCTTTAATTTCCTAAACAGCTACTAAATATTTACATTTTCTCTAAGTTCATGGAAGGACAACTGAAAAAAATAAACATCGCATAAACATTGCGAGTTTGAAAAAGCTATATAATGTTGGTCTTTGGTCTTCCGAAATCATCAACTTTCCAAAAATGAGCAGAACTGTGGATTAACCAAAGTTAGACATACAATTTTTAATGAAAAGTGGGTTCGTGGCTAGTGGGTTCGAAATGCTGTACTCACAAAGGTTTCACATTTTAATCTAAAGCACCTGAAAGATTTGTGGTATACCTGCTATCTCTACTGTGACAAAAAAGCTTTTGTTCATTTTTCCAGCCCACCTTTCATCATAGCTTTTTCAATTGAAAGCGAAGTTGTTCTTTTCGGCAAACATTTTGGAATTGGGAAACTGCATGGCAAGGACCTTGAGCATAAGTCCATAACGCAGGACGACAGTCATTTCCTGAATATGATTTCTTAAAGCGGCTGGAATTATTTTTATTTTAGCACAAAAGTATTCAATGAAAACAAAAGGGACAAATTCCTTCATAACTGCAAATGGCACACTATGCAAATTAGCCTTTTTGTTGTTCACTGTGGAGGGGAGGAGAAGAACCAAATTTAAAGCATTCACAAGATCATTGCAATGCCATACAGCTGGTACTGGATTAAGTTACCACTTCTTCTGAGCTGTACCTATAAGTGTTTCTCTACCCAGCACTGCTTCAGGTTATTGCCAGTGAAGTCCTTTTCTAATGAATAGCTTCAAATAACATTTTCTCTATCTGTACCATGTGTACTTTACAACATAGTAATTTCTCCAGCTGCATAGCTTCCTTCACATGGTATGTGCTTTAGGCAGTTTTAACCAGCATTTCCTACAAAGTTTGTACATAGCCACAAAGTGCAATAATGTTATAATACCACAGTCCTCTGGATAACCACTGTACTATAGGAGAGCAGAAAATCACTCAGAGAAAAGGGGGAGCATTAACTGAAGCTAACGGTGCTAAAAGTAGCCTAGCGAACTAAAACTGTAATAAATGGGAGCTTAGAAAAGGTCCACAGTGCTGCTGACAGAGGTTATTACTATTCATTTTTCTAATGCAAAAGCGGAAATACAGCCCATTAAACTAACTGTATCACACTCTAGCTTCTGACATCTGCCCAAAGACAGCATGAGATGAAATATCGTTCAGAATCCATTTTGGTATTCTCAATTTTTTTTTCTTTAAACCCCAGGCTGATAACTCTAGTATAAAGGATCTCTCCTGCCCATGACACAGCTATGCAGATAAATTTTTTCAGCATTTGAGTCAGAGCCTTTATTTATAAGGGGAATTAGAGAGAGCCGAGCAAAGGCACATAGTTTCAGCTGCTGTGATGGAGGAATAGCGAGTGATTGTTGCTTGTACACAGAAAGATCCAGAACAACTGCACAAGGACCGTCAGGCACAGCTCCATGAAAAAGCTATAACTAGAGCAGTGACAGCTATTTTCCATTACACACGTGCTTGCCCGATAAGATGAAGCCAACAGACATCGAGATAAGGAAGCTTCCTTAGGTGGCCATCTTCCATCTGCTAAAGGGGCAGGGATTTGCTCTCTTTAAAGGCCACAATCTCTCAGTCCTTTCAGTCACTTACCAATTTAGACCCAATATATACACCATCCGTATGCTACTCTTGTTCTAAAGTCAGATCTAGAGTATGTAACAACTGCGGAGCCACTTCAACACTTGAGGGCTTTTCAAAGTGCATAGGCTAGAAGAGCTAAACTCCCACATTGCCTTCCTCCATAAGCTTCTTTTCAAAACAGAAATTTGAAATGTCTCCAACCCACCGAGAGCTGGTATCAGTTCCTAACGCACGTTTAACACAGTACCTAGTGCTTACAGTCTTCCAGGTGTGGTGTGTGCACGTGTATGTGTAGGAAAGCATGTTGTATTTTCACTGTGCCAAATCCTCCACTTGATAATACCAACTCTTCTTGGCTGTTATTTTGTTTATCCTTGTTACCTTGCTTAAGAGCCGCTTCCCCACAAAGATTATACAATTTTTGAAGATTTATATAAAGGAAAGCACAGCCCATGAACTAGACAGGTAATCTGCCTCATAGAGCAGATAAAAATTTAGAGCTCAGCCAAGGCTGCTGACAGAGGTCATTACCACAAGGCAGTGATCAGATCAAGCACAAAGGCCAGCCCCAAATGTTAGAGTCAAAGCATGCAGGATATTTAAAAAATAAAACAATGCACTAAAATGCACTAGACAAATAGAACGGGAGAAAAACAGGTACATATACTGTACATCCAAATCCATTAAGTCCACAAAGAAAACTTGACACGCCACAAAGAAGATGGTCAGACACAACTTGTGGTCTGTTTTTTGCTTTTGCTTGAGTCCTTGTTAGTTGTGTCCTTTTTCCAGTGAAGAAAACATTGCAGTAGCTAATTGATCTGATAAGGCAGCTACTCTACAAGTTGAACATATAGGCAACTCTGCTTGCTTTGTTTAGCGTGGCTCCAAAGATGCCACAAGTACTGAATTTTTCAGTACTTGAGATTGGCAAAAACTATATAGTTTCCCTACTTCAGTTTCAGTATAATGTTCAAGAAGACTAAATGGCCAAAAGTATGTGGATCCCCACTTCTAACAATTGAGTTGAGCTGTTCCAGCTGCACCCATACAGCATACAAACACATTGTAGACAACGGCATGCTTTCAACTTTGTGGGCACAGTTTGGGCAAGCTCCTTTCCTGTTCTAGTAGTGCACAGAGCTCTGACCTCAACAACACTGACACCTTTGGGATGAAATTGAATGCCGACCGTGAGCCAGGCCTTCTCACCCAACATTGGTGCCAGACCTCACTGATGGTCTGGTGGCTGAATGGGCATACATTTCCACAGCCACGCTCCAAAATCTAGCAGAAAGCCTTCCCAGAAGAGTGGAAGCTATTAGAGCAGAAAAAGGGGGGCGACTCCATATTAATGCCCATAGGTTTGGAATGGGATCTTCAAGAAGAACATATGGGTGTGATGGTTAGCTGTCCACATACTTTTGGCCATAGAGTGCATATCCTGTCAACAAACTGATGGTCTTGATCAAAGTTCCCAGAGTACCACTTGGCTACCATTGCCTATTCATTCTGACAACTCATTTTCAAGTCCAGTTTCAGCAATATGAAGCCATATATATGTCACAACATTATTGTTGTTAAAATAACACCAACATCGCCATCTGTCAGAGGCCACCTTTATAAATCATCACATGCTGCAGAGACGTGCCAACAGCCTTCACTGAAGAATGCAGACTGGCATGCAGGGAGCTGGGTTCATCAACCAGTCAATCACATGCTCTGTTATATAGTGGCAGTGTCACAAAGTGCAGGAGACATTTAAATTCTCCAGAGTAACACAACTGCTAATTAAAACAAAATTTATTTTTCCCTATAGGCAGTCAAGGAAAAGTAAAAAAATAGTGGAATGGAAAATAAGAAACTAGGCTAAAGGAGATCAGTCTGAACAATCTCAACAGTTATTCTGTGGCTGGAGAGGTGGTTACCACTGAGACTTATCTGGAAAATGTTTCGTTCAGTTAAAGCTGCCCCCACAGACAGGCATTGCAGGAGTGATGGTCACAAGTTTATCGTGGTCAGGTCAGACATTGGCAGCAACTGAATTCAGCACACTCCAAAAATCATTATAAGTCTCAATGAGTCTCAAGAGTTCCATTATTTTCAAATTTGTTAATAAAGTATACAATGTCATAGATGAGATAAAATGATGTCACAGAAATGAGGGATGGTTTTCATACCCAAAACTTGGCCAGGAATCCTTCTCACTGACTGCTTTAAAACATAATTTTTAATGGTAAAATTTCAGAGTCATCCAGATCAGATAAGCTTGTTTTATAAGCAAGCGGTAAAAAGTTCCTATGGTTTTAAAGAGAGCGGTTAAAAAATGCGTGCTCTGCTGAAGTCTGCTAAAATGCTCTAGGGCAAGGTATTAAATCTCGTATTGTTCTGTAAATATACAAGATGGCAATCTAATGACAGAAAAGTAATAATACATGTTTTTTCACTTTCCATTAATGTAAAAACCTTTTATACACATCTACACTTCTGACCTACTCTTTGGCTTTCCTGTCATTCTCAACACTGGTATAATATTCACTAAACCTTGGATTTAAACCTTGAGTTTAAAACAGCACATATGCAACTGCAGTGGAATCTGCATTTTAATCTGGCCTACTCACATTTGTTCTTGAATCATATGAGCCAACAATAATATAAATTGTGCTAATAATACTATACTTTCTCAGATAAATGCATTATATTATTTTTACCTATTCATTTGCCGATAATGCAATTAGTCTCCAAAAATTTGTCTACCAAAAAGGGAAATTTAGTAAAAGCTTTCACAGCTTTAATGCACCAAAACTTTTTCCTAGCATCCACTGCAGCTGCTGCTTGATTATGCTGCCTAGCATGGCCACCCAGTTCCTTCCTCTTTCATCAGGAAGCCCACTATGACCTTCTCCACACATAGATGGGTTGATGGGGTGTCACCCATATTGCCTACCTGACTTCCAGCTCATTCAGTATGCACATGAGTCCAAACAATTAGTCTTTCAAACCACTGTGATTCAAGAAAAGCCATTCCAGGAAAAGCCTGGATCGAGGACTCATTCCTTAACAGCAGCCTTAGACCCCAGATTTCCCCCTTGTCTCTTTTTCTCGCAAGTCTTTAAATGTAGCATGAACATCAATATGGAACTTCCTTCTGTGAACAAGGAGGGGTGGATAATGAATGAGCTTATGGAGCAAGTGAGAAATCAACCAGGCCCAAGCCAGCTGGGTTGGTTACGGTGGTCACAGCAAGCGAACCGCAAGCTCTACTGTTATAAATACATGCAGTTACATACTTCTTACACACTAGTCTCATTATTTCACTTTTATATGAATAGTGTAAGTCCTTGTTTAATATAAAGCACCAGTAAAGAAAAAAAATTTGATGGATACCTTTGCCTTTCTGTTTAGGCTGCCATAATATAATTTTCATTTTAGTTACCAATGTTGTCATTGTTGCTACTTGTCCTGCCTCTCTTTATATTTTTGTTTCTATACATATTAGGAAAACTGTTAGGAAGGTTGCATGACAAAAATAAATGGAGTTGAACTGAAACTCTGGTAGTAAAAACTAGATTTGTGTTTTTGGCAGTGCTCCACCTGGATTTTAACTGACAGTTTCTTGGATGTAAATCCAGTTCATTAAATACGATACATTCACGTTACTGAAAATGAATGAAGGTGACCAAATCAGTTCTTGGGCTCAACAGATCCAGCTGATGTGAAAGGATGTCATGACTGCAGCCTGATTGTGGATGGAGGTCTGAGTGAACAAGGTGCGGAAGATGGATGACCACCAGAACACAGCCTCTTTCGGCACTAACCTCAGGGAGGTTATTAGAAGTTCACAGGAGAAGGGGCATTAAATCGCCTGCTGACAGCTGCACCTTGTTATACTCTACAACCCAGGGGTAATGCATCTCGTTCATTACGGCACTGGACCTTCTGACCTGACCCTCATCACCTATCTCTACTCTGTGATCTTCCTAAGTGGTCCCTGACCCTCTTAACCAACCATGCAATGTTTAATCAACTCACTGGAAACTTGGAGACCCTGATTTTAAAATGTACAAAATTAATTTGCTGAACTTCTCTGAAGTTGAATGAAACGGTCAGCAGATCTGCCTTCAACAGTTCTGGTGCTATGAGACATTTGAGTTACTCTGGCTGAGTGGTCCAAGATGGCTGAGTTATGCTGAGGCTCTTTCCTTTTTCCGTGTTTGAATCATTCTGTCCGAATTCAAGCCCATCTCCAGTCCATCGCTCCTAGTTAATGCTCCAGTGATGTCCATGTTTCGAACCCTCCCGTCTTCTCTCCCACTCTTTTATTCTACCACCCATGAGTCCTGTATTTCCCAGCTTTTCCCTTACTGCATCAAACCCACCAGTGTTTCAAATTGCAGTCAGCTTTCCTCTTTTTGGACTGATGTGGTCTCTCGGCGTTTGAACAAATCACAGTTGAACCACATAGTAGCAGTGGGAATCCTCAGGAATAAATACCTAAAGTGCACCATAATAAGGACCTTTGGTGGCACCTAAAATGTAAGACCAAAGATGAAGACCACTGGGCACTCAGACCTCCATCAAAGAATCCTTTAAAGCTTTGTCATCAGTAACTGTTTGTTTTGTATATCTCTGTACAGCTGTTTACTGCAGGCAAAATTCTTGAATCACTGCTCTGGGAAGACAAGGCCTCTTCAGGCTGGTACCAGTATATGCCTCCTTTGTGTCTGAGCTCTTCAGTCTCTAATGAAGAACTTAGTGAACTTGAGGGAACGGAAAACTCTTTAAAAGGGGCATTGTTGCTTCGGCTTAATTATACGGAGCTCCAGCAGGTCGGAAGTTCATGAGGTATCAAAGCCAGGTTAGAGTGTGGAAACAAGCTTCTAACCATGCATTTTATCTCCAATGAACCATGGATATACGTCAAGTCTCTGGGCTTCTGCTAGTAATTCTTTTATTTTCTGTCAGTTTTGAACTCTTTACACAGACATTTAAACTGTGTAATCCCTAAAGTATTACTGTAATTTATTGGCTGCCTGTTAGTCATGCTAGATGGGTTTAGTATAGGAAGTTCCTTGTTTATTCATTTCAAAGACTTTTACAACCATTATGGGTAAGTCAAGTGCAGTGTTTGGACAGCGTGAGAAGTCAAAAACAACAGTATTAAGGCAGTGGAAGCTCTGCCAATGTCATAAATCCCTGTAGGGGCCTTGTATATGGCTGTTGTACAACCACATTACTCTGTACTTCACCACTATTTTTTCTTAGTCCATTGAATCATCATCTCTTATCTAATTGTGCCGTTTCAGTATTTTTTTTCCTGTGATGCAACTGGGTTGCTCCAAAAGTTATCTTTGTAGGAATGTATAAATTAGCTAAAATTAACTAGTTAATTAGTATTACTATACTACATTCTATATTATAGTACTTCCCCTTGATTTTCTTCACATGCAGCCCATGTATTAAGATAGTTAGCATACAAATACATTATGTTGCCAGAATGATAATGCTGCTTTCCTGACATGTGCTCTATCTTGAAGATACTCAATGACTTCATTTTGTCTGTCTGTATGGCCTCCAGTGATATGCAGTCCATGTTTGTGCATAGCTGCAAATACATTTCTCAGCAAAGGCAGCAGTTTAGCGGCCAGTGGACATCACAATGGAGGGAGGACTGAGGACTTCATCTAGCCTTCACACTGGGAGATTTCATACCTAACCACCTTTACCAGAGCATTGTCAGCCAGAGTGGATGACATTGTTCACACTTTCACATCCATAGGAACCTGAGAGGAGGATCAAGGGCTGATCACTGAACATGGCGACAGCACCACATATAATGGCGTATCATGAGGAAATTTAAGCAAAAAGAACAACCTGTGGTTTGTTTTAAGCAAGGACTGAATGGGAACCACAAACATACCTCTGCAGGTTAAGGTTAAGATTGCCTGTGCAGGCCTTGATTTTGTTTTGGGCCTCCAGGTGGTTCATGCCATCTGTAGCGATGCCATCAATGGACAGGACCATGTCGCCCACTCCAATACCTGCCTTGGCGGCTTTACCTGCATCCGTCAGCTGTGAAGACACAACACAATGAGAACAAAGTGTTTATTATCACATTCTTAACTACCACAGAATTCAAGGAATGCTTATATTTGCATTAATGTATTCTAAGGAATATTCTCTTGGAAAAGGAACACTTTAGCATGGCTGGATCTCTCGGTCATGTTAGATCCATTAGTCTATATGCCTGTAGTGCTATAATGCTGTAATTTTTTTTTTTTCAGCATGGATGATGATGGTGTATTTTTAAGAATTTGTATTAAATTGTCATGACTGATATTATGCATTTTTTTCAGGCATACATCTTAAAAAAGAAAAGAGTTTTATTGCATGATGTTAAAAATCTAGTAAATACCTTGTCAGTCCTGCCAAGACACAAACACTGATTTTCTTTATGCTCCACTCTGTAACTCAGAAGGAACATATTTATACAAGAGTTCAGTGCAACACCCAAAACCCGCTGCTGAATCCACAGTTTTTACTTGCTTGTTACTATTATGGAGTATGCTGTCTCTATGTGGTACAAACATTTGAGTTAAATATTTTCAGATTTATTTATTTTCATTGGAATTTTCTTCTCCTTTTTTTAAAATTTCTGTCTTCTGCAAAAGAGACCTGCGTTGCAGGGTAGCTGCACACACACATTCATACACATACTATGGACATTTAGAGTAACCAATCAACCTGAAACCTAAATTGCAAGTAGCTATGCAGACATCTTCAGAGAAGGACTTCTGAAGCAAGCAGAAAATGTTATGTTTGTAGTTTATTTAACAGACTGGTAAGAAATGAAATTTTTACCTTAAAGTTTTTGCAGTAAAGCAATCTTCCCAGAGAGGATACACAAATAAACCAATCTGACTTGTGCGTTCCAACTGGCTCATCTCTTGGTACATACTTTAATATAGGTATCCTTATTCTGCTGCAAAGTGCTCTGTGTTGTAAGGGCCCAGGGGCCTGTCAAGTGATGAATGAGGGCCAAACTGTTGAAGAGGCCTGGAAAGCTGCTCAGTTAAAGAGGAGGTCATAGCTTTGTTTTTCTCCCGAATTTGCTGCCAGTAGACTCAGTTTTACTCCTTTTGAGTTCAACACTCTCATAGCCATCAGGGAGGCAGCCTTTGTCACAGCAAAGCTACCACCTTTATGCCAGCGTGTCATACCAGCCTCAAATATTCATATTCACCCAAATGCAAATTCCATAGCTAAAATAAAATACAATTCCATTTCTCTCTGTAGAATATTTTCAGCATCCATCACTCACTAACTAGATATCATCACTTCACACAATCGAAGCTTCACTCTCAGTATTTGTAAGAATGCCTTCAACATTTAAAGATCCATGCAAGCTCCATAGTTCTAATGAGGCAGACCTTCAGTCTTCAATTTTCCTTAGGAAAGCAACTTTATCACTCCATAAAAGCAGAGTTTCAGACTTTATCTTTCTTTACCACTTTATCTTTTTTCACTGCCTCAGCATTCTTAAAACATGCATTCAACAGCTAAGGTTTCACACAGCCTCCATGCACCATACAAATGCAGTTTCAACAAACAACCCCTGACCTGCATGACAACACTGGCCTTCTGCAGTCCTCTGTACCAGATGATAAAAACCATTAAACATCCAAAGATATAGTCATCCTACTACAAGTCAAAACTATCAAGCAAGAATCTAGCTGCTCGTAAAAGATCCACTATACCTTGTTCTCATATTCTTTCTAGTGACCCCAAAGACCATGGCACCTTCCTATATCATTTGTTTGACTGGAAAAGCTACTTTAAGGCACTTACCATAATTTCATATACGTATTTTGTGGTCTTGTGGTCTCTTTATAACTTCAGCGTGTGCCTCTCCGAATTAAGCGTTAGTGGTAAGAAAAAAAGGCTAGAAATAAGACATCTGTTCAGTTACCAGAATTTCCTTGCAAAGACTGCCATATATAAACCACCCTTTTATCAGACAGCAACAATATATTTTTTCCCCATTTTTGGTCCTTGTGGTTTAGTTGAAATCAATTCACTTTTTTGTTAATATGCTTGGTTTATGATGCAAGGAAACTTATTGACAGGGATCATAAAGAACAAGAACGTCTCTTTGCATTTCACAGTATTGTGCTGAATAATTTAAGTTTCATCACTCTCTTCAAGTTCCTGGGTGTACTTGCTAATTCAAAACAGGCATACAGTCTATAAGACAAAATATTTATTTTTTGCAGTATTTTCTTGAATAAAGTACAAATGTTCACAGAATCACTTTCAACACTCACACAACATCTGTACTACAGTTCTTCTAC
This sequence comes from Heterotis niloticus, assembly GCA_018136845.1. NCBI lineage: Eukaryota > Metazoa > Chordata > Actinopteri > Osteoglossiformes > Osteoglossidae > Heterotis > Heterotis niloticus. The sequence goes on along the minus strand of CM030889.1, from coordinate 37,394,914 downwards.
ACCTGATCTAGGACTACACTAAAATAGAAGGAAACCAGGAAACAGATAACTTGGATCAGGCTAAGCAGATGACATAGATTAGTTCATTACAGCCACAGAAGTAATGAATGGACACAGATGTCTGAGATGGGTTTGCCAATGGTTAGAATGAGCGACTGCAAACCACCGACACACATTCAGACTCATCTGACTGCATAACTAATTTTTTGCAGGAAACACTGGTATGAAACATGCACAGTGTAGTCATAAAAATAACTCCATTCACAATACCAGTCGGCATTAGAAGAAAAAAGACTCGATAAGGTTCATATGATCCCCTGACGTTCTGAAACTCGATCAATGGTTATTTGATATGAAAAGAAATCATTTATCTTCTCATTGCCTCTCACACACCTCCTCACAGCAAGCGCTGGAGCTGCTGGAAGCTGATTTATAACATGGATAGTGAAACAATAAAGCTGTCTCTAAAACTGCAAGACATTTCGGATTTCCTAAATCATTGATTTGACTGTGTAGGTGATTTTAAACTGCTAAACAAGAGCTATGAATGGGAGGAAAGCGTGACCAATGCAGAACGCAGGACATGGATCCACACAATGTTTGACGTAACTCTGAATGGACTGGCAGCATGTTGAGCAGAGCTGCCATCAGACACGTGACTGCGAAATTCTCAATGGCCATTGACTCCGGAAATGCTCACTGAAGGTTTCAAAGACAGGATGCAGGGATTGTTAAGGTATTTCTTCCTTTGTTGCAGAGTCCCAGGGTGGGGAGAGGGAACTGGGGATGGGTAGTGACTTCTGCTGCCTTCAATAGCTTCTTGTGTTTGGGTTACAGGGGTCTGGAGGTGATAGCTAAGCAGGTACACAAATGGCTGTTGTATGTACTTTATTAACCATTTTATTAGACAACACGAGCAGGTTCATCCTTCTGAACTTCAGTAATGCACAATTAGCATATGACCACAAATCTCTGTATCTGTGTATCTATTAAATCTCTGTTTGTCATTTTGTTGTTTATGCACAGCTTTGTTATCAAGCCACAGACTTGAAATTTGGTGCACAGGTACTTTTCACCCAGCAAGGATTTTACGTAGTCAGATTCATTAAGGTCCGAAATGGGTACTTACTATTTTGAACATTTTAATTTTGCGGGAGTAATGATGGCACACACAGTGCATGTAGTTACACTGGCACTCTCACACACACTGTACACACAACCTGATATAAGACACACTAACAAATTTTCTGTGTATACATTAGTGATGTCAGGGTAATAAAGGCTGGTGATGGACATTTTGTTTCTTCCTTTTCTGTTTGACTATAACTTGCATGCCCATCACTCCCTATGGCTACTAATGTACAAAATACAACTACTTCAATGGTAAAACAGTTTGATTGTTATATAAAGTGTTATTACTATTTACCTTGACACCACTAAATCCTTTTCATCTAGGCTGTGCTGGGTAACTCAGCTAGGTTTAGAATAAACAAAAGGAAGTGGGAGAAATCTGGTGAATAGAATTATTCTTTAAAAGGCATTCTATGAACATAGGAGTGAGAGTGTTGCTTTCCAGAAACAGCAGGAATACTGAGTACACACCCAGAAAATTGTATTTCTGCATAACTTTTTTTTTTACATATTTTAATTATTAGCATTATCAATAGTCAGTGTAGTGATAATTACCACAATATAGTTACCACTACTGCGCTCCCTTCAAACAATCTTTCTGAGTTTTTGCAATATGAAAATGTAATTTGTGCCAATAAAGCTATTTGAACTTGAAGCCTCAGAGGGAGAGACAGCATTCCTGGGTTTCAGTGAATGCCAATAGCCAATTGCTTCCATGTGTTCCTCCTGTTGTTTTTATGATACAATTAGTGCAAATAACTACAAGCAATCAGAGAAAAACAGAGTACCCTTTTGCGGCCCTTATGAGAGTCAAAGACCCATTTTACATTGATGCGTTCTTGATAAACTAATGGGTCATTTTGAGAGGACTACCTCAGAGTCTATCATAACCCCTTGCCTTGATATAAAATCCTGAGTCTGCAGTTCAAGCTGCTCTTGTCACCACAAGTAACCTGGTTCAAATTCCTGGAGAGAAAATGCTGTGGTAACATCTATTTGTGGCAGTTGTGCTGATTTGGTTGCGTGCTTGAATATTCTGGCTTTGCATTTCAGAACTCCCCAAACACACGCACGCACGCACGCACGCACACAATTTCCTGCTGCAATGGGTCACATGTTAATCTATTGTGGTCACATGCTAAGATAATAACAGTGTAAATTATCTACAACAAAGACAGACTGCATGACTAGTGCCCGACTTAGTATAAGAGTTGAGGTACGCCGCCATAGCAAGTTCTATTCTACTGAAGCCAAAGCACATCAGCGACACACTTGAAATTTGCACAACTATGAGTGTGACCAACATCTGTGTTCTCAGTTTTGGCTTGCATGGCCTGGTTTCATTGCAGGAACAGTCCATTGCAGCAGGCAAATTGTACTGTTTTTCCTGTTTTATATTGTTTTCATTTCTTCATTTTTTACTTAAATTTGAGTATTATTGCTCACTGCTATTATTACTATTATAGAAAAAATGTAACATATGATACAAAATAAAATAGTAACTGATAAATGCATATTAATTATCTCATAAAGTTTTTAGGAATTAACTGACGTTTAAATTGTTCCTGATCTTGTTGAAATAGGTATTTTAGAGAGTTAGCAATAATTTAGGGACATTAATGTGGGTTTCTCGGATGAAATCAGAATAAATAGTCATTGTCCTCACCAATGGTTTTCTGATATTCAAGTTTATGGTATTCAAGCCATTTTTAGGGACCAATTTTATTCAGATGGTGAGCTACAGCAATACTGATGATGCCAATTAAATTATAGACAGGGGGACTTCAATTTGTTTAAAACTTAAAAGCAAAAAAATAGCAAGCTTGTCGGTTTAATAATGGGCTTAAATCTTGTAAATAATTTATATACATGTTCCCTTATTTCTTATTCTCAATCTCATATATATTTTCCGTTTCAATGTCCTTTATAATAATTACATGCTAAATTATTTTTTATGGTTTTTCAGAGTTGTCTACAGTAATTGACTGGTTAATAAGGGGGATGTTTATGTTAGACAACAGTAAATATCCACAACTGTAACAAAATAAATACAGTAAATGGGGAGGTCGGATGTGAGAGGCACTAGCTCCTTAGCCATTTCTGAAAAGTATTATAAGGGCTCATTTTCTAGACCACTGGTTTCAACAAAAGACTATATACAGTATTTAATATTACTGTATATCTAAATTTTTCATTTTCTAACATTTGAAAAATTGGATGAAGACGACCTGTAAATATGTCCTATACAGAAGCAGAGCAGTGTAGATCTTCTAAATGTGGCCTGCTATCTGTGAACTTCACACATACAGTAGTGGTGACTTTTGAGCATTTAGTTACATCACCAAATGATGATGGTGCTTCGGTACAATGTTTCAGAAGTAATACACTGATGTGGAAAAAAACAAAAACTAAAGTACAAAAACTTAGTTATTGCAAAAAACCTCAGTGATGAGTGAAGCCTATAAACAGGTCTCAGAGTGGTTATACTTTCAGATCAGCATCACCACATATATTCTTGCAGGGCCCAGGCAAATCTGTCAGACTGCTAATATCCTAATTACTTATGCTTCAGAACAGAATATACATTTGTTTATAAAAATTAATAACTCAGTAATAATTATATAATATTACTGTATTACATTAACTACATAGTTTGTAGGGTAAAAAGTATGAATTTATTACATTTTCTATTAGGAAAGATCAAAATAAAATACATCTTACAAAAGAAAGTAATTCTTTCAGTGTTTCAGTGTTTCACAGAACAACAATTTGGTTTAACTTTTTTTTAACTGTTGTGCAGCCTTTCAAAAACTAGTGCAAGAATAATGTGTGTTGTACTATATATACTGTGCTATATCTGCAAATGCGTCACACACAATTTTGAATTAGAGTCCAGTCTGAGTCCATTATAACTTTGCAACCCCCCTTGGTAGCTAAACAATTGCAAAAACAGCTCAGAAGTTCACACATGCTGAACTCTTGTCAGATGATATTAAGTTTTCTGTCCTTAATGGCTGACTTAAGATGCGTTTAACCTCTCCCATTGATAACCTTGTCATTAAAACTGTCTGAGATACAAATTTTAGACACATAATGTATCTACGCTGTGATTCACATGTGTTCTCCCAGATGACCACATGCCCTGACCTGGTGGAACACAAGAGCCTCCACAGGAGGAATTCCCTCTGCCTCATCATTCACTGCACTTTCCCAGTCCATCGCCATGCATACCTGCACGATTGAAACACATTCATCTGGCGCATGGAAAGAAAATCACTTTGGACTGGTTGCGGAACTGTCCAATTTCTTGCAGTGCAGTGTTTATTAATTTCATTTTTGGAACGCAAAGATATTACTGGACAAGATCAACTATTCTCCAAAGCGCTATAATTGCCTGGAAAAACATTACTGTCTGCTACTTCTTACTATAGTCTTGTGCTTTTGAAATTCCAGTGTTGTACATTTACACAGCTGGATGTATCACTGGACCAGATGAGGTGAAGTGTTGCTCATTAAACACAGATTCTCAATAGATATAGAAACAGAACATAGTTTTCTTGCCAGTGATAAAACTGGTGATCCAGTGTTTTAACTAGAACGTCTGTCATTATTTACATTATATATAGACTGTGAGAGTTGCCTCTTGAAAGCTATAATCTGAGAGGCCATATTTACTATTCATCTCTTCAGGACAATGTTTTGTTCTATCAGAAAGGTTAAGCAGCTGGATGCAAATAGACTTGCCAGTAATGGAACATAATTTTAATACCAAAAGAAGCACCTTCATTGAATTTGTGATAAAGAAGTGTCCAACCTTTGGAGCTGCCAACATATTAAAACCAGTGCAGCAGTAAAAGTTTGTATTTGTAGCAGAAGCGTATTATTGCTCCCATATGGAATGTGTATGGTGAACTGTAGCTCATCCGTCTCCCTGCAAACGGGATCCAGGAATTCCTCCAACAGACACTGCCAATCAAAACCAAAACGGTCCAAACAGTACCTACACTTCAACTTCCTACTCCAAGCTACCCAGGGTACTATCACTGGTTTGATGTCAACAGAAAGAGCACCCACAAAAAACTTCTATCGTCTACTGCCAAAGCTTTGTCTGAGTTTATTTACAAAGCAAAAAAAAGGGAAACACTTGTTCGTTCATTGGGCTTCAATGTGAAAAGCACCTATAAAACCATTCCATGAGACACGTTGCGCAGCTGCGGTCCAGATGCCTCCCATTTCACAACTGTGAGAGATGGGAGAAGGGAAAATATACAGAATGAAGTGTTGTTTTGCTTGAAAGAAAACATCCGCAAATGGCTGTTAAATTTTCCCAGCCCAGCCCATGAAGTTCACCTCTGGCCACAAATGCATGTTCTGTATCAGCAGTTCATTTCAGCTTTCCCAATCCCTTTCCTAGGGCAAAGGGGAATGGGACACATCACCATGGCAACTGCAGCAAAACAACACTCCAAACAAGAAGGGCTATACAGGTAGGTGATGCGTGTCAAGTTGAATAGTGAGATTCAATAAGACAGTGTCCCATGTTGAACCCCAGGGATCTTCCACAAGCAGGTGAAAGAATTACCCTGAAGACGGTTGCTAACGTTGGGGCAAGTGAGCCATTGCACTCTTCATGGGCAAGTATATTCAGCCAGTAAGACCTATAAATCGGCTTCAATAAACCTGCTGGCAGTTGGATAAAATAACTCTTTCTGTGTGCAGCCCCCATTAGGACACCAGCCAGGAGTTTTTATTGATCATGAAGTCCATAAAGCTGTCCATCAACATCTACAGAAGGTTAATGAATACATTTCATGGCAGTCATGGAGTAGGAATTTTGACACAAACGTTTGATGATACAGTCCCTTGCAGAACACTGTTGAACCATTTAGAACTATATTATTCATTCATTATTCGTTCATAACTTATCCATCTATCCATCCAGCCATCCAGCCATCAATCCAACCATCCATCCATCCATTATCATTAAACGCATAAGCCCGAGAAGGGTTACAATGGTCTAGAGGGTATGCCAGGATTTGCAGGTGATCAAGCTCTGGTGTTAAAGAAGTATTGATCTGCTATGCACTTTTAATAACACCGATTGAAATGGGATTCTTATGCAGATGAAGCCATGGTTAAAAAAGGAATGAGAAAAAATACCGCACTTAAAAAAAAAAAAAAACAGTGGTATGATGACAGTTTGTCACCTTTCCCGAAATTTCCCGAGGTAACACCTGCTACATCACTAAATCACTAAAACAGCTCTTCGGTGACAGCAACTTTTTAAAAAATGTTTGATATTCTATTTACAACCACCTTTGTAGCAGCTGGCTTTAGATAAACACTGTATAGCACATACAGCAAACTAGCCATAAGCTAAATACATACTCTTTGGAGTAGCAGTACCGTAAAACCAGGCTGCCCTAACAATTTTATGTACTTTCATAACATCTTGATCGACATCCAAGCTGAAATCTGTGAGATGAATTGATTTTCCCCCAAAATTCACTATTGAAAACAAAAATATATCCCAAGTGCTTTGCCAGACCACAGACAAACTTGACCCAACTGGCGCTAACATAGACGTTTCACCCAATAAATGTGAGGAATCCCTTCATTACCCAAAAATAATTACAGGGGTATGGATCCGGATTACAGATTGTGGTTTACATGAAATCATTCCACAAAACCAGAGTATTTTGGAAATGTCTTTAATAGCTGCAGGTGAGGCACTGCAAACTGAAGCACTACTCATTTTCAAAACTGTTTTCAGGAGTTGGCAAAGAAATAGCTTTATTTTGTGTGTTTGGTCCCTAATGCAGTGCTTTTGACCATTAACTCCTGCACCTGGCCCTTTTTTTCATCAGTAAAGTTGTGTATATATATTTTTATATATGTCATATATAAACAGTGTATATATTTTTGTTGCTCTGTTCTGTTTCTGTTGCCCCAGTGTTCTGTTCTTGGACTTTTGTTGACTCGACTGTTTTGTTCCCCAAATACAGTAGTTTGGCCTTCTATACCAGTTCCTTAGAGTTTTTTGTTCCTGCCGCTGTCTACTTGTTTGATCCCTAGCACTCTGTCATTGCATTTTGTTCCTTGACCTTGAGTACTTTTATAGTCAAGAAGTTCTCCTTTGGCAACTGGAATACCCCAACTTTCTCTCAACTGACATTCATGGAACTAAACAGCTTTGCAGACATGCTGGCTTAGTAAAATGCAAATTTTTTCAATTTAAGAAAAAATTATTTGAGATTAAAATAACTACTGTGTTGTTAGCATTTGTTATTTACCATCACTCCTCTACTTGTACTTAATCTTCCTTACTCATATCGTAAGGAAGAATCACAGTAAGCTTAAAAACCACAGACTTTGGTCTTAGTTAATATTTATGTGTATTTGTCAAGAGCACAGCAAAGCCCAGAAATCTGACATGGGAATGAACAAACCAGTTAAATCCAACACAGCTGCCAGATTACAGATACCTACTGTTTAAGCCTGTAGCCAGTTAGTCACAGTTCCCATTCATTTCTGAGGACTCAGTGCCACAGACCCTGTGGGTGCCCCCTGTCTGGGGTTTGAAGAAAGTAAGTTATGTTGGCTTGATGCAGAGCTTTGTCAAAACAGAACAGACAAGGGAGTCGGCCAAAGGAAATCTGTATCCAGTAGCGCTCTGCCGTCACAAATGTTCCCTATATAAATTATGCCAAGGAATAGTTAGGGTGATACCATTTGACACTGAATTGAGCATAATAGAGGACACCCTTGGCACTGGACTACTATTTAGTGTACAGAAAAAACAATTTTTTTTAAAAGACCTGTCACTTACATAAGGTTAAATTGAGCAAGAGCCAGGACTAAGACTGATTTCAGAAGTACAATATGAACTCAATACATAAACCCTTTGACCACATATTATGAAATCAAAATTAAGCAGATATTAAGACTGGTCAGCAAAGAGAAACCAGGAAACCAGAACAGCACAGTCAGCAACAAAGCAAACCCAACATGGAAAACAGGAGTTTTTTCTTCACTTTGTAGCCAACTGGAATCATGTCCAATTTCATATATTTATATAACTGCAGGTTTTACTGTAGCAGTTCAGGTTATTTACTTTATTTAGGTTATTCACAGGGCCTACTGGGACTTGAACCCTTGAGCTTTCAGATTATAAGTCTGTGTCCAAAGCCTCTCACTCTTGAAGTCATAATTTTGCTTTTCCATGTACATTACACATATGTGAATATTTAAGTACATTTCTACAAAAACCATCTCTTGTGGAAAAAAACCCAGACATCTTCTATCCAAGCCCTTAGGTGCTGACAGTGTATATCTTTGGTCTAAAAAATATGATGCTTCTTCTCAACTGGCCAAACAGAAGAGGAACACAAGGAAAGGAAACAAAAGGAAACAACCTCCAGTACCTATCATTATCATCTCTGGTGAAATAAAAACAGTCACAGATGGAAAAAATATGCTGCCTTTAAACCCAGCTGTAAATACCTACAAGTAAGTGTTAGCATAAAGAATATAATGTGTAAATTTTTTCTTTGGCCATGACAGATTGAAGAAATCTTACTTTGAAATTAAACAGGCAAACACAATTTATCTTAATCTAGCACGTGTTTTCCGTTTACTCACACATTGAATGCAGAACGTGGGTCCAGGCAACCGTTATTTATTACCAAACAACTATTCAAAAAATGAGTAAAAAGTTTGGTTCCACTGGCCACAATGTTGGCAAGCGCCAAACCCATAAAACGTTTACAGACTTGCGCTCAGCAGTCTGAGATACAAAATTTGGAGTGAGTATTTCATCTTTGTACATAGGCCAATCCCTCCCCCATCAACTGAGAACAGCAGAGTGCAACTCAGAGCTATATTTACCCCAAAGATAGGACATTCCTTATCACAGTATCACAGTGTACCACTCTGGTCCAAAATGGTGTGAAAGGACACGATCCTTTCTGTAATACATAGCATTACATTTGGCACCTTCAATGGCATCCTCAGAAGGGGTCAGCACATAATACAGTGATGAGAGCTGGTATCTTCCACTTGAAGGACTGAAGATTGAATTCCTCCATAGTACCCCAGAGTAAGGCTCTTACCCTGTATTTCTCCAGTTAAAATACCCATTTGTACAATGGTAAATAATTTTCAGCAATTTATTATACAATAATTGTGGGTTTCTTTGGAGAAAGATATGAGTTCCTAAAGGAATAAATAATAATAATAAAGGCTTAACAAAGGTATGGCTCAATAAAAGAACCTTGTATAAAACTTAATAATTATGTACTACAAATACAAATGCACTCATATCAATACTCATCTAAGAGTATATATGCATGTAAGGTAGCAGATGGTTCCAGAACTGGAACTGTTACTACCGGTAAATTTTCAAAATTTGTGAGTGAAGAACTACAATTTACTCTATGTCTATTGCTTTTGATTAAAGTAAATCACAAATGTCATTTTAAAATCTTCCTGAAAATAGGTTCTCCAATCCCAGAAATGTAGTGAATGCAAAAATTCTGGGGGGACAGAAAAAAGCAGTGGCCACGATAGAAAAAAAACCTCAGCCATTCTTGCGTGCGGTTATAATTAACCACTGGAATACAGTAGCAGGGCAGGGCATGAGGGTGGTCCTGTGACACCTGCACTGTGGTGAAACCTGACCAAACAAGGACACAGGAGAGGAGGAGAAAAGAGAAGAGCAGAGCCAAGCTAAGGGCATTTGTGAACGACTGTAAGAGACTAGCCCTCTGCTTGTCCTGAGCTTGTCATTTGGTCTCCCTCACTTGCTCCTTCATCTTCATTCATGCATTTGTTCTTTAGGAGCCATGACTCTGGAGGATGCTAGGACAGTGCTAGGAGTCAAAATATGAAGGACCATTTTATCTGGAGAGTTTTATGATGATAATAAGGTTAATGAATCAAAACAAGACAACATAGCCCAGGAAGTATGAAGAAACAGACCACCCATTAAGAAAAAAACATGTTCATTATAGTTTTCAGTGATACAAAAACTCTAGTGCGCAACCTTTTCCAATAAATTGTTGGTGTAACTGTCAGCATCCCTAATCAAACTACAAACAGGCTAGAATGACTTGAAATTGCTAGAAATAATGCAACAATTTCAAATATAATTTTAGTTGCTCCTTTGGGGCATGAAAGTACAGGACAAAATTTCAGGTGAAATCATCCCAAGCTCTGCATGGCCATGACCTTAAGGTTCTAGCTGGACTGGTAGACCAAGGTCAAAGTAGACCTTGAAGATCTAGCTGTACTGATTCTAGCTGATGTCTTACTGTGCCATGTTTCCCTTCTGCTAAAAATCCATTAGAAACAATTAAATTCCTTTGTCCATTGCCCACTTTTGGCTGTGTGTGGAGTGTATGTTGCTCACTGAATGTGTGCTTGTTCTCTAACATTAAGGTCACCAATTCATACAACCTGCAGCAATAGTGTTGATGTACAGCTGACAGTTACAGCCCATAAATGTGAACGATGGTGTTTAGGAAACCTATAAAGATGACAAGAACAGGGCAATGGAAACATAGAGGGAGCTAAACAAACAAAAAAAAAACAAAGATCAGTTTGTATGTGTGCTTACTATGTATACAGGGCTACAGCAACTGGCTAGCGAACTAGTGCATTTTTACTGTTTTTGAAACCCTCATCAGGCCTTATGTTCAAAATGTATGTGCTTTGAACATGTCAGTGGCTTGGTACCCTCATGTCTACATATACCCTTATGTAGACAGCAATGTACTAACTATGGGGTGAGGGGTTACTGATGCCATGTGTGCCTTGCCAAATGAAATTCAATGTTCCTGGTGTTTTTACGCTCTTTTATTCTCTTGAATTTCAGTTCTGTTACTGTTTCTGTCCTCATTTGCTGCATTTCATTAGTAAAATGATTACTTTGGCTCAATTACGCTAATGTACCAAACAACACAGTCTTCTCTGTAAAACTGACCACTTATGGAAGCAGGGGAGATGTTTTTTGTTCTGATGCAGAACATTTTGTAAAAAAGCAGTAAATAGTACATAGTACTAGGGAGGGCCTGCATGCCACAGAAGTTGTTTTCCACAACAAAACCCCAAATCCAGTCCTTCTTTTGTGGGCTCATTTAGCAAAAAATTAAAACAATTTTTTTTATGTTTCATAAAAACTATACCATATAAATTATGCACACAACTGTATGCATGTTGCATATTAATGATAATCTGTCATATCATTCTCTTCCTGCTGTTTGTGTTTCTACGTTATCCAGTTTATAAGAGTTCTATATAAAAACAAATTGAATTAAATAAAAAAAATCTGTGTTATATTTTCCTTTTTCTGGCAATGCTGCTTCTGTTACATAAACAGTGCTAATAAGATGGAAATAATTAGATGCTTCGGACCACAAGGTTTGAAATGAAAAAGCTTTACTGGACACACAGACAGAGAACAACCACAGCTTCCCTTGTGAAAAAGTAGTATATGGGTGGTCAAAATAACATATGGGTAGTATATTTAAAATATACTACTAGTACAATACTTGTATACTACGTATACTATTTTTTCACAAGGGTTGGCAATACACCAATGGCAGCATGCCATTACGGTCAAACTTTTTAAAATTAATATTACTTCTTTCAAAGTGCTTATTCAACTCAGGTCTATCGCATGCAACTCCAGAGATGTGCGGTGCTCACATGTCAGCTTCCAGTATTGAGCACTATACTCGTATGAAGGAACCTTCAGGCCCTTCTCTGCCTTGTATGCATTAAAGCTGCCTGGTTTGAATGGTTTCCACACTTGGAGAGTTTGACTCATTAAGTTATGGCATTCTATTGGCAGCCCCCACAAGCTCATTAGTTCAATGCTGTGTGAGGGATGGGGATGGGGGTACTAGCTGGATGGAGAATAGGGTGGGTCATAGGTTCCAGGAGGTTGACAATTCGAACTTAATGTGTTTTGGGAGCACGACTAGAAATCAAAACCTCTCCCTTTAGTTCCTCCAGCGCTGGTGTTTCTAACATGGGAGATGGACTACATTGGGTGAAAGCGGCACTGAACACACTTTTCAGAATCAGACTCAGTGTTTTCTTGATTGCCTCTTAAGACTCCATGAGCCTCCCCCCATTCTGCTACACGCACTACCAACATGTGCCCCAAAACGGCCCCCAAATTAGCTCTTAAAGCCATTGCCAGGACAGAACACACCCTGTTACTACAGAAGTAGACCACAACAGCCACATTGTGTCCAACCAGTAGTAAAAGTCAAGCACATATTCTCCCACTGCTGAGCAAAGCTACCACAGTCTGCAGTTGCATTTTTAACCATTATTAGAAGTTTTATTATTCTTCAGTTTCATTTTGTGGTTCTGTTAAGTCAATGCTTTATTACTGTATCTCTATTAAATCTGAGATGCAGCTGGAAAAATAAATAAATTTAATCTGTACCCAGAATTTAAACTGTTTGCACAACATAGAGTAGCTGCAATAGTTATAGGGTTCAGCTCTATTTACTTGGGATTCTTGCCTTGGGGTAAGGCTACCATGTCCATTTTCCTGTCAGCAACACCCCACTAAACATGAGGCTGCATTGAGAAAAATTTTTTCCTTTACTTTTGAGTATCATGTTTAGTTATATGGCTAAAACGAGGAACCACAGACTAACAGCTGTGATGTCCCAGCATGCCTCAGCACAAGCAGGAAGACTATGCATTCTCTGGAAATGTTCTTGAACTATCAAAAGCTCCAGTGTTTTCTCTCGCAAGGTCAGTGCAGCTGTCCACTGGCAATGTGTCTTGGCAGGTACATGACCAAAGATTAACAGCGCACCAAAGACCAGAGAAAGCATGTGTGATAAACTTTTTAAAAATGCTTCTGTCTTAAATCTTAACTAATGCTTTTCAAATAATTCAAGTTTTAAAAGTACATGGATTCCAAGCCAGGGAGCTGCCTCATCACATCTCTAGCTCTATAATCAGTAGTAATGTTTTTCTGTCCATCGGATTTCCTAATTAATGTGTCCACCAAAAAGTGTATCCACCTGAGTATGTTTCCATGTACCTAAAAACAACAGAGAACCCAGCACAAGTGGGAGGCGCTGGTGAAATAGCTGTAAGTACAAAGCAACCAGTAACACTCCAAACAGATGAAAATGCTTGCCTACAAACCGAGTGTGAAGTACGGGCAGGATTGGGCCCATATCCAATAAAAAAATTCCAAGTTCAAATCCCAAGACAGATTTAAGTGGATTCTTTTTGAGGATATTAATATGGTTTTAAAATCAGTTCTGGGCACCCACTTTATATGTTTATACCTTTATTTATTTATTTATTTATTAACATTTATTTATGTTTTTGCTCTATATGAACATTTGACAAACCTTACATGAGGTAGAGCATTATTATTTTGTTTAAGGGATACAAATAAAGCTAGTGTCAATGTTACGTTCTGACATTTATTGGAAAAAATGTACCTGTCAACCATTCCCTTGACCCATGACATAACCATTAATAGCCGTGACATCACAGTCATAGTAACTGACACCTTGGTTGGAATAGAAACCTCACATGCAAATAAGATCAGAGGGCTTGAAACATCAAGCTGGAGGTACAAGCAGAGGGCCAGCAGTGAATTCTGCAAACCATAGTACTTGTACAGCACAGTAGACAGACATTGGGGATAGTTCATCACCATTTTCAGGACCCAGCTTGGCTCCTCCTCCTACGTGTGGCAAGGTGTAATAACTGTAAAAGGGCCCAGGCACCATCCTGGGTGCACGCATGTGCCCTGGGTTTCATAGCATGGTTTTGAACCTCAACATAAACAATAGCTTTTCTTATGAGACCTTTTTTATGAGGCCTGAAAGTGTGAGTCTCAGGCTAATTATTGACTTAAGTATGTCCTGCACCCCCATGCGCTTTTGTTGTTGGCTCACATGTTCGCAGCTGATGAGAGACGCAGACACAAACATGTTTATGGGCAGGGGTGTTCCCACAGCCCAACTCAACAGACTAGATTTTACCAGAATATTCTCCGGTAGGTCTGAAAAGCACACTCATATTACTGAAGCCACTGCTTCAGACAATTTTAGAGTTGCTAATTTGATGCACTGTAAATCATTACTGATTTTGCTGATAAGTTTCTGAGCCTAAAGTCAGCATCCTGGCAAGCACTGAGATCTACAGCAATCTCTGAAACACAGATGCAAGATGAGACAAATAATGCTTGCATCAGTCCACAGGGCCAATGTGGAGTTAAGAGTCTTTACTTCCAAGCTCACATTTGGTTTATATTGTATTGCAGTTAGTATTAAAACTCAGCTCAAAAATGTGCTATAAACATTTGCTGTAACAAAACATTTGCTCTTCAAAAGTTGTCAAAATTCAACAGTTATGACATGAAATGAAAAAAGAATCATCTTCAGTGGCTGATATTGAAACACAGGACTTGTTATCTTGAAAGCTGAAAAAGCCCAGTTCCCATGAGCCCACATGCACACCCCGAGGCAAAACTCCATCACTGTGACACAGAAGGTGACACAATGTCTAAATGAGCCCTTGGTCTCCCTTTAATTCACTAGGGCAACGCTGCCGTTAGTAACAGTTGAGAACAAACTGTGTGTATGGGATGGGTGGTCAAAGGGAAATAAATCACTACATTTCTTTTGCCACTCAGCAGCTCCTCTGCCATTCCATGGATGGCTGTCATTTTGGGGATCTGAGAAGTGCTGTGACGCAAGGGTCAGCAGGGGTGTGAGATCACTGGAATAACAAATGTGGTGGCAAGTTGGGTGAACATTGAAATGCGTGGACCTTGGGGTCTTCTTGTCCCCTGCAGAATAGGGGAACGCTGTTGCTGACGCGAACAGAGGCAAATGGGGGATGGGATTGTATGGATGAATGACTCACCCTGGAGATGGTGAGAGGCATGTTGAAGTCCTTCCCTCCCTGCAGCCGAAAGCCCCATGGAGCAGGGCCCATCAAGGACACGCTGTAGTTGCTGCTCATGTTCACTGGTCTTACTGGGATTGGTGGGAGTCAGAGGTTAACTGGTTTTAGTTCCCTTTGAAAATTTCTGTGGAAAAACAAACCCATATATTCCAGTTATTGACTTGAGTTGGACAAGGCAACAGCAAGGTAACTTGAAACAGGAATAAAGTCACAGGAATGAATCTGTCATCAACACCATACCATTAATAAGAGGACAACTGAGCTGGGGTCACTCAAAACACTTGTGTCACTGAAGGAAACATCTAGAATAAGAACAATGCTAGCAAACTTTCGATGCCAGCCATAACAACATGACTTCTTTGATATTTCCCAAGAAAGGACTGGATGTTATAATCTCTAACACCCAGTCCTTTCTTGTGAAATAAAACAAGATATAAACAAAATTTAATCTCTAGAACCCTCTCGGGTAAAGCAGATGAATTTGCATTTCACAAAAATTGAACACAAAACTGTGCTGCCAGTAGAAGAGCTTAATGCATCAACAACCTTTTTGACATCTATGCAGAGCTTTACCTGTATCTAGTGTAGGTGAGCCCAGGCTTGTGCTAGTTCTCTATAAGTGAACAGCAAAATCCAGCTGGATCTCCCCAGATTCATCAGTAGAGAACACTGAGCACCAGGCCAATATCTTGGTCATTTATACCTCAGATTCATGGGGGGAAGGGGGGGGGGGTCAGGGGTGCATGGCTAAGCTTACATGCTGATATTTTAAGAAACAGAGACTAAGTGGGGTCGCTCTGTTTAAGGACGAACCCAGTACAAGTCAAACACAAACCAAAAACTGCAATGCAATGATCTGGAGGACTCAAGTAAGAGGCTTACAAAGCAGGGATGCCCACGCATGCAGAGTGGCACGTTGAGCTTCGATGACGCTGTCCTCCCATTCTCTCTCACTCTCCAGCCTGTCTTTGTGTCTGGCCCTCTGCTAGGACAGGGTGTGTCTTCTCCTCACCAGAGACAGATATGATTGCACTTAACTCCAGGATCACAGTAACTTCATAACTGCCCGATGTGTTCATCCTGCCTAGAATGGCATCTTGAGAGAGCCCTGCATCACAGCTAGTCTCTTTACCCTCTACAGACCACCCCAGCTTTAATTTTTATTTAGGGTCAACTTCCTTCCTTGAAAGGAAAATAAATAAGACCCTAAATAACCTTTTATGGCATTCCATGTTAACGGCATCTGCAAACCTTTCTACCTGCAAACACTCCTTACAGACATGATTACTCCTTTATTTGGTCAAGGCTTCAGAGCAAACACATCAGGTGTGGGTTATTTAAATGCATGTTTTTTTTTTGAGGAACAGCTCAGTGCAAAATGCAATTCATTAGTTTGACGTGTGGTCTGTGAGATACAATGGGTCTCTGGATCAGCCCCAGCCTCTGCAGAAACCCATCTGTACAGCAATCACAAAGTCAGGGGTCAAATGACCCTGGTCTCTCGCCACTCACATGACCAGAGATGCCCCAAAGAGGGCACTGGGTGGGCAGGAAAAGACGAACAGGCTGTAGATGAGGGCACTGTGGACTCAGCAGGACAAGAGTTTCCAGTCGATGCAAGTATAACATACACAGATGATGTTCCACAAGCACTTCCTTTACATCCCCTCACAGGACCAGTAATATGTAAAAATAAACAGAACTGAGCTGAATTAAAGCTCTCTGCATGCATGGGAAAAAGAGCTGGCCGTTTGCACAGTAACTTCCCGATAAATGGGGTGTTTTCTGACAACACTGGTCACCCAATCAAAGAAGCCCAAAGAAAAACCAGTTAAAGTTTACAAAAATTTAACAAAAGAGAACTTTCATGCTTTTTCAACACTGCACCATTGCCAAATTCCTGCCCATCAAAAATTCAGGTTTCTGTACTACATAACAGCAACAGATATGGCCACCAGTCACCCACTTGTCCCACGTGGACCGTAGATCAGGTCATGAAGACTTTACAGATCAGATCGCAGATCATTTACGGCATCCTTGGCACAGATGTGTGATGCGTGACTGAAGGGGACAGTTGGTGTGCTCTGGGAGTATGGATTTCACTGGAAGCCATAACAAAAGCCACAGAGGCTGGGGAAGGCCTGCGCAATTTTCATACAAATCTCCGCTCTGCAGTATTAATGGAGACATTTACAGTCAAATGTCCCTTTGCTGATTCTGTCATCTGTACACACATGCAAAACCAATAAGTCATGGACACTACTAGCCAAAGCAGTAAAATCTCCCTCTAATATAAAACAGGAGGTAACTGTTACAATTCCATAGCTTTCATGCAGATCCAACACAGGAATCTGACAGTATTTTTGGCGTCTTCTACTTTATAAAGCATCATGGACACCCCAGAACTCCTGTAGAAAATTGTCCATAAAACTGAATGATGTCAAAAAAAAAGAGATATAAGAAGATAGCACGCTTCCTATTTTAAATTAGATTTTAACTACAAACAGATCTCTGTATGAAACTGCAATAAGATGAAACGGTGTGATCTGTGCTGAGCAATACAGCTGTGAACCTGGAACAGCAAAATTCATCTCTTATATATGTAATTTGCAAAAAATGAAGGCACTTCAGAGCTGTCCTCTTAAAAAGTGCATTTTTTTAAAATCTTGTATACATCAAGACACTCATATGTGGCATACAGAGAGCAGAAATAGGAAAGAGCAGTGGATATTGTTATTAACTGATACGAACAATTCCTTCTACCCTGACATCGGTGCCCAGCCTAATTGATGCTCTTGTGGTCGAATGGGGAAAAATTCCCATAGGCGCACTCCAAAATCTGGGGTAAAGCCTTCCCAGAACAGTGGAAGCTGTTATAGCAGCAAAGGAAGGAACAAGTCCATATTACTGGCCATGGGTTTGGAATGGGATGTTCAACAAGCACGCATGGGTGTGATGCTCCCGTGTCCACATATTTTTGCCCATATAGTGTATATTGTGGCAATATGGCAACTCTTTTACACCAGGTGGTGGGCAACAGACTGATATATTATTACAAAAATCAGTTCAGGTTAAGTAAACCGGTTAATGCTAGCCAAAATCCACAATCTGCAGTTGTTATTTATCTTTATGAAGAATCTTAAATAGAACTGAAATTATTCTGAACCATGCCATTTGTCAAATGTGACTTGGAGATCTTTGGCAATGGCAGATAATAAGGATAATTCTAGTGGGTAAAAAGAGAGCTTAACTGTCAGAGTGTGTCAGCAGCTGCCTGATCACTTCACAGGGGGAGGTTAGGCACCAGTGAGATGTATTATACTTAAATGAAACATCTGAATTAAAATATCTGATAAAGGTTCAACTGTTGCAAGACAGGGCAAGTTTAGTTGCGTTTCTGTACATTTAGCGATTGAAAAACTTTATAGGAAATTGTGCAGAAATCCCCTTCTGTAAACACAACTGATTAAAAGCAAATATTAAAAGTAGAACTGAAGTTGTTAAAGGGTTTCAATCTTCCGTTTGCTTGCTTCAGCTGTGACGTTAACAATGGAAAGTATTAGATTTGTGAATGGAGGACTCGCCTGTGATGTGCCACATCATGTCTGGTATTGCTGACAAGAGGCTTGGGAAAGAAGCCAATAGACTGGCCTAGCAAATCCTGCCATGACAGGTAGAAGATCAGCTGCACCTGTCATCACCTGTCAACTGTCCGCAAGCTTACACTACATTTAACAGATTTTTATAATTAAAAAAGGAACATTTTTACAACTATTCGTGATTAGGGTACACTTACAGTTATGTCATACTGCCAGGTTAGCTGTGTTATAAAGTTCATTTGTCTGGCAAGTGTGAAAAGTACAATGGGAGATAAAAAGAAAAAACCAATACAGGCCATGGATGCAGTTTCAGCTTTAAAAAGAATGTAATAGGAGACAACTTATGCAGAGAGGTGCAGGCAACAGATGATGAAATAAGGCAACTGAGAAGGGTCAAGGATAACTTGCTGTGCTGGAATAACAGTCACTGGACTTGGCACAACACGTAGAGAAAAAAGAGAGACTTGTCATAATCAGAGCAAATTTAGGCTCCACACCACAGATAAAGGAATTCCCATTTTCCAAAGGCTCATCCAAAGTCTACTTTTACCCTATTTCCTCATCTATTCCTTCAACCAATAATCCTTTAATTTGTCAGTCTTTATTAAAAGCAGAAAGATCAATGCCTTGGGTATAAAGCCTCATCAATCGTTCCCTTAAGCTTTTATTTCTGATATCAGACCTAAACAAAACCCATAAGATCTTCATTAATGTTGGGTCTGCATCATTTTCTCAATTCCTCACATTTAAAATATTTGATCCAAAGTTCTTTGTGTACATTAGTGGGCCTGCGGGTTTCTCTGGGTTATAGGGCTCTCTGGCTGTTGGGTGTTGACATCTTATAACAGAAGGATTCTGTCTCCAAATGAACCCTCCCATGTTACTTTTGCACAAAGCCATGAATAATGAAAACCCTCATCTCCCATAGTGCATTGTTGACCGTTTTGTTTATGGTTTTAAAGGTTCAATAAAAAGTCAGCTATTGTGATCTTCTTTTATTTCAGCAGTGTTGCTTATGTAAGCGCTCCAAAGGTGGCAAGCTGGCCCCATGCCAGCACAAACAGAGAAATGACCTGGGGCTCTGTACTCCATTGAAAGCGCCATGCAGACTAACTTTTAATGATACATTTTCAGTCTCACCATTTCACCCTCCCCCAGACTTAAACCCCCTTAATCCCCTCTATTCTGTCTAGTGCAAGATATACACAGCGAGTCACTTAGGAGCCATTATCCTCTCTGTCTCCTCTGAGCTAACAAACCCTAAGACAACAGAAAATGTAGCCTTTCCAATCTTAAGGTTTGCCCCAGAATAGACTTTCTGTGTCCATATTTGTACATTTTATTTATTTTCTCCGCTTTCCTTGTTTTTCAAATGTTATCATCCAGAGGTACAATACTTATGAAAACACTGCTCATGGTCCAGAGGTATTCACTCAAAGAAATGTTTGAACTATTAACGTACTCTCAAACACAAACAAAGCTATTAATCCAGACACACACAGACACACACACACACACACACACACAGTCTTCTGTTGGTTGAAACAAGACTGTTTTGACAATCCTTAGTGACCAAGGTTTGCTACTTCCCATCACTCAGTTCTCCTCACACTCATGCTAGATGTTAGCTCTTGGCGTTAACATTTTTTTAAACATCAAAAACCAGTGACAGAAGTGCAAAACCGGGGTTTGTTTTCTTTCGGACACATTATATTCTATAAATGTGCAGGAATTTGAATGCAAAGTACGAAAATGATACGAAGGACATACAAAGAAACCATAATTTAATTTATCAGCATATAAAATAAGCCTTCATGGACAAAAAAAAGCAATGCCAGTGTTTGCAGTATACTTGGTCCATTAGCCTGTTGGGTATAAAACAAAGTTTGGAGGTTGTAGGTTGGGGGAGGTTTAATCTGGTGACTTTACCAGAGGATTCATTCTCTCGATGTAACAAACAAGTGATGGTGAAACAAGTCAGACTAAACAATGCCAAGGAAAAGATGTCTTTCTCTCAGTCACAGCTCTCTGAACATTAAACACAGAAAGAACTGAAATGAAGCAGCAAGCTAAAAAATGTGTGGCATCTTGAGGAGTTTGGGTTTGCTTTTGACCTTGTGTAGATGCTACAGAAGTTCTCGTTTTCACCATACCCTCCTCATCTCTCAGGGCGCAATTCCAGATCACTGCGTAAGCATCACAATCATCTGTGAGGTTCATACTGGCGACAGACAAGTGCTTGTAAAGTAGAAGGATTCTATGGGCCTTTCAGGGTCTAATCTGTCTTTTTTGGGCATTATCCCATTTAGCATCAATGTGTTTGTTTGCTTATCCATTCGTATGCCTAAGACTGTCTCCCCAACTTTTTTCTAGCTCTCTTTCTCTCAGTCTCTTCCCTTCTTTCTGCTTTCTGTAGACTCTTCACACGTCAGTGAACAAGTGGCACTCATAGCTGGAAAAAGACCCACAACAGAAAAGGTTGACGCAAATAGAGGGATTTGTCAGTACTGGCAGATGAAAGCTTATCTCCTGCGAGCTGATCTGGAGTCAGACAGAAAAGGTGTGTAGGACTGGGCTCACATCCAGTGCTGTGATATAGACCAGCTGGTGCGTGATCAAAGAACGTGGTGGGGCAGACAGCTGGGATACACTCCATGGCAATCGGTTAAGTCTCCTAATCACTCCCATGGAAATCCATAGCAAATTTATTCCATCATTGCCAATTAAGGTGATCCACATCACCCCCCACTGCCCCCGCCACTATCCCTCCTGCTCTCCTCAACATAAAACATCTTAAATTTAAAACAGAAACAAGCACTCAACACATAACTCCTGGGGGAGAAACTAACAAATTTCATCTTCAAGCCACATTGCTGTTTGTCTCCTTCCACTTCTGTGGTTATGTTCTTTGTCTCTGCTTCATTTATTATCCGTTTCTAGCAGCAGATGTTTAGTGTTAGCATGGAAGTGTTTGTTTGTGTGTGGTTGGGGGGTTCATTTCTACCCGGAACCATGGGCCAGCTTGCCTGCTGCCCAGAACAGCATGCTGCTGGGATTAACTGCCCTGCTCCAATTTCCAACACTTTACAGAGCAAGTTGGACTCCTCCTGACCCCCAGAAGGTGGGACACATCCTCATCCTGTATGCCAACTGCAAATGGGCAAAGATGTGAGATCACCAGTCCCGTTACCTGTGCTCCACACGTGCCAGCCTCTTCCTCAGTCATGCACATCTGAGTTAAAGAGGCTACTTCACAGCTCATGTGGCTGCTAGCTTGCCATTTGTACACCTATGGTGCTGGGAGGGGCACACACACAAATGCTTCTATATCTAAATTAAAACCGGACGCTCTGATTGAAAAAAACCCTCCGTGGACGTACTGAGAAACCATGAGGTTTCAGTTAGAGCGTTAGAAGAAGAACAGAGAGTGGATGCCATTACCAGAGACTGTGTTGATAGTTCCTGTTCCCGAGTAAGTGACTGAAATGCAGCAGACCTGTCCAGAGGCCTGGGGTTCGCGATCACCTAGTGTTACTAAACATTATCCTGAAACATTTGGGTATAACCTTTGGTGGCTGGCACTAAGCTGTAGAACAAAAAGATGACAGATAGAAGATTGGTCAGTCGGTTCAAGATAAGCACTGTACCATCCATCCCCCTAATGAGCACATGCTTTTCTTACCATTTAAGTCCTTTAACCATCTTCTTGCCTTATCTCAAGACCAAATAAAAACACCTGCCAAACACCTGATAAATCATTCCTCGCACCCTTTCTAAACTAAGAAATGTTATGTAAGCCTTTATACACCTGGTTCAAGCCCCTTGAGAACAATGGAACTGATTAAGAGATGTCCTGAAATAACACTTGAGGACACCGACCCAGCTGGTGGTAGTGGTTATGATCCTTTATGTCTAACATGCTGTACCACTTTGTTTCTCATTGAGCTTTCTTTTCACAAGCAGTAGATGTGACAAAAGTACTGAGCTCGAAAATGTGCTAAATGCTAAAAATGGCAGCTAAGCAAAAAACAAGCACCAAACTACCTACTTTGCCATGACAACTTTCTACAAATGTAACATAGATTAAAATTTAAAATAAGCATTCATAATTAATCTTCAGAACATTTTAAATATATTGCATATAGGTACTGTGAAATATACAGAACATCTCTGACTGTATAATTTAGTAAATGTTATTTACAGTGTTTGTGCACAATTTTAATACATAAACCCAATTTACCTTCAAGCTAGTTGTCGTGCGTGTGTCTTTTACACGAATTTCTACATTAAGACACGGAGACGCGGACTTGCAGGCTGCATTCGTTTTTAGTCTCTTTCATACTACGCATACACGCTACGTTCTACGTATTTACGTTGAACCTTTAACTACACACAGAAATATACATTAGCAAAAAGAAATGTTTTGCAGTATCAATATTAATGCATTTGTTACATATATACACGTAGTTATAGATACAAAAACTTTCTAACATAGATCGATTGAAAATAATGTTATAATGTATTGTGTATATAATATTTTTGTACATTTAGCGGTCGCGTTAAGAGTGGAAAGTAAAGAAATTTAATTGGTGAAAACAAGGGGCAGGTTCGGTGAATTTACGCTACATTATTTTTTTTTAATAATTTAGTGTAAATTATTAGTTTGCAAAATCCCTGCAGCATACAGTTTGCAGCTGATGCTGTGGTTATTACGATTATTAACACGAAGGATTGCGCTTGTTTCCAACAAGTGAGGCAGGTCCGTTAGTGTGACGGGGTGACGGGAGAGGAGGGGGAAAAAATCCTGCTGCTCAGTTTTTTCGTTCACGAAAATCCAAAACTGACACCACATCTGTGATGAACCGGACGTCGAGGGCAGTCACCGAGAGCTCCAGACACGCGCGTACAGGAACAGTTGCCATTTTGCTTGCTCTCAGACGGAGCCCAACGAGGTCGAAGCCCATCGAGGTTCCACCCGCGGAACCGTGCGGCTCATCGTCTACCCGGTGTCTAATCTGTCTTACATTAAATGCCGGCTGAAATAGACATTCATAAAGGATTAACTGGGACGAAGTTGTGTCAGAAAATGCCTCAGACATTAGCGCGCGGCGGTGAGAATAAAGTCACAAGCTTAAAGGAGATCTCGTTCGGACCTCAGGTGTTGAGTATGACGAAAAAAAGAAAAAAGGGAAAGCATAAATTAAATATCAGAATGTAAAAAGATAGTTATGCGACTACGAACTATCGTGGCCAGAAGAAAGTGGAGAGACAGGCGCCGTTTTGTACGCACTGCAGTCGATGCACTTGCTGCTCCTGGTCCCCATCTTGACTCTCTGTCTCCCCACGGGCGCGCACACACACACCCTTACCTGTTTCGGTGGCTTCGCCGTCCTCCGGTTGCACTGTGAGGTGAAACTGAGAATCTGAGGAGGAGAAGCAGCCGGGTGTCGCTCCAGTCCGGCTCAGCTCACGAACTGCCCCACCGGGGGGGGGGGGTGCTGGATGTCCCCTTTCCCGTCCGCGTCACCGGCTCCGGGGGCAGGGCCGAGTGCGCGCGCCGCTGAAGCGCAATAAAACTGAAGCCGGAGAGGAGCCGAACGGGAGGACTTTTGTCACTTCGGAGTGACAAGACAACCGAAAAGGAAAATGGAGAAAACCTCAAAAATGCCACTTGAAAGTTTCATGTGTGGGCGAACATCTCCCGGGCCGTCTGCCAGGATCTGGAGCATCACAGTCTCACACGCTGTTTTCGCGACATACAACTTCCCTGTGGAACGGTGGCAGCAAGTGGTGTTTTTTTCTTCTTCAGATGTTTCTGGGAACTGACCGGCCAACCAAAAGTAAACGTTAAATGCATTTTTAAAGAGTATTTCATGGAAGAAAAATGTCAAAACCTAAATCGCGACGATAAAAAGCAATAACTTTTAAAAACTACACTAAACTGCAGTTGCAGTGTCCTCTGCAGAGCAAGTTCATTTTACTGTTAAACCAAGTTTACACTAAAACCGATTTAATATATTTATTTGGAAAGGGAGAATTTAACCTGTATCTATAACAACAGTTGAATAAATAACTACTGTATGCTACAGTTCACTTGGTGAGTCAAACTTCCTCAGCATTAACTTGGCTTGAAACAGCCAGAATAACAAATAGTTATCATGGGTGAATAGCTGTTTGGCATTAAACAAACCCTAACAAAGACTACTTTGGCATGAGTTCCAACCCTCGTTCCTGAGATAAAAAAATGTGATCTGTGATGGCGACAGTGAAGTGTTGCTCACTTGTAGACCCTGGAAGGACCTAGGCCATCATTTTCAGTTCACGTGCCTGTAAGCCTCCACAACTACGAAACAGAATTCAGACATTCAGAAGACAATGAGATCAACTAAACCATGACCATCTTACACTAAAATGGGAAGAGGGCCTTTGATGAACATTAAATTTGCCAGTGGGAAGACAGATGGATTAGACATGTGCACACCTTTCAGTTCTCATCACTTTACCAGTTGCTGCCAGGGTTTATGACCCAAGTAGCAGATTTCATTTGTTCACTCAACATAAATCTTTGCCATCACCTACATCTTTACGATCTCCACCATCTGATATGAGCGACACCGCGAATTTCACAGACAGGACAGTTCAGATGCTTCAGTATTTGGAGACTTTGAGAACAGCGCAGCCAGAGGTTCGTTTTTATAAACATGAATACTTGCTCAGAGGAACAAGAGCAACCTTCTGTGTTCACAGTAGTGGCAGGCTGGGACCTTGGAACATGAGCACAAGTCTTTCTGGAAGGTGCTCTTGATGGACAGATATGGACAGGCTGGACTCCACCCCTTTACATCATATGCATTTAGCACTTATCAGTATCAAGTAAACAGAGACCCTAAATGTTACCATTAAGCTTTATTCCTTAGCACTTGTCAAATTCAGTGATATTTTATGCTGGTTAACAGATGGACGATTGTGTAGCCAGGTGCGGTTCCACTTGACCATTTCCCCTTAGACGACTACTGTGTGGATGCGGCACATCTTGGGGTTTGCGATGGCTCAGATGTGGTCTGGACTCAAGCTGTGCTTCTTTGTCAGGACTTTACTTGTTGGCGCTGCGCCATGTGTCTTTAACATCATAAACGCATTTAAGCTCCATGAGGGTTTCTTAACGTTGCAGTTAGATTTTTAGTAACGTGATGTGGATTTGGTTCCCTCACTCACCCTTGCAACCGGCCAAATTACACACTCATAATGCGGCGCACTTTAAGCTCCTTATTAGTTTGCAAAATCCCTGCAATATACAAGCAAATTAATAGCAAAGAAAACAAGATAAATCAGATTGTTACAATTGTGCTCTTGTCCTGTTTTTGTATACGTTTACAGACAGTCACAGTGTTTATTAAAAAGAAAACACTGCGTGAGCCCATGAATGGGACATCTGTGAGCACAATGTAAGCTTTGACATCAAAGTTCTGTTAATGGCGTTCAGGCCAAATATTACATCAAATATGGCCCAAAAGTCATTTCAGCTCTAACCTATTCTTTTAGTATAAGGTTTCAAACTTCTGTCTCAGCTCAAGCTCAAGGAATGCGCAAGCTTTGAAAAATAAACACAGTTCAAGGATCTGCTACTTAAATTTGTTCAAACCAGTGCAGTGGGAAAGGGGTTATAATGAAACTGAAATGGAATAGATTTAAGTTACAAGTTGAGCTGCCCTGCTGCTGAGCCCTTTAATGAAGTACATAAATTGGAAAGTGCTCTGGTTTCCTCCCACAGTTCAAAGACATTTGTTTCAGGTTAACTGGCCCCTCTAAATATATTTGCCTATAGTGTGTGCACGTAGGCCAACCTGTGATAGACTGGTGCCCCATCCAGGGACAGTTTCATAGCCTAGCACATGTTGCTTGTAGGTTAGGCTCTGGACTACCTTGCCCCTGCACAGGATAGATGGATGGATGGATGAACAATCTTATTAACGCCATAAGCTTCACGGTTAAGTTAGAAAATCTTTGGTCCTAACAGAATTCACAAAAAAAAAAAACAGGATTTGGAAGCATCGTCTTTTCCAAAAAAGGAAGCAAAAATTCTTTGAATGCTAAACAATTTTTTGGTACCCATACATATATAATTTTGGTTATTTTCCATGTAATATGAAACTTACGGCTCATAATCTCCCACCACTTTGAGTATGGATCAGTGTGGATCGCTTCACAATGGAATTACCTTCAGCTTCTATCTCTCACAACTTTCTTATTGACACCTCTGAATACCCCAGCAGATGCGTTTTGTCTTCACACTTCAAACATTTGGCAATGACAGCCACCGCAACTTTGGACAGACGTCACACACACACAAAACCTGGACTCCATTACTGCAACAGCACTTCCCTCCTGATTGCTATGAACATTTCCTGTTCCCCTCCCTGTTTCCACATGAATCTCTGTGATTTCCACAAAAGTAACACAAACAACAAGAGCAACCATTGCTCCACAAAGGTAAGTTTGTGCTTTCTTTCTTCATCTTTCCATGAAGTCATCCAATGTCTGATTCACTGTAAAACAACAGGACCATTTATGACAATAGTGACTTACCAGTGTCAGCTGTGTTCCAGGAAATCTGTAAAAAAAAAAATAAAAATAAACTAAACCCTGCTTATCACACCTCAAAAATATGCTGGACTGATGGGTGCCAATCCGCGTGACTTCAGAGACCAGGTATTTTTTGGTCAGCGATCAAACATCTGGTGCTACTCATCTGAGTCAAATTACGTGCAGTAATCTTTTCCTAAGGAGTTGATACTGTTGGTCATCACAGAGTGAAGCCTGGACACTGCTACCCTAAGGACAATGCTGGCCCTTCCTTTGGTTGAACACCACAGTAAAAAGGACAAGATTCATGTCCTGAGGTTGAGATCAATGTTTTCAGCTGATAGGGGTCATTCCTGTGGAGAACCCATGTTAACAATTAGCAACATTACCACATGAACACTTTCATATACAGGTGCTTGGCCTCACGGGGGCACAGCAGTTAGTGAAATCCAGCCAAATCTGGGGGGAACTTACACGTTCTCCTTGTGATGATGTCGGTTTCCTACAGCCTAAAGACATTTGTTTCAGGTTCATTTGCAATTGATCTTGGAATTAATTTTCTCAATGGTGGGTCACACCTGACCCCTAATAGTCAGTAGACTAATAGATGTGAAGTATCCTGTAGTAACAAGTTGTCTGGAAGCAGCAGTCACGCACAGCCAAAACCTTGGAACACCTTGGCACTTGCCAGTATCTTAACATAGATATCCACTGCCTGTGCAAGGTACTCACTTTAGACGATGCGTATGTCCACACTGACTTGCATGTATTACAATTTCACGTTTAATTCTGACAATTTGCAGAGCCAGACATTTGCATTTGCAGGCAAAGTGCCTTTTCCCAAAAATTCAAAAACAGTTCCTCTCTCAAAATGTGAACTGGCAACTGCTGGTCACAAATCCAAGTCCTTAGTTCTGAACTGACTGGTGACCTGATCGCAGGAGACACATCATCTGCCTGTTAACATCTGCTTATTAATGGTTCCTGTAGGTCGTAACATCTTAAACATCTGGAGTTATGTGTTTAATATGAATAATGTTTAAGCTGAAGAACAGAAGGGTCTCCACTTCTTTGTCATTGGTTATATCACGATTCCACCAATCTGTCCCTTCCACTTGCAGGACCTTAGACAAGTGAGCCATGCAAGTGTACAATCCTATGATCTGGTTATTATTTTCCAGGAGTGATCACACTGTACTGGCATCTGGCTCATTCCCACAGAAACTAATCCTACTAAAATTGAGTTTCGAGGCAACAGGCAAATGCAGCAGCCTTTCTGATATTTCCAGGAATGACAGCTATAAATTCTGCATTGTCCGCTATGAATTCCCCTGTACTGTGAGAGTGTGTCGCAGAATAAACCCACAAATCAGTGAGGAAGCTACATGAGAGCTCAGCAACTGCCATTACAAAGGCTGCTGTATCTTAGCAATAAAACTAGGATGTATAATATTGTTTTGGCAACACTTTTGTGTACACCAGTTTGCAATATCAGTGATTGTTCGCAGATGGCACTCACAAATACAGAGCAATCTTAAATCCCTTTTCCTTGTTTTGTACTAACTTCAGTTTTCTGCAGATTTTTTCACCCATATCTAAACTGCACATTGATTATTAGCATTGAGTGTATTGTACCTAATAATCTGTAATTTTCAGATAGAGATAGGGTTATTTATATTATTTATATTTTAAAATGTATATGTATTATTAGGGTTATAGGCTATTTCTCTAACAATCCCTGTAGGGAGATTCACTTGTAACTTAAAGGACACATAACAAAAGGTGCAAAATAAATAAATCACAAGCAAATCATTAATTGACAACAGATGACAGTTCCCAAATGAGGAAAACAGCACCCAGTGGAATTCGACTCACCCATTTAAATATGTTGATATATTACAGGAGCAGTTCAGATGAGGTTTATTTCCTCGAGGTACCACAGTGGTGCACAGAGAGAGCTCAGCAGGCAGCCTTCTGCCACGATGCTGCATACTGCCCATTGCAACCTTTACAGCATGACCACGTGATGTATATTCACATTTCTGGACAGCAGTCATTTAAAGGTTAAATCACAATTTTGCCTGCACTTTTACTTACTTTAAATTAACAATATGAACCAACATTTTTCCTTTTACACCCCAACTGAAAAAATCCTGGTACCTGAAATTGTTTCTGGGCAACCAGAGCCCCAACCTTCTCCACTCGTAAAGCAACATCTTAAGTGGCAATTTTTGTCCTTTACGTAACATCTTCTCTCATCAGTCCTGCTCACATTTTCACTTCTTTCTGTGCAAAAATTGCTCACTGTATACACTATATATATATATATATATATATATATATATATATATATATATATATATATATATATATATAGTACTATTGTGTACTATTACTGTACTATTCCCGCAGACTAGGAAGGAAACTTTACCTGCATTCCACACTGAACTGATCCAAAGCCAGCAGGAATTCTGTCTGACCGCGCCCTCTAGTGGTGCAAAGTGCACTTCACCTTTCCTTTTCCTGACTATGTAACAGAAGTACAAAAATCCAGCCCCAAGGGGATGCACAAACTAGTGTATTTCTTTGTGCCGGTCCCAAGCCCGGATAAACAGAGAGGGTTTTGTCAGGAAGGGCATCCGGCGTAAAAATTTCCCGAACCAAATATGCGGACAAAAATACAAATTTCCATACCGGATCGGTCGAGCCCCAGGTTAACAACGACCGCCACCAGCACTGCTAGCCGACAGGGTGCTGGCGGAAATTGGGCTACTGTTGGCCAAAGAAGGAGAAGAGGCCGAAGGAAAAGAGGAGGAAGGCATGTCCGGAGGAAGGAGGAGAGGAGGAAGGTTAAGAGAGTGGACGTGAGGGTAGGAACTTTGAATGTTGGTAGTATGACTGGTAAAGGGAGAGAGCTTGCTGATATGATGGAGAGAAGGAAGGTTCATATATTGTGTGTGCAAGAGACCAAATGGAAGGGGAGTACGGCTAGGTGCATCGGAGGGGGGTTTAAACTGTTTTACCATGGTGTGGATGGGAGGAGAAACGGGGTAGGGGTTATCCTGAAGGAACAGTATGTCAAGAGTGTCTTGGAGGTGTCTGACAGAGTGATGGTTATGAAACTGGAAATTGATGGTGTGATGCTGAATGTTGTTACTGCATATGCCCCGCAAGTTGGGTGTGAGATGGATGAGAAAGAAGAATTCTGGAGTGATATGGATGAAGTGGCGAGGAGTGTACCTGAGGGAGAGAGAGTGGTGATTGGAGCGGATTTCAATGTGCATGTTGGTGAAGGGAACAGCGGAGATGGGGAGGTGATGGGTAGGTATGGTGTCAAGGAGAGGAACGCAGAAGGTCAGATGATAGTGGATTTTGCAAAAAGGATGGACATGGCTGTGGTAAACACGTATTTTAAGAAGAGGGAGGAACACAGGGTGACGTACAAGAGTGAAGGAATATGCACACAGGTGGATTATATCTTATGCTGGAGGGCCAGACTGAAGGAGATTGTAGACTGCAAAGTGGTGGCAGGGGAAAGTTAGGCAGCATAGGATGGTGGTTTGTAGGATGACACTGGAGATCAAAAAGAGAAGGAGAGTGAGGGCAGAACCAAGGATCAAATGGTGGAAGTTGGAAAAGGAAAACTATAAGGTGGAGTTCAGGGAGGAATTAAGACAGGCACTGGGTGGCAGTGAAAAGTTACCAGTGAGCTGGACATCTACAGCAGAAGTGGTAAGGGAGATAGCTAGAAAAGTGCTTGGTGTGGCATCGGGACAGAGGAAGGAGAACAAGGAAACCTGGTGGTGGAATGAGGAAATATAGGAGAGTATACAGAGGAAGAGGCTGGCGAAGAAGAAGTGGGATAGACAGAGAGATGAAGAAAGTAGACAGGAGTACAAGGAGATGAGGCGTTGGGCGAAGAGAGAGGTGGCAAAGGCTAAAGAAAAGGCTTATGGTGAATTGTATGAGAGGTTGGACACTAAGGAGGGAGAAAAGGACCTGTACCGATTGGCTAGGCAGAGGGGCCGAGCTGGGAAAGATGTGCAGCAGGTGAGGGTGATAAAGGATAGCAATGGAAACGTACTCACAAGCAAGGAGAGTGTGTTGAGCAGATGGAAAGAGTACTTTGAGGGGCTGATGAATGAAGAGAATGAGAGAGCGAGAAGGTTGGATGATGTAGGGATTATGAATAAGGGAGTGCAACAGATTAGCAAGGAGGAATTTAGGACAGCTATGAAGAGGATGAAGAATGGAAAGGCTGTTGGCCCAGATGACATACCTGTGGAAGCATGGAAGTGTTTAGGAGAGATGGCAGTGGAGTTTTTAACCAGATTATTTAATGGAATCTTAGAAAGTGAGACGATGCCTGAGGAGTGGAGAAGAAGTGTACTGGTACCAATTTTTAAGAATAAGGGTGATGTGCAAAGCTGTAGTAACTACAGAGGGATAAAACTGATCAGCCATAGCATGAAGTTATGGGAAAGAGTAGTGGAAGCTAGGTTAAGAAGGGAGGTGACAATTAGTGAGCAGCAGTATGGCTTCATGCCGAGAAGAAGTACTACAGATGCGATGTTTGCTCTGAGGATGTTGATGGAGAAGTACCGAGAAGGTAAGAAGGAGTTGCATTGTATCTTCGTGGACTTAGAGAAAGCATATGACAGGGTACCTAGAGAGGAGTTGTGGTATTGTATGAGGAAGTCAGTGGTACAGGATATGTACAAAGACAGTGTGACAGTGGTGAGGTCTGCGGTAGGAGTGACGGATGCTTTCAAGGTGACGGTAGGATTATATCAAGGATCAGCTTTGAGTCCTTTCTTGTTTGCAATGGTAATGGACAGGTTGACAGATGAGATCAGACAGGAGTCACCGTGGACTATGATGTTTGCAGATGACATTGTGATCTGTAGTGAGAGTAGGGAGCAGGTTGAAGAGACCCTGGAGAGGTGGCGATATGCTCTAGAGAGAAGAGGAATGAAGGCCAGTAGGACTAAGACAGAATACATGTGCATAAATGAGAGGGAGGACAGAGGAATGGTGAGGATGCAGGGAATAGAGTTGGCGAAGGTGAATGAATTTAAATACTTAGGATCAACAGTCCAGAGTAATGGGAAGTGTGGAAGAGAGGTGAAGAAGAGAGTGCAGGCAGGGTGGAGTGGGTGGAGAAGAGTGTCAGGAGTGATTTGTGACAGAAGGGTACCAGCAAGAGTGAAAGGGAAGGTCTATAAGATGGTAATGAGACCAGCTATGCTTTATGGGTTGGAGACGGTGGCACTGACCAAAAGACAGGAGGCAGAGCTAGAGGTAGCAGAGTTAAAGATGTTAAAATTTGCATTGGGTGTGACGAGGATGGACAGGATTAGAAATGAGTATATTAGAGGGGCAGCACAGGTTAGACGGTTTGGAGACAAAGTCAGAGAGGCGAGATTGCGTTGGTTTGGACATGTGCAGAGGAGAGATTCTGGATATATCGGGAGAAGGATGCTAGGGATGGAGCTGCCAGGCAAGAGGAAGAGAGGAAGGACTAAGAGGAGGTTTATGGATGTGGTGAAGGAGGACATGCAGGTGGTGGGGGTGACAGAGAAAGATGCAGAGGACAGGAAGAAGTGGAAACAATTGATCCACTGCGGCGACCCCTAACAGGAGCAGCTGAAAGAAGATGATGTAACAGAGGTACAAAACTTCAAACCACAAAAAGGAAAACAAATCATGTTTCATAAACTGGAACATCTAAGAAATAATGATCATTTCCAGAAGTCTAGCAAATCTTTTTGGAAAACTTACCCTACAGGCCAGGCTACTCTTTGAACATTTGGCACCTTTCCTACAGGAGAAAAAAATTGCAGCTGTTCTTCATGACACCTAACAGGTTGCAAGTTTTAGAAATTTTCATTTCCTCTTCATTTGGGATTCTGAAAGCTGATGCCATTACTTTGATGCCATTTCACACTTGGTGCACCCTTATTTTGATCTTTACAGTCAAAAGCATGTTTCAGAAAGCTCTTAAGAAAAATATATACAAGATATCATTTGGGGTTTCAAAACAATAATCTTCCCTGCTATGGTAACTATTTCAGCAAATATTACCAACAAAGGTATATCTTTTAAGAACAGAAATTCAATAACTATGTAATACCTATACATACATACATTATTAGCAACCGTTGACTTCTGTATGGAATGTTCTGAAACCTGTCCCAGAAGCCTAAGGAGTAAGGCAGGGTACACCATGGACAGAACACTGGTGCATTCCAGGGTAATTACACATACACTACACAGAAACACATCTTCAGATTGTGGGAGGAAACCAGAGCACACAAAAAGACAGACTGAGCTGTCTTCAAACCTTCAGTATGTCAAAACATAACAGCTGTAAAGTACAAGTCCTACCTTTCACAGCACTGTTCTACCATTACTTAAATATTGTACTTTAACCAATTAGTTTAATGGCAAGTGTACAAAACATTTTTATAACATATAAAATATTCCAAAAAAGCAATATACTGTAATACTATAATATAATAATATAAGCCGGCAGAGTAGCTCCACAAGTGACCATTCTGTGTTGGAGTCCCATTTTGCGTCAGTTCTATAGCCCAGTTATGATTCTGAGAGGCTCTGGATTGTCATAACCCTGCCCAGGATTAAGTGGTTAACAGTGACGGATGTTTTATAAAGGGTTTGCCATTAAACAAAAATGTAATGTATTCGAACTAAAATGGCTGTAATGAAAAACATAGTCCATATGTTTGTGAAAGATGAAATCCTTCTTAAATAAACAGTACAGTACTTGCATAAATACAGCATGACAAAAAAACCACCATTCTTCATCACATTTACTTATTTGTTTTAATTACAAAATCAAACTATTTACACACAAGATGATGGAATGATGTGTTTCATACTCCCGAGCTGATGGTTTATTGGGTACCCGTCTATAATATGGTGTTGTGCCTCCTATGGTCTTTAGAACAGCATGAATTTGCCTGGCATGAATTCTACGCCATGATGGATGAGTTGTGCACGATTGTCGTACCATGAAGAAATGATTCTGTTGTGTAGTTGCTGTAAATTGGACACAACACAGTCTTGGTGCTAACTATACTTTCCACCTCATCCTAAAGATGCTTGATATGGTTGAGATCAGGGCACTGTGCAGGCCAAAAGCAATAAGCATTTCCTGTCGTGCTCCTGGAACCATTTTGCGATGATACTTGCCTTGTGACATAGTGCGTTACCACGGTGGAAGTGTCTGACCGGGTGTAGATAAACTGTAACCATTAAAGGACGAACTTGTGCAGCAGTGATGTTCAGATATACGGTGCCATTCAGATGTTCTTCAGTGGTTGTCAGGGGGCCCTAATATACATCAGGAAAACATTCCCCACACATCATACTGCCACCACCAGCCTGCACTGCTGACACGCAAAGTTCAATATTTCTAATGTTACCTTAAGTGATGAAAGTTACACCCATAAACTTATATACCCACAAATAACCAAAACTTAGTACAGTATACAGTTTACAAAATGGGTATGGATTGGTTGAAATTATTATGTGTTATTACTGTACTTTTTACCTTTCCACCACTGTACCTTTTTGGTACTCCTGGATAACAACTAGCAATGATTAAAAATAAAATCCTCCAGACAGAATTGTATTTTATATTCAATGGAAAGAAAATGCAATCCCAAAATACCTAGAGCAGCTCTTTTGCACTTTCTAACTCATTTTCTCAAAACAACTAATTTCCCAGAGAATCTGGTTCACATGCATGACTTTTTATGAGCTGTGTTTCTTGTGACCACTGGTGACTTTCATTTCTAGTGTAAGAAACCTGAAGTATCATGCTCAGAAGTCTCACAATCTCA
Organism: Heterotis niloticus; assembly: GCA_018136845.1. Taxonomy (NCBI): domain Eukaryota; kingdom Metazoa; phylum Chordata; class Actinopteri; order Osteoglossiformes; family Osteoglossidae; genus Heterotis; species Heterotis niloticus. The sequence continues at coordinate 37,359,774 of CM030889.1, read as the reverse complement.
CACTCCTACACAGTGTTAAAGTATATAGAGATACAGTATATGCAAAATATATTTCTGGATAACTGGTATTGCTGGGACTTCAGAAACAAATCTGGTGTCCACTTACTGATATGGGAGAAAATTTATAATTTATTCATTAAAACTGTATACCGCACACTTTATATGAAGCAACTTAAATAAAGCTTTTCTCTGCTACCAATTTATACAGCTGAGGTATTCAGAGTCCATCCTGGCCTTCCATCAAGCGCCACACTGTTGTGCTATTGTTTCACCTCTTTGGGAATGAAATCCTGGGATTGTGTGGAGATTATAAAACTGGTCAGTAGAGAACGCTGAAAGGACAAGAGTGCTCTGTGTAACCCAAAATAAGGGTTTCCATATCAGTTCCTAACTCACAACCACACCCCCTGAGGAAATAGGTCCAGCAGGTCCAGCAGTCTGTCCTCTTGATCAATCATGTCCCATGACTCCAGCATGGTATCCAATTTAGGTGTTGTAGACTCATGAGATGCCTGATTTTCCATTCCCATTCTGATGGTTCCTGCTGGTTACGCTCACCTCAACTGTCTGCTCCAAATCCCAACAATTCCCACACGGCTACATCCTTACAATGACTCCCAGAGAGGGGGTTGGCAGCGGCAATGTCACCAGGCACCAGCTAGAACTCACAGATGTTCACAGCTTCTGTGGCAGAAATGGGGTCCTAAGGTTCACACAGGAAACAGGAAGCCATTAGAGCACATGCAAAAAGGACCTGGCAGAAAACCCTACTGTTGACAGGAGCCCATTTTCGTGCTACACTTTTCTTCTCTTGCAAAAGGTGGAAAATAACTACCAATTTTTGTTTTGTTTGAAAAGGCAGCACAGTAACAGGATGCACCAGAGTGATTTGAAAAGTAAATATCAACAGATTCATTCTTTACCATTACATCATCTCTACCATTAGATTTTTTACCACTCTTGCTGTGCAGGCGGGGCTACTCTCTGTACTTCCCCGCAGGCCATCATGCTGGTAGCCCTTCTCCCTGGATGGGTTGCGGAAACTCCTTAAAGAGTCATGTGGGCTGTCCCTTGAGCCCAGCTCCATATCATGCCTTACCTGGAGATCAGAAACCAGAGCAAGGGTGAGGGCAAAGGTCATTTACTCTGGCAGCCATATGGATGCATAGACCCATTAGAGTAATAAAAGTACAAAGGATCTCTAATCATCAAAGTAAGAGAGTTCTAATTTGGGAAGCGATAACCTCAGAATCTGTATGGAAAAAACCAAGCTGCAATTTACCTGTACATTTTGGTATCTATGAACATACAAAACCATTTTTCACTTCACCAAGTACACCTACAATTTAACTCCCCAAAAAAAACCCCTCAGCAACAACTCAAACATCATCCCAATAGATAAAAGTCATCCAGTTTTAAAACTGTACTTGCCAATTTTCTAATTTTTCATGTCCTAAACCCAAAACTTTTCAAGATTCCAACAAGATTCTACATACTTATATCTGGTATGCAAACTGTACACATGCCTTGAAATGTCCAGGGGCCATTTAAATTCAGCTCCTAACACTTGCATGGTTTTTAGTACAAGAGCATGTAGAAGTGGTTTACTACCGTGTTCTTGCATGTGTCTTTGGGTTGCAAACACGGAAAAAACATCCTGGATTAGATTCAAACTTCTGCTCAGTTCTGAAACTGTGAGGCATAAGCAATACTCGCTGCAGCAGGGCCCATCTGGAAGTCTGGGGCTAAGTCTGGCCCATAAATAATTTCTGTCCAGCATTTTAGCTGAACATGAATGTTTAAAATGCATTCATCTCAGCAAAAAATGGTTTCTGGCAAAAAATGTACCCAGTCTAAATTCTTCCAATAGGAAAGCGCTTTTCCTTTTTTCCCCATGCGCCTTGACGCCAAATCCCGCTTGGACACTTCTGATGTGTGCACTCTGAACCCTGACCAGCTATATAACTCTTTCCTACTTAGCAAAGCTCTGCATAACAGCCAAAGATGCCTTAATGCAAAAAAAACACTGAGGAAAAGAGAATATTTAAAAATGTTTGGAAATGAGAAATACTTATTTATACATGCTAAAAAAAATTGATGTTTGGTCTCTAAGTGAAACAAGTGTACTATTTGAGGAAGGAACTTCAACACCAAGCACTCAGATTTCAACACAAATTTTCCTGCAGATTCAGATGCTCATAAAGAAAAAGCACAGAGCCTAACTGAACCATGTCCAGATCCCAAACACCAGAACCTTGGTGCTTTTCCTCCATGTCTGCTATGATGTACACATGCAAGTCAAGCTTTTCACATATGAACGCAGTAAGAGCAAGCACTTGTTCCATAGTTCCAAGTAGACATCTGCATCGGTGCTTGCTTTGTACAAATTCGACTTCACAGTCACAAGTGCAATTTTTGTCATATAGAGCACTGGCTGTTAGATGTGCACCTTACATAAAAAAGACAAATCAGAAGTAAAGTAGAATGAAGGTCAGATAGGGAGATTATGTTACGTAATCTCGACTCCTGTCGATATGTCCTGTTCTCTTAAATTAAAAATTGATTGTAACAAATTTGATTATGAAAACTAAAACCATTGTATCAAGGGAATGACAGCCCAGCGCATAGTTATGAAGTTAAAGGGCATCCCCCAGTAAATTACAAACATGACTTTTTATTCTGTGCGTGATTCATATCCATTCAAATATCAGTATAAATTTATAGAACCCTTCAATACACAGCATTATATTTAGTGTTGTTTTTCTTGTTCATATGTAAGTTATGAGATTTGCAGCACCATGGCAATGCGCCACATTTGCAATGTTTGCTGATATTTATACACACATAGACACATTGGCTGATAGACACATTAGTGTATGAATATACCATGTGTCCAGCAGACATGGAGGAAATGGGATGGAGCCTGGCTCTTGACATGGAGAACTGCCAGCTGATGTTGGAGTCTCGGATGGAGCACTCACTGTTGAACATGGATGCACAGTTCTTCTGTGGGGGATGGGACAGGCAGCGTAGACATGGTATCCTGTCTGCCAGGGTGGTCCTGAAAAAGAGCAGGGTAAGAGTACTTCAGAAAGTCTGACAAACATGTCATGTCAAATTATGATGTGCTTCAAAAAGATCTATTAAAAGGTATGCCAGCACATAAAGAACTGGGCTAATTGTCAGTTTGACTGAACTGCTTGTAAGTTTGCAGAACAATTAATAGGAAAGAAATGTAAACAGAAGGGAAGCTTTACCTATATTTGCTGTGTATGATGGCATAGATGAAGGGGTTGTAGATGGCCGATGCCTTGGCGATGATTGCCGGAACAGTTTTGGAGTATGGGGTCAGGATGTTGCCATGCCTGGAAAAACAACGTTTTGATTCTTCTAATGGTGCTCAAACACCCACAAAACATATACAGAAACACCAAATTCCACAAATAACAGGGTCCAGAGTCAGTGATGCACAGGTGATTTTTGTTGGGCACAGCTAATCGCTTCTCTTCTCATATCGGTATATGCTTTTTCACCTCTGACCAATCCCATCTGACAGTTAACAGCACTGACTGCACTTATAAGAACTAAATAAAACATGTGTCCACCAGAGTAAAATCCATGTAAATGTAATGCCACACATTACCAAAAGTCAAACAGCTCATGGATTGCTTTTTGAAGATCATCCTAAACCCTGACTATTCTACACTTCCACCTTAGCATCCCTTCTTTGCGTCAGCATCAAAAAGGTCATGGTGAGATGCAAAATCCACACATTTTTTCATGGGGAACTCTTATGCCACAAAGAAAAGGAAGGACCGGAGCATCAAATTAGAGTGAATTCAGGCCCCTTAATATTTTGTGAGGCAAGTTGTGACATAGTGATTGGACCTGCTGCCTTGCACGACCAAATTCCATCTCCTATTGTGATACCCCTATGTCCTCCGGTAAAGCTATGCCGCTGGTATAAATGGGTAAATCGTCAGGTGCGTAACATTGTAAGATGCTTTGGAAAAAAGTGTCAAGTATATAAACATAGTTCAGCAGAGTTCATCCTACTTTCACCATTTCCAAAAAAACTGAGCCTAATCTGTCAGTTACTGCCGGAGCTTTGGGCTTAAACACATCAATTCAAAGTTATCACTAAACTATTGAACTCATAATAACTAATGGTTGAACATACTACCACAGAAGGACATGTCTGCAGATTAAGTAACTTCCTTAAGGGTCTTACAGCAAGATATCTCTTTGACCACTATGTTACTTATCTAACCATCTCTAGTATGTTTAAAACAATATGCTTCTTCAGTAGACACATCACCATGCAAAAAATAATGAAAAAATAAATAAACTGAAAAACCACAGCATTACTGGAAATCTCCAGAAGGGTAGTCAGTCTCCCAGCAGTGCACAGAAATCCTAGAATTTCTCAGAAATTTCCATGTGTCCTAGAAAATCCCATGAAGATGCAGCTTTCCAGCTGTGATACAACTGCTGCTCCTGACAGAAGACATCTTTGCCAGCATTGCTGCAACTGTCCAGTGTTAAGCAGAAACCCAGGGTGATAAAATGGAGTTTGTCTCATTTTCAGAGAAAGTTACCAGGCTTCACGTAACACTGGCAGGACTGTATTTTATTCCTCCTCTCACCCAACAGTCATAAATCAGCAACAGTCTAAAAACAACAATGTTAAGGAAAAGACCCTTTACGTCCAAACCTCTAGAAAGAACATGAGAAAAAAACAGTCTGGATTTTTTTTCAGCAGTGGACAAGTATACAAAGTCAAGCTCAACAAATACAAAATTAGCCATAGAATAGACATCACCTCATTTTCCTGCCCCAAATTGACTGTACCGTTTTCAAAAAAGTTACTTTTGGCCTTAAATGATCTAATCCAGTATAAGTCACAATCCTGAGACTGCCAAGAAAATGCAGAATTACCTAGAACCCCTAGCATTACCCAGAATGTCCAGAACCACGTAGGAACACAGGATTAGCCCAGAATTGTATCCTAACTCCCAGCTTTTCCCAGGAACCCCAGCATTATCTAGTAGCCATTGCATTACCCAGCCCAGGCGATGAGTGTGACAAAGGCGTAGGGCGACCAAGACAGCACATACACGATGATGACCACAAAAGCAATTTTGGCCAGCTTCCACTCTTTCCTGATGGACTGCTGTTGGACCAGGGTGGATTTCCTGACCTGTATCCCCAGGTCCTGCAGGTTTCTGAGTGCACAAAGACAGGAAATGGGTCAGGGGAACCACCCATGCAAAACAAATATGGAAAGAAAGGAGGACAGGACAGAGAAGTTTTGTTCTCTACATTTCCCCTCTTCAGTCACTACCTCAGGTCTGTGACCCATCAACATCACCAGACTCAGACAGACATTTTCCTTTGAGATGCGCTGCCAAACTGCAATTGCACCTTCTTTTGGTTGTTCCTTGTTTTGGCTTTTTCTGGACTTCAAATCGGGAGGTTGATTTGACCCGTTCAAATCTTTCCACCTTTTTTTGTTTAACCCCTTGGCTAGACGTGCTGTGTATTCTGACATGTTGTCTGGTTTTTGTCTAAAATACAAATTTCATGAGCATGCAATAAAAATGACCCGTTTTACTACACTGTCCCACTACATGTGCTTCTCCACTGTAACATTTTATTTTTGGAAATGTAATAACGTGGGAATTTTGCCCGGTGCCGTTTCATTATTGCGTATCAGCTGAATGAATGTACAAGTGAAAATGCAATGCTGTAATTCTATACATGTAAAACAACTTTTTAAAACAAGTACTTGTACATAGCTGTCAAACAATCAACCTGATGGTGTACTCACCTGCTGGTGCTGCGGACAGCCAGAAACATGAAGAGGTAGCAGTAAGAGATGATGCCCAGAGGAAGGAAGAACACAAAGCAGCACAGCATCAGGGTGTAGCTCTTGTTGGCATAGGTGGATGTGACATAGTCCCAGGTGCAAGAGGTCATCAGGCCTTCAGGAACATAGGAGCCTAACAAGAGACATGAACGTCACCTTGTAAAAACAGTCACAACCTCCTTTGAGCTCAGGAAATAGAGGAACAGTGGCATGAACTGGAGGAGGAGGACCTACAGAGGCTCAGTCTTACACATTTAACAATAAATTGTTTTGTCACTCTTGCCTCTTTAACTGCAACCCTGGGTTAAGTCTTAAACCCAAATGAAATTCACGGCTCCAGCCTGTCTGTTATGAGGAAAATTATAATTTGTTTCATTGTTTGTTTTTGGTGTTTTAAAATGAATTGTTTGGTTGTTAACCAAAACGCAAAACAACATACTGCTTGTTCTCAACTGCAAATGGCTGGGTAGCCATAAAATGAGCTACTATACTACTATAAATAGCTACTAAACAGCCAGTGAGACTGTTTTCTTAAAACTAGTTCTACAGGCTTTTAGCATATTCAATACACTTTCAGTCCAGTCTTGCCAATGCAGGTACAGACATTTTTCTAATCCTAAATAATTGGTTTTAAACAGGCATTTATTCTGCAACCTGCCTCCTCAATGCTCTGGAAAATGATGAGGTACAGAAAAGCTAAAGTTTAGAGTGAACATGGTGTCTGGTGTTTTCAAGTCTGTTTCCATGACACATTAATATATTTAACAGAGTGTTAAAAATGACAGTGTGTTACAATTTGTTTTTAAAAACATACTGGCTATGTGTGCAATGTTTCATTGGTTCGCGTGCTTGAAAGAGACACTTTCCTTGTGTGACATCCTATGTGAGACGTATGAAATATGTTACAGTTGTGCTAGAATTTTTTAACTGATAAAACTATAATACCAAAAATGTTTAGCTAGCAGTTATTAAGATAGAACACTGCTGGGAAGGTGGTCTGAGGGACAACATCAGATCTGTTGCTGTATTAAGTAAAAGAGGAGACATTTTATGATCCGTTTCAACAAAACATCTGTTTACCTCCATCTGTAAAAAGTTGGCTGGGCATTGGATTGTATAAATTCTTCAACCACGTGATCTTAAATTCACACACACAAAAGGAACTGAGACACATTTAAAACATCACTGGAAAGAAGTTGTAAAAATGTGTCAAAATTGTTCCAAATCGGGATTTTTGCAAAAGGGTCATGCATTATTCCACATTTGAACAGGTTACCCAACACGCACTCCAGCCCAGGAGAGGGGCCAAGCTCCAGGCCAGTGAGTAGATCCAGACCAGGCAGACTAGCAGCACAGTGCGCCGTTTTGATGACCATTGCAGGGCCTGCAGGGGCCTAGTGATAACCATGTAGCGGTCCAGTGAAATGGCCAGCAGGTTGATCATAGAGGTAATTCCAAAGAGAGCCCCACAAAAGGCATACAGCTTGCATCCTGGGGACAGATTCACAAAGCTGTGATTAGCAGGAACCCCCAGCCTGACTATCACAGAGAGAGCAGAGGGAGGCAGCATCATACCGAGTTCACCAAACATCCACTCCTTGTACAGACAGTTGATGAAGAAGACAGGTGACTGTGTGGCAGCCATGAGGAAGTCGCTCACTGCCAGGTTCACGATGAGGTAGTTGGGCAGCGTGCGCAGTCTCTTGTTACTGGTTCAGCAGCGTGGGTAGGAGGCCAGATAGAGAGAGAAAAATAAGCATGCAGGAAGTTAGAGAAGGGCTTCCTAGCACTCATCCTTCATGCTCAAGGCCTTACTCGTGACTCCCATTCAAGATGAAAACCGAACCAAGGACTTGTTAACATTGCTTGGTTCAACAGGAAAACCAGTAACTTTCTAAGCATTACACGGATTGTGTTGTTGCTGATTTAGTACAAAGTGAATATTAGGATAAAGCTGGGCCTAACATTTTTTCCAAGCAACACAATGTAAGGGTTCCAGCCTGATCCAGCTGCACACAAAGTAGAAAGTTTTATGAACCTGCTTTTCCAGATCAGATTCTATCTGGCAGTACATAGATTTTAATTCCGGTTGGAAGCCAGTGAGTGGTAAGGACCCCCAGCTGGGGCAGATGGAAGCAACACCTCTAGAAACCCAAAAAAGGTCCACAATAAAGCATCGAGGTCAGTGGACATTCAATCAACCAATCACAGCCATCCAGCCAGGTCACCTGACACTCTATCTAAACACAACGGTCACAAATTCCCCCATTTTCATTTTGTACACATTTTGAATTGATTACAAAATGACTGCACAAAAAATGTCAAGCTTGGTGCTAAAATCAAACACATCTATCAGTCTACTCTTTCATCCCAAAGTTGTTACAAATGCTGATCGTCATCATAAATCTGGTTATTTGCTGCATGTCTTTCACTCTTTATTCGTCTTGGTGTTAAACATTCTGAGGTATCAGGGTCAGAAAAGGCGCTCTATGAAAAGGAACTGAACTGATTTGAATTTCATTAACCAATTGTCATCTGTTATTAATGTTGTAAGGTTTTGCCTGTTGATAAAAATTGGGCAATTTAATGGTTGGTGAAGATGAATATATGGGGCATCTGGTGAGAAATGACAGAATTTATGTAAAAAAGAAGGCATCCAAATAAGAATATTTGGGCAGAATCACTAATTGGTGCCAAAATCAACTGAGATTTACTGCAAGACAATGAACTGAATATCTGGAGAACAAAACTGCTTAAAGATGCTGCAAAGATCCTTCTTCCCCATGCTGCATTAATACCTCATAAAAAGCCACACAGTTTGCTCTTGTGCTGTCCCAAACATCACACACGCCATCATCACGTCACAGAGCAGATGCATCAGTGGCACTGTTTGTTCCCTTGGACATTCCAAGGCATTTACAGTCTATCCAAACATTTAACCACATTCTGAGAAGAAGCCCTTCTTTAAACTCATTCAGAGTTCAGTGAATGATATGATTATTTTAATTGTACAAAAGCTGTTTTTTTGTTTCGTCTGGAAGCCAGTACAGTACATGGTCTAATTATGCTGTCCTTTCTTATATTCTCACTTTATGATACATAGGGAATTTATCTGTACTGCTAAACAAAGCAGTAGCTTTAACCAAAAATGTCATTTCCCAACCACATAAGATAACAATTCCCAATGAGTTTTTAAAAATCAGTTTTCTCTCTGCTAGCTATTTTACTTCTTTTGCTGGAGGTCACTAGTTTTGAGGAAAGTCAAACATTAATTCCTCTTACTTTGCTTACAGTTTAAATTAGTTTCTCGCTCTTTACCCATTAATTCCTCCCAATCGGCTGTTCTCTAATTCAACTAAATCAATGTCCACCCCCAGGGAAATATCTATACCATCATCCAATACCTGTTTATATCCCAGCCATATGTCAGGTTATTCAGGAAAGACTGACAAAGGGATACCAGGAAGCTTATGCTCACTTGGTGGTCTGGAAAGCAGAGCAGACTTTGAAACTGGACTCAATATAAATGGAAGGGGAGTCCACAATAAAACAAAGGCAGCTCACCATCTGGTTCCACTGCTACCATCCCTTACTGGGAACTTGGTAGGAGAGAGCTAAAACAAACACATTTGAAGCTAAGCACGCTGGTACAGTGACAGTAAAATCAGACTTCTTTGATTCTACAGCAAAACATTTCATAAATGTAAGTATTGAATATGCGAGTTTACCAAGATGATCATAGGTCACTTTTAGCAATGTATGCCAAGGCTAGTCAGATGACATCACACATGTAGCTGAGCATCTCCACAGAAAGTGTTTCACACACGAGAAATTTGTTCAGGAGGATCTAAAAGTAGTTATATTTTAAACACTAGTCATTCAAAAAGCGTGTACAACAAATTGTAAGCTGAAACTAAATCACCACATTTAATATATTCATATTTCAATAGTGTTCCACAGAGTCCTTTTCATAGCATTTGATGTTATCATTATTTATTTGTTCAGCTATGCTTTTTGCAAAGCTACTTAAAATGTGAAGTTTTGTAAAATAAGTTCGTTAGACTTGGTTGCCATTTGTATAGCTGGGTAATTTTACTAGAGGAATTCAGGGTAAGTACTAAACCCAGGTATTTCCAACTGTAAGGGCAATGACCATGGTCAGTAACTGATAACGGTGGACATTTTTGGTAACATTAAATAGTCTCAAATTGTAGTTTAAAATGGTAAAAAACTAAATACATTAATATGTCAAAAATATTTATTCACATTAAAGCCACATTTTGAAGATGCTTGTGCTTAAAGCAATGGATACCATCCAGTTGCATTTTTATGGACTACTTTAAACATAATGAACATGAAACAAACTCAGACTTTATAAGTGACACAATGGTTTGAAAATCTTGATTTCCACCATGTTTACATTAATACTAAAGTTATTACTTGTGGGGGGGGGGAAACACGCTCACCGGAAATAACTAATTTTGCATAGATATTGCTTTTGCCATTTACCAAATACTGAATGAACCGATACAAGGACAAGAACGCATTTCATATATTTCTAGCAGAAAAGCAACAACATTCTGTTACCCTTCTTCAACAGAGGTTCACTCAAAGGCTCCTTCCTGCTAATCTAAAAATATGTGAAGTTCACAGTCTTGTATTTTCAGCAGAATCTCAATCCAGCAATGAAATAAGGACTGTGAGAACAGGACCCCAATAGGCGTCGTTTGGTCCAAAATGCTGTACCTTCGAGGAAAACATCTCAGCGATGCATCTTGAAGAGAAGTGGTCATATTTGCTGCATTATTTGGAGAGCACATTCGCAGGGTCCAACACTTTGAGAACAGCACACAGTACAAGACACTGTCAAAGCCCACTGCACTGTTTCGGGCAGAACCTGCTTGCCACCTGTCATCTGTGTCAAACCATCATCCAGCTGCATTTTAGAACAAAACTGACCCTGCTGTTCCAGCACAACATCAGCACAGAGACATTTCTACAATGGCTATTCCTTAACTTTGAAGTCTTCTTGAATAAATATAGGCCAAAGCCAAGAGAAAGAACCGCATGTGTTACTCGATAATAACAAAACGATGGAAGACTGCATATATGACAGACCAAACCAAATCCTGCATCATTACAACACAAAACTGATATTTCCTGAATGACAACAATTTGGATTGAATACTGTAATAAATTTGAAGTCGCCAGTGAAGATTCTGAATTAAAAACAAACATTCTAACATTCCTGCTTATCTGTACTCTTCATTTTTGCTGAAATGTGAGAATTTGACATATAACCTTGAGAGTGACTGGGTATTAGTTTAGACATTTGTTTCACAGCAGTGCACGTGAGGATCAGTCAGCTACACAACTGCAGCAGAACACGGATTTACATGAGCGTTCAGACCTGCTCTGCAAGATGGTGCAAGATAGCTCTGGGGGTCAATGCTTCTGTGAATGAGAAAGTGCTGAGACAAAATATAAAAGGGAAAGGTTAAATTCTGACTCTGAAAAAGAAATAAAGAATTTTGCAAACCAAGACCTGAGCAATCCAGAGAACTAAATGTACACAAAGCAGACATTCTGTTAAAACAAATGACTCCACAGTAAACCGGTGCTTGTGGGAACTGCAGCAAACAAACAGCATCTGGTAAAAACCACACCTTGCTTTGTACCATGGAAGCAAACTATGCATGTGCTGCAAAATTAAATGTAAAGGAGCTCAAAGAAGTAGGATTAAAAAAGTTGATTTCCAGCACTCATAAAAAAGATGACAAATTTAAGTGTGGCTATAACAAGTTCTTTCCCTCCGTTTCCTTGTTTTTTCATCACCCAGCCTGACACTGGATTCCTTGAAGATTGCCGGCCCGGCTGCCTACCTGCAGAAGGCAAACAACACCAGAGCGTTGCCAGCTACCCCCAAGGTGCCAATGATGAATATGAAGAAGGCCACAACGAAGTGCACGTAATCTGGGACGTCCACCTTGCGGAAAAAGCTGTGCTGGGGCTCCATGTCAGCAAGCCTCCCTGGGGGGGGGGCATTCAAAGTGCCCTACGTAGACCTGCTGTCCTGAGTCGGCACTTGAGCCCCTTCTCCCCCGATCTGTGTCAGAGCAAATATATTAATGGCACGCTCGGCCCCTCTACCACCCTACCTCCACCAGCCCCTCAAACACTACCTCCCCTCCTCCGTCCAACCCCCTGCACAGAGTATGCAGCCCTGAGCCATTGCAGACCTATATAATCTCCTTTTTTTCTCCAATCAGCAGTCTATTATTATATTTGTTTCCTTTGCAGGTCATATGACCCCCTGGCTTCTTCTCATTACTTTCCAGGAAAAAGTCTCAGTTCCTCAGTTTTCTTTAATATTATTTTTTGCTACCATTTTGCATGGTTCATTAAAAAGAGAAGTGCAATTTTTAGGTTGATTCAATTGTGGGCAGATAGGCAACATTTTTATTCGGGCAGTGCAACCTATGTTTACATGTAAATGTAGTTAGTAAGTCATGAGATTCCTTCATAACCAATTTTGAGATGGATTTATTGCTCAAGGCATCCCTCCTAACCAAAAACTGCAAGCTTTCTAGGAATGAATAGTCACTTGTGTGATACTGTGGATAAAAATGTAGTCAACTTTACTTCCATGTAGGTAGCGGAAAGAAACAAGTTAAAAGAGGGTTACTGTTTTTAAAAAAAATAAAATTATGCTTTATATATTATTACTGTTTTTATTTACTCATAAAAATAAACATTTTTCTAACCTAATTTACTAATGATCGCTTGCAGCTTATTGCAAACTATTGTATATCATGTGTAATAGGCAATGTGCACTCAGTGTAAATAAAAACTAAAATTCCATATGGAGCGCACACACGCACGCGCACACACGCTCACACAGATCAATAATCATTCACATTCATTAATAACTGAAAGCAAATGCCAGGCAACTATTGCTTTCAGTTCCACTAAGCACAGTCATTCCACAGAATAGGAGAGCAGTGTGGCTTGCATAGTATTAAACACGTGGACTTGTAACATGAAAATTGCTGGTTTCAATCCAACTCTTTATAACTTTTAACTATGCAAAACACCTTTGGATAATAAAAGTGGGGACGAAAAGTATGTAGAAGGAGCTGTACACTAACAGGAGTCACCTTACCCAGGTCATTCTGTATGCTGAGCCCGTATGTTGAACATGGACAACAATTGAGTTTATTGACTACATGGTAGGACCATGTGCACGTGACCTAGATGCAAGCCTTCCAGTTGGTGAGGTACTTACCAAGCATTCTGTGTATGAGCTCCACAACATCCCCTAACATATCACCAGATGACCAGTATCACAGAAGAACGCAGCCATTGTGTCTCAGTGCATTGCATCCCCCAGGGTGTAAACACGCTCTTTTGGATCAGAACGCTTTCCAGTAGTCTTTTTAATATGCGTGTAGTGAGCTTGGGATATAATTTTAAGAAATACACTAAAATTTACTCACTGGGATATCCTGCAGATAACTTCAATGTCTGGCAAAGAAACTCAATGGTGAATTTTTTTAACTTAATTTCATATTAATAGAATATGTACACATCGCCTTGATATCCCATCTGCTGCCTATCCTGGATCATGGTGGACATATCAACTAGCAGAATAAATGAATAATAGTGGGGTGCCCAGAAAAATGTGATACAGGAAGACACACACGTGATTGAAGACTTTCTTTCGTGGTGCAATGTAAACCATCAGGGAGATGAACGAGCTGGTGGTCATCATCAATGTGTTAAAGAGTCTCTACACTTGGTTTCTATCCAAGGGGCAGATGTGGAATTTGCCCATTTCCAAAAGCATGTGAAGGTCCACGTTAACCACAAACCAAACTGCTCTCACAATACACATACACCGCATAAAAGAGGCCAAAGCAGGCCATACTTTCTCAGAAGGCAAAGGTCTTTTAACATGGGCAGCAACATCCTCCACATTCTACCAGACTGTAATTGGTGGGGGGGGGTCACATTTGGTGACAAACACAGCCTCAACTTGATCAAGAAAGCGACTGTTGTCATGGATCAGATTGTGGATTCGGTGGAGGTAAGAGATTCGGAAAAACTTCTCAAGCTCTTCTCCACATGACGTTTCACACTGATTTTCTACTAAACTGTAATTACACAAAGAATGTTTCCATACATAAGGACATTATTTAAATACTTTTAAGGAGGTGTCCTTTGTTCAGACGCAAACCCAAAAACCTGACACCTGGCTCCACTTCCAACCTTTATCAGACAAAATGTTGGTAATTATACTCTAGTCTCTTCTAAACAAAATATACAAAGGACGCGATATTTGTTTAATACTTTATCTTGCTGAGATTACTTTAAGACAAATTGTACTCGAATAATCAGTTCATTTTTCTAGGTCAAAAAACAGTTATGATGGCGAGCTGAATCCTTTGCACTTTCCAGTTTCATGCAACAAAGCAAACTTTGTTTCGCCTCAGGGATCACGTGAACGCATAAGGCTTCTGACCGCAGAAAGCCCTTAGAAAAAGGGCTGTAAGTGCAGCTCCTAAGTTAGAAGTGTGTACAAACTGGTGTCTTGAAGTCAGCCTTCAAGTGTTTTTACATATTTCACCTAATTCCAGAATAGATGACAGCTGCCACACTGCATTGGATGCAAGGATTTCATGCTGATTTGAAAAAACAGTCAGTACAAAAGAAAGCAAAGAGATGGAACTGCAAACTTGGATGCAGCCGACGGGAGCACTTTAAAGCAGAAATGGTCCTGCGTTGGTCTGAAAAACATAAGCTTTCATTCCTTCAGGATTTAATCCTCCCCTTGTAGTTTTATATCAATGAGCATTAGTGGATATGTAGATATGGCCTCTCACCTTTGTCAGCACTGGCCATATCCCAGCTGGTTTGTCATGCCCTTACAGTTTTCAGACTGTCTAAATTCAAATGGAAGTTTTGCTTGAGTGGGCATCAAACATTTATTGTTTCTGCACTTCACTGTTTTTTTTTTCTTATTTTTGTAATTGCCAATACTATTGTGCAGTGGCTCAGTGTATAGGGCTGTGGAGTTTGCATGTTCTCCCCGAGTTTTCTCCAAGTGCTCTGGTTTCTTCCCACAGTCCAAAGATATGTGTTTGATTTTAAATGTCAAATTCCTTGTATGCATGAGCATAATTGGCCAATAAATCTGATTCTGATGCCATGTGGTGAATAATCAGACAACTTTGGAGTATCATTATATGAAGATGGCCTCTTGCTCTATCACTGACCCTGTACACAGAAAGTATTAACACTTCACAAAGATTTTGGCATTTGGTTGCCGCTGTTGTTGCGGTAATTGTGCTGACAGAGAAAAACTCAAAACAAAATAAATACATAAATAATAACAATTAAAAACAAACCAATCTGATCAGATGTAACTGCACAATGTCAAAAGCTGAAAGATGTAATTGAACATGGTAACCATTGCTTTATTCTTGGGTAAGGGCAACTGACACTGGACTACCTATACCAGTTTCATCGAAAATGCAAAATTACATGTAAAATATAACACCGGAACATCATTTTTGGCATTTTCTGTTGCACAGCCACATGCATTTCGGAAGATACTGACACTCAAGAACCAATATTTAGTGTACAATTTTCTGACCAGCAAGACTGTGGAGCAACTAATCACTGACATTTTTCCTAAAGACTTCAGCACAATGTCTCTAAGATGGGTGATCTACAACGGATGATGTAGAACTGCTGAGAAACATTTCCCAGAAATGTGGAAAATTTTTTCATAGCTGAACCTTTTTTTTTAATAGTCAAATATTGTTTATGGTATTAATAGTCATCCCATCTCAGTACTGTTATCATACCAGACCTCAGGGTGGACCTGTTCCAGGTCACACAAGATGGTGTTGAGCTGGTGTTCGCCAATTCCTACGGCTTCGCTTTGTTCGCAACATTTCCAATATTGTCCACGACTGGGTAATGCGTAAGCGCAAAGAGAAATCAATGGTACTCTGGGCTAAATGTCATGGTCAGTGACCAGCATCGATCTTTGCCCATATCTGGCTCATGTGGTACAGTGCTATTTTCTCATTTATTCGCATCCAATGGCAGCTTTGGACTATAGTACACAGAAGTGTGTGTGTGTTATGTCTTCAACTGTGAAATCTGGCTCAATTACACACCAGGATCTGTTTTAAAAGTGTGTCATTCACAAGACCAGTTATTATTCCCTACATACATATTTACACTGTGTTTTTCACTGGTGGCACTAAAAGGACAGCAATAAAACAGTGTTTCCTTGAGGTCTTGATATGATCCAAATCTAATCTTTTCCAACTTTTACTATTTGTTCTGCGCATTCAGAAGGGTCCCATTTGCTGGGAGTCATTCACCAGAGCTCCCTATGTCCCCATGTCCCTATGCTGTCCTGCTACTGAGTGGAAATGCACGCATGTACCTGCAGAGGAGACCAAATTGAAGTGATGCACAAATAAAGTGTTGCTCTGCCAGATACAATGAAGTTGTTTTATATTCCATCTGCATTCACACGTTTGCTGTGACACACAAAAGCATTTTTCAAAAAGTGATCCTTAAATATAAACATTATTCCTTGTTTGCATCACTGTTGTCATAATCACTTCTATTGCTGTCAGCTTTCCCCTTCAGCTGTCTATCATGGCCACTCTTAATACACAAAATATTATCACCGCACAGGCGGCCATGTTTTCATTATTACAGTAGAACGTCAATATTCCGAACTAATTGGGACCGTATTTGTTCCATTAAACAAATAGTTTGGTTAATGAAATATAAATGAGAAAATCGGATTTATGGAAAACTAAGTGTAATTTAGCTTTGTTGACGATTTTTTTTTTTTTTTTGCACAACAGGTGCAGAAATAGGTTTGCCTTTACTTTGCTTTTGCAGAAACCATAAACCACATCTTCTAATTTTTCATCACTAACTTTTTTCATAGTTTTCCTTTTTTACAGCCATCTTCACTAACTGAAGCAATCTTCTAAATTTCATTTTTTTCCTGCTCTTTATGTCAGGTGTGGTTGCTTTATGGACATTGAGAATCGTAGAAAGAGATACGTCAGCTTCGGCCTTTTCCCATTTCGTCTTCGATGGACAACTTTCTTTTGCCCGTAGACGCCATTATTAACACAGTAATGCAGCGGTATTGAAATTAAAAAGGAAAAAAGACGCAGTATTTCACTTTGGAACACAAACTGGAACACTGAATGGTTATAAGTAAAAATGCCTCCATTTACCTCACACTGCAACGGCTCGCAGCAGGACGAGTGAAAGCTAAGTGCTCGCGCATGCTCACAGCGGCGAACTAGACGACGAAAGCATTTCATTAAAACATTTCATTTGAGCTCCTGTAATGAAAAATTCAGACTATTTCTATGCTATACTGCATATATCTTTGAATAATTAAGCGGCAACCACTGCTTTAAAATAAGATACTGTAATTTTTTTGTGGGGGTGTTTCGGATAATCGACGTTCTATTGTATTATAATTTCTACTGTAATCGGATCTCTCACATTAATTTTCATCATGGCCATTATTTCAGATGTTGCTCCACTATAGTTTCTATCAGTCAGACTATCGGTCAAAATCATTGCCTCTGCAGTTGTCACCACCATTACTGATGGCAGTATTTTGGTGCCAATCTGATCAAAATGTTTTATTTTTTTTTAGTAGTAAATGAGAATAAAATAGGTTAAGCTTTCATCTAATTTCCAGTAGGGAAATTGTCCCTTGCAGCTGCCTCTCCCTATTGAAAGCTACACACAATAACTGTTAATGAATCTGAGCTTTAACAACAAAGCTTTAATTCATTTGAAAAGGTCATCTCCTTAGAAGTCTTCAGATAACAAATGTGAATGGTACACTGAACTAATTTGGAGTTTACTGTGCTTAATCTGGAGTTGTAAAGTACAGTAAATATGGTGGTGGTTGAAAAAGGTTGCGCCTGTTTGTTTCTGCTTCTCCCGGCACATTACAACCATGAGCCAGGCCTACAGATAAGTTCTGTGTAGTTTCTGGCCCAGACCATGAGGACATGCTGCCTTCACGACTGCTACCTCGTTCCGCCTGGCCTTATGTTTCCACCTCCACCATCAATCCAGAATGGCTCTGCAGGAGTTGTGCTTGAACTACTAAAGCTTTCCCATATATATTCTAGCTACCATCCACAAGCCAATCAGTGGGTCTGCTCCTCGATACCTGAAGCACTTGGTCACTCACTATGACCAGCCAGACTACTATACTACTCCACCTCTGGGCACTTGGTCCCATGCACAAGGGGTCCAAATTCAAAAGCCCCAAAGGTTCTTGTTTCTGATTACAGTGTGGTGGAAGGAGCTCCTTTTCTCATTCAAAACTGTTGAATCCCTCTCAACATTCAAGAAGGCTCTCTACACCCACTTCTCTTTTACTGGGCTAAGTGAAGGTATTTTCTGAGCTGCATCTGTATCTCAGTGCTACTGAAATCAACTTTTGTATTTTGTAAATGTGTAAAGGAAACCACCTAAATACCATAAAATGTTATAATACTGAAAGCATGAAGACTACAGGACTTATGTTAATTGTTTATTCTGGACTTTACATACTTGATGCCATACTCCCATGTAGGCTAAGTGACAGACAGACAGAAATCAGTCATCCTTAGTTTTTTACATGGCATTTCTGTGGACAAACTGTCTTCCCCTATTGACTATTCACCAAAACCAACACTCCTTACCGCAGGTTACAGAGGGTGGCTACAAGGGGGGGCAAAGGGGAGGCCCAAGGAGGAGAGCTGGGAACAATACTGACCCTAAACAAGCCTTCAAGGCCTTCTTTTGGGTTTGATGAAAGCAGCCCTTGTTACAGACACTCAAAGGCTTGTAATGACACTGACAGACTTGTAATTTACACAGACTGGACAATTTCCTTCACAAAACCTCTAAATGACTTACCCATGACATTGTTGGACCTGTCAAAAAACCAACACCAGGTTAATACAACTTAAATCACCTATTACTGACTCCAGTCACCATCCTATGAGAAGTCAAAAAGCAGCAGTTTGCCGCAGGAACTGCCTTCAAGGTCTCTGGTCACGCTGGATCCTTTTAATTTGGTCCAGTTTTCAACTCTCTCACCACTAATTTGGTCACCAAGGAGCCATGAGCACTCTAGCTCTTACTGGCCACAAGTGTTGATGTTCTTGCCATCTGCAGCATCCTCTACCAAGGAGAGATGGTAGTCAGTGGAGAGGGTCAGGTGGGAGATGCAGCCAACCAGACCGCACATAAACTGCCTGTTGGTATGAAGAGCAATCTCCTTCATGCCTCCTGCGGAACAAGAGGCACCATCATCATTATCATCATTGTCACCATTGCCTTGAATGTCATCTCCATAGTTACTGTTAAACCAGTCTAACTTACCAACATAGAGGACGCCATTGACATTAAGTTGTCTCATTTTCCCTGGTGATCTCACTGTTCTGGCACCAAAATCATCCACAGTCAACTTTCCAGACTGGCCCTCCCTAAAAGTGTAGGAGTAAGGGAATAAAATGACAAATGCGAAATGATTTTGTCCTGAGATAGTGGTCAGCCCTGGGCCTGGAGGGTCATAGCTTAGCAGCTTTTGGGAAAAATATTTAAATATACACCTGATTGACACCGAAAACACCACGAGATGGATTACTATTCTTACAATTATTTTTTCAATATAGAAACTAAGAAGTGAGACATCATCACATCCTGTGGTCTTTGCGTACCAGGACTGCCCACCCTGTTCTAGAAGGAAACATCTATGTTGATAACTTTCGTTAATTTAACTGCACTTTACAGACAATATCCAAGTTGATTATATATTAATGACTTCTACAAGATAATTGACAATAGGATACAAAACTACACCTATAGCATAGTACCCAAGTGTAACTGGTTCCAAAAATGGCTCAATAACGGCAAATTTGAGCATCAGGTATCTTTTCCCATTATTTCAAATTATAGTTCCAGGCATAATTTTTTATTCCATATTTTCTTAAGAAGCTTTTTAACCTTCTTTAGACTCTTGACAACAAACAAGTAACATTTAAAAATAAAAACCATAATAGCGCAAACTGCATTTGAACACACACTAGGCAAAGACGTAGTACTGCTACTGACCGTTGCACTGCTCGTAATTATGTAATTACGCAAATTTCAAAGATTCCTCTGATGTGCTTTGGCTAGGTTTGGATGGCCAGGACTTCTCATCTGAGTATTAATATATACCACTCCTTCCATAGGAAATTTAAAAACCGGCCGCTCGAATAGCAGGGTATTGGTGCATATATGCATATCAAAATGTGAAAGTAACCTGACAGCTTTGACCCGATGCCACTGTCCATCATTAAAGGTTCCATTGACCATCACCAAGGCGACACCGCTGCCCAGATTATAGCTGAAGACAGAGACACCATGTGAGCCAAGTAAGGGAGATATGACAGACCAGTTCTCTATCTCTCTCTCACACACAGACAGACACATAAAGAGAAACAGAAAACCATATATACTGGGATATTCTATTAGAGAAACACATAACCACTCATTTACAGGCACAATTCTTGTAGAAATGAGCAGTGTGACATGGCACACTCCTTGCTTAGATGACTCTCTATGTGGTCATGTAAAATAATGTTCTCTGCATGTGTTAAGGGATTTTGCCAACTGAAGACAGGCAAAAACAAAGGCAAATATACCAGCAATGTCCTAACCTGAAGATTAGGTTGCCATCCTGGAGGCCTAAGGACAAGAAGTCAGTGTTGACCCTGCTGGCACTATCACCCCTCCACAGCAACAAGCCGTCCTTGGCGGTGCTACGAAAACGTAGGAACAGGTTGGTCCTGGAGCCTGAGACCCTAACAGGAGGAGGGTTGGTCGTCAGCTGCTTTATCCTATGACATGATGATCAGCAACGTGTCATCTGCAGTCAACTTCAACAATCTGTGTCACCCGTGGTCAAACAAAATAGTCAACAATAACCAGTTATAGCTATTAAAGTATAGGCAATGGAATTCAGCAGTGACAAAACATCAACAATGACATTAAAAACAACGCTGCATACAATCACCACAGTCACTGTATTATACTGTAGATGTATACCTGTTATAGTGTAGTCATATTATAGCCAACTGTTTATTAATAATACAACTAAGAACATACCTTTTGAGGATATCTTTGCTGTCGTAAGTGAGGTAACTGCGGCCAATGAACTGTGGAATCTCTATGCTGTTTGTCACGGCTGGAAACAAACAGCCCGTTAGTACAGTCAATCTCAATGACCACTAGATGGCGGTAAAAGTATAAAGTTCACCATAGCTCACTGTACCAAAACAGTTTGCAAATACAGTAGTACCCCTTATCCACGGGTTCGCTTTCTGTAGTTTTAGTTAAAATATTAAATGTAAAATTCCAGAAATAAACTATTCATAAGTTTTAAATTTTGCGCTGTTCTGAGTAGTGTGATAAAACCTTGTACATAATTATTTCAATCTAACCAAATCAAAGGTCATCCTTCGTACATTCTGACTAAGCTGGGTAACACAAGCAGGCAGGTGATACTAGAGAGTAAACAGGCTTTATTAAAAACATGCAGTACTGCAAAATGATGACCAAATGGGAAATAAACTTTTGAATAAATATTATATAGTGCTATAAATATGGGAGTGAATATTAGCCAATTGACTAACCCTTACTCTGCTCTTTAATAAAGCATTTCACTCTGTCAGTAATTCAACTCTTTTATGTGACTGCCTCTACTTTACATCATGCAATGAAACCACTTTTGTGCATAAAATCTTAACTTGTTGCTTGTTTTCAAATCTCTAATATAATGATTGTCCTTAATGTATTTGTGGATCTTTCAATGACAGTTATCCATCCATCCATTCATCCATTCATCCTGAGCAGGGTTGTGGTGGTCTGAAGCCTATCCTGGAGTCATTGGGCATTAGGGCTATAAAACCAGAGCCTGGATGTGGTCAATGACAATGATAAGAACAGATTCTTGTTAAATTCTCAGACTTACAGTTCAGGCAGTAATTTCCACATTCTGCTCAGAGATAGCAGAAAAGCAGAAGAAAAAACATGTTAATACAATTTACCACTGCAGAACCTGGAAGAACCGTACAAACCCTCAAGCTGTAACCGAGTCCCGGAGAGCCCACCTTTCTGGCAGTGGCTTCCCTCAAACCCTAGTGGACAGTCACATTTGTAAACATCCTTCCAAGGCTGGCATTTCCCACCATTAGCACAGGGTGTGTCTGTGCAGGGGTGTACAGTATTCTCTACATTCACTCCGGTGACATGGCCCCCAGTCAGTGGGACGATATGGTCATTTAGGAGAACCTGCATGGAGTCCAGGGATACAAGATAAAGCAACTGTGCAGTTATTGTACTGCCCACCTTATAAATATTCCATGATCAAAACAAAAAACAAGTACTGTGAGATAAATTGGTAACATTGTTTCCATATAAATATTAATATTGCTAGCTACATGTTTTGAAGATGGGCATTAGACTACAAACTGAGATGCTTTTTGCAAAATTTAGATTTAGTCTTGTGTCTCACACTGAGATACTTTCATCTTGGCAAAATTTATTAACAATAAGCAGACAACAAATATTGTCTGACTGCACTATTTGTGCAACAGAACTGAAACATGACTTTTTTCATCTACTGAGGGTGAAAGGAAGAAATGGGTTGTGTTTTATATTAGTACTGTATCTGAATCATTACTGAATATCATGAGCCACAGTTTGCACCTTTGATTTATTTCAGAACTGCTTACATGTTTAAATCTTTCATAGGGAATTAAAAACTTCAGCCACCTATAACAACCCCATAACTTATTTCTGCATTGTTAGTCTTTGCATTGAGCTAAACAGACAATCTCTGCCCTTGTTGATGTGAAATGTCTTTAACTAAACATTGTTTTTATTCTGTAAGCGCAAACAGAAGTGTTATTCCTCATTTAATTTTGCACCGAATACATTCCTTATCATCAGCAAATGTCTTGCAATATGTGATTTGCCCTTCAGCTGTCTGTGGGAGGGCACTAAAGCCGATTGTTAGACATTTTTGTGAAATACTCAGATCCATGTTTCTTTGAAAGTTGAAAAAAGAGGATAAAATAATAAACTAAATAATACACGAAAATGTATCCATACAATCATTATCGCCCTTCCATTAATCCCAGTCAGGGTTGAGGTGGTCCAGAGCCTATCCCAGAATTACTGGTTGCTAGTCTATGAATCAACCCCCAGATGGGATGACAGTGAAGTGACTATATAAATTAAAAGAAATCAGCACTTGTAATATTATCAGCCTTCTGTCATGGCCTGATCCAGTTTTATATTCTTTTTTGTAAATTCTATGCATGGTTTTTTTTAAATAAAAATGATTAAACTGTGTGCTGAATGATTTGATTCTTACCATTGCATTAGTCACACATCTTTAAATGTGCAATGCAATTTATTGGTAGGAAGGTCCACTATTGGTGTACCACAGTTCATTATTTGTTGTTACAAGAAGTGTTATGAGGTGAGTTTAATGAACTGTAGGGAGGGATTACCTTCTGGATGCTACCACTGAATGGACGCAAGACACCAGCACTACGCTTGTTGCTACTGTAGTCTGGGACACCACCCACATACAGAGGAGTGCTGCACCAGATCTGTGTGAAGGGTCCCTGGAGAAAAGATTAAAGGTGAGATTGAAAACAAGCACAACACACACAATGCCATTGAGGCAGCTTCTTCCACAACACACCTCGGTCATGCCCTCTTCAGGCCGTTGCTCATCCACCTGAAGGATGCCCTTCCTGGCTGTGCGAGATGCCCGCATCTCATGCCATGCATTCAGGCTTATGGGCTCTACACTCCTGCATGCACAAGAATCAATCATTCAGCTATGACTGCTGACTAACCAGGGGTGACAAATCAGCCTCTTACAATACAGTGGCAATTATTCAAAAAAGAAAGAAGAAGAAGCCGTTTCAGGCTTGATGTTGACACTCAATGTTGGTAATCAATAAACAGTGCAACATAGCAAAAGCAACTGCAAACTTTTGAATGGCAAAAGCTCAGACTGCAAGTAAAATAACAGGTCTACCAGAAGTAAAATTATTAATAATAACCTGTTTTTATATGAAACAGGCCGTAAACATCATCTCTATTGAATCATAAATGACTTTTGGCTATTTTTACCATTAGGTGACAGATATCTATTTACAATCTATTAGACAGTCTGGTGGTGTGAACACACAGGGTAAAGGAATAGCAGCTATGTATTTTTAAAGTGTCATTCTGAAATTAAACAGTGACTGAAATTTGTCATATACCTGATGACTGCTGCTCCAGAGCCACAGTCAAAACGGAACTCCAGGTACCCGCTCACGAGGGCAATCGAAATAAAGTCGTGGCTGCTGTGGTCCTCGCAGTACAAGAGCGTACCATCTGACATGAGGGGCTGGAAGGTGATCTCAAATTCCATGAAGGACAGGTAATGCTGGAGGGGCTGTGGCCATGGGGCACTGACATATGAGAAAAGTGTCTCATTGAACCATGGCTGAGACAGCAAGAAGCCTAGAAGGGTGCAATATGGAGGAAATTAAACAATAAAAAATCAATACTGAATATTTCTAGGTCAAAGTCAGGATGCCATCCAAACCTCAGTTACTAATAGCATCTTTTTTTTATTTTATCAACTGCTTGTTTGATGCAGGATTACAGCAGTCAAGAAGTTTTTTTTAAAAAACATACAAGTAGGACACATGGCCTTATACACCAAGTCATTGGAGGGTAACCATACACACACTCATGACAATTCAGAGCCACCAATTCACCTGAAATGCATGGCTCTGAACTGTGGGAAGAAATTTGCACAAAATGGGGAGGAGAACATGAACAAATTCCAGACAGATGGTTTGAACCCACATCTAAAGCCACACCCAAGGAGACATGAGAGACAATCGCTACTCCTTACACCATTGTGTCGCCCTCTGTGTGACTCAGTCAACCTCATTTGGAAAGTAACACTCCTTTCAATGTTTTTCAAAGTGTCAGTGGGGTACAGATAAACTATAAGAGAACAGGCCTGATCTAGAAAGACTGCCCTTTTCAGTAGGATGTGAAACACTCCAGGAGTAGTATAAACAAAAGTAAACTTAATCTAATAAAATAATTTTTTTACTTAAACCACCTAAAATAAATATTTTAACACTGCAGCAATGAGTAAAACGTAGGAAATGAGCATCCGTCACACACATCATGGCAACAACCAGCGTTCAAGTTTAAGTTCAATAATATGAAATGGTGAGTGGTCAGCCATGTTATTCCAGTATTTGTATTGATTTGACCCATTGTGTTTATGTATGTGCATATTTGACTAAAGCAATTCAGATAATTTTACTTAAGAGAAGAAAAGCAGACCACCTAAGTCTGGCACATGCAGCTTACTGGCCACAAGTGAAGTGAAGCTTTTCAGTCTCCTGCTGGAAGTTACTATGAAAGCAATAAAGGTGAGGAGGGTGATGGAGACAGGACAGAGAGACTCACTTTCTTGGCACAGTGGACCCCTGAAGCCTAGGGGGCAAAGACAGATGTACCCATCCGCTCGGTTGGCAAAACACACACCTCCATTGGCACAGACAACTCCGGTACACACATTGTCACTGCACTCACCTGTCCAGAAGAAACATACACACACAAACAGTTGCCATCTGCCAAGTAAACACAGAATTATATTTATTGCTTACTTAAACACACTAATGACTTTTCAGTTCCTTGCCATTAGCCAAAAGATGCTCTATTGTTTCACAACTGCATGTCTTAGCATATTACAAATGTCTGCCCTGTTAAGCCCTATGATTATGTCACTTAGCCTCAGTCTTGTTCATTATCTGCTTACAGGACACTGTCCTGCTGAGAGCAAAGAGCATGCTCAGGGGGGTGTGAGGGCCAGTCGACGGAGGGATCAGGAACCCGAGGCCAGCAATGTAGGACAGTTAGCATGCTCAGCAGGTGGTCTGTTCTGAACATATGGAAGTCACAACACACATTTAAACAAGCAGATCAATAAATGTCATGCTGGCCTACTCAACAGTATTCGTGCATGTGCCTATATATACATGCTTGTTGATGTGTACATGTCTACTGGAGGACCAGTAATGAAAGTAAACCTGTCTATTCATGCATATGTAATGCTGGGAGAATGTATATTCTGTATGTAAATATGTACGTCTGTATGATAGTGCAGGCATGAATTTGTGTGTGTGTGTGTGTGTGTGTGTGTGTGTGTGTGTGTGTGTGCGTGCGTGCGTGTGCATGTGCGCGCACGCTTGCACGTGTGTGTGTGAGGAAGAGTAATGGGAAAGTAATGGGACCTGACAGTGTAAATAAAGTGTGTGCTGGAAAGGTTTCCACTCAGCCACTTCCTAGACGCATGCGCAGTGTCCGTCCCTAAGTGAATCTCAGGTTTCTGATGCCTGCTCACCCACAGAGACAGGAGCACAGCGTGACAACTGACTGACCAGACATCAAAGTCCCCAGCATTCAACCCAGATCACTCAGCAGAAAGTAGAACCAACATTCACAGGCACATTTGACAGATCACAGCAACTGCCTTATACATTGTACATCACTGAATGTATTGGCATCTTTGTAATCCAGTTCAAGCACTTTCCTTATACTGGATTTGTTTGCAATTTCAAAAGTGATTTTCAGTTACTTATAAGTTCACGTAAACATATTTGAATTTCTAACATGATGCTGTAAACAAAACATCAAAAACTAACTTACTATATAATTAGTGGCTGTAATCAAAAATGTGTATGACAGACAGTATTAGAGAGCTTAACAAACAGGAATGACAAATTGACAGACAGATGGACACCTGGTACAGGAGCAATATATGTAAATCTCTTCCCTGCAAACAATTACTGCTTACTGTGTCAAGTTACACCAGACTGACTGTGGTCACACACTCACCAACATCCGCTCCACTCAGGGCATGACCTTGGGGCCAGGGTCTAAGATCTGTGGCCTTCCCGTTGACTAGCAGTGTCTGCAGGCACCCCTGGAATCCGCGGTTTGTTCCTGCCACCTTCACTAGCCAGTAAGCGCTGGGGGTGCCACCCACAAAGAAGGGTGTACGGAAAGTGATCTTGGTGTACTGGCCCTGTGGACTCAAGTGATGCAATCAGGTCAACAGGAAAAGACAAAAATTTCTAAAAAACGCTGAAAATGTTAAAGGTGCTATGATTCTGGACTACTGCACTGAGAAAAGAGCTTGGTGGTGCATTGTGTGTCTGGGCAAAGTAAAAGAATTTATCGCTTCACATGAGCTTGAAGATTTCCACACATCCAGAACGATATTCATTTGATTCTACTGTGTTTATTCAGAGTCCCCAGATAACGGACCTTCTCACCTGTGAACGGCCTGTCACAGGAGTGTCATTGTCCAGCCTCAGCCAACCGGTCAGTCCATCCCGGTAGACAGTGACACTGTGCCAGTGGCCCAGGACTATTGTACTTTCACTCACAATGTGTGCTGCACCTGTCCCACAGTTGAACCTGTCCACAGGAGCCAATGTGAAACAAATACATGAACGAGGCCCCATTTCCACACAAACAGCAGGAGATTCTATGTGTTTGATTCAAAAGATTCAAAAGGTTTGACAAATGCCCAATAATGGAGTGCTCCCTATAGTCTGTTTGCTATGCAGTACAGCACTGGTCCTGACCAATCCCTTGTGTCACCTCAATATTAAATAGAAACTATTTCTGCGCACTTCTTATGCTGCAATCACCTGTAGTGCAGCCTGCGGCGCACGAGTGCAAGGGAGGCAAAGTCACCACGGCCATGCTCGTTCTCTCCACAGTAGAACATCAGCCCATCTTCGACATCCGCCTTCCCAGAAGAACACAGAACACAAAACACATGAGATGCAAAGGTGCAGAAGGAAATACATAAAACAGACATACCGTAAAAACAAAAAGAAATACTTGTATAGAACAAACGCGAGGACATAAAGATACACAGACACCTAGAGACTCATACACAGAGAGGTTGGAAAAGTGTCAGAACAGTTCACATCACAAACCCCCTTCAGCTCTGATGTCCTCCTTTACCTGGACATGATGCAGACACTAAGACCCTTGGGGGATGGTAGCTGCTGACAACCAGCTGAAGGCAGGTGAGGTAAAAAAAATATCAGTGAGGAGCGAAAGTGATAGCTGCTTACCTTAAACTCCAGCGTGATCTGGAAAGTCTGATATGAGTTCTTCAGAGGTTCGAAGGTTATGTGAGAGTAGCCATAAAACTTTGGAAACTTTATTGTAAAACCTGTTTGGAAAGGAGGCACAGTAGATTATTTTAAAACTCAACTAGGAAGTTAGTAACACACTGGCTGAAGTTAAGAACATGTTTTTTATTATACTGTGCTTATATTCAACAGTATGTCTGCAGCTTTCTTCCTCCCCAGCCCCCTCTCATGGGGCTGGTGCTCCACATCTGTAGGATAGACATGGTGCTGGAGGGAAGGTCACTATCGAACACTGTCTCTCATGGGAACGGAAAACAATCACCGAAGCGTTAAGCTGTGCTCAGCACCCCCGGCCACAATATCCATCTTACTCCTCTTCAATCCAGTAGCCATATGAGCAGTGATGCTGAAAACCTTTTGCACCTACAACAACAGCAATACCAACATGTGTATCAACCCTAGCGGCAGCACAGAGGTATTAGCAGCATCAACATCAGTCCAGTGCAAAAAATATAGTATGTGATAAAACATACAGTAGAACATTCTGCACTAATGTCAGCATCTGCTTCAACCCCAGTAAACTCTTGCACCAGCTTCAAAAACAATGCCAAAAAAAGCATCTACTCTAAAATGCTTCAGCCTCAGCTCCAGTATCAGTACCAACATTACTTCAATAACCAACACCAGCATCACCTCAAAACCCATGTATCAACTTTGGCTCCAAAAGCAAAAAGCCAACTTTCAGCTGCTCCCGTTAGGGGTCGCCACAGCAGATCAGCTCATCCACATATTTTGGTTTATCAGATTTTTTATGCCGGATGCCCTTCCTGACACAACCCTCCATTTTGTCTGGGCTTGGGACTGGCACAGAGGTGCACCCCCTTGTGGCTGGATTTGCATCAATGCCCAATGTGGGGCTTGAACCCACAACGCTGAGATTATGAGTCACATGCGCTACCAACTGAGCTAGTGGCTCCAAAAGCAAAACCAGTACAAAATCCTAAACCAAGTCAAAAACCAACTCTTAACACCAGTACCACACCTGGCTCCTACTCAGATCCAGCTTTCTCCCAACTGAGAATCATCACTGGTTCTAACAAAATGTAAACCCTGGCTGCCACACAAATGTCAATATCAGCTGTAACTCTAATTCTGTACTGGTCCCTACCCCAAAGCCAGTATCAGTTTCAACACCAACACCAGCAACTGCTCAAACATCAGCAAAGCAATATTATCCATTCCAACACCAGTACCAAATATTCCATGGGGATGACAACTGTATCGATACCCATATTAGACTGCAGAAAGGTGAGTAGGTGGAATGGTTTCTAAGGAACTGATTTTTTTTTTTTTTAAATCAAGCTGTTACTTCTTGGCCCTTATGTTAGAGTCTTTAAATATAGATTATTAATGTGAATGGCATCAGTAAAATATCCAGCTATGCAAATGCTTAAATATGTATGCTATGTTGGTGACTTTGGATGAAAGCATCTGCTCAGATAATGAATAATAATGAAGTGTAACACCAGCACACAGTTCTGCAATCTGATGAGGAAGGAACTAAAACATTCATTAGTGTATTATGTCATGGAAAATGGGAGAATTTGTCAGACAACTGAAATGGTTCAGATTGGCATGAAGTCATTAAAGAACTTTTTCATCAGCTGCTTATCATACATAACAATATAACTGTATCAATATAAAGCATTTTTAACTTTAAATGAAAATTTGTGAGAGTGTTTGAGGATGGTATTGAGGAAGGACACAGAATATGTGGTGCTTTACTATATCTGAGCTAGTGTGCCTGCACCTTGTTTACATGGGTACAGAAAATACAGTAAGCTCTAAAGCTCAGAGGAACGCAAAACATTTAAGACCATAAGGCCATAACACATCAATACATGTACTGATATATAGAGCTACACTCAAACTTAATTTAAGCAATGAGCAACATAACACATTAAGTCCAGATGCTAAAGTAAAAGCCTAAAAACTATCTTCAAAAATAACAAGGTTTATATTTCAATTTCAGAGAGAATGAAGTACTATGCAGTGAATAGCAGAAATACAACCACAAAGTATACTTTGATACAGATGCACAGCACATTTTTACTCCCAAGTTCAGGGGTAGATGTCTTGCTGTTTTACATCTGGCAAAAGGTCAGTCCAAACTGTGGTTTAGCCTCACCTTCAGAACAGGTGTCCCCTCTTCGACCCAAGCTGCAGTGGCAGCGTGACCCCCCGCTGTCATAATCATTGATGCAGAAGCTGTCAGAGGGGCATGCTGTGTCCTCACAGGGCAGGTCGTGTAGTCGAGGAACAGGACCCCTCCATGGATTCAAGGGGTTTGAGGGGGTGGGCACCAGGGCAAGGAATGTGGCTGCTGAGGGGGTAGGCACTAAGGTTTGAGGATTGGCTGTGGATTTGAAAGACCCAGGTGTCAAGGGAGAAGGAATAACCGTGGATGGGTCAACAGTGAGATCAGAATGTGTGGCTCCTGAGAGGGTGGGCACAATGTGAGGAGAAGGGACAGTTGCGGATGCAGTGACGGAAGAATACATGGCAGAAGAGGTGGAGGTGGTTAGTGGGGAGCTAAGCACTTCTGTGGTGGAGACACTGAGTGTAGAGACACTTGGTGTGGGTGTGATGAACATGACTAAGGCTGCGGTGGTATTGGAGGTAGCTATTGTCTTCCTGAATATAACATTTGCTGTTTCCATCTGGGAGGCAGGGCTTCCTGTTCGGGACCTTAGCTGAGATTTTCTATTCCTATGTCCTCTAATGATGGGAAATGGGGGGAACTGAAACAAAATGAAACACTAATTAAAACTTAGATTTTTGTAAGGATGATTTCACTGTAACTTCCAGAGACTCACCTCCTCCATGTAGACGTCGTAGTCTGAATCATCTATGTCAAAACCATCTTCTTCACTGATCCTAGAGCTGGTGAGGTAGTGCTGAGAATAATCTGCACTGCCTATTTCTCCTGCGCCTGTGTGTCACAGTACATGGATAGAGGAACAGGTGTGGAGGACGTCAGTATTTGAAGACTGAGGCCCATTCAAGTTGTCTTTTTCCTTCTGAGTCAGTTTCAAGGATTTGTATTTCAATATTGATGTACTTCCAGTACATAAACCCTTATACAAGGATATTCATATAAGTTTATAAGTACTTTAAATCATCCATCTATCCTTCAATTTTTATTAAGCCCTTTCCTGGTCAGGGTTGCACACAGTCACTCACACACTACAGGAAATTTATAGCAGCCAGCTAATCTGAAACACATCTTTGGACTGTGGGAGGAAACCCATGCAGACCCAAGGAGAAAGTAAAAGCACCACACAAACTGAGGTGGATTTAAACCTATGCACGAATGACCTACGTACTGTGAGGCAACGATGCTATCCGTTGCACCACCATTCTCAAAGACATTTTCCTATAATGAATGAAAAGTTATGGCAATTATGCATATAAATTATTGTTTATATATGTCCTTAAATATGACTGTATGTATAAGAATTTGAGTATATTTGTGATAATGGGTATGTTTGTGTGAGACAGACTGAGTGTGTGGTGATAGAAAGGCACTCTAGGTTTCTGTCACTGGGTCTGCTCAGCTACTAATCCTGTCTGGTTTAGGGCAAAGTGTAAACCTTCTAAGTGTAGCACTGGGACTCTGAGTGTAACTCAGGGGCCAACCTTCACACAAATACCACACATTTTTAAGATGCTTTGAACACTAGTTTAATCCTCCACCAACCACAGAGCAAGATTGGGTTGACTGATCCTGCTCCTTCAGACAATCCTCCTACCTGAGAAGATACCCCTGCTGCTGCTGCTGTGTGTTAGATTATTTACTCCGAGAATATGTAAGCAACTCCAACTGTCCCCTACTGTCACTCCACTGTGTCAAAAGATGGTAAAGATCCTTGATGAGGGCATCAATGCAATTCCTAAGCATCAGTGAGTTGGAAGAACCATCAAAATGCTTTAGTCAGCGAGTTATGGATTGTTTCAGGGCATCATTTATTCACCAGTTCTCTGTATCAAAGGTCAAGCAATAAAAAAATCTACCAGACACTCTTTATACTTGTGTAGTTTATGGGAATGAATAATACTATAACGGAACTGACCTGTGTGTCTTCAGTAAAACAAAATGGTTTATGATATTAATTGGCTTGCCATTGTGTTTTCATAGTTGCTCCTTGACAACAGCTTCAATGAGCAATAAAAAAACACAACAGAAGAGTACAGAGAATAAAAGTTGTAGAGTGGTGAAATGACACACAATAGAGTCGTCCCAATGATGCACTGGTAAAACTGCTATGTGAGCTAAGATGAGATGGTTTAAGAACACTGCCCATGTTCTGCTGGGTGGGGATAAAACATGGTTAATGTTGACAGAAAGAGATGCAGTCATCCAAGGCCCTAGAGTGTCTACCTATACCAAAATCTCACCGGTTAAAATTCGAGTGGATATAACTAAACTGGGAAAAGAACAAAAAGCACAGAACACCAAAGCACACTCACCGAAGGTCTGGACAGGGTCATTGGCAGCACTGGGTGGACTCACTCCATGCGAGTTGACGGCTCGAACAACAAATTGGTAGTGCGTGTCAGGAACCAGACCTTTCAGAACCATGGAGTGAGACTCAATTGGTTCCTTGATATAGGTCCACTCTGTGTCCAGCTCTGGCCTGTAAAACAATTCAGCAGGAAAATTTTTATTAGTCCCATAAAGGGAAAAAGATTTTCTGTAAAATTATTAATGATGATGTTTATGATACAGAGGTTCTGATAGCCGTAAGGTTTGAAGGGTAAAGCTACAGGGTATGTGTACACAATCAAAATCAGTGAACGCTAACAATAATATCTTGGCTACTCAATGCAGCCAGCAAGATATTTCTGACTGTGACAGTCATAGTGGAAGGCCTTTATTAAATAAATCCCATTTCTTTCTATTCCAAGGGGCCAAAGACTAAAGGGAACAAATAACTGTGTCAGTTCACGCAGACTTGGAAGGTACTGTGACTATGCAAGTGCTGTCCATTATGCTTGTATTGTTCCAGGCAGAGAACGAGAACTGAGCAGTTATAGAAAACATGGATCCATACGATTACTCCAGGCCATTATCTTTTTCCTAAGCACGTTTCTACATATCACTAATACCTCTGGCAAAATAGTTTTGGCTATAAAACCAGCTGTTGAAATAAATGAAACACATCTGTTGGTTCTAAGAACTCATTTTAAACAACTGACTAAATAATATGTCAATCCAGGGTCATGAATAACATCATACTGGTAGAGGTGAGCTACAATGACATATCAGACCATTAGTGATTTCTGTTACCATTGTTTGGACTCGAAAAAACTTTGAAAAGCTCATGGAGTGAATTGAGTGCTATCAATTCTTGCAGACTGACTTTCTCCCTCACTGACAGAGCACCGGGTTGTCACAGCAGTGACTCAGGGCTCATCAAGCACCTCTCACCTGATGTAGGCCACCAGGAAGTGCAGTACTGGCGAACTCCCCTCACTCTCACCCTGTCTCCATGACAACGCAAGTTCCGTATCCGACATGACGGTCACCCTGGGCTGCGTGGGTGGAGAGGGTGGCATGCAGGTATCTGCTGGGCACAAGGAAAGAACATGAAAAAACATCTTACTCTATATGCTCATACCCATGAAACATTCTCATTAATAGCAACAGAAACACATCAACATAAAAAGCTTTCTGTTTAGATTTACAGACCTTACACATAGCTGAGGTATAACTTAAACCCCTTAATGCTTTGTGTATTGTTGACCACAATCTATAACTTTAGTTTGCTCTGTCTCAAGGTCCATATCCAACATTTACACATGGTGACAATGTTTTCATGACCATTATATTTTATGGATATTAACGTATATATATTATTATACATATTAAGTAGTACGGATAAACAAACTTCCATGATCTTTATCGAAGCAGTGTTCAATAGCTTTATAGGACTATCTGTGGGTTTTGCTCCACTGATTTGGAGGATACACTAAAGGAGACAAATGAGGTAGAAGGCAGAGCGACAGAGAAAGAAGAGAGCTGACCTCTGAGGCACCTCTACCCACCTTGCGGGGCTGTGCTCACATCTCGTGGCATGCTGGGTCGCCCTTCACCCACCCAACCATAAGCTCCAACACTGACTCGGTACTGTGTGGATACAGCCAGGTTTCCTATCACCACATCCTGGAAGGGCAGACAGAGG
This sequence comes from Heterotis niloticus, assembly GCA_018136845.1. Lineage (NCBI taxonomy): Eukaryota > Metazoa > Chordata > Actinopteri > Osteoglossiformes > Osteoglossidae > Heterotis > Heterotis niloticus. The sequence continues at coordinate 37,325,344 of CM030889.1, read as the reverse complement.
TAACCAGCACCAGTCTGCTATGTCACTACCATGTAAGGCATCTTCAATCATGAGGTTCTAAATGCCTTACAATTGATTCTGACTGTTTTCATATCTTCAGTTGAAATGATAAATGTGAAAATTTCACGTACTGTATATGTCAACAAGGGGTGGAGTTGGGTAACTGATAAGATTCCAGCATTATTGGCTTCAAGAAACTTTTCTTTCTGATAAAGACTTTATGAAAAATTAGGTGTTGGTATAGAAATGTTTTGAAGCATTAATTTTATCATTGTACTTTTTGACTTAACTGACTTTACTTACTGCCACTTACTTACCCAATGACAATTATAACTTTATCATACATTTCTCCAAAGTATTTTACACTGTTAGTTTTTTACAATAAGCTGTTTAGGAAGATTTATACAGGTAGAGAATTTTTAATTTCACAATTTATTGCAAAGACCTTCTTCATGAGAGCTGTAACAAGAGGGAGATTTCAACCTGAGTCATTTGTGTGGAAGCCATTTATGCTGTCATTTTTATACTTTTATTCATGCTTCAGTGACTTGTATAGATGGATATTTTATCAGAACAGTCGGGAAAAGTGCATTTGTTAAGGGCCTTAGCACAGACAGTGGGCAGGATTTATGTGGCAAGGGTGGGGCTTGACTTGATGGTCAGCTCCCCAGTGTCGATCCCTGTCCTGGCACAAGGACTTGATGAAGAGCAGCTGAGGCTGCACAGGAGACACTGCCAACTCAGGGAAATAGACCACAGAGATAGAGCTTCTGATTTAGACAACAGTATTTGTCCATTTCCACCCACATCCCTTAGTAAGGTGACATGGTCTAATTTGTATTCTCTGAGCCTTCTTGGCACAGGTGGCTACTGTAGTAAAGTGTTAAGATCTAACCTGATCAGCTTCTGTACAACAATGCACTGTTAGGGAGCCCTTGCTACTTTAGCTGTATAAGTTAATTTGAATTTAGGTGTTTAAAACATAAAAATATTTGTCAATTCCAAAGTCTGAAGATGCAGAACATAAATATGTATAATAATGTTTGCAAAGCACTTACAAACTCAGCTTGTCCATCAAAAAGACCCTATAAAGAAAAGACAAGAAAAAAAGGATTTTATTTTATTTAGTTACCCACTGTTGAACAGAATTTGCATTATCAGTGTTTATCAGTGTTTATGAAGCAATTGTTTATGAAGTATAAAAAATTACTATCATGTGACTTGAGTGATACATTTGGTTTAGCTCAGTATCTTGAGACTGATAAACTGGACTCACAGTGGTCAGAATGTCCAACCCAAGAGGCACATCTAATGTAACTGCTGAGCTTGCAGGCCGATGATTCCTCATCTCCGTGTAGAAAATCTGTTGAAATACCATACACAAACGTACACCAACACTCATACTGTTCATCAACATATAGAGCTGGTTCATTTTTTTGGCAGTAAAAACCAACCCAGCTGTGCTGTACACATTTTTTTATTTGTTTGTTTGTTTGTTTGTTTAATTGTACCTGTTGCCACATGTAATTAGAACAAACTCACTTTACATCAGACCCAGGGACAGCAATAATCTTAAAAGAAAGCAGATTAGCTCCAACCAATAAACTCCAACCACAGATGAACCATCCCAGGTGTTTATTTCACAGCAATCATTTCATACTGAAGAAACAAATACTTCATTATTATTTCATCTCCCTGCCCTCTCGACTCCTCATCCCTGAATCAAAATGCCTGAATCTCTCAACTAGATTTTCAATGTCTTCATTGATACACACAAAAATATGGTCATCTCCCTCTGTATTGCTTTCCTATAGTTCTTCATAAAAGGTTTATTTGTAGCTCAGCAAAGACAACAGAAGAATAAGGTTGACAGTGGCATCATCTGATATGATTGTTACTCTCATCCCTTCTTAGAAATCAAATCAGCCCTCTTAAAATCTCAGTTTTTGCTTTTCCATTTATTTTAACCATTAAACAAAAGTAAGAAAAATTATGAAAGCATTAGAGATACTCAAAAACATCCCTGGCTGTACCTTTCTTCAAGCCTGAGCAGCATCTACAAAATGATCAGAGGAACAGTCTGTCTGTATTTTAAAAGTCCCTTTGGGAGTTTTGTTTCCACACAGCTGTCCTCTCTGGTAACAACTAACAATCTGTCTGCCACAAGTTTTTCCAGCAAGTCCCGTGCACTGGGGCTTAGCAAGCAGCTGAGCATGAGACCTGAGTGCTTGGGTTTTCATCAATCATAAATAGCTGGGACATTTGATTTATAACAGCCTCAACAATGAAATGACCAAAAGAACACAACTTCCTCCACTGAATTTCAGATACTGCCTGCCATGATTGTTTAGCTGTTCAATATTACATCTCATTTTGACCGCCAAAGAGGTGCTGTGACTCTTAATGTTCTAGTTAAAAGTTGCAATTTTCAAAAGCTGCCACGCATAAAAAGATCAATCAGTAGAAACATTAATCATTAAAAAACTGTCCTTCTCATCATGCCACAAATTTACAAAGATTCTCTTAACAGGGAACTGCACATGTGACCTTCACTGTTATCCACAGTATTTCTGTGCTTCATTTTCAGTACCATGCTTCAGCTTACTCACAAGTGTTGTGACATCATCTGATCCAGGTATAGCTTAAGACTGGGGTGGACTATACCTTATACCCGGTGATGGTGCTGATGTGTCGCCGGGGCATCCTCCAATGTACGCTAAAGGCTGTGCAGTTTATTGTTTCCAACTGGACATCCAAAGGTGGGCTGAGGCGCTCTGTAACATCAGGAAATAGCCAGTCTGTTAGCATATGAGTTGCCATGAGTCTGTTTTATTTCTTCAATACAATCACACTCCTACAATGACAGACCTAAAAAAAATCCGATTCATAAAACTGGATTAGGAATATCAGAGAGTAAGCGGCAGTTACATGAAACAGGTAAGTTCAGATAGTCATTGGGGAAGACAAACACTTCCCTAGTTTCGGGCAGTAGAGATTCGGTCCATCATTTAATTAAGTCATGCCCCTTGCTTGTGTTCAAAATAAAAAAAAAAAAAAACAGAAAGTAGAACAATGTTTCCACCCTTTAGGCAAGGGGGAAAACACTCCAAAAAACAGTCCAATAAAAGTTATTCAATAAATCTTGCTTCAAAAAAGAGAATCAACAGTCATCACAATAATTAAAATATACAGGTATTCCCTAAGATACAAGTTTCCTTGTAAACCAGTGAAAATATTTAATACACTTTACCAAGTTAGGATCAAATACGAGACTGATTATACAAATTTATGAGTACAAGAGCCATTTTTGCCATAACGTTAATTATGTCACAGATTCAGTAGATTTCACCTTACCAGCCGATGTCCAGAATCACATAAACTCATATGTAGGGAGGTACTGATTCTGAAGTAGTCAAAAAGTGAACTATGACTACCATATTTGCTAACTGTACTGTAATTCTGTCTGACCTCAGTCTCAAGGCTACTAAGGTTTCATATTTGCCTCCTGCTGAAACACTAAATGCAACACCTGCATTGATTGTTGCTCCCATTTAGGATTATAACCTGCCACTGTGATGTTTCACAGCGCATGGTAAATAAACGGTGTGGTACTAAACCTGGGATCTTATGTGCGGAGGCTTCACACAACTTTTTATTCATAATTGCCTTTGACTCAAGTGAGACCTAATTTCTGAAAACAGCAAAAAATTTCCTTTGGCACTTAATGAGAGTTAAAGAATTGTCGAAGGCAAATCGTTGTGTGGGGCAAACTGTGCAGTGTTTTCTGGAAGCTGTCTGTCTCCATTTTTCCCTCCAGTTATTTAGGGAGGCCAGAGTGTCTCTACAGAGTATCAGCAGCTTTGAAGTGACTGGAATCAGACCTCATCACCATGAAAACACACAAGGTTACGAATGCAGTTTACAATGGGAATGAGAGAAATGCACTGGGTTCTGGTACCATCTATCTGTCAGGGATAGCATCTGGTTTGGCTACTAACACCATAAAGGTTGAAATCCAGAGAGATACACTCTCCTTAATAATATATTTTTTCTGTCCTACTTGTCCATTACAAGGTCGTGGTGGTCCAGAGCCTATCACAGCAGAACAGAATGCCAGTCCATCACTCTTTAACTAGTCTTCCTAAAATTGTTTTTTTAAATATGGGAGAAAAAAGGATCACCTGGAAGAAACTGACAACATCAGTGAACACAAAAACTCCAAGTATTATTACGTATTATTGCTATCATCATCATCATCAAAATAGTGATGATTTTTTTCAGCTGTCAGCACTCCTATCTTTAAAAAATTGAAACTTTAAACAGACCAGTCCAGCAAAATTAAAGCAAAAGGCACATCTTTCTATGTCCCTGACAAAAGCAAAAAAAATTAGCTAATTTCCTGCCATGTCACGTGCTTTCTGTTCTACATGATCTGATCTCTTTGAGCACTGTGTCCTCCCTTTTGTAAACTGCAGAGCAGTTGGCAGCAATAAAAAACCCATGAAAGACATCAGATCAAGACATACAAGTGTACAATTTTGGCTAGTAGCTCTGATTTAATCTTGCTCCACAGGCAGTCTAATAGGCAATCACAGTCTGAACGTGTACCTGAGGAACACATCTGAAGATGCAGATCTTTGAACATTCATACTGTCTATATGGCTTAATATTGAGGCTCCATGCCACCAAGTATGGACAATATTCTTCAAACATGTAGAGATGTCACCTTCACATAGCAAGCAAGAAACTTAATTGCTAAATGATGACAAGCAAGAAGCAACAAAATCAATAATTTTAGCTAACATTTTTCTACAAATTGTGGTTATATAAGACTTGTTATCATTTATTCATTTATAGAGCTGTATATTTCAGTGTACAACAGAAGCAGGATTCAAACCTGGGTGCTTAACTTCTAAGATATGAGCTCTAACTGCTACACCACTTGCTGCCCCTGCAGTATTAACATTTTAATATGCTTTACATTAAATTACATTATTTGTAAAGCTGATCTTTTTCTTCAAAGTAATTTACACTATTAAGCTACTTTTAATGATTTACCATTTATACATGGTAATTTTTCTGCATCAATTCAGGGTAAATACCTTACCATAGCAGAAGGTGGAACAGAGACCTGGGTTATAGTAGCCTTGGAAAAAGTACCTGGACAGGGATTTTTCAATGAAAAAATACAAGCAACCTCCCAAAATGAAAAGCATTAATAAATAGCAAATAATCTTGGCTCAAAAGTTTACTTCATTTGTACATATGGGCGTGCCGCTCAACGTGCCCAAATATTTATGTACAATAACTGAGTGGTACCATTGCTCGTGTTAGTGAACAACGTTTTTATTTCCCTCAAATAGTTGGCAAATCGTCAAGCCCATTCTCGGAGTCCTGTAACGACCTACTGCCCGCTGAAGACCCCTCTTCGAAGAAAATATTGTCCGGGAAATGAGAAAATACTGCACCTAAGATCACCTTCTCGGAGTATCATGTCAAAGGCAGGATAATCACTATTATCGCTACATTTATTAGTACTGTTACTGTGTACATTTTTTTGACATGTACTGTAAATGCGTGCAAATATAAAGGATTTTACCTGATCTTCTGCCGCTGGTCCTCCGCACACCGACCGAGATGTTCGCCGTAGACATGAAAAGCAGTGAAACGAATACAATAATTCCGCGCCCGGTGCTCGAAAACGCCATGTCTCCTCTGCGTGAACTTGTAAAAGTTTCCGCCGTCCAAAATGTGCTCAAGCGTGACAGAGACGCGGGAAAATATGGATATTAACGATGATATTCCAAGGCTGGCTGTAGTGTTTGAGGAACTAGGAGGAAGGCGGGCACGCGCCGAGAAAAGAGTGGGGGAAACGAGCGAACCGCAGCGCGAGGAGGCGAGCGCGCGTCGCGAGCGCCACGGCCGCCGTGCGTGCACGCGCTTTGCCGTCGCGCGACTCGGCAGCTGGCTAACCGCGTGGAGCTAAGAGGATAAAAGTGGGGTTTAATCCACGCAGACGGGGAGGACAGACAGAGCAGAGACACGCATGGAGACAGAGACAGAATGGACCGAGGAGGCACCGAAGGGGAACCTTAGAATGAAGTCGCGGTTTGCGTCGTCATTCCCACGCGAAGGACCACAACGAAACCCAGCACTGGTCAGGTTGACACTTCAGTGGACTACAGTGACTACCATTTCTTATTCACCTCCCCGTCAGCGCACACACACACACAGTGTAGGGGTTGGGAAGAAACAGAGGGAATGAGAAGAGAATTACTAAACCTTACTCTTTTTTTTAGAAGTTTTTTGTATTATTGTTATTATTATTAGTGGTAGTAGTAGTAGTAGTACAACCCAATGAAAAAAGCCTTTTTCCCCACGGGTGAGCAAAGCCAGCCAACAACAACAAAAATCCCTCTCCTTCTGGTGTTAGTTATACCCTAACAAACAAAAAAACAAAGACAAATACACGTTCTGCCCTGGCTCACTAACCACAATAAAACCAAGAGAAAACTCTTCAAAGAAAAAGGCACTGATCCTTTTCTGGCAATTGCTCAATATTTACACTTACTCTACTGACAAAAATTCAACACCACTCACACTAGTGGCAACTCCCATGAGAAACAGAAACGATAAAAACAACTGTGTTTTTCTTCAGCATTTGGGGGAAAAAAGTGCTTCAAAAACACAAGTTAATAAGTTATCTACCGTTTGCATTTATTTTCACTTTATTTGTATTTCTTGATCATGTTTTACTATGGAAACCGTCTTCCCAGTCATTCTGTTTCCTCTGCTCTGTATCTGTCTGTCAGTGTAGCTCACAGCGCTTTTAGGGAACATCACAAACACACAAAAAGCCAAGGGGAAGATAACATCTGACAGGTTTTACAAATCAAACAGAAAGTGTTTTCTACATCTGTTTATGTTCTGTTTATACAGATGTTCCTTATTCCAGGGCGCTGCTGACTGTAATTCCAGCTTCCAGACTCCGCTGGCAGCAGCTCCTGTTTGCACGTCGTGCACATTTGCATAAAATGACCTTCAGAAGCCAAGATAAAATATTAAAATGGCAGGATTTCAGTGACATCCGTTCGCTTACACATGTGCAGCACGAATGAGATATTTTAATGTAGTATGTGTGTAGACAAGGATTACACCGCACTGAATTTAGCGTGTGAGACACCGATTAAACGCGTGAGTGACGTTCAAACAGTCTGTCTCAAAATTGGCCTGAAAAGACCCACCTTGTCTGTTTGTCAGTTTGATCCATGGCTAATCTGACATGTATGAAACTCAAAATGTAAAGGGGCAGCAGACTGTGGAGCAGTTAAGCTGCATGCACTTGCAGCCTGGTAGGTGGTGGTGATGGCTAGGGTTAGTGGTGGCTCAAGCCACATTTTTCACTCCTGCTGGAGGTTCTCACCCTGAATTACTACAGTGAAGAGTCTGTGACAAAATGTTAAATATGGACTTTGAAGGAAATGCACAACTTCTCTTTTATGGTCTATTTTATAAATTGGCACTTTGACAGGGCAGCAGTTAGCAACTATAATTATTAAGAAAGTGTAACGCTGAAGTCATATGTAAGGAAAGGATACGGTTCAAATCTCTTATGTGTGACTGCTGCTGTTGTGCCTCTGAGAAACATGCTTGACATAAATTGTTAGAAAGTAAATACCCAACTAAGTAACTCTGGTGTTATAAGCAGAGGGTCAGTTTTGTAATGTGTGGACAAAAGGAAAGAACCCGGTACACTCGTGTAGTGCGGCTTCCGTGAAACATTCACACTTGGATCTGAAATGGATTCGATGCATTGCTCTGCACAGCTGCACATATCTCCACATTGCCCTCAAGTCAAGGATTAAATTTATCTAGTGTAAGGGATCGATGAGTCTAATCAATGAATAGATTCTTTTTCAACTGACTAGCCTTTCTTTTTGCCTCCACCCAACTAAAAAGCAGTTTAATGATGGCCTCCAAGATCGCTGTTAACATTGCGGTTTCACAAAGAGTTTTCAAGCGTGTGAAGATCAAACGTAACGATGATCGATCACCGCAATTGCTATGAAGGCTCAAAGACTACTGCTATTGGAAAATTGTCTGCTGTCCATTATGCTTACAACACAAACTCATCCAGGAACAGTAGTTTGTGCATTTATCATGGCAGAGCATTTTCATTCAAATGTTCTGAGAAACTTTTGCTCTGTCAGCCAGCCCTTTAGTGCCAAAAGTATGTGGACACCTGAGCATCACACCCATGTGTGCTTGTTGAACCTCCCATTCCAAACCCAATGGCATTAATATGGAGCTGCATCTTTCTCTGTCACACCCACCACCTGCATGTCCTCTTTCACCACAATCATAAATCCCATAGAAAATATAAATACAATAGCTAAATCATAAGCAGTCAGAAAACGACACAAAGACAAAGACTAGATACTATTATGCTGTGCAACCCTGCACTAAAATTTAAATACTGCAAAATCAGTTAGAGTTAACAATTAATGCACGAACCAAGCACAACTTTTCCTCCACAACAACTAGGCAATGCGATGACATGAAACGATACTATCCAGTGAGCATGTCCTAAAAACACCACAAATGTTTGTTTTTAAACAAACACGCTTTTAAGAGTGCCTTCCTTCATTTTGGGTAGAGGAGGACACTAGAAAAACAACTGCGGTCAGAAATGATTAAAACTAAACTCCTTGGCGTGATCTTTTGTCCCCTAAATTGAAACTCATGAAACTGGTTGAGAGCCAATCTGGAAGAAGTCCTTGTGGACCAGACCAGTAATTACCCAGCTATTAGGGAGACAGGTTAGTCAAATCCCAGCAGTGCCCTGAGAGATTACCTCCTAATCTCCCCGGCCACAGGCTGGATCCCAGAGCGAGGATTATGAACCTTGAGACTGTCCTGGGTGTGTACTCAGCTTGTCCTGGGCCAAAGTTACCCCCTGCGTGCAAACAGGAGCAGCTTCACCGAAGTGTAAAACTGTGCCCTGGGGAGGAGTACGGCTGACCTTGCAGAGCTGCGAGTTTCCTGCCATCGTGCAGTTTCTTTTTGGGTTGTTCCCAGACATCCTAATGCTCCATCCTTCCACAGTTAGCAAAACATTTTCTTAAAAATATTTTTTGCTTTTTTGGAAACCTTACCAAGGCAAAACCCCTGCCAATACATTTAAATGAGAGTAAAGACTTATATACAAAAAACAGCATTTGGTGTCCAAATCCACGGACCCATGAAATGTAATACAAGTATTACATGCTCCAAATCTTCGGATAATTAAATCTGTTGTAGTAGAACATTCAAAAGGAAATGAAAGTTTCTATATAAATGTAAATCATGGGCAGTGAAATTAGAGAAGTTGTTAAATTTCACTTACAATACAAAAAGCTATTTAAATGCAGGAAGAGTAGATGCAGTAACATTAACTCACACAAATTCCATTTTCTGAAAGTGATTAGGCTTTAAATTATTTTTATGATGGATATCATTGCCATAGCGGTATACTCAGAGTTTGTCCAGTCATCTGTGTAGTTCATCAAAGAGGAAAGATAGGCTTCACCATTCTCATGCCAAATTCTTAAACCTGTGAAATTTACCACACAGTAAACAAAAACTGAAGCACATCTTTGCTAAGCACTCATAAGAGATGTTTATCAGAACTAATTGAATTTATTACTACTAATCATGAGTAGGGAAAAGCAGGGAAATTCTCTTGTTCAGGTTCTCTCTATTAAAAAATATTGTATAAATCCAAATTAATCATTAAAGAAGGAAACAAGACTGGAGTGCTGACTTTACATTCCCACATTTATGATCATTTTTTTATTTCAATTTCCTTTTTAAGTTTTGAAACTTTCAGGGAATTCACGGCTTGATTAATGCTCTTGAAAATATAAAATACGTCAAATTAAAAAATGGCCTCACATTTGTATGCATGTCTGTTTTCAGTAATTATTAAATATTAAATAAAGACAGACTGAAGGGGACCATACGGCATACAGACGCGCTGTGGTTAAATTACAGCTTTCCAAATTATTTGCTGTTTACCCCCACCTAAAGGACACCGTGAGAGGCGCACAAAACGAGCACCGCTGTCCGTCATTGAGACGGGGGCTTAAGTTCTCTTAAAAAATTATATCACAAAAATATTATTCAAAGCTTATTTCCATATCATTATATTATTACTTTGTTATCGACAATCCTCCATATCACACTAATGGCCCGTTTAAATTTCTTAACCAGCTGCATTTCAGTGTATTTCAGTACTTAAAGCAGCACAATTTTTACACATTTGAACTATGTGAGCCATGTTTATATGAAACAGTCACACACTGGGTGATGTAACTTGTACAGCATCAACCAGTCCACCTACTTCTACTGCTTTAATGTCCCATCTCTTCCCATCCTGCTGCAGCAGGAAACTGTATGACACCCGTTGAAGGCCTACAGAATCTCCTCCCTTCACGAGAGTTTGATAGACAAAGGAGCCTTTAAAGGGTAATGAAATCCATGTTAGCTCTGAATAAGTTAGTCTCCTGGGCTTACAGAAGAAGCAAGGTGCAACCTTAAAAATGGAAATAATTAGACAGTTGTTTCTTACTAATGGAAGTGTACCAATGTGTTCAGCTGGAGCTTTTGTTCCTGCTGAAAACAGATGTCCCCAGCTGTGCGGAAAGGGACGCACGAGAATGCACACGAGACAGGTCCAGACTGACAAGCGCCACTCAAAGACCATGATCGACTGCAGGTGTAAAACCTGCCTTTCTTTGCATAGTCTGTCAATAAGCATCGCGAGGCACGTTCTCCCCATACAACACAATGCATTATTTCCATGTCTGCTTTGTGCGCATACTTAATTAAAGCATATTATTCAGTCCACATTTCAGGTTAAAGAATTTGCATAAGGGAACATCCCCCCTCCCAAAAAATAGTAAAACTTCAAATTTTCTCTGAACATCTCCACTGCTGCTCAATTTTTGCTACAAGCATGGGGTCCTTGTGCACTTTCACAGTTCGACCACTAGAGGGCAGCCGCGACGTTCTCAAATATCCATCTTGGAAAAATAAGAAAAATTAACAGCTACTTTCTAGTCATTGTTGAGTATTTTGTATAATCCTCACGGTGAGCTTTATAAAAAGTGTCTTGAACTATGTAAATGAACCAGGTTTTCAACGAAGGACCCCATGTCTGCGGGAAGGTTACTGTGATGACAAAAACAAGATCAGGGAAAACTTATCCTTTACCATGCTAACATGCTGAAGGAAGGACCAAGTTACCTGCAGACGACAAGCTTTTAGTGGCTCAGAACAGTTTGCTTGCATGCTGGTAAGAAATGAGAGTCAAAGTAAGTCAATTGAATGTTTTCAAATACTGCCATGGGGTCAGTGTGTAAATATGATTTTAGTCCATCCCAGCAATAAGCATACATGCTTCTGGTGATCACATTTCAGCGTTGAAATTATGGTAATTTGTCAATGCCGTGTACAGACATGCAGTAGTGACTCAAACACCAGTCAAGCAAGTAGAGTATTCACTCATACAAGTGATTTTTTTTGTCTTATCAAATACTTCAAATGTTCATTTAGCCTTAACAGTCTCCTCAGAAAAATGGCATAAACTTAAGCAGGATGACTGACATTTGGCTATTGTGTTTTGTTACACCTTGGTGATATCACAGTGTCAGAAATGTGCTCACTGTACCCACAAGAAACCGTGTATAAATTACACATCAAAGCATGACTTTGTTCCTGTCAAACTGTAAAACAGGAGCCGTGGTTAATGCTCTGATTGTTTAATAACAATGCTTTGGGTGATGGCTTACACCCTTACCTTCAGCTGAAGAAGGTACTTACCCTGAACTGCTGCACTGGACATCCAACCATACAAATGTCTAAACTTGAAAAGTGTGAGATAGATACATTTGGCAGAAAAAAAGTATTTTGAACAAATGAATAATACTACTATATAGAAACTGTTCATGTGTGATAGCCTTTACCCAAGTTCGCTGCTTTCCTCTGGTGTGTCCACTGGCTTGAAGTGTTTATGATACCGGAATTCCCAGAGTTTATAAACAGATATTATAACTCAGAGCTCTACTGATAACAGAAATATTAATGACTTCAGCCGTGATGCATGGGACAGGACATCAGAGGAAGTAGATCCATAAAATTTACAAGGGTTTAAAACTGCCTGGTTGAAGATCCCTCCAACGTCTCTCCATAGTAATTACACAAATATTATCACTATTATTTATTAGTCTAAGTTTAAGGTGACTTTAAATGTTAGGTTAATATACAACATTGTACTAAAATTCTTGGCCAGGAGGACTTCAGAGACAGTGGCTTCTTCCGGGGCATTATCATGGGAACAGAAATTCAAACCCGGGACCTTTGATTGTCAGCAGCAACTATAACCACAATACCACCGCCGGCCCCTTTAATAGGCATTCTTCACATGCAAGGCTAAGAAACAAATATTGCACAAACAGCTAAATTAGTCCATCAGGTGCCTCTAACGCAGAAAGTTTCACACTGCTATTATCACTATTATATTTACAGCTCTTGTAGATAGAAGACCTATTATGCAATGTAGAAAAAAAAAAACGATTACTCCCAGGTTTACAGCAGGTAGCAGCAAGTCATGTGGTTACACATGGACTTGTGACCATGCAACTGCATGTCTAGAGCTGAGGAGGGACCTCACTTTTGCACTTTGGTAAGTATCTCACCTAATTTGTGCTACAGGAAGCCACATAACAACTAAGTTAATGATGACATTTTATATATAGACTATAACTTATATGGTGAAAAGTATCTGTCGCTGAAATGTATAATGTAAAGTAAGGCTGTACTTGAAACAGTACATAGCAAAGTACCTTAACCAGTCTGTTAATGAGGTGTGCATTTGCACAGAGAGAAGAACAACGCCACTGTTTACATCATTCTCTCCCTATAATACTGCGTATGGCTTTTTCCTTACTGTTCATGATAAAAAAAAAAAAAAGTGCTGAAAGTCAGGGAACTCAATGCTCAAAGTTAATACAAATAGCCTTCGCGCTACAGCTTCAGAAAAAGAGCTGAAGGGGAAACTGACATCCTCCTCTGCTTTTGGCCACGAGAGAGGCAGAAAACCCTGGCAGAATAACACGGCGCTATGAGGCACACGGTCGTTCATCCATCGCGGCAGGCTGGCAGCGTACAAACATAATGTGGTACAGGACCTGTCAATCGTGCTACAGGGGGCTGGGTGAGGTGATCACCGCACACACCAGGGCAGGACCACTCCTCTCAAAATTGCACCTGCTTCGCACAGCAAGTGTGAGTCATATGGTTTTATGAAAGCATGCTTTCAAAACTCTTTTTGGACAATCTAGCAATTATATCCCCCGAAGCTCTGTCACATCAGGTGATCCTGCTTCTTCCAACCAGCTTTCGAGGTTTATATTATCCACGGTTTCCGTGTGTGAGGCTACAAAATTCCTGCTTATTATTATCCTATTATGAGAGATCTGAGTCCAGAGAATCCCGGATACAGACCTCAGACCATTGTTGCTAGATTGTCTGACCTTGATCGCCCATGGTCACAATTTCTGAGGACCCGGTCCGCTGATTTCAAGGTCGCCAACCCTCCCAAGTCCCATGTACTCAGCTTGTTTTCCTTTCTGTCATAACTATACGGCCTTGTTTGTGCTGTTTGAGGCAAAGTTCAAGGATGCATTTAATAGGATCTGTGGCCTGTTAGTCTGCAAATTCTGGACAAATCTGTGATTGAAATGTCTAGCTCAAAGGCAAAGATACCTTTATAATGTAAGGGGCTCTGAAGAACATTGTGGAGGAAGCTGTGGATGAGACAAATGATATCAGCTTCAGTCAATACCAGAACCTTAAATCTGGGTTTTTAAAAATGAATTCCAATAGTTCTTCCAAATTTAAAGTACATACATTCAGCCTGCTTTGTGAAGGTACATGTACACCTGTGGTAAAATTTGGCATCAAAAGCTACACTGTTTAAAGCAGATGTAGAAAATGCAGTTGAAATACCTGTAGGGAAGTTGTTCTTGTACTCTTGAGTAACCTTTTCCTGTAAAATATGGATTAACGGATTAAACATTACTGCGTACTCAGGTTAGCATTTATACACCTAAAAAACTAGCTGTAACAATGAAAGAGTGCAACCGCAAGTGATGCATCTGCTTAGTAAAAAGTATACCTGCTGCAGCCTTCCAGTCTAAAGTGTGGCTGCCCATGAGGTCACACTTTTGCCATCGCTTTGGAATCTTGCAGAGCTGTTACTAAGTTTGTTTCGCACGGGGTTATTTTTTAACCCAGATATTGCTGTTCCGTATGAGATACTCTCAGAGGCACAGGTCAGTGTCGGTTACCTCCATTATTACAGGTGGCTCATATGTCTGCCATAAAAAAGAGCTGACAGTAGCCACTGGTTTCAGCTGTAGGTTTCAGGTTTAATCTGGTTATGATATTCTTCATGTTGGCGGCCACTGCCAACACCTTTAAAAGACTGAGAACATTATGTAACTTTTCACTTAATGTTCACTGGATATAACTAGTGAACAACGTGTAGTCTAGGTGCTTTAATACAAAGCAGTTTGCACCCTTTACCATTTGATCTTGTGTTTTATTTATTTATATATGAAGTAACTAAGAGATGTGCTTTTGTTATTAATGGCCCCCCAACAATCTGAAACTGTATATGAATCCTCAACCTCTGGATCATGAGTGTTTGACGCACAACCTGCTGACTCTGAGGTCACATCTCGACCAGGTGTCTGCAGGAGAACTGCTCCCAGGTGGAAGAACTAAGAAGACTCATTGCTCCTTCTCCCAGTACCCCACCACATCTCTGGCACATTGTTTATCTGCTTTGCTTCAAAGGCCTCGTGTGTCTTAGCCTTTAGACTCATCTGGACTTTGCCACAAATAACTTTGGTTAACTGTCTCAAAACAACCTTATTGACAGGACAGACTGCTTAAAAGCAGTACAGGGGGTAATATCTACGGAGCAACACCCAAGAAGACAAAGCAGGCCTGGCAGCAAATAGACTAATGTCTCATTTAACAGCTCCAGCAAACTTCCACAAGGATCAGCACTTGTATCTGGACCTGTGGACCATGTACCATATGTGTTTGACTGTGTTTGTATGTTTTGGGAGTGACACCAACACTGTAGATTCAGATATGGATACAGCTACAGATAATAATCTTGATGTGCGACGTGGCTAAGGTGATATTCAGAGGCTTCTCACCACATTGTAACCTCTGCAGTGATTCAGAGGGCAAAAGGCTTGTGCTGCAGGCAGCTTTGAGTGGTACAGTAGCCTTGGCATGCAGGACAGTGCTGGTTGCTTTTCTGACAGAAAGCAAAAGCCAACCAGCAGTTATCATGTTCTACCTGTGTTCCAGTGGAATTTACTCTTTTAGGCACACAAGGGATTAACCCTTCATGACCTGTGATTTCCAGCTGGACAGCTTGAAGAGTTAGGATATTGAGAATAATAAAGAAACATCATCAAACAGACTGTACAGAAGGCCCATGGACATGTGCAGAAAAGCCTGAGCTTATGCATCCCTCATGTTGAACACGAGGCCAAAATTATCCAGACAGAACATCTCAAACAGTGGCAAAGGCCCTGAACTGCCTTCAGCAGCTGATGTATTTGTTCACTACAATAAATTGACTTTCCATAACAAGTTGCAGATTTGAGTCCAGCAAAGTGTCCTGCTGCTACAACCAAGAACTATGTACTTAACCTGAATTGCTTCAGTAATACACCCTGCTCTGAAAATGCTTACAGAGGCAAGCTATGTAGGTCACACAGAAGAAGACTGTCTGAAAAGCAAACAATAAAAATAATAAAAGTAAGAGTATCTGAGAATGCAATCAAGATTTTGCTTGTGGTGAAAAAAACAGTTTGACCTTAAAGAGAGGAGGGGAGAAAGATCAAATAATGATAATAATAATAATAATAATAATAATAATAATAATAATAATAATAATAGTTGTTCAGGTTTTCAGGTGACTCACATTCAGTATTCACCTAACCTAATAATGATTATGATGATAATGATGGCATTCATGACAACGATAATTTAGCAAAGTAAAAATGCATGCCTTAAAACATAATAAAAAATTATTTTATTACTTATTTTAAAACAATTTTTTAAAACTAAGGTTTATCGTTTTTATGATTTATCCATTATTAAGTGGTTTTTTTCTTTCAAGATTGTGTGGTCATCGTTTACCTTTGCATATTCGATGCTTTAATTTTTCTAGATTTTCTGTTATCGAAGAGGTATGGAAGCCAATGCACTAGAAAGCCCTGTACAAGTGCAGTAAAGTTATTATTAAATATATTATTAAAAGACAGTATGAAGTAGCCAAGCACATGTGAGCTGCCCTCTGTCTCCTGCCAGTCACTAAAGTTCGTTTGCAGTCAAATACATTATTTCTTTTCTAAATGAGTCCAAAGCTGAACTGTTTCTGTACTTTAGTATTTAATTTCTTTATGAGATTCCTGTGGTGGAGGTTTTCAGTTAACTCCACCACAGGAATCTCATAAAGAAATTAAATACTACACACAGCGAATTACTATTATTAATATTGTTAGTATCAGTACTAGTAGCAGTAGCTGGAATAATAACAATAATAGTAACAGTCACCACATGCATGATGCACGACCTCAGAAACTACAGCACCTACGAGAAAACAATCTTGCTGACATCATTTTTGCATCGCAGGAATGGAGCTCTGAGAATACCGACCGACAGGACTGTACTGGGTAACCTCTCCCCATGTGTCCCATCTCCAGTTGCTGTGCACCAGCTGCATTGCCAGCTTTGATGGTTCAATGACAGAAGGATCAGACTAACTGAAAAAAAGCAGAGATGAAGACTGGAGAGAAATGCACTGAGCTTCTGCAATGATTACGGCTGTGGAGGAGACGTGCTCTACAAGTGGTGCGGGTGCCATTATCCTCAAAACTGGATCTCTCTCTACTGGTTACGGGTGTATCAGGATTCCGTTTTACGTCTATACAACCAACCTTTCCAAACAGAGTTAAAGGACACTGATCCCCTGGGAGTCTGACACTACACAGACAAGTCTTTTTCTCCTTCTTCCTGAGGGGCACCCTGAAGTAAAGCAAAGATTCCCCCATTATTCTGTGCTCTACATTAAACATGGAAAGATAAATGTTTATTCCTTTCAGAGCACACGGTTTTCCTCACTGCGCATCAAGTTTATTACCATGGCACATTTCAGTGTTAGGTCGCATGGCTGTGGTCTAGCTTTTGGTCTGCTTTGTATCTGTCAGAAAGGATGGCGCTTACCCAAGGTTCACATGAAGCATAACAAAAATTCAGACACATGTCCACAGTTTTATTCAGACAAAAAATGAAATAATATTACAGAAAAAAACACCACAGGTGTCAGCTGCAGGTACAAGGCAGTTGATTATAAATTATTGCTCATTTTTTATAACAATTAATGACCCAATGGGTAATATTTAAATATACTCAGTAGCAGCAACTCTAAATCTATACAAGTCAAGCTGTTAAATAAAAAAGTTCACATTGCTTTATCTAAAACCTTCAATTTCCTCTAATAGCTGACTGAAAATCAAATATTGCATTTTTTTTTGCTGTTCCTGGGTACAGATTTTAGGATAAGTGTAACCTGTGAAAACACAGTAGCGACTCATCTTTAAAATGCTTATATATGACTTATGATTCCTATGACTGTTCAACGTACTGGCACACTTCAGTGAATTTTCAGCTTTTTTATCTTCTTCATTTTATATTTTGTGATACTACAACATGATATGCGATCAGCACACCTTATATATCATCTGCGTTAAAGTATGCATGGAGATAACATCTAAGTCATAGCTCTTATCAAATATACTGTAAACTTAACAATATACTTAAAAATTCTGGTTGTAGTAAGGCACAGTTTATAGTTTATGTTTTGTTTGTGATTTACGATAACTGGTAGCTTTGGTTTGTTCTACATGTTGCTGCAGAATAAATTCCCTACTACCAAGCTTATGCCTATATGCCACATGTGTGTACGTGTGGAGAAAACGATCGCTTGCACATTCCTGAAGCAGTGAAGAAAAATGTCATATGTCATCTAAAAATGTAAAGACACAACAGTAAAAACAAAAATTACAAAACATGTACTGTATATGTGTGGCAAGTTACAGACCAAAAATAATGTAAAGCATATTCGCTTTTCTAGATCAAGAAAATCACACCATGCATTAGGACACTACTGTTTGCATTCGATGGAAAACATTAATATTACAACATTTAAGCCAGTATTAAAACTTGATCAAGTATAAGTTTACAAACACAAGATGGATTACTGGTTATCCCCCTCACCAAAATAATTTGAATGTTTTTTTACCTATAAATGCACTGTTTAACTGTTGATAAAATTTCAAAACTTGAAAAATAGGATCTAACAGGGAAAAATTAAATGTGTTAAGAAAGGTGTTGAAACAATGATTTTTAAGGGATATGCCTAAACAAATAACAGTGCCTAAAGTGCATCACCTGCAAAATTACAAAAATTAGAAGAAGGAAAGGAAATTTCAGAAGGAGTTTTTATACTCTGATATTTAGTTATTTAAAATCTTGCCAACCCATGAGAGCATGCATTAATGTTTATTGTCAGGTTATTGGGTTATTGCTTCAATTATTAATTTGTAGAAAAATGAAAACCACTTTTATTTTGGGGGCAAATGGCCATGCACTCTGTGCTGGACCTTTTGATGTCAATGACCTATTTACTTTTTACAGCTGGGCGGGGATTGCAGTATCTGGCAGAAAAGTGTTTGACACGCGTGCAAAACCCATGAGACGTTGTGTGGTGGGACTCTGATCTTTGGCCCTGGCCTCTGGCAGGAGAAAAGGAAGGAATGACACACAGAGTCCCCCCACCCCAAAGGTTCCACCACTGCCTGCGTCGACCACAGGGAGAAGCTAAACACCTGCCTGTTTCCCTTTAATACATGTAGGCCCTACATCCAAATATTGCATTTTCCAGTCCTATCCAGGAAACCGGCAATCCTGGAACCTTCAAAAGGTTAAGAATGAACTTAATGTTTAGGACAAACTGCCTCAGAGAAAATTCTAAGGTAAACTATGTAAGGTGCCTTGTAGAAAGCTGCTGGACAGGTATGATTTTAGAAGGAAAAACTGTATATCCACACTTTAATTCTATTTTTCCCAGTTTATTTCTTTCTCTTCTGTGAAAAATGTGGCACAAAAATTTAACTTTCAACTAATAATTTTGTTCTTTTGCAACAGTAAAAAAAAATACTAGAAAAATACCTGTAGTCACAAAAATTCAAAAGCAAATGTGAGCCAATTTAGAGAAATTTAAGCAATTGCACACATATCGAAATGGACATGCCACGTTAAATGACTAAGCATGTAGAGTTGCTCTACATGCATTCGACTGCTAAAATAAAGATACATTATAATACTTTGTAGATAAATTGTTTTTAAATAAATCACTGAAATAGTTTTTATATCTCTTATTTTATCATCAGTAATGCACATTATCTGTTGTCAAACACATGGTTCTAGGGTTATCCATGTTTTTTCCAAAGTTAGTAAATTGGACATTCAGAAATTAAATCAAGGTCAAATGTGATCCAGGATTATCAAATAATCCTATAGAAATCCCAGATTACTTTGTATAGAACAAACCAAGATCAGCCACACAACTCCAAATTCAAGTCTTTCAAATTTAACATCATTCCTAAATACTCTACTGTTGTTACTTCTCAAGTTCCAAAATCATGTGAAGGTTCATAAATCAAAAAGAAAAAAATAAACAGCATTGTTAAAGAGTTTTAGGTGCAAATACAAAAGGCACCACTGTTTGAAGAATATTGTAGTTCTACCTTCTATCACCTTCTATGACACCCCTGTAGCTAGATTTCTGATGGATGACTGCATGTTAAAACTTCTTGAAAAGTCCTGTTGCAATCAAAAAGTCAAATCTGACTTCAAATAAAACAGCTAAGGAACCAGATTACATCAGCGACAGGCTTCAGAATCCAGTGGAACAAGGAAATTATTTTCCACAGTGTGGCACAGGTAAACAACAATGCTTGAATGTTAACTACATTAGTGATGTTTGCCTGGGGTTATGTTTCAAAATTTGGTCTCACAGGTGCTATCTTCTAAATGGGACACAGACAGGGAGAGACAGAAAAGAGGAAAAAAATATATGTGACGGTCAAAATTGGTAAAAGCTGGGCACCCTGCCAATCACAAGAGCTACGTATGTGAGAATTCAACCCTAGAGACATATCTTAGCCCTGCAAAAGATTACACCTTGCCATTGCTTCAGACCCTTCAAATGTTATCCATATAACCTGTGTCCAATAGGCACCAACCAGGTCATTTACTTATGCTCATTTACGATTACTTACCTGATTCATCAAGGCTTTAGATTTTTTTAGGCATGTTTGAAATTTTATCTTCCATGTGCTCACTCCAAGATATCTGTGTTTTCCAGTTTTCACCAAGTTTACAGTATGTGCTATAGTGCTGTAATGCCACTTACAAAACGTGTCCAAAAGGGTCAATTAAAAACAACTAAAATAAAAATTCCAGTATAAATCATTTTTCTGTTTAAAAAAAAAATTGGAGGACCGTAACTTAAACAACTCACTGACATTCTATATGGTATGACAGATAAAATGAATGGTGAGATAGCAAACTAATGGAGAACAAGGAGAAAGGAGTATGCAAATCCTGACTGGATCTTTCTAGGAAATTTTATTAAAAATTTCCTATAAAGGCAGACAGGTGAGTTTGTCAACGCCATGTACGTTAAACTAGTAAAACTTGCATTCTACAGTAAAAATCTATGTGCACATGTGTACGCAAAGAGGCCCTTGAAGGTGTACATCCCTAGAACAGCTGTAAACAAACACATGCCTATGTGAAGGTGCAGGGCTCTGAGTTAAAAATTTTCAAAAAGCCACAATGAAAAATAAATGTCCAGATCTTGGGATGATTTCCAGAAAGCAATTTCTTCCCCCACACAGCGCTATCGCAGATACTACCCATCTTACATGACAACAGTCGCATGGCAGGACTACTAAACTGCTGCAGGATGAGCAATTTGTAACACTGCTGTTACGCTTAGAACTGATCTCCTTGAGCCGAGACAGCAAAACATACTTCATTTATTGATCACCACACACCATGACCAAGGGCAACTTCATTGTTTTTTCATTATACACATCATTGGGGTCTAAACCTCCAACCTGAAAAATCGATCCGAATGGTTTAAAACGAGGTTCGGCATGGGGGTAGCAGGTAGCGTGCAAGTCGCCTTTCAGTCTAAAGGCCCGAGTTTGAATCCCACTTCCTGCCGTAGCTCCAATGATCAAGGTTGGCAACCAGAACTAAAAGGGTAAGGATCACCACGGTGTATAAACAGATAACTGTAAATAGCCAAGTATGCAAGCCGAACAGTGCAGGTGGATTTGAAGAAAAGCATCGGCTAAATGCATGAATAAGTAAGACTTTGTGAGTGCGTTATATGTTGAAAATAGCTTGTAAACTGCATATGTTACACAGATGCCCTCAACTGTTTAAGTTCTGAACACAGCTATAACGGTGCAGCACTGGAGACGAGCGTTTGACTTGGTTGCAAAATGTTCAGGTTCATTTGAAAGTAATATTAATATACATTATTAGGTGACCATCTCCACGGTCTGCATCCATCCCGAAGTCTCGCCCCTCCTGACAGACACGAGGGAAGAAGGAGCGCTGGAGGCCGGACTTGGACCCACGTCAGCGAGCTGAAATTTATAAATCTATGTTATCGGAGCGCATCCCGGGGCTGGGCGCGGGCGCGACGCATCTGTGCACATCTGTGCGAGTAACGCGGGTCCCGAACCCTGCGAAGCTGCATCTGCTTCTTTCTCCGCCGCACATAAAACCACTACCAGGGTTTTTTTTTTTTTTTTTAATCTTTCGGATCAGGGATTGGCGTTCGGATTGTAATTCCGTGTATTTGTCGGATTTCTTCTCGAAGAACACCTACGGCTCCCCAGGTGCTGTGCGTCCACTGCGTCCTGCTTAACTGGACCAGCCACTCCGATCCAGCCGAGATTCGACATGCGGGCTCCTCCAGCGCTGGATCCGGTGCCAGCTCCCCGGGGCAGCATAGCCGCGACTGTTTAAAGATACAAAACTTGGGTTTGGCATTTTCCCCGTTTCGAGCCCCGGATCGTGAAGAATTCTAACATACAGCTCCGTTTTGCAGTTTTTTTCTCTGACTGCGGGTCTGCATGGACCCACATGAAGGTGAGTGTGGCCGTTCGTGTTTAACGAATGCCTGACAAATCCTTTACGAAAGTGACCATGTTCGGAACAGGCATTAAAGTAGTCATGCCGGGTTTCGTCTCTATCTGGCGGCGTTGTTTTAACGCGACGCCCGGCAGCAGCAGTCAGATACGAAGTGCTTTCCCGCTAAACGGGACCCTGCGCGACCGGTTTTGGGGATTAGAGCCGGAAACGGGGTGCCTTCTGCCACATGGCTCGCAGCTGTCACTTTGGAGCCAGGGGAAGCTTTACGCACCGAAACTGTTCTAGGCTTTTACTCGTTGATACGAGCGGTTCCTGTCGGGTTTCACAATTTTAATTCAGAACAGCGGTGGAGAAGAACCCTGCCTAAGCAGCAAGCGCTCCAGATCTGCTCCCAGTCACAACAACCCTGATCTGGGATTGGATCTTGGGCCAGAAACCCGAGTGGCATGGACCCCCGGATCACATTTCTGCATTTTCACTGTATGATCAAATCTTAAACATTATTTTCAGATGACGTTTTTTTTGGCTTCGCTTAAGTGGCCCTGCAAACAATAGCAGCGGGCACGGAAAATATGTCTCAAGTCACAGCCGAACATTTCTGCATCGACACAGAAATATGTTCCACTGCCTATTTGGGCGAAAATGTGAAGCCAGCAGCAAGCAGGGCCGTTAACACCGTTCCCGTCCAAACCCTATTAATTCATTAACTGGTTAATAATGGATGACTCGAATGGACACCCGATGAAGCTGTTTAATTCGTCTCTTCCTGCTTTGACGCAGGTTCTTTCATAGGACTCGAGTCTAAAATGAAGTTATGGGACGTGCTGGCCATGTGTTTCTTGCTATTGAGCGCAGCCTCTACCAGCCCGCTCCTCCAAAGCTTGAGGTCTGAGATGAGGCTCCGCCCCTTGGCGCCGGCGCTCGGTGCGCGGCCGCTGCAGCTGGACGACGATGAATCGGAGCCCGGACCTAACTCGCCATCCGAATCTGTACCGAGACTGCAGGACTCGAACCCGGAGCACCACTGTAAGTTACATTCCTCTTAGCATGTACTGCACAAGCTTACATTTTAGACATTTGTGTTTTTACCAAGGCAGTTCAGCATATTAATTCTTCCAAGTGCAAGTACGTGTTCCTTAGTGATCGTTTACTCATCCTTTTATAAATCCGCCATAATATATGCATCCCCGTCTTAGTCTGTTTCACAGTCTCTCGGATTTCAACTCAACATCTGTGCACTTGATACGAGCCTTTGGTTCTGAAGCACATGGTTCTAATAGGCTGCACACCCTCACGGTGAAGTTCAGGTCTGTCTCACTGCTGAAAGCGAAGGGAGAGAATTTTTCATGGCAAAATCAGACCCATCGCTTCTGTATCCTGATATTGATATTGCCACAAAATTCTTACACCCTTTCAAATGTTTAAGCCTCATTTGTTCCTCTCAGACCGAGCAGATTTGTTGTGTTGACATGTCTCGTATGGCAGAATACAGAGATTAAATCATAAAGACAAGCAAGTAGGACTCCCAGCTCCTCAACAAAATGTTTGGGCTGAGCGGTAAAACAATTTTAACCTCGACCAGAGGCTGTGGCAACTTAATCACGCTCACTTTACGTAGAACTCCTTCCAAATAGGACCATTTTCTGTATGCAAAACGTAACACAATTTATAATGGACCAGAGGCTCTACAAATCCAATTTCTACAGATGCAGTCATCCTTCATCGGTAACTGTTTGTCTAGTTTAGGATCATGGTGATCCAGAGCCTGTTGTGGAATTGTAGGCGGTGAGGCAGGGTACACCCTGGACAGGACAGCACTCCCCTGCAGGGCAGTCACACACTTGTTTGCTCATGTATTCACATGCACACTAAGGCCACTTGAAGTGCACCTGAAACCAATCTCTGGACTGTGAGAGGAAACTGTGGCACTCAGAGAAATCCTACCCAAACAGTGGGAGAAAACTCTTTGTATATGTATTTCTGCTGCTGTTTTATTTCATGGCTGACACGATTATTCAAAGCAGAATTCAGTTCTACCAATTGGTAGACGGTTAGTTACCTGGAGCAATTCAATTTAAAGGGCACTTTTTAAAGGAATAACAGTAGGACCCCTTTGGGATTAAACCTTCAGCCTTCAGATTATAAGTGTCCTCATCAGTCATTCTGTTTTGTCAGTTTGTCTGCCAAATGAGAGAAAACAGCACTGTTTCTGTTTAGGTGACTAGAACAATGAACAGTGTCTGCTGCACACGCAGCCTTCTTACCTGATGATGCTGAAACAACCTGGTGATGTGTGGACTAAAGGAGATGTCGATTTCTTGGGTGACAGGTTATCTCAGCATTGTCCCAGCCAGAAGAGCTTGTTCACGTCCCTTCTTGTGCCTGTTTGTGGATGTTGACAAAGAATACAATAGAACAGAATAGAATAGAATAGAATAAACCTTTATTATCCCACGAATGAGAAATTTAGGTGTTACAGAGCTCTTATCAGAAAGGGAATATAGGAGAAGAACAAGTAAGTTAGTATTAAGAAGGACAAGAACAATTAGTTTAGTAATCTATGTACACAAGTAAAATAAAATAAATAACCCTATATACATCAATAAGTTATAAATAAATAAATTAACCAATTCAGACTGTGTTGTGCAGTCTGACAGCTGCTGGTAGAAATGACCTGCGGTAGCGCTCCTTCCTACACTGTGGATGTAGGAGTCTGCTGCTGAACGAGCTACTCAGTGCTCGTACAGACTCATGTAGGGGGTGGGAGGTGTTGTCCATGATTGATGTCAGCTTGGACAACATCCTCTCCTCCCCAGCCTGCTCGATGGACTTCAGAGAACAGCCCAGGACAGAGCTCGCCCTCTTGACCAGTCTGTTGAGTTTCCCCCTGTCCCTCTCTGCAATTCCGCCACACCAGCAGACCACAGCATAAAGGATAGCAGACGCTACCACAGTGTCATAGAAGCTCCTTAAGAGAGTCCTGTTGACCCCAAAGGACCTCAGTCGCCTTAGCAGGTGAAGGCGACTTAGACCCTTTTTATAAAGTGCCTCCGTGTTTGTGGAACAGTCCAGTTTATTGTTGAGGTGAACACCCAGGTATTTGTACTCCTCCACCGTTTCGATGAATGAACCCTGGATGGTCACTGCTGTAATACGGGGTGACTTCTTGCTGAAGTCAATCACCAACTCCTTCGTCTTGCTGGCATTGATTAGACAGGTGCAAACTTGTAATTCTTCTAAGACAAAGAGTATGTTCTGTTATGCACTGAGTTGCCAGTTTATTAGGTATACCTGTCTAATACTGTTGCACCTCTTTTGGCCTTCAGAACGGTAAGAATTCATCTGGGCATGGGTTGTACAAGATGCAGGAATGTTGTACCGTGCAGAAATGATTGAATTATGTACATGCTGTCTATTGGATTGCTGCAGAATCTTACTGCGAGGAGCCTTTTCCATCTCATCTTAGAGATGTTAGATATGGTTGAAATCAGGGGACCATGCAGGCTACTGAAACGTGAAAATGCAGTCATGTTCCTGGAATCATTTGGTGATGATATATGCCTTGGGACATGATGCATTATCACGCTGGAAGTGTCAGTCTGAGTCTAAACAGATAAACAGTTGCTATGAAGTGATGAATCTTGTCAGCAACAATGTTCAGGTATCTCCCGTTGTATCAGGGGCCCAAACGTGCCCCAGGAAAACATTACCCACACTATCACACTGGCATCACCAGTCTGTACTGTAGACACCAAACAGAGTGGCTCCATGAACTCATGAGCCCTTCTTATTCCACAAACTTTGGCCCTTCTGATCCACAAGATGTTTTTGTCCACAGGATCACCCATCGCTGGTGTTTCTTTTGTTTTTTGCAATGTTCTCAGTAAACCCTTGAAACGGTTGTGTGTGAAAAGTGGAGGACGACAGCCGTTTGAGAGATGCTAAAACAGACACATTGAGCGCTGAGCATCATGCTATGTTCAAAATGACCAAGATCACTTGTTTTGCCCATTCCAGTGCTTGGCTGACCACTGATGCTAGAAATACTGGTCTGCTTTGTTTATAACACACACTGGAATCAACTCACATAAGACTTGAATGTATAATTTGTGCGAAGGTAGGAGTGTACATAAAAAAACTGGCAGATCAATGTATATTGCTGATGCTGGGTGGAAAAATATTGTGTATACATTTCTATTTAATGTAAAGAATTTATTACATTTCTAACTTGATACATTTTCCTTTTTTATACCAAAGTCTTCTGAAATCATAACATTTTTCTTCTTTGAAATACATGGCATAATAATGATTGCAGTACATCAAAAATATTGACCATTAACAACTAAATAAAAAATCAAACTTAACCAAATATACCGTGCAATGGACTGGTATCCGGTCCATCTTCAGTGAAATAAATGTTGTAATTGATGAAAAAAGATAAGTGCTTTCTTGCCAAGAATGAGGCTTTTTATGCTGATAATTAAAGCTTTACAAAACCAATTTCAAATGAATAGAACAGTTATACTGTCTTTATTTTATGATTCCCAAAAGTTTAATTCCCATTGACTGTAGGAGAGCTGGTGCCTTAATTAGGGCTTGGCGACTCCATAACTATAATCCTGCATTAATACGAGTATAATCTGTCCTTAGATCACTCATACTGAATAGTTATTGCAGCTGTTCATCTTATGCACATCATTATCAGTCGTGAAATGCATTCCCCCTTTTGGAATTGATTTTATTTTACTTGGCACACAATTTAACCCAAACTTGTAGTTCTCGGGGTTACACCCCCCCCCCCTCAAAATACTACCTACTACTGTACTTACAAAAAAAATGTTATTTAGTTCACTGTAATTCCTTTTCTGAATGATGCTTCACAATGCTCTTATCATAATCATAATGTCACTTTCTCCCTTGCTCCCGCATAGACGAGGTGGCGGTCCCAGACCCGGAGCAGTTTGGGGATGCTCTGGACTTCATCAAGGCTACCATTAGGAGGATACGTCGTTCTTCTGAGGAGGACACAAGCTCCCAGGGACAAAAGCAGAGGCCCAAAGGAACACCCATCACAAACCGAGGGGGAGGAGTCAGGAAGGAGGGCAGGAGGGCACGGGGCCGACAGCGTGGTCGAAGACCTGGCAGTGGATGTGTGTTGAAGCAATTGCACTTAAATGTAACTGACCTGGGCCTAGGATACCAGACCAAGGAGGAGCTGATCTTCAAGTATTGCAGTGGTCCCTGCATGGACTCTGAAGCCAACTACGACCGCATCCTGAACAACCTGGTCCACAGTAAGAAACTGGAGCAAGACATACCAGCACGAGCCTGTTGCCGACCTGTTGCCTTTGATGATGACCTCTCTTTCCTGGATGACAACTTGACATACCACACCCTAAGAAGACATTCTGCCAAGAAGTGTGCCTGCGTGTGACTTTCTGTAGGACATGCAGAGACATATAATGACTTCAGCCCCTGATTAATGGATTCCTTCAGGAATATGTGGCTTCATGAGACCTCTTTTTTGGGTTCAGAGAAAGAACTAATAAGAGACAGTGTTTTTTCCCTGACTGGCAAAGTTATGTATCTCCTGGTTCTGGAAATGGTGCTCTACCATTGGAAACTGCCAACTCTGGGTATCACGTCCAGCTCAGCCTGGCCCAAACGCACTGCTCCAAGTCTCCAAAGTTTACATCCAGAATCCAGAATTTGTGAAACTACAACAATTGTTGAAGAGACCGGTCTCACTGACCAGAAAACTAACTATCTGATACATCTGTTCACATTCCTAATTACAACATATACGTGAAAAAGGTATTTATTAAGAATGAATTAACTTATTGTTATTTATTGCTGTCAATTTTATGAGAAATATATATATTTTTTTCTTATTTATTTGGTCATTTCCTATACGGTGCCGGTTTGGTAAGTCTTTTGAAAAAAATGAAAGCAAAACCTATGTTGGTAGAAAACAAACATGGACAGTACAAAGATGTGAGCAGCAACCAGAATGAAACAACTGAATGTCCACTTTTACTTTTTGACCATTAAAATGGTCTAACAACGCTCAGGTTTGTTTTTGGCACCTCCAATACAGGGATCTGCTGTAAATCTTTTACAAGAGTCCTGCAACTAGTTGACGCCCATACAAAGCTGCCGTGTTGGGTCTACAAGACTCCCAGTATTTGTGTGGAGCTCCTCCTTGCACGATCAATTTCTGTAGCAGGATGTTCACAGGAGTCGGTTGAGGCCCGCTAACAGCAGAACCCCTAATACGAAACGAACCTGTCATTTTCCGCAAACTTCTGCCTACTTTAGTTCCTTAACTGCTATAATGCACAATATTACCTCAGTGTCTGCAGAGACTGAGCTCGTATTTTTCACGGCAATCAAAGGACACAGCTGTTTGAGCCCATTTAGAAAACCCTTAGCCAATTTCAATTTCCTTTAAGGTAAAACGGAAGGAAAAAAAAGATGGACATGGAAAAACAAAAATAATTGGCATTCAACTAGACAAAAGGATCCCTCAAAATATAAACACACATCTAATGCTACTACACTTTTAGGGCCCTGTGCAGAGTTGATTATTTCTTGAAGAAGCTGTTCAAGTTTGAACCCAAACCAACACCCATCACAATTGCACTTGGAATTACTTCTAGAGTAGCTGCTACTCTAGGGTTTCAGAGGGCAGGAAGACAGTCCTTTGTTACTGCCCCAAACCTCTGTCAAGCCACACCTAATGGCAAAGTGTGGATAAACATCAGGACCCTTTTCTCCAGTGTTACACAAATGGGTCAAGAGATTAATTTTACTCATTTTTGTGCAAGCTTCCTAACTTGGAGTTTTCTGTCTGTTACAAATGTTTTTTTGCACTGTCTTCTTTTCTGCAATTTCTTGAAAATGAGTTTTCATGGGTGTTAATAGGTAGCTAACCACACATTTCAGTTACCCTTGTAGATTTTTTCAAGCCCTTGTATAGAAACAGTGTGCTGATTGCTGGTGGGTGGGAGAGGGATGTTGTACATTTTTGAGAAATTAAATTGTCTGTGATGCAGGTCAATGTCACACAAGTAATCTGGCAGGTAAACAAATTAAATAAACACATTTTAATAAAAAAACATGTTTAATGTGGTTGCCTTGATTTTATTAGTGCAGACAACATGCAGTACTGTACTGCTTAAACCATATAAAACTGATTAACAACTTGTCATTTTTCTAATGTTCTGCCCATAAAGTTGTTCAGAGCAATTTAGTTTCTTTTCTCATTTATAAACTCGGATATTTTCCGAAGGAATTAAATATCTTGCTTAACTACTAAAACCTTAATTGAACCTGGGACCACAGTTTCACGTCAAGTGGGACTGATGCAGACTCCAGTAAAGCTGTTGGATACTTAAAAGACTTGCGCGTCCATAATGAGTAGATTCTATAGATTCCCCTTGAAAACAAATACTAATCTTCCTAAACATATATTCACAAAAAAACTTTCATTTTAAACATACTCATGGCTTTATGTGGTCCTCTGAAATTGTAGATAGTTTATACAGCAAGTACACTGTTCACACTCAAGATGGGCAGTATTTGTTCATCTCCATCACTTGCTGCTCATCCTCTCATGGGTTACTGGACTGTATGGTTTCTGTTTAGGCCAGTCAACTTAGCCTTTTATTTTTAGATTTCCTGACTCTTTGAGCCTCTGTCTTTTTTTCCTTAATGCTGTTTCCAGTTATGTGCTGTGTGGGCTGAAACCTTCTGCCACAGAAATCAGCTCCTGTAAAACCCCTCCAGATAAGATATATTAATTAGATCATTTTCAGGCCTCTTTGCTGTACGCCTGTAGTTATGCTTTTAAAAACATAGCAGAATGTAAAAAGAACTTGTCCTGCAATTCCTTAGTGTCATTTAATTGAGCAAATTATTACGGTTTCTTAAAGATCTCATAACCATACTGTCACAAAAGAATGTACCAAAATCTTCCAAACTGACTGGCGATAATAGCATGTTGGAAACCAGTGCCAAACACATAATAATAATTTGTATTGCAGGGCTGACTGTAGTCCACTGCAGGTGTGTTTCTGTGTCATGATCCCATTTTTTTGGTGTCGCAATTTCTGTTCTCAGAAGCTTTGGTGTTACTTAGTGTGTGCCAAGCTATAAAAACAAATCCACAACAGTAAAAACCTAAAGCCAGAACTCTGCGGTCATGTCAGTCTCATTTGGCTCACTGCTTTAAAAAGCAAGCAGAAATTTAAATATTGTTTTAAAAAAGTTTGGTTGGTATAGTTTCGTTGCTCCAAAAAAATTATTTGCAAACACTTTCAACAGTCATTCTGACATACAGTAGCTTTCTTTGCCTACATAAAAGCAATGTACACTATGAAAAGTAGCACTGATGAAGAGATTAATTCTTAAGTCCTCTCAATGGGTATAATTTTAATCTTGCTCCACAAAAGAATATAACCCCTCAACGGTCAATGCAGGGATATAAATTGATGCTGCTCTGTGCACATCTGGCTGCACAGCAGCAGGGTAACAGCTGGAGCCGTAATAAGCTGGTGGCAATTTCAGTGGAAAACACAAAGTCGGCAGAAAGAGTCCTGCCCCAAGCCTCTGTTTTGCGGTGCCGAGTTCCTCCACTGTTAACTCTACTTGTGGCCTTCATGGCACACCTAGCAGGAGACTGTCGCTGTGAGCCTTTATTATGACATGCTATGCCTGTGTACACATTCGATGCCCATGGTTGTCAATGCCCTTGCTTGGAATAAAGTGCTGAGGATTAAGCTTCCCTGGATTACAGGGAATTGTGGTCTTTGAGGCATTCGGGGATTTCACCCGACTCACTATGTGCAGAGCGGTGGTGCATTTTCTTTCTACTCAGGACCTCCAGGAGTAATTCTGACATGCATGTAACTACACCCTTGTTAGTGGATCAGCAGGAAGTTGCACACACCGACTGCTCCATCATCCAGAAAATGTATCCAAAAAGATCGTTTTGTAGCTACAGAGACCAAGCAGGACTCCCAGGCTTTTTGTCCTCTATCAACCTTTCCAAGCTGCCGCTGTCTGAGAAATGAGGATAGCCAGAGTGCTTAATGGAAACTACATTTTTATCCTGTAAATCCTTGAGTCACAGAAAAGTGTCTTCTCTAGGGGTGTACATGGCAGCAGGTAGCCCAGTGATTAATGACATTTGACTTTTAGCCAGAAATTTGACAGTTCACAATCTAGGTACAACCCTACTAGCAGTCTTAAGTGAATTACTGAATTGTTCCATTAAAGTATACAGAAGTATAAATGGGCAAAAACAGCACAGAAAGGCAAATACTTTTCCACGAAACATGGAGCTGTAAGTCAAATATCCATCGCCTAACAGCTTCAGTATCCCTTGTTATAGGTTGCAGAACAGTGATGCGAGAAGGTCCTTTGAGAGTCCCCTAATCTATTGTCTCAGCTAGATGGAAAGATCAGGTAGTTCATCCCAAAAATCAAAGTTACCAAAATGGGTCCAGTGTGAAGAGCACCACCCTCAGAGGTGCAACAGCAAGGTCCCTCTTTGCTCATCCTCACAAGAGACTAGACAGAACATCTGTACATTCATCGCTACATCAATCACAATAGTTGTAAATAGGATCTTATATGCATAAGCCTATAAGAAACTGGCAAGAACTGTTTTATAATAGCAGCTGTGGACTCGGTGTAATTTGTCAATGAACATAGTGCTGTAATTTACAGCTGATAGGTCTTTTGGATAATCTATTGGTTATGTATTTGTGTGCAGCTGTTTTTCAGTTGTGGTGATCTGTCCTTAATGGATGAAAGCAAAACTTTCTGAATAACTTTTTATTTGACTCTTTTATTTATATATAGCACCTTTCTCAGTTTTTTCTTTACTTTTTTCAATTCCTTCTGGAAAATCTCCACAGCACTTAGTGACAACGTGGTTGTAAAAAATGAACAATGTCAAATAACACTGGATTGATAGATAGTTTGTTGAAATGAGTAAATATTTGCCTTTTTGAAGCGTAAGTCTGTGTGTGTGTGCACATCCTGTGATAAATCTGATGTGTTGTTTTGGCCTGTGCTTCTGTTTGTTCTATCTGTGACACAGCAAAGGAAATGCTTGCCCTAATGAGTGCCACATCTATAAACAGAACCCACTATTTATTATGAAGAGGATCAGTGAAGCAAGTAGACAGTTAAAGTCCACAGATGTTTGACAACAATACTCCACAGATGAAGGGGAGGGGGGTGGTTGGGAGTGCTCCGCAGAATGATCTATTAAGTAAAAAAAAAAAAAAAAAACATTACCGATATAGCACTGGCATTAGCAGTCAGTTTACGGTTACTCAAGAGAGTGATCAATTTTCTTCTTACTGCATGAAAAAACATCTTAAATCCACTACTGAATCTGGCAAAAAGCTCCAGATCAAAATCCCTGAATCATTACAATGTGAAATGCATGCAGCTTCAACGTGGACTCATGAACAGTTACCTGGGATCACTTCAGTCGGACCCATAGCTGCGCAACTTTATATTCCCCTGAACAGACAGGTCTTCCCGGATTAACTGAAATCTTGCGCTGCAATTTCCTTCAAATTTTTATTTGGCATTGAAAATTTCTGTTAATAATCAAACACAACACTGTCCCTCCTGCTGGCCCTTTAGAGTCCTACAGGCTGTGTTCTAGGTTTTGTGGTAAGGAGTATGACAACAATTTCCTTTCTCCTCATATTTAATCTGAGTTGCTTTAAATTAACCACAATACTATCCACAAGGAACTCTGTGACATAATAAATCTAAAATGAAAATACAGCAACATACTTCAGATACATCATATTCTAGTGAATATCCATGTTTGGTTTTTAAGTCTCCCGAGTGAATCACAAACTTTAAACTGTAATGTGGCATCAATCCAACATAAATACTTTGAAATATCGATTCCCCTCACTGAATACTATGTGGCGCATTAGCTTCACTGGACTGAATGGCATGTTGAACGAGTCATCTTAACAGGAAATATGAGAAAGTGTTAACATGATGCGGGGCAATGTGTCACAGTAGCAATGGTGCATTGCAACCTATGAGCTCTGGGTTAGGAATTCTCACTATGTTCCTGTGGGTTTCCTATGGGTGCTCTGGTTTCCTCCCACAGTTAAAAGATTCATTTTGGGTGAAATGGGGAGTCTAAACTACCTGTAGTGTGTCTGTGTCAGTGAAATAAAGTCAGCCATAAAGTTGGAAGATCTCATATTGTCTCTTACACTGTTACACTAAAGCTTACGGCCCGCCTTGAAAACACTCACATGATGTTCTAACAAGAGATTTTCCGCAGCATAAGGATCAATACGAGTGTTGTCATCGATGTGGTGGCAGTTTAGGGCTAAATGACAGGCACAGAGATGCTGGCAGCTAGTACAGGAGACTTTGCTGGACAGAACCTTACAAAGGGGGAACTGGAAGTGACAGAGGAAATAACTTCAATTCAATTTTATTTCTATAGAACTGCTACTGAGGTGTAGCTAGAGTTGAGTTGAACTACACAGAACATGTTATAAATAACAATTATATGTATATAATATTAAATAAACAAATATGAAATAAATTATACAAGTCCTCTGGTGTTACTTTCAATTTTTAAGCAGATATTAGTATTTCATCTTTGAATAAAAATGCTTTGTTTTCTTATTTTTTTTATTCAAATCATGATCATTCACTTGCTTGGCAGGCACTTTTGCCAAAGTTCCTTAGGCAACCTACAATATCGAACACATTTTACTACCGCACATAATTTACTAACTGAAGCAATATAAGTTCATTACCCTCGCCAAGGGTGGAAACGGCCGAGCCCAACTTTAGCTCAGGAACAAGTGTGACCCCCAACCACAAACTTCCTTCAAAAATGTTAACTGGAAAGAGCAGATACCAATAGAAATGGTAGCAAGGCATTGAGGAAGGGTGTTATGCCAGTCCCTTTGTCATTCGTTTCACTCTGCTGTGTGTGAGCATGACAGAGAGGCAGCCAGAGGGTGATTGATTGAGCAATTGAGTGCCCTTCTTCAGTGATCACAGGCAGGGTGAGAAATGAAATGATTTTCCATTCCGGCACCTTCCTGCCACTTTGTGCTTTTGATGACCTGCAGAAACATAGCTTGCTGGAAACTTCTCCCACACGCCACATTAACCAAAAGGTCAGTGATAACGGGTCTTCCCTGCCTCGTATGACGTGTGCAGCTCCAGTTAAGCACCTTTTCACTGGGACTACAACCGATCGTTGAACCCGTGACCTGGTGGTCACGAGTCCTGTACGGTAACTGTCGCAATGAGTGTGTGTCCTGCTGGCGTCATCTGGCGTGACCAGCCACTCTGTGTGTCATGCCCAGGGCATGCTCCATGAAGAGCCAGCTGCTAATGTTTTCTGAGTTGGGGGTGGGGGTATCTCATGGAAGTACTCTCTCCCCTGCTCCACCAGCCACTAATAGCAACTAATAGCCCAATGAAAAGGCTAAATGCTGTCTCATGCCTTGAATCATGGGGTGGGTTTGGGACAGACAGAAAAGTCCAATGGAACCGTAATACAAAAGTATTTGATAAGCCTGGCAGCATTGTGTATGATGAGTGTATAAGTGTATTTTGAGGTGGGGGAAATAAAGAGGTCCGATACAAGACTACTCACTCAAGTCACTCAACTAGTGAACAATAAAATGGAGGATATCTATCAGATAACAAGAAAAAAAGGGTGATTCGGTCAGATGGCCAAGGGCTGATACAAGTGTGTCAAGGGAACAGGAAAGCGGAGGGGATCTGTACGAGATGGAAAGCAGCTTAACATCCAGCTGCTGAGGTCCTCGGTCACTGTCTGTCCTCCATCACACACACTGTCCTGCACTGCCCCATCAGCACCTGAGTCTGCCCAGCAATCACTGAAGGTTCTCCCACAGAAGCAGTATATTCAGCAAGGACATCAGTGTTGAGAACAGTATCCTGGATGTCCAGTTTACTTCTTTTAAAATCTAATCTCGGTATTTCCCTGCCTTGAACGGACAGTCATTTTAACATCTTTAAAAATAAAGGAATAAAATAAATCACAGATTTTTCTGCTTAAATATGGGTGGTCTGGTGATTGACAAAGTGAATATTGCTGGATCAAATAACTGGAAAGAAATTAATGCCCCGGAAAAGATAATCAATTGCTTTAGTAAAATAATCATTCACACAAATGGGTAAAAGGTGTTGAACTGTAAGTCAAAAAGTTGCTATTTCGATGATGGCATGTGCCAAACCACAAAACTGGAAAATGTGTGCGGCTGGGTCTGTTTTTATTGTGGACTTTGCTTGGTTGCCCCACTGAGATTTAGAGACCTTATTTTCATGAGCGTTCTGGCCATGAAATCACAAG
The DNA here is from genome assembly GCA_018136845.1 of Heterotis niloticus. NCBI lineage: Eukaryota > Metazoa > Chordata > Actinopteri > Osteoglossiformes > Osteoglossidae > Heterotis > Heterotis niloticus. The sequence goes on along the minus strand of CM030889.1, from coordinate 37,289,580 downwards.
CAAGTATGACTCAGTGACACACAAAAATTGTTGTAAATAAAAACGAGGTTTAAAAACACAGCAACGAGAGGGTGGGGAAGACTAAATGATTTTCCAAAAATTATTTTTCCAAATGACTGCTTTGTTGAAGAATTGTTTCAATTCACAGTGAAACTCAAAAGAATCGGACAGATACCAGTGTGCAGCATATCCTCTGAGAAAAAACCCGCATGACTACGTACTGACTGTAGTAAAGAGGGTGATAACAGAGGTCAAAGGCAGCAGAGTGAGTGTCCAGCTGCCTTCAATATTTTAATATTTCAATTTCAGTAGTGTTTTCACCCAAATCAGAATTTAAAAAAGTACTCAGCTGCCCCCTCATGGACTGGGGTTGCATCATTACACTCTCGTTCTAGAGTATGCAGCACAACCCAGACAAAAACTGAGAAGCAAAAAGATTCCCCAACCCCACCCCTCCACTCCCCTGCCTCACAGTACAGTACTGCCCAGAGTCCATGGCTTAGAGGAATTTTAAAAGAAGGTCAGTGGAACTGATCTAATAACAAAACGAAATTCCAACTACACGTGAAAAAAAAAAAACTATCTGTGCACAAGAAAATAGACATCGACTGGCAAAATGAATAAGGCCGTCTTAAATATCTATGGGTTTGTATTTGTAGCTTTCTCCCCAACCCCACAAACCAAACAAGTAAGTCTCTTTCTTGCTAATTTAATTTCTTGTGATGTATTAAAATGCAACTGTTGTAAGTTCTCTGATACTCTGGATAAAGAGTCATTATTATATCCTGCCCACACAAGATTACTTACAGCCTATACTGCAGATTAAATGCAATGTAGTGACTAAAGATGTCGGTGAGAAGTACATTCGCAGAATACTATTGTTCTTCTCTGACTCAGAACAACAAAATAAATTTTAATACAGATGGAAAAAGGCTAAATTTACTAGTTTCACTAAAGTAGAACATTTCACCACGAAAAGCATACTAATGGGCAAATTTTTCTCCTTTCCATAATTTTTGCTATTTTTGAATGGACATGCAGAGGAACAACACTTTGTACAACTATTTTGCACAAACATGCAGGATGATGTCATGACAGATATAAACTGTAGAACGTTTTTGAGCAAAAAAGGAAATCACATTTGAAAAACCTCCGTGTAGTTGCTTCTTAATTTTACATTTTATTAAGTTGTATATCCATTCCAACATTTAATATGAAATCATTTAAATTTGATAAAGTTGTATATTTCAGCTCAAACATGGATCAGCTATATCCACAAATAAATTAGGAGAAATATATTTTGATAAAAAAATGATAGAATGATAAAGGATTCCTAAAAAACATGTAAGCAAATATTTCCCCACAACTCTAAGTTTATTTGACTTTGACTGGAGGCATCTGGGGTTTTGTAATGCCTCTGAAACTTTCCGGCGATCATTGCAACATTGTCCCACAGACTATGGCAGGCTGGAAGTTCATTTTAGTTGGCTTCTCAACATTAGGCAGAATCCTCAGATTACTGTGTGCGCTTTTGGGTGCCCTCACAACATAGAAGAAATATATACTGAATGAGATCGAGCACAACGAAAGCCGGGCAAAGCACAAAGGCTAAGAAGAATGGAAACAGATGTGAGAGGGTGGCCAGTACATATCTTACAGCTGAAACACTGCTACATTCTTTAGCAACCTTTACTGACTCAGAAAAAAATATCAATTTATATTAATGGTAAATAACACACACACACACACACACACACACACACACACACACACTTGCCTTTATACATTAAATAGTGGCTATAAAACTATTTCAGGTAACGTAAAAACTTTGAAAATGTTTTAGATAATATATACAGATGGTCCCCAAGTTATTATGGTGTTACTTTCCGATAAACGCATCGTAAATTGAAAATTTCGTAAGTCGAAAATGCATTTAATATATCTAACCTACTTTCATGACTGTGGCCGCTTCAGCAACAGAACATGGGTGGTCTCTCCGCCCCCATCTTCAGACTGAGCATTGATTGGCTAGGATAGGAACCAATCGTGGATGGGATTTAGTTTGTACCCAGACTTCCTGTCAGTGCTCAGTTTCCGCTGCCCCTTGTGAACTCTCTTACAACTGCTGTCTTGCTAAGACCTTGTATTTTGTTTATTTTTAATTGCAAAATGTTCAGTTTTTGTTTATTGCCAATTGCTAATATTTAATGCTAGCTCCTGGCTAAAGGCAACGCTTTATCGGAAACAACACTCAGTAAAGAGTTTAACGGAACTTAAACTCATTATTGTGGTGTCTCGTGATTGCTTCCACCAACCCACGCCATAACACCTATCATCACAGCCTAGCCTAGCCTACCTTAAAAGTCATTATGGGCTTTCTGCCTTCATGCTGGGCAATAATCTTGAGTTTCTCCTCAAGAGTAATTTCCTTCCTCTTCTTCTTGTTCTCACCAGTAGCAGGAGACACAGATGGGCATTTTGTCTACATGATGGATGCATGAAACACAACGTAGATACAGGGGGGTATCCAAAAAAATACTGGCAACACAGAACACTATAGAGTATCGGTTGTATACACTAGCGACCGCGTAGCAGACAGGGAGATGCGGATCGCTGCCGGTGCCCAGCATCATGAGAGAGCACCGTTCTGCATATCACTTGCTCAGGAAAAAAAAAATCTAAATTAAAAATTCAAAGTACGGTTTCTACTGAATGTGTATCGCTCTCGCATCATCGTGAAGTCGAAAAATCATAAGTCAGACTATTGTAGCTCTGGGACCATCTGTAATTTTGGCCAAATTCCAAATATTAATGAACAGATGACAAAGTAACAAATTATGTGGACAGAAAATGATAAAGTGACAGATGAAACACTGCTCAGGAAATACAGGGAAATAAGAAAATATTCTTGGTTTGCCATTTGGTGAGCTAAGCCACTTATCCATTCCATAGGTAACTATTCCTCCAATTCCTTAATCTTCATCCTGTATTTCAAAAAATATCTTACCCTATCCTTTCACTCTTTTTAAACAAGGGGTACAGGTAGGTCAACATTCACCCATCCACCCACCCATCATCATTAAACTTTTTATCCTGATCAAGGTTGCAGGAGTCCAGAGCCTCATCAGAGTAAAATTACAGATATACCCAAAAAAAAATACACAATAAATTTTACTAGATCATAATTTAATATGATGCAGATATAAAGAAAAATTAAGCAGATATTCATAAAACAATAGGGTTCACAGAAAAACAAACATTCATGTTTCATTCACTCGAAGAATCTAAAAACTCCTGGCTTGGCTGACAAGCAGTAATCCACGTAATCTGTTTGTAGTTGGAAATGCAATTTAAATGCAAAGGAGCATGTTGATGAAAAACATCTGGGTTTAAGATGAACCACGTGAAGTGTGAAGTGCGGTGTCAAGCAGAATATGCCAGATGTGGAGAAAACACAGGAGTTGTTTTCCAAGAAACTTTCAGAAAAAAATGGGGATTCTAGAAAGGGCATACTTTGTTCTTAACAGCTTTACCCACTTGAGACTAAACCAAATGTTAGCATAAAAATTGTAGTATAACTGCCTGTGGTGTGTAATGTTAATACATAGAAATCCTTTTGCAGCTCAAGTGAAATTACTCATTTCTTTCTCAGGATGACTGCTTCAATGGCAGAGTAGAGATGAGAGTGACAGCCAATGACTAACAAATGACAAACAGCCAGAGGTGGAATTCAGTAGGGAAGGAATGAAAATTATACCTAAACAATAACTAAAAACAGCTGTTTGGCTTCAACGACATTAAAATACAGAAGTAATAACATTCAACCCTTTGCAGGAATGAGTAGTTGTTTACAACTACATTACCGATACTGTTATGAGGGATACGTGCTAGCGAGTGAAAACCAACTCTTAGCGACATCTTGCGAGGATTTTGCAGTACAGGAGGGTATGGAAGTGGTTTACTTATTTTGTAGTGCTCATGCCTTTGGAGTATGGGAGAAAACTCATGTGAAAATAAGGAGGGCATGCAAACCCCATACAGACTGATCCAGATATCAGCCCAGATCTGACACCACTGGCCGCTACCTGCTGTGCCAAACAAGAAACCTTTAAAAATTAACTATACACAGCTCTACTATGTTTATAAGTAAATTATGTCATTCAGAAGAAGATACTGCCCTAGAGAGGATTAAAAAAACTTAAAGATGGCCAATTTGTCAAAAAGTGTATCAAAAAAGCTGCACTATGACAGACTTTCCTTGTTTATAATTCTGGAGCACCAAAACAGAGCAGCAGTTCTGAGATGTGTGATCAAAATCATACATTTCAGATTCTCCTTCATTGTTTTCTGCTGGCTCAGATTACCTCTGAATCAGCTCCCATCCTCATCCGCACCAAAATAATCACCAAAGCACTGCCACAAAAGTAAGGGTCCACCCATTGTACCCATTTCAAAATTCATTGATCCAGGTTGGTTCCCCACTCCAAGGGTCATATGTATGTTTTCTGGTAGTTCTTCACATCCTGTTAAAATTTACTGACTAGTTCTTTTGACATTTCTAGATGTATAGAGAGCACTGTAGGTGGTCCCATTTTTGACTCACAGTCTGAGGTGTGTATGTGGAATGTCCACTTAACACCTAAATGAAATAGGGTGTTTATGGTCCAGTCATGACTGGAATTCTTAAATACTAAATATGGAAGTAATTTTCTTTTTTTACTTGAACATGTTTAACACTGGAATAATAGTGTGCACAAAAGCAGCAAATGTTTTTACAAAAATGTACAATTAATGTATCCTTGCAATGAAAACACAAGTCTACATCTAAAGGTTTTCATGTTTGTAGAATGTACTGTAGTGCACCATGGAATATACAACTTTGTGGAAAAAAAATGTCTGATAAACAAATAAATGTGAGTGTAAACATGGCTGTTACTGCTAAATATAAAGCAGGTTTTCTTAGATTTCTAGTAACTCTCTGAAATTTTTTGTGCAACCTTAGAAAGTGGTTAAGGATATGACTGTGATCTGAACATTTCTGGTTAGAGCCCTTGTTATGGTTGTAACACCATTCATTAAGGTACTTACTCAGAGTTACCTGAGCAAAAAAGACCCAGCTGTCTCAATGGGTTAAATGCCATGAGCTGCTTTAGATAAAGCAATAGCAGAGCAACGAATAACAATAATATTTTGCTGCCAAGCTCCTGTATCACTTCTGGCATATACACATATCTCACAGAGGTCTCACTCTCACTAAAGTTAACTCTGACATCATTTATTTCCTTTCCTTTTTGTAAACATTCTCTGCCAGCCAACCCTCCGTAAATCTGACAGGAGACCAAGAAAAGGGGTAGTTGCGGAGTTCTGGGCTCAGACAGGCAGGTTACAACTCCACTTTAGAGGCAAAATGTTATGCCACAAAGGACAGAGCTGGATAGCAAAAAGTGGAGAGATCGGGGGTTTTCTTCTCTGAGCAAAACTAAAATATTTACGCAACATAGTCCAGGTATCGCGGTCACGAACAGACGTACCCATGTAAGATCTTTATCAGATGGCCGTGGAGTTGTAAAGCAAACAGAAGACTCTTCCTTTCCTCTCCTATCCTTATTGTGGTGATGCCTGTTATTTTTGGTTACAAGAGTGCAGCATGGGCAGTACCTCAGTGTAAATCCACAATGTTCAAATGTATCAGACATTCATCCCACTAACCCACCAGTCTGGAAGCTAAGATTTATCACATCATGACCATGGTATGTATCCCCTGGTCCCACTATTTTGACTGAAGAAGCTCTAGAAGCAGCTGTCAAACCCAGCTAGAATAATCACAGTGGATTTTTCTTTCTGATTATGCCATTCTGCTAGACACTGAGCAGACATGTTTAACTTCCTGTTTGACTCTGCCACTTTAAAGTTTCTGTCAGGGAAAACACCGTTTTGCTTACAGTAATGGAAGTGCCTCTCCTTTTGTGCCCCATCGTGATAAGTACACATATGTAGCACTCACAGGACAACCTGCATGTGGAGATTAGTCCCAAACACAGGAATTTTAAATACATTTTGGACCATCCATAAATCAAAACTCATGATATTTATATTGTCGCATGTTACCAAATGATCAGTGAACTGACCATGACCGATTAATTTCCACTCCAGCTTCTTACCCAGCCAGTAAGAAGAGGCTGAAAAGCAAAGATAAACCAAAAGCAATTTCAACTGGTGTATAAATCACACTTTTAGCATAACAGGACAACAGTCATTTAAAGCAATAAACAAAAACTATATAAATATAGACTATGGGGGCAAAAAAAGTCTTCACTACCAACAATTGATAACATAACTGACAAGTGTTCATTTGACTTCATTACTAGCTACTGGAAGTGTACATACGTTCGTTTCATGATCGTGTCACTTATATAGTATATAGTTACAACAGCTGAGCAGTACAGGATATTTATATTTGCATTTATTAATTTACTAAACACTTCATTCACACATGCACCCACAACACATCCAACCGCACAGCTCAGACACTGTGAAAACTTGTTCAATGAGTGTGAATTCATTTGCATTTTTTCATAAATTCAGTTTGCCTTTACTGTTCTGTTTTTTGGATTTAAGGTTGAATGAACACAAACACTGAGCATCATACATGTGTACTGTATGTTTTGCTTGTAAGAGTTTGTTAAATGTACATTACATAATAGCAACAAAAGAACGGAATCAGTTCAGGCTGACAGTCCGTAAATCTGACAGGAGACCAAGATTATAGCGTAATGAAAGTGTGGACACTGTCCTGTTATAACATTCATCCATTATCATGAACTGCTTAATCCTGTGCTGGGTCATGGCAGTCTGGAGCCTTTCCTGTGCTTACAGGACACTAGGCTATGAAACCAACCCTGGTCGGGACACCAGTCACTGGGTCTTATTATGATAACTAAGGCTAATTATTTAGACAATGTGTGGCAAAACTGATTTCGTGAGCATGAATGAAACCAGAAGTCTGCACCGTCACGGTCCATACCCATGACATTGAAACTGAACATAAACCTGTTCCAAATAGTGTCGATAAATTTTTAACCCAAAATCACAGTTGGTCTCTCTTCTCTTCCAAATAGAGACTGGCAGCTCGATTTAACTGACAATCAATTAACACAACAAATTCTTCCATCTCTGGGAAACAATCATTCTGTGTATATTCTGGACTCTTTTTAATGACTGTAAAATACCTACAGTATGGTGATGCTATTTGCTTGTGACTTCACAAAATTCTATACTTCTGTATTTCAGTCAGGCTGATCAACAGATATTTAACGTACTTGTTGTACTCAACTTATGACATGGGCCACTGAAGATGACAGCATGGCATTCATGCAAGCTAATATATTTTAAAGCTTTATATGATACAGTATAAAGGGACATGCAACTTACAATGATGTTGATTTAAGATGGTCACTGGAACAGAACCCTTTCATAAGCTGAGAACCAACTGTAATGATCCAAAAAATGAAATGCCACAAATTAATTTCTAGTTCATTTCTAGTTAATAATAACATTATGCATGTTAGGATTTAAGGTATGCTGCAGCTAAAGAGCTTGTCACCTAGTTATCTGGTATACGAAGGCAGCTTTTTGGTTTTTCCATGTGCAGGTACTGTAAGTGCTACCAAACACCAGTCCTGTGCCTATCCAAAGCATCATATTAAGTCTGTCCACTAGAAGTAAATGTGGAATGTTCATAGACTGAACGCTCATGCTGATGTGGAGCAGAAGATAATTTTGGAACATTTTACATAGCAACAACAACATGTTAATATTTTCATCCAACCATTTTCATAAACCACTTATTCTGAGCCTGTCTTGGAAACAGAGGGTGTGAAGCCATGAATTTTCCCCTGGATGGAACACCAGTCATAAATAATAATCATATATACACACAAAGTAGTAACTATATGTTGCTGTTTCTCTCTCTCTCTCGCTCTCTCTCTCTCACACACACACACACACACACACACACACACACACACACACACAAAAAAATGGGCAATTTACAGCAACCAATTAACCTAAAAAAATGTCTTGGACAATGGAATAAAACCCATGCAGACACAGGGAGAACATGCAAACTGCACACAGACTAAGCCTGATTCTAACTCTCACCCAACCAGCCAAGGTGCTGTGAAGAAACAGCGCTACTCAATGAGAGCTTTGGGGCAGCACAGTGGCTATTTTTTTTTTTTTAAACATAACATTTTTTAAACTCTTTTCAATTTCCCCAACCCTTCCCTATTCTCCCAACCGTAAATTATTGCAGGTTGCACTAGTTAAGTGTATCAAGACTGTGATAATAAATAAGGGGTTAGGATCTGATCTGAACTCCCCTTGCTGCACTGACTCATGCTAAGAGCCAAAATGCAGGCCCCATGCCCATCAAGCCACTGTTCTGGTAGAAGAATAGCACACAGAAAACGTGGGCCATACCAACAATCATTGGCTGCAAACTGGGCCAGGTATGCAATCACAGATGTAGTTTTCAAGAACCAGGAAACATTCTGCCACCCATGTGAATGGCAACTTTGAGTACCACAGGCACATCAAGGGAGGTCATCTGCTCTACATTACTTCCTCAAATGTGAGCTTCCAAATAATTTCCACTCTGGAGCCTGTTGAAATCCAGACTCATCCTTAATGATGGTGATTAGTTTTGACAATTGGTTTAACTTTATCCAAGCTTTATTGTATGCTATAATAAGCACAAGAACACACACATGCAAACAGAAGAAAAACTGAGATGCAATCAATGGGGTAAGCAATGGTTTCCAGTATATTTTCAGAACCAGACATAAAAAGGCTGAAGTGAATGAGGAAACCACATTTTGCATATTTGACTGAAAAAAAATTAATGTACTGTACATTAGAAGCAAACAAAGCAACATATGTACCCTCATGGTTTAACATATAGAGTAGATTCCAGTATGTAGCAGCTATAACAATACGCATTTATGTTTGCACTGTTAAATTGTTTTTACAGAATCATAAAGCAGCAGAGTCAGTGCTCAGCTACCTTCCTCTGTCTATCAGCACACAATAGCCCAGCAAATTTTTCATAAATCTTGACAAGCATAGCCGTGGTTCAGCACCTGCTCTATATCAAAAATGGTGCAAAAATCTGGAATGTGTTCCTTGTGAGTTACTGTCCCAAGAGAAGAGCAGCTCCCCTGGAACCGCATCTGCATTGTCAGTGTTAGTGTCACCTTATGTGCAGACTCTCTCTTCATACTGCCTGTGTTATGCCTCTGACTTCTTTACACACCTGTCTAATCTTCGATTTTATAGCTATTTGTCTGTAATCAGTTAATGAACTTGACAATAGAGAATTCTGTAATCGTTTACAGTATACAACATTTTTCTCCAAAGTAATTCACAAAGTGATGTTTCCAACCACAAACCTCCAGATAGCAAGAAAGTTTTAACTACTCCACTAAACTTTACCCAGAGTTGCTGTTGAAACTTAAATATACAACCTAAATACCACAATTACAAAATACTAAATTATATTCTATATCTACGATAAAACCCTAAAAAATACGCACAGTGCCCCAAAAGGCATGTGGTTCTCCATTTTTTTGGGCTCACGTAAATGTATTGTTCTTTTTCCACAGCAAGCACCCAACCTAAAAAACACATTCATTTTTGCCCGCCCACAGAAAGGGTGAGGGTTTCTGAAACTCAGCACCTCAAACCATGACGATCTATCACTTGCCAGACTCAAGACCATTTTTCATAACTTCTCAACACTTGCAAGTTTTCAATACTTAAATCAACAAACTGACAAAGAGCAGACTGATAAGCCATCCCACCGTGGAGTTCAATTTTTGAGGAATGTTGCTTTTATCAGAGGTCTGGAATACAACGGTTGTTTTGCTGAAGCCTGGATAGTGTCTATGGCCTCTCCATGACCCCAACTCCGTACCCATGACTGGAAGGGGGAAGTATTCCTTCTCTGAGACCCTACATCTCACCACACACTTCCCTCAATCCCACTGTTCTGTATCCAGCAGAGGAGGTACAACTGCTACCTACAGATCCATAGGCAAACTGACAGCGATGAAGACTTATGGATATGGGGATGAGTAAAGCCCAAATAGGCTTCAGTAACTACTGAAGTGTAAACACTAACAATTGAACAAAATAACCCAGAAGGAAATAAATTTAAGGTAATTCCTCACAAACTCTACAAGTGCCCCCACTCCCCCCACATAAAATTATAAATGCATTACATGTCCCAAAAATTGTGCTAGACTTGCTTAAAAGCCTCTGAGTGAATGATGAATAATTTCCCTCTACATGCAGCACAGAGATAACTACCTGAACTGATCAGTTCTTTCAGAATATTGAACATAGGCAAGGTAGTGTCACCCATTGTGCAACATCTCACCAGCAGTGACATCGAAAGATACATACAGTAATTTATAGCACATTTTTAACAAATCTGGACAAACTGCATGTTTCACCGAATCTGTGTGAAAAGATGTTAACCTCTGCTGGGTTCAAACATTAAATATTTCTCAACATTTAAAGGGCCAGTTGTTATATATTTCCTGAAGTTAACAGAAAAAAAATTAAACAGTGAATATGGCAAACGTAAAAGTTTAAGCATCCGTTCAGCTGATCAATTAATACATTAAGGGACCTAAACTTTGATTCGTTTTGCCTTAATTTAAATCGGGAGACAAATACTGTATGTAAATGAATGAATACCAACACCCGAGCAGCAGTCCGCAGTTCAAACACTGAAGTGAAACGAAAATTAGAGTCACCTAAATATCAACAAATCCTGGAAGCTAGAGCTTCAGAGTCGGTAGTAAAATTGAACGTGAAAAGAGGTTAGATATTTCAGAATGAAGATGTTAAATGTATCAAAATAGCAACCATACGCTACTACTTGGCTTCAAAAAAATATTTAGAAGCTGTGATGGGAAATATCTGAAACCTCTAAAATGTCAGATCCAGTTTTACTTTTTTAATCTGTTAAATTTGCAAGCAGTAATTGTGCACAAAAGGTATGCATGTCCTTAATGTGGACCAAATGTTCACTCTGCATTCCTAAATGTCTCCTAACCATGGAAACTCATGCACAGCATTGCGGTACAGCTACAAAAAAATAGATGGACAGAGATCATCATAGTACAAGCCACATTCTGGAGTCTTGTCAGACTGCTATGACAAAGCGCTTTCCTCATGCTTGCATTTTTCAGAGCAGTGCAGTGACTTCAGCTGTTGAGTCTCCATGTTTTCCTGTGTCTGGGTACAAGGCACAGCTCCCCACAGACTTCCCACTTGGAACTGTCAGTCTGATCGATGGAAGGGCGGTGAACCACACAGGCCGAGGATCGTATTTGGAACTTTCTAACTCCCAGAGATGAGCAGCTGGATGGAGACCACTGCAGGTGGAAGTCATGCATTCTTTCCTGTCACTGATACTGTCACAGATCCTGCGACATGACCAGATCATGCTCTCTCACTCATCCCTTAAGGCCTTTGCCAAGATGCACTATGGATGGTTTTTCCGGGGCTTTCCTCTCATGTTAAACAAAATAAAACTCTGTTCTAGTAGTGTTTATAATATTGTGGAGAACTACAACATCTCTCAAGGTTTGCCTACTGCATTACTAAAGGATTTTAAACCCAAACCTTTGTCTTAAAATCCTTTTGTTTAAAAGAGGTTCAGCAGCTAACGCTGATCAAACAGTGCCACAGACAATGAAAAGAAAAATTATACTTCAAGGAATTTTTGGAGCTCCACAAATATCAAGGGGTCTCACTTGGCAGAATTTGCTCTGAATTTGTATTTTTGGGACATGGAGCACATTGTGATGCCAGTATCTCAAAAGTTTAATGGGTGAAGGCACCGTGAGGTACCTATGATTAATGTAGGATGGAGTGACAGCATCAGTGAAGGGAAAGGATGTGTGAATTCCACCTGCTGCGGTTTCCATCCAGCTGCTCAGCTCTGAGACCTACAAAGTTCCTAATGCGATCCTCGGCCTGAATGGATCATACGTATAAAACACATACACTGAAGTACGATTTGAATCATACAGTATCTGATGTTTATAATGGTGAGTTGTGTCTATAAGGGTTTTGTACACAGATGTATGCAGAGCCAGTTCCTTTCAGAACATGTATAAATCATGTGATATGAACAAGATTGCAAATACACACTTCCCCAAAAAATCAGTTTATAGTATTTTTTTGTGAAATACATTTTTTATACTAGAATGCTCTGCTTCAGCAATCAATTTTCAGTCTCTAGGAATACTGTACAATATGAGTAGGTATAGCTTTTTCATAGGTCTACAGAATGCAGAAATATTGCCACAAGACGATATGCGATGCTTCAAAGAGGGCACATTTGATATTACTCCATTCAAAACTATGTTGTGGTTCTGGAAAAGTGATGGGCAAAAGAAGACATAGCCTGGTCTTAGATATCATGTTCATTGTAATGACCTTTGCTCATGAACACCATAATGAACAGACAAAATCAAAGTTTCTGTGGCAATAATATAATGCAAAGGACCTATCTGTACATTCAGCAAATTTGAAAAAGTTACAAACAAAACAGCCTTATTAAGAAGTCCTAAACAAAAATGAATCTATACAGTATGTCTATGTAAAAGTTAGTGCATTTGTGTTAAACTGTGTGTGCGTGTGTGTGTAAAATATCTTTTAACAAACAACAGAGTCAGACCTGAAACTGAATACATATTCACATTCTGCCAAAAATAACTGTAGAAATGAAAACCATGCCTCACTTTAAGCTGTGCAACATACAAGAAGTGGGGGAAAAAATCCAGGAAACAATGGAGGACAAGAGGGCATACAACATACATGAGAAGCACTGACATGTGACTTGCACTTCTGTTACCTACATTCATGTTGGAGGATGCAGTACCCGCATATAAGGCTGCACCACAAAACTAGAACTCTGAGCCCATGTAGAAGCAAGGGGAAACTCCTCTGATTTCTGAAATGAAATTCCAGCTGACATGAATTTTTGGAAGCGGTATACACTACTGACGTGTCACAAAAAACTGCCTCATACATAAAAAGGTGAAGAAGGGAACATGTCACTATTAAAATGAGCAAAAGCACATACTCCAAAATATTTCTTGAGGAGGAGCCTCCTGCAGAAGAAGATCAAGAGAAAATGGCAGAAGAGTTCAATGCAAATTGATTATTGAGATTATTGTCCTAAACAGAAAAGTGCAGAACAAAACTCTGAGATTCATGCCATATCCAGTGCAGTGCAGTCAAAGCAAAAATGTTCTTGACAAAAAACTACACGTCTTGCAGCAGAAGGGGACAAATAAGACCCATTATAGTAATGACGTGATCTGCAACTTCTCCTGCATTCTGAGTTTAAAATGAATTCACTGAAATATTTAAATTGGTAATAACTGTTGGAAAAATTAGCTGCTACCTGCAAATTGTGTCAAAGCACTTACACTAAAAAAGAATATATATGAAAAACAGATGCCAGCTATAAATATTAAAAGACAAACTTGCATCATCAGTAACCACTTGGGCAGTGTAAGAGCATAATGGCAGAAGCAAGCAGTATGAGGCATGTTGCCTTATAAATGGGATACCAATTAACCAGTCCATCATGGAGCAGCAGCACTGTAAATAGATCAGTAAATCACTGTAAACACAAAACTATTTGAGTAAAAGTGTCCATTAAATGAATATATAATTAAATAACTAACACACAAAAAGGACAATCCATAAACACCAATTCACCTGAAACACAAGACTACAAAAGGAAGCCCACATAAACAAAGTAAGAATATAGTACTCTGAACAGACTGAACCTGATTTAAAGCCACATCCAAACCCACACCTGAGCAACTGTGAGACACAAGAGCTTCCCATTGTACCACTGTGTTGCCCTAAAGACATACAGTATATTTGTTCTCGTAATTGGATGGATCAGAAATCAGAAATAAAAACTGAATTGTTTTAAAAACACTGATCACTGACAATATTTTTTAGTAAAATCAAAACCAGTATACCATGAAAAACGCTAAAGTCAAATGCAGTTTTTTCACTTCAGTCTGTGTGTAGGTGAATCAAGTTCAAACTGAAACAATAGGCTGTGCAAGTCAAAACCCTGCCCTCACCACATGGATACAGACTTCTAGGTCTGCACCAAAGCTTAAAGTACGAGATCCATACTCACAGTGACAGCCAGCAACTGGAAGGATATATCAGAAAAACAAATAATTACAGTGTAAAGAACGGCCCCAGAAAACACCATCATCTAGGACGCCTGAGAATTTTTATTCATTATCTTGACATCACATATCAATAATCATTGATATGTGATGTGGTAGTTCACAAAACAATTGTCCATTTTGCTACAAGAATGGATGCAAGCATTTCACTTGGGCTGTAATGCACACACATCTCAGTTACAGAAGACTATTTCAGACCAGCTAAACGCATATATGTCTCTTTAATCTAATTAAAATTCAGATTTGTACAGATAATGGGAAGGACCTGAAATGAGCAGTTTCATAATTGTCACCTAGTTGAGCTGGTTCTGCATGGAGGAGTGAGCCTAAATTTCTACAGTGCCGTAAGAGACCGGTCCATAGCTGCAGCAAATGGTCGAAAAAGGTGCACGAGGGCCCTTACTGGCTGGTGTTATTTGGTCATGCAGCCTCCTTTGTATGCACCAGCTTTTGGTTTAAAATTTGAGCAGATTTACATTTTTTCCACTTAAAAGATGCTTTTCTCCAAATCGATGTGCAGCTATTGGTAAATAAAAGAGATCCATACATGTTGTAGATACATATACATTCTCAACATAGGACAGTTAGTCTTTTATGACTATGAAATTCAGACAGATTTTTTATCGCTATTATTAATAAAACAATAATTATAATTCAAAAAAGTAAATAAATTCCTGAGCCAAAAGCAAAATAAGAGAAGGAAAAAAGTTGGGGGAATTAAACAATGAGATGAAAGCCGCAGCCACAGGGGGCCCCGGGCCTGAAGCTGAGAACCTCTGCCTACAAACTGGTGGGATGCTGGCTGCGACCCTCAGCTTCCACTCACTCTTTCGCTGTCCAAACGCTGTTTTTTGCCAACCTTTCTGCCTTGCACTTGAAGAAGTCTCTAGGTTTGTTTTCATGCTTCACCATTTGTGCGAGCTTTAGTAAAACCGGCAGAACCAAATTGTTCATTTTATTTTTCTTCGAGCCCCGCGTCCCTTCGCCTCACAAACTTGGCTATGTAATTGTCTCCGCCCCCATGCGTGTCCGCGCTGTCAATCATATTAGTCTTGCCACTTTCACAGGTTTTCGCAGGGGTGGGCGGGAATATTTAATTAAGTTTTCGCCCAATAGAAACGAACGCTGCCTGTGACACGCGGTCGTATTGTTTCTAGGCTCCGCCTCACATTATTACGCGGTGGTATACGCTTTGGAACAGAGCCCAGTAGAGGGCGCTATATCGTCCCCCCCGAACCCCTGAATTCGTACTCGCACTGACGTAGCTATCTTTGATACACAATCACGTGGCGGCCCATCACAAACACGTCCGGAACCCAAATTGGGTCGTGACCCAGAGTTTAAGAAACATCAGAAATGCAGTTGGTCTGGAAGAGATATGTCTGGAGACTCTTCTAGAATGCTGGGAAAAATTCAGCAGTTATGAGGGGGAGAGGGAGCTCAATCCATTGCATAAAAATCAAAAACCAGTAGTCTTTCAGTTGTGGACCCTTTGTGCGTGGAATGTCCAAGTGAGCAGCGGTCTTATTGTTGGGGTGCAGTAAAGTCATTGTGGAAGATGTCCAACAGGAGACACGCAGTCTCCTGTTGAATCAGGGCACATTTCACTACATGGTATACTCGGTAACCATATACGCAACAAACAGACTCTTTGACAAATGTGCCAAAAATAGACAACAGGCAATCTTTTTCACAGAACTATGAAACATAAGATTGGCAGCAGACACACAGCAAAAATGCAATTCTGTATGTGTTTGGACCACCTTGTCAGGCAGACAAAATCTTTTTGTTCAGGATAATTACTGACCTGGCATGCTGGAGTGCTGAGAAAAGCAGTGTTCAGGCACCTTTTGCCATAAATCCTTCTTAGTAGGGGAATGTACCAGACTTTGTGTAAACAAGAAGCAATGGATAAAGTAAGGTGCAGACATGGCAGATGGTCGCACCTAAAAATTTAAATTTATATCATTGAGAAAACCAACAACAAGTAACAAGCCAAGCTGATGTCTCAGAAAATGTCTGTTAAATTTTGGTTCGTTTATTTGTTTATTTTTAGAAGCAAAATAAAAATTACGATACAGCAAGAAAGAAAACGTTCATTGATTTTAAAATGCAGTAAAAGCAGCACTAAAAAGAGACTATAATGTGCATGGCATCTTTGAAATCACTGTAGTTGTATCAAGATCTGTATATATCCAAGCCAAGGAGCTTTTCTCTGAAAGGAGAGGTCCTACTTCTAACTTAAAACGTAACTTTAATTGTCATTGTGTTGATGTTAACTCTTAGTAACAATGGAAAAATAAAGCGAAGTATAATCAGTATATTAGACTGTTTTGTTTGGATTTCATGAGAAGTTTACATTGGCTCAGAATTTCCACAGAGATACAGCATGTTGTGCTTGAAACACACAGTTACTGGGCTTTGGGCATGAAAATGGCTGTCTGTGTGAAGTCTGCATGTCCTCCCTCCCTTTCTGTGGATGCTCCCCACAGTCCAAAGACATAGTTTCCAGATGATCTAGTGATTGCAGCAGCACATGCCATGTGACAGGCTGGCATCCTGGCTAAGGTGTGCCTCGCTTCAAGCTCTATGCCTCTGTAACAAGTTGGTACTGATAAATGAAGAGATAAATTTTCCCAGCTTGAACATTATTATATTAAAATATAAATTGTTACAATGTAACTCAGTGTTATCTGAACGCATTTATGTCGGTTATCCTTCCAAGGGTAAAAGAGCAGCCCCAAGGGGTTTCAATTGCAACCTTTTAGCAAATGTATTTCCTGAGGACCACTTCAACAGTAGGGAAGGGGGTCAATACTGCAAATATTGAACTCTAAACGCCATCTAGCGGTCATTCACAGTGTATACTGGAAAAAAAATCTGATGCAAGAAAGAATTCGCACTTTATTTTTTATTTTATCGCCGCAGTGATAAAATTAATTCAAAATATTTCTTTAAATATAAGTTAATCCTGTATGACAAGAAATGTCTAAGAGAAAGAAAAATTAAGATTATTGAATAAACTATCTGTCCTAAAGTATATAAATCAAAAATATAGTTTCCATCGCTCACTAAAATTTTAGTAAGGTTATCCTACATTTTAGAGAAAAACTTCGAATAGGCGTTGGTGGTATAGTGGTGAGCATAGCTGCCTTCCAAGCAGTTGACCCGGGTTCGATTCCCGGCCAACGCAGTCCTTCTTTTAAGGAGCGACAGCAGCCTTCAAGACGTCCCGCTTAGCGACTCAACAGGTTATTACATCGGAGCGGCGGAGGGTAGCGCAATGCTGCTTGGCAGTGGCCTTGCCGCCCGCATGGGCACCGTGGCTGCCAAGTGGAACCCCTGTGCGTTGCGGACAACTGAACGAAGGCAGTCGTAAAAAATGAAATCGGCGCTGTTATTGAACATAACGTGAATAAAGCAGGCGGTAGATGAGTGTTTTTTTTCTATGCAGCATTTCGCCGCTCTTCCTCTGTCAGCGTTAGCGGTTCCATTTGGCGCAAAGAATGTAGCTGTGTTACTTTGATATGCGACTGGGTTTTTTTTTTTGGTATAAGAAAAGGTTGTCTGCGTTGGCCGGGAATCGAACCCGGGTCAACTGCTTGGAAGGCAGCTATGCTCACCACTATACCACCAACGCTTCGATATGCAACCGTCTTGAAAAAGCACTGAAGAAATCTTCATGCATCCCTGTTAAACTCGAACCGTAGAGGAAAGTACAGGTTTGACTCAAGTTGAAACTTTTGTAACCCTCAAATCCCTCGTTAAATTCCCTAAAGCCCAGCAACCACTTTACATTCTTAATGAATGTTACACACAAATAACCGTACATGTCTAACAGTGGAATATAATATAAACATTTTAAGGGAAGCTTTTATCTCTTATTTTGAGGACAAAACAAGTTCAGGAATTCGCATCCTTGCACAAACCGATTCTACAGCTTACGCGCAGATGGACTTCTGACTCTTCACCGAGTCTAACGCTTACCGTTCAGAAGGACTTTCGCTGCCTTTTCGTGACACAGTGCTGTTTCCGGCAGTCTCTTCAAGATTTCCCTTGCTTGTTCTTCCGTTATTGCTTTTTTCCTCCGAATCCCCTCAGTTTTGCCAACCGCGCTCCGTCCACTCGTCTCTTCTTTCGGAATTCCCGCCTGTCGGCTCGGGAGCGCGCTACCCCGTCGTTTTTATGAAGAAAAATGAAGGAAAAAAGGTAAGCATTGATGGGAGACTTTGAGGGGCAATGGCAAAACCAAGGGAAATGATGCATTTTAAATATATTTTTTGAGCTGCATAAAGTTTGCAGCTCAATCTTTTTCCTTCATTTTTTTGCTTTCTATAACGTGGTCCCCCCTTCGTAGGCCTTGCAGTGTGAAATTAGAAATCTAGCGCTGCATGAAGGGCGGTGAGGATTAAGTTTTTAGCTGTTAGTTTTCTGTCACACACTGACTTATTTCAGTGCAACGACCTGCATTTCCCTGTAGCAAGACATGCAGTTATCGTGTTTAATGTGTTGTCTTTTTCTCCCAGTTTTGACTCCTTGGCGACATTTAGGAAGTGGGGCTCCAATGCAACCTCTATGCACAAATTTGTGCACTGACATGTATTCACTTTAGGGTGAGCACCCTCCTCAGGGCTACTACAGCAGAAGGTGGGATTCAAACCTGGACCTGTGAGACCAACAACAGCCCCAGCTGTAACTGCTACGCCATCTGTTGGCCGTTTGAGCGGAATAAGCGGTCAACATTAGGTGACATGTCTGTACTTCTGCAAGCCCTTTTCCCCAATCCTCGGTCCAAAGTGCTGTCCCGATTTCCTGTTGTCCATGATTTCACCCAAGAGCTGTCATGCTAGTATTAAAATGGGCACAGATAACACTGTGCAAATGCAGAATCCACGTTTTATCTTGCCAAACACCTTTTGAACAGAACCATCAGCAGCACTGAAGGCAGTCACCTACAGACCTTCACGGCTTTTAGATGTCACTTTCTGCACGCGACTTAAGTTCCCTTCTAACATGCTCTAACACTCTTCTAAAAAGGCTGACAAACAAATAAAAAATAATAATAAGGCTACCTTTAAATGCAACTATAGCGAGCCCAAAAAAAAAAAAATTTGCAAAGTCTCCCTTACATCAACCTCAAGTATGCTGACATTTGATCGATTTACAATATACAAAGGGATTATTCTTCATCAACCTTATTACCAAAAAGTCATATGAAAACAAGACAAGTAACAAAGAGAAGTAGAAAATTTATTGCAGTATTTGTTCCGCCAGAAGTGCTGGGGATCCCTTTCTCTCATTACTAGGGTGACCTAATACATCAAAATCTACATTTACAAAAACTCCCCCTGCAGGTAGGCCACAGATACTGCATGCTTCCTTTTTAAACAGAATAAATTATATTCCAGGAGACTCTGCCATTGTACAGCATGGACAAACAAAAGGAAACAAAAAATAAAAACAGCTTTTCCAGGAAAATAAGCTAAGCTAAAGAAAGCCATCTGGGTTCTAGGTTAAACTCCAAGATCACTTTTTTTTATTAAGAACATCAACAGACTAAGTTCCAACATTCACTTTATTTTTTTTTTTTTAAACAGAAATCTTTTCTCCGAGATATAAACATTTTAGTTTTCTTGTGTTAAACTATAATACAGTGGGAGTAGAAATCAAAAGACCAGGGTTTTTTTCTGCTGCACAACAGCGAAGGAGCTCCCACACAATGTTTCCCAAAACATTTCTTTCTGGACTTTGTATTCTTGTTTTGCATCCTTATTTTTTCTGAATTACTTAAGTGTGTCCTGGATCCACATTTGTAAATGTCTTCACAGACCCCAATATTCACAATCCTTTCTGGTTTTTGTTTTTTTTTTTTTTTTGTTTGTTTTTTTTTTTTGCAATAAAGTTGCAAATCAAGGCCTTTGTAGTGTCTGATAGTCTTGCCTTTGTGTGGTGATGGTGGTTTAAAAAAAGTTGAGTTTCCTAGTGTCATTTTGGCTGTTGAGGGCTGGAGCAATAGGGACCACGGAGCTCATTAGCTGGAGGTCCCATCCTTTGCTGCGTATAGCGATCGCAGCGTCTGCACCACTTTGTTAGTCAGCTTGTGTGAGCTTGTCAAGGCGATTTTCTTGTAAATGATGTCTGATTCCTTGATGGTGTCCACCCAGGGCACCAGCTTGCGTCCATCACGCTTCTTGGCCTCAGCCCAGGGGCCTGAGTAGGAACCTGCCATCCAGTGCACACTGTAGCCATTGCTGGTCTTCTGGATGACTCGCGCGATCTGCGGTCGGTCCTTGTACTTGGGGCAGCGAATAGCAATGACATCCATGGCTTCCACTGTTTCGTTCATGTTACCAGATACCTCAGCGGCGTCCCCACCCCGTTTACCCTTCCGGGATGACTGGGGAGAGAGGCAGAGCACAAACAGAGCACTTATTAGTTAAACACTCCTGCACTAGAAAAGTGGTTATTCATACTGAACAAATTAATGTTGAGAAAATTAAATCACAATGTCATTTGTAACAATAATGCCATTACTTTGCACCCTTTCAATTATCTTCATGAAATGTAACTCTTGAGGATCAAAACAACTGTCCTAAAAGGCTAAGGACACAAAAAAAAAAATTTTTCATTCTTCATATTTTTTTCACTACTTATGACAATCATGGTTATGAGCGCTGCCAAATAGTAGCACATGTAGTCAGTAAATCTTGACAATGGCTTTCGTAAGTTTTGCTCAAAGCCAAGTACTTCTTAAAATTTAAATTGACAAACAAAAAAAAATCCAAACTCAAACCAAAATCAATGATTTGTACCATGTATATCATATGTTCTATGTTTAGCAGCTAACAAGGGCTAAGGCAAGAAACAGAAGTAATCTCACCCCTGGGGTTTTCTCATCCCCATCACTCTCGTCATCCTCTGTGTCAGCAGCTGTTGTGTTGTTTTTGGGGCTAGAGCCACCCAGCAGCGCAGTGATGGCTTTGTTACGGGCATTAGCACTGGATGATGCCTCTCCCTCTTCATCCTCCTCATCTGGGTCTAAGTGCTCCATCAACAACTTGAACTAAGAACAGCAATTTAGTTCAGTCAGACTGGTACTCCCAGACCCAGCCAAGACACAGAAAGAACCAGAACAACAACACAGCATCTAAATAGTCATTCATAAAATGTTGTCAGAGAACCTGACAAGTAAACACAAAGGGAAAAAAAAATGCTATTTTCCTTTTCAAGGTAAATCAATCAATTCAAAGTCAATCAAGAGAATCATATTACACAGTCACACTAAGACAAGGAATAGCAGTCCTTAAGGTATAAGGAGCAAACAGACAATCCATACTGCAGGTCTAATACCTCAACAAAGGGAACTGAACCATTAACATCAGAGCAAGACCCAAAGTACTCACGTCCAAGTATTGCTTGACTATCTTCCTCTTGACCTCTTCGGTGAGCCTGGTGCTGGTCATGTCCTTGGACAGAAACTCGATGGTCTGTCGAGGGTTGAAATGTACAGTTGACTTCCTGTTCACGGCCTTGTCATAGATCTTGGCTGACTCTGTGGGCGAGTACTTCTGGATTTTGCTGGAGAACAAGAATGACAGGTAGGTTAGGGAAGTAGAGACATGTCAGTGTTCCAACTGCAGAAAAAGGAGACTGAGGGATGGAAAATATTTTTGTATGGATGCAACACAAGTAAAAAAAAAAATGCATTAATGCAGGTGCATTATAACACAGTGTAGTAACAGTAAGTTCACTTTATTTTCTCAAAAATTAATTTTAACTCTGAGCCAGTAGTAAATGTGTGTTACCTGTCTGAGAAGCTGTATAGGCTCTTGAGGTGTTGCTTGAGCATTAGAAGCAGGAGGATGCCCTGAGAGGCATTGGCAAACTCCACCAGAGGCGCAAGGTCATCTGGCAGCCGAGCCATCACCTTGTCAACATCCTCTGCATCCAAGTCCGAGTCCCAGTCTGACTCTGACTCAGAGTCAGACTCAACAGCCGCCCGCTTTGGATTCTTGGGCCGTCGCTGCACCACATCATCGTCATCCTCGCTGCTGTGGCCACAGATGCTAGTCATATCTGCCTCCCTGGCCTCTCGCCTCTCCATTTCCTCCTGCGCTTCCTCTTTCATTTTCTTTTCAGCACCATTCTTCCGTTCCCGGTGCTTCTTCATTCTACCAGCAGGCTCCTTTTTCAAGGACTGGGGAAGAGAGAAGGGTCAAGGGAAAGCACTGTGACTGTGCTTGTCCATGCATGTACTTGTGTACACAAGCCTTCAAAAATGGCATGTCAACTTGAATGTGTATACACAGATGTGTATGGATGTATGCACAGGCAGACAAATGTATGTGAACATGTGCATGCATCTCACCTCCTTGAAAGACTGCAGCAGGTTGCTCCCTGACACAGACAGTGTGATGTCAATATGATGCATAATGAAGAGAGGCTCCTCCTGCGCCTGGTAGGGGAAGCAGGCCAGGTTGTCCGCAATGTACAGCAACATGGTGACTTCTGTCTTCTGTAGAGGAAAAGAAGGTGAACAAATTCAGTCAAAACATATGCCCCTGTACATTCCAGAAGCAGTACGTGTGTGGGTTTTGGAGGGCACTGCTGTTTCAACAAAATTTCTAGATGTGAATGGATTTTGCACTCTGCACAGAGAGATAACTACAGTGAAAATGGTACAAAAAAACTTATACAGATATTTATACAAAGCTTTCAACTGGGTTCACAAATTAAATTTTTACTTAAAAAAATATATATATGTGTGTGTGTGTGTGTGCATTTGAAACATTTTACATAGAAAAACCACTTGTTGCATAAAATCTGTGTAATGCACATTACTTGCGCATGAGGGCACTAATCTTCAACACATTACAGTAAAAGCATACAAAAACGATGCATTAATATGGCATTTACTTGTTTAGCATTTTAAAATGATCTAAGTGACTGATCAAGTGTTTGTTTCAATTATATTAATGTCAATTTAAAAAAAAAAAAAAAAACTCTTAAACACTTCACATATTACTGGCCAAAAAGATTAGGCAATCTACTTGTTTTGCCACGAGTGCTGAACATTTTTTATTAACAATGTTGCCTGCTGAGGAAAATACATACTCTGGACTGACAGAAGTGCCAGCTGTTAAATATTTCCTTGCTGGCTTTGCATTATGTGGACATCGTTCACATGCACTTTATTAATAGGTTTGTGTCAAATGGTAGCGATGCCTATCTTTCAAAAAATGCCATTGCATGCTGCATGGTACTAGCACTCAGCTCTTCTCCACCAAACTGGCTGTACACACCAGTACAGCTCAGGCACCCACTGCAGTTCTCTTTTCTGTGAACTGCACACCAAGCTTTGGTTTCAAGCTTTAACTCACTCAAAATTAATTTTCTAAATTAGGACAAAAGGCATGCATTAGCTTATGATGCAATTTTGTCATATTTGAATGTCCACTGCGTACATTTGAATGTCCAGCTTCTGTCCACTTTTGCATGAAATTCAAATTATATCCATTAACAGCACTAATACCCAATTGTGTGAAGCTCATATCGATGCATACTTGCTCACATTCATTGTAAGCAAAGGACAACACCTCAACAGGCTTAACTTCACAACAGCTATGTCTAAAGATAACACTGCTACTCACAGGAAGTTGACAGGTCACAAGATGCACCAGTGTGCGTGGCAAGCGACTCACCGCACTGTCATCAAAGAGATTTAACAACGCGAGGAGGAAGGCGCGGCGGTGCTGCCGATTGCCCCGCACCATGCTGTACAGGTGGGAGCAGAGCGCTGCATACGTTTCATCTTGTCGGAAGCCTCGGATCACCGAGTTCTGGGCTGTCCAAATGGCCTGCTGCACCTGGTAGCTCATCTTCATCCCTGCCACTGCCTTCATCTGTAGGTAGTCATCAGGTGGTGCAGTGAGAAAAGAACTGACCAAGAAGCTTCAGGTTCAAAAACAATCAATAAATTGACTCTGTGCTGTGACCAACTATTTAAAAATTTCAGAAGGACATTTGTTAGGTATACCCTTGGCGCAGAGCCACGCTGTAACTAAGTTTCTGAAAAAAAGAAATTTAGCATGG
This sequence comes from Heterotis niloticus, assembly GCA_018136845.1. Lineage (NCBI taxonomy): Eukaryota > Metazoa > Chordata > Actinopteri > Osteoglossiformes > Osteoglossidae > Heterotis > Heterotis niloticus. Next base: position 37,265,188 of record CM030889.1, on the reverse strand, counting down.
TAACAATTTGTGTAAGATCACAATGTGAAAGGATCAGCACTCACATGTATGAAGCCTGTGTACTTCTTGTCAATTTCTACCAGCTGCTGGTCAGCTTTATTCCTCATGCTGGGCTCTGGGTCAGTTCCCATGGCGATGAGGTATGGCACACACTGGTGGTTGCGAAGAAAGGGTCATTAAAAAAAAATATCAGCATCTACACTTTCTGGCATAAAGGTAATGCTGAGTCTAATAGCCTGATAGACAGCCTACCTGGACAGGGTGGATGAGGCCCTGGTTGAGTGTAAGTGCGATGACATTGAGTGCAAAATGGCGCACGCTGGACTGTGAGTGGAAGAAAGCCTCCAGCACCTGCTTCAGGTATAACTGCATGATGGAGCTGCTCATGCCGGACGAGATGTCACCCATTTCCTTCAGGTCCTCCTGTTTGGATAGCTTCTTCCCTATGAACCGGAACACCAGACATTGTACAAAAGGCATACGTCTATACATTTAGAAAACTTGAACAAAGGAATTCGTGGTCCAAAGAAAGATACGCATAAGTAAAATGTCCACAATGCACCAACAGCAAGTTATAAGAGGGGAAAAAGTTCCCCATACATAGGGTGTATACACTGAAAGGCACTCATGCACGCAGGGACCTGGGTGCTGACTCACACTCGCGATCGGCCTCCTGCATGCGTGTGTCCTCCTCCTGCAGGTACGTCTGCAGGTTCTTCAGCACCTGAATTTTAAGGTTCACTAAGCTGCACTGGTCTGATAGGATTCCATTATAAAGGCTCTTCACATCCTGGGCAAACATCAGTCCTGGGTGCTGGATGAACAGGAAGCCTGGTGGGTGGAATTAGGTCAGTATTAGAGGTAAACCGAATAGCACTGCAAATCAACTGGACATCAAAGCTGTTCTCAAAGAACATCAAAATTTATCTGGTGGAATGCAGAGGTTAACTGCCTTATCAACAGACAATTAAGTGGCTTCATTGTCAGGAAACTTAGTAGGATGTCCCTGAAGCTTCCATGACACAAGTCTAAGTCCACTGAAATTGTGCAACGGTCAGAATAGAAGACAGCAGTATACAAGGTCCTACCTAAGCCAATGATGGCCTTGTTCTGCACTTCCTCATCTTCATGTTTGGTGAAGTACAGCAGGAGTTCCAGCACCTTGTCCTTGATCACAACCTGGATGACAGAATGAAAAAAGTTAGGATAAAAGCCACAACAGACCAACGTATGTTAACGCATTAACACTTTACTCCCTGTTGAAGTTGACCCATTTCCTCAGGTGCTCCCAGTCATATTCTTCCAGATTTTCCCAAGTCACTCAAAAACCATCTTTCCTCGCCTGTCAGTCTGGCTAACTGACATATGACTATTTTGTGAAGTACTACTAAATTTTGTTTGAAACAAATGACATTTATAAGATGTAATTGTATGTTAGTTGATAAGACATAATTGCACACGTCATATTTTAAGCTTCCTTGGAAACTTCACGTCTACTTGTAAAGTTGATTAGCGAAAACCTATTTTAGATAAAAATCTCTGCAGCACGTCTACTAAATGTATTCAGAGGAGAGCATAGCATCATCATCTTTTATCACTTCCATGTGCAAAACCTTAAATGTTCTAGTTACAATTGAGTTGGCAGTTCTCCCTTTAATTAGCTTTGTATGAACAGAATACTCCTCCATGATTACTAGTAAACAATGAGTGCACCTTATTGCTGCCCTTGAAATCCTCCAGGTCAAAGTCAAAGTGACGACACAGTGCGCCCACGGTGAATAGGGAGCGCAGTAGGGCAGGCTTTGTGGCCACCAAACCCATGTTGTTCGGGTCTTCCTGGTGCTGAGTTTTCAGCTTGGTCAGTGCACCTGTCAGAATGGCCAGGAATAACTTACATAATAGTAGAGCAGTAAGTGCTCTTATACTTAATTGGCCACAAGACCAAATGTTTGGAGGTTCAAAACCAAAAGGGACATTTGTTCAGTGACCCTGAACATTTACACGTTCAAATACCACTGCTTCAGATAACAATCCATTTGAAAAATATAACGGACAAAATACGAGCAAAACAATAAAAAATTACAAAATTTTTGAAAATCCACCAGTTAAGTACTTAGTTTAACAAAACGGCAAAGAGTAGCATAGTATGGCAAGGTTGCTGTACATCTGTGATGGAGAGCTTACCATAGTATCTGTTGAAGCAGGCCCAAACAAACTTGTAGTTGTGTGTAACCTTGTTGACCACCGCTCCAAGGCAGCTCACACAATGCTGCACAACCTAACAAACCCCACAAGAAATCCATAAAGATGTTTAATTCAAATGCAGTGCAGAGAACCCAAACAATAAACATCTCTGCAGTTGTCCATAAATCAATAAAATTAAGGTAACCTACCCACACTGGGTAAGTGGGAATAATTCTTCACACTCTATATATATTTATATAAAAATTCAATTGAAAAACATAATGGGAAAAATACCTGAGATATAAATCCATTCCAAACTCAGCAGCTTGTGTAATCGATGCCTGCCGATCTACTTACCGTCATTCCATACTTGATGATAAGTTTCATCAGATCTTCCTCGATGGTGGCAAGGAAAGTCTCACTAGGGTGCTCCATCAAGGGAACCACAAGTTCCAGGATCTTGGCCACGTTGCAGATCACCATGAAGTCACTCTGGGACTGTAGGAAACATCACGGTGTGGGTACATGATACAAGAAAACACTTGCAAGTACAAACACAGGAAGAGGAAAAACTTTGAATATTGACAGTAACACTTGTACCTTCACCTACTTACCAAAAGGGGGCCTCAGAGTTCAACTTTTAATTCCCCCCACTGCCTTAAATTACTCTAAGCCCTGCAGGGGGGACAGGTGACTTACGTTGCACTTGGTAGTGAGGTAGGGCTGCATGGTCATGGCATGCTTCACCAACAATTGGGCGCGGATCTTGCTGAACAAGTAGAGCGTGGTGATGCAGGCCACCAGCCTTGTTGAGTTCACACTCTTGTGCTCCGAGGCTGTGGGAACCAAAGGAGGCAGGATGTAAAAATGGCAACAGATTCCAGGGTACAGTGACTACACTCAAAATCAAGTGTATGCATGTGCACACATGCAGTCATGAATACAGGCACAAACAGAAGATCAGTGAAGAAATAAAAGAAGTCTTTGCTGAGGTTAAACACACTGCTAAAGAAGAAGTACATTATGCTTTGGTTCTCCACACCTGAGAGCGACTCCTCATACTGCAGAATGTGCTCGACGAGACTGTCCACCAGCTGCACACAGGCCTTCTTGGCAGGCTTGTAGGATGCCTCTTCTTCTGACTTGAGCAGCTGCAGGGAGGAAGAGTGACACTAAGATATTACAGCCATAGCAACACACAAAATTTGGAACAACCAGTTTCAGTCTCATACAAAGTCTATCCACAGTTTACTAATGCAGTAGTAAAATATAAATATAGTAAACTAAAGATCAGGATACATTCATCACCACCATGTATACTCACATTCTGAAGCAACTGTTCAAACCAGTCATAACCAGTGTCTCGGCAAGCAGCAACCTGAGAAAGACATTTGTGACATAACATTAATTCCAATGTATTTCAATATGAAATTGTTGTTTTTATATGTGCAAATGTATTTGAGCAAATACACAAATCTACTTAGCAAAAATAACTTAGTTGAAGCTGGCAAAAATATTTTAGTAGTAACATCTAATATAACTAAGAAGAAAATTATAGAATGTTTAAGTTAGCATCGCAGTTCTTGCTTCAAGACAAAGACAGAGTTGCACTCACAACATCTGTGATGTTCAGAATCTTCCTAGTCATAGCTTCCTTGTCGTGGTTTGAGGTAGGAGTAAACCACAGCTTCTGGAAGGTTTCGTTCACCAGTTTCTGGTGACATGGAAAACATGGAAATGAAGGCAGAGGACCATACTCTGTCTGGAGATGCAGGCAATCACACAAAATGCAGAATTCTTTTGGAGATGTGCAGTCACAGAGCAAACAGATGAAAGGCAGCTGGATTTCAAGTACAGTCAAAACTGTGGCTGGACATCAATCCCACAACATGCCAGTGATCAACAGTCACAACCAACCAAACAGTGAAAATACTGAAATGGCCATTTGTCATAGGTCTGTTGAATACAATATGAGAGTAAATTAACTATTCTGAGTGGTCATGTCATATTCCAAGGAACTTGAGAAAAGCAAAATAAATTGATAAATATGAAAAGGTAGATTCACAAGAACACAATCACATTCTGCTTAAGTGTACTGAACAGTAAGCGAACCAACTTCCTCCATACATACTACATTCAAGGCAGAATTCCTACCTTTATACCCTCTTCATCATTAACCCTACGGATCATCTTCACGCACATCTCAGTGACCTTGCTGAAGGTGGGCTGTTCTAGGCAGATGTCCCTTAGGATCTTGATTACCCTTTTCCTCACACTGATTCCCGTATCCTAGGGAAATACAGCGAAGGATACATTTAACAAACCTGTGACAACCCTAAAGTATAATCATTTCTCAGAATTATTTATAATTGAATAAAGGACATTCAGGGGGAAAGCAATATATTGAAATAATGATAGCAAATAAATATTTATTTTCCAACATTTATATGAAGGCAATAGTTTCATTGCTCATATGTTCAACTGCTGAGACATACCCCTAGATGGCAGTGTGAAGCACCAGTTTACTTACCTTAAGTGAACTTTCATACTTTGAATGAACCTTCATTAAGGCAGTCCAATGAGAGCATATGCATCCAATAAGCATTTCCAAAAAAATTACCTATTTGTACCCCTTTACACTGCACAAAATAAAAAAGCTTCCTAGAACAATCAGACAGCATAATAAAAATTTGACCTGCAGCAACAGTTTACCTTTGACACAGCGGAACACAAAAATGGCATCAAGGCCTTAGTAGGAAACTGCAGCCTCTTACACAATAAAAAAAAACTATTAGAGACGCACCAAGATCCTCTCGATCAGCATGTCGTAGTACTGCTCAGTAAGCTGCGGTCGGCTTAGCACAAAGCGGCCCAGCAGCTCCACAGCCGCCTCACGCACACTGGTGGAGTTGTCCATTAGGCGTCCATGCACCCCTCGCTGCATGTCCAGCTAGAGGGGATGAGATACACGTGGTTATTCCAGGCCAAGGGCACACAGCATCATACATACCAAAAAGCTCTCCAGTATACACATTTACATTCAAAAAAAGAAGAAACACAAAGGTTGACTCTACCCGTGCCAGAATGCTGGGGTCCACTGCAACGACCTCTGAGAGACACTTCATGGCCTTCGTCCTGACAGCAATCGCACTCTCCCCAAGGACTCTAAGGATCTGCCATTGAAACAAGAAAAGGTGTTACCAAAGTATATCTATCATATAAGCCATATACAGAGACTGTTAAAACTGTGTTCCACTATAGGACCAAACAAGAACAGTGCTCACCTGCGTTAAATAAATGTCGAAGCTCTGCGCAAAGGGCCTCATGGAGGCCAAATATCGAACAATCAAGCAGGCATCTTCATAGTCTACTGTGTCCGAGTTCATTCTAGGGAGAAAAGTGGATATGCTGATTTAGAGGTGCTGCTATGCATGTTTTTACATTTTCTTTCACAGACAAGATGGTGAAAATGATTAAGTAGAGAAAAAAAATGTACATAAATCCAAGCATTGCTAACACACTCAGGTGGAGTACGTCTAAGTAAGATACATTAAGGCTGTGTGACAGAGGGCACTTGGTCAATGGTGGAACGTGAGCCATACTTCAACGTGCTAAACTGTGAAGTATGCATAGTCTTGATGATAGAGCGCAGAAACTTCTTCCGTGCTTCTGCCTTCTGCATGATCTCTCCTGTGGTCGCCACATCCTTGGCATGGTGTGCCCCTTCTGATGAGTCCTCATCCTTCTGGCTTTGTGTCTTCATGGCCCTCTCTGTTTCTGTGGTGGTGTCCCGGAACCACTGAGCGATGTAAAACTTCCTTGCAAACTAGAAAAAGTCAGGAAATGACTGAAGAGGTTACAGATGCAAAAAAGAAACACTATTACCTACATCTAAGGAGACAGTTTTTACTTTTTTTGTATAGCTGACACCTTTCTCCATAGCAAATTAATGGAATATTTGTATATATAGCTACTTCAAATGATTTACCCATTCATATGGTAGGGTATTCTTAATTTATGATTTCAGGGGGAATGTCTCCAAAATAGGAACTAAAGCAGGAGAAGAGATTCAAATCCAGGTTCTTTGACTGCAATGCTAGCCACAATGCTATTGGTTATCCCATTAGGGGGAAGGCAATCAAAAATTATTTCCCTATTTTTTATGCTGCAGCATACACTACCTGCATTATGAATAGTAAAAGCAATGACAAGCGTAAAGCAGCCAACTCACCACAAGTGAGGGATCCGTCTCTGCATTTTCCTCCATGTAGTCTAGCAGGGTTTTCTGGAGCTTCTGTGTCTCATCAGTACCTGATGCCTGATTCATAAAGAGGGCAGGGACCCAGGGTTATGACCACAGACTTTATATTCATGGTCACAGCATCAGTTCATGTGATTCCTCCAGTAATCCTCCCTGTCACCCTAAACATTGCTCTTTCCATTTTTATATGGAAACCATTTCAAAAAGGTTCTGTCTCAGATCTGAAGAATTTACAGTTGTGCCCATAAGTTTACATACCCTGGCAGAATTTGTAAGATGTGTACCATACTTTAAAGAAAAGATGACTGATCAGGCAAAACACATTTCATTTACTTTTAATGGAATCCAAACTAAACTAGAATAGCATCACAGAATAGCACAACCATTAAACAAAACATAGCAATAAGGAAAATAATGAGATGGCCCCTGTTAAAAACGTTGCATACGCTTAGTTCTTAATACTGTGTATTGCCCCCTTTAGTATCAATGATGGCATGCAGTCTTTTGTGGTAGTTGTGAATGAGGCCCTTGATTTTTTCAGGTGGTAGAGCTGCCCATTCTTCTTCGCAAAAAGCCTCCAGATCCCATAAATTCTTGTGTTGTCTTGCATGAACTGCACGTTTGAGATTTCCCCAAAGTGGCTCAATGATATTGAGGTCAGGAGACTGTGATGGCCACTCCAGCACTTTCACTTTTTTCTGCTGTAGCCACAGAAGTGTCGACTTGCCCTTGTGTTTTGGATCATTGTCATGTTGAAAGATCCAAGTGCATCCCATGCGCATCTTCTGGACTGATAAATGCAAGTTGTCCTCCAATATTTTCCGGTAACATGCTGCATTCATCTTGCCATCTATTTTCACAAGTTAACTGTGCTACTGTAGCTCACACACCCAGAAAATCAGACATCCACCTCCATGCTTCACAGTAGGGATGGTGTACTTTTCGTTGTTGTGTCTTCTCCAAACATAGTGTTTATGGTTGTGACCATAAATGGTCTCATCACTCCAAAGGACTTTGTTCCAGAAGTTTTGAGGCTTGTCTAGATGCTATCTGGCATATTGTAAGCGGGCCGTTTTTTGGTGTTGGCTTAGTAAAGGCTTTTCTTGCAACTCAATCGTACAGCCCATTTTTGTTCAAGTGCCTCCCTATTGTGCATCTTGAAACAGCAACATCACTTGTTTGCAGCAAAGCCTTTATTTCAGCTGAAGTGGCTTGTGGGTTTTTCTTGGCATCTCGACAAATGATCCTGGCAGTTGTGGCTGAAATCTTGGTCTACCTGACCGTGGCTTGGTAACAACAGAACCCCTAACTTTCCACTTTATCCGAATTTGAACACTACTGACAGGCATTATCAGACCTCTGAATATCTTTTATATCCTTTTTCTGATTTATACAATTCAACAACCTTTTCTTGCAGGTCCTTTGACAGTTCTTTTGCTTTCCCCATGGCTCGGTATCCAGCAAAGTCAGTGCAGCTCTGCATGAATTTAAATTGACTATTTATACACAGACACGCATTACAATCAAAGAAGTTACAGGTGTGGACACTCTCCTTTAAGTACCCTTAATTTGAACCTGTGTGTCAACTTATGTGTATATTATCAGCTCCAACATTCAAGGGTATGTAAACTTTTGATCAGGCCCATTTGGGTGATTTCAGTTATCATTATGATTTAAAAAGGGCAAACAATTATGTGATAATAAATTGCTTTGCCTGAGCACACTCCCTAATTAAAAGGAAAGCTTTCTGCATGATTAGTTATATTTTCCAAACAATGGCCAATATTTCACAAATTCTGCCAGGATATGTAAACTTATGGGCACAACTGTAAGTCAAGCTGTTTCTCTTGAAAGAATCCTGCTGGTCAGGAAAAAACAATAAATTTTTATTTTACATATGCTGAACTATTAACTATTAATTAACTGTAATGTAACCATAACAAATTGCAGTTAATGGGCCCAAATGGTATTTGCATCTAACAATGTCAAAATCTGTATTTATTTTACACCCATTTTAAAAAGAGAGGGAAAGGGAATATTTTTAATTTTTGTGTGTGTGTGTGTGTGTGTGTGTGTGAGAGAGAGAGAGAGAGCGAGAGAGAGAGAACTACATTCCTGGGGGTTCTAAGTGTGTGTACAGTATACCTCTTTGAGGATTCGATCAATGGACCGCTGATCCATCTTGCTGGTGACTGCATCCTTACGGAGGCGAGCAGCCACTGTGCCCAGGTAGTCAAGGGATGCCACCCTCAGGGCCATCTCTGTCTGCTTGTTACTGAACTGGTGCACCTGTAGAAGGCACAGTAAATAGATTCAAGTCCCAAAACCTGCTCATCTCCAGCTGGTTGAACTGCAATAGGTTGTTATAATTTGGTAGGTGGAAGCATTCCAAGGTAGTTTTAGTACAAAATGTGAGATGATTATGGTAGAAAACTAAATGTTTTCACCCACCAGCAGTCTTCCAAGGAGGCTCAACAGCAGCTCAGCCGCAGGCCACTCTGGCTTGTTGACTGTGGAAAGCAGGTCCTGCACAAAGTTTTCAAAAAGTGGACGGTAGTCCTCTTCTCCCTGTTTGCTGCCACACCTGGACAAGTTTGGAGCACCAGGTTAGAGGACATAACAATCAGCATCACCAAACAGTGACTCAGATGTGCAGGTTATATTAATCAAGACTTACTTTTTGAGAAACACAGAGAGGAAGTTCTGAGCTGTCCTCATGGCAGTTTCATATGAGTTTGTGATCAGGACATCTTGATCCACCTACGAACAGAGTAGCATATAAGGCAAATTATATAAATGTACGCCACAAAAAAAATGGATCCTTGGAATTCTACTCCTGTTGTTAAGCAGGGTCTTGAGAAAACCACCATCTTAGCAACAGCTTGGGAAGAGATGCCATGGTTTTGAATACCATGATGTACTTGCTTCATCAATTGGGTCCATCAAGTAAGCTCAGGAACATGGCTTGAAATAAAGTTTAGCACCTAAACAGCACTAAATTGACAATGTTAATAATAACCATAACTTCAGTTACTCTGGACAAAACAGAAGCTGTGGTCAAACCTTCTTGTCTTGTTCGTCATCTGTCTCTTTGTCAGAGGGGAGGTGGACCACACATTGGATGAGCTGGAGCACTAGGGCTGTGACCATCTGGATGTACATGGGCTCTCCATCTACATCGCTGCTGTTCAGCCTGGAAAATTGGGTGAACAGGGGTTAAAAAAAGTTGATCTACACACTCTCTCTAACCTGTCCATATTGCTGCTCTTCACCAGCTTTCAATCCTTACTCAGCATTCTAACTACAAGGCCCAACAGTAGTGATTGCAGTGTTTTAACCATTACAACCTTTTAAAAAATGCATTGTTTGAATATGCTCAGTAACAGGAACTGCTGGCTCATTTTAATGGAGAAGCACAGCTTTTGACGTGTATTATCAGTGTCTTGGTACTTCAGTTACCAACAGTGATAAAGATTGGGATGCCGGCTTGGCAAAAAGGCATGCTATGACCACACATATGTTCAAGTTGTTGGCTTACACACACTGCCAATAAATCAGAAGCCAAAGTGTTATTTACTACATTATATTACTCACTGGATTAACAGATGCATTTATCCAAGATGACTCATGTAGCTTTCCATTTTACAGCTGTAGGCATTCATAAAATTAGACATTTTGTAAAGCAAGACACTAAAATATAAGCCTAAAGGGAACACGGTGATTTACAGATTAACTGGCCCAACCACTGCTTAACAACCATGCTCCACTTTTGGTGCCTGTGACCAGCACTGCCTACGGCAGAAGCCAAGACAAAAGAACAGTCCTTTGCTGCAGACAAGACTAATGAGAGAAAACCCGTTGCCTTTGAAAACTGTTCCCCAGCTCACCTGAAGTTCCTGAGACTCCGCTTGCTGGTGGGCAGCCGGGCCAAAGAAGTAAAGATCTCCTCCAGGATGAGCTGCCTGTGTTTCTCATAGCGAGAGAAAACCTGAGGAGTGAAAAGGGAACCCCAACATTAGGACATTTATCTTTATAGCTATAACGCTTAGTGTCTGTTTTGTTTGTTCTTCAGACGTGGCCTTGTTTTTAAGCTACAGGCTTGAAATTTGGCATGCAGGTACTAAGTGAGGTTTTAACACAGGCAAGTTCATTAGACTCCATAAAGGCTACTTACCAATTTGTATGTGTATACACACATAAGGACAGATGCAGTCTGGTACATGATGATGTAAAGGTAATAAAGTTTACCGATATACAGTATTGGCCAAAAGTTTTGGCAGTGACACAAATGTGTTTTGCAAACTTTGCTGCTTCAGCATTTTTAGATTTTTTTTTTTTTTTAAACATGTTTCTATGGTATACTAAAGTGCAATTATAAACATTTCACAAGTTTCCAAGGCTTTTACTGGCAAATACATAAAATTTATGGAAAGAGTCCTGACTGATGGTGATCCATTCTTGCCTTGTTAGTGCTTGGAGTTGATCACAATTTGTGGGCTTCTGCTTGTCCACCTGCTTTTTGAGAATTGACCACAGGTTCTCAATGGTATAAAGATCTGGGGAGTTTCCTGGCCAGGGTCCAAAATTTCAATGTTTATCTCTGAGCCACTTCATTATCACTTTTGCCTTGTGACATGGTGCTCCATCATGCTGGAAAATACACAGATCATCACCAAATTGGGCCTGGATTGTTGGGAGAAGTTGCTCTTGGAGGATGTTTTGATACCATTCTTTATTCATGACAGTGTTCTTGGGCAGAATTGTGAGTGAGCCCACTCCGTTGGATGAGAAGCAACCCCACACGTGGATTGTCTCAGAATGCTTCACTGTTGGCACGACACAGGACTCATGGTAGCGTTCATTTCTTCTACGAACAATCAATTTTCCAGATGTCCCGAACAGTCGGAAAGAGGATTCAGCCGAGAAAACAACTTTGCACCAGTCTTCTGCTGTCTAATCCTTGTACTTTCTGCAGAATTTCAGTCTGTCGATGTTTTTCTTGGAAAGAAGTGGCTTCTTTGCTGTCTTTCTTGACATAAGGCCGTTGTCCAAAAGTCTTCACCTTATTGTGCATGCAGATGCACTCACACCCACCTGCTGCCAATATTGAGCAAGCTCTGCACTGGTGGCAACACGATTCTGTAGCTGACTCCTCAGGAGGAGATGGTCCTGGCATTTGCTGGACACTCTTGGACGTCCTGAAGCCTTCTTCACCACAACTGAACCTCTCACCTTGAAGTTCTTGATGATCCGGTAAATAATTCTTTCAGGTACAATGTTCTTAGCAGCAATTTCCTTGCATGTGAGGCCATTTTGATGCAAAGCGATGATGGCTGCACGCGTTTCTTTGAAGGTAACCATTGCTAACACAAGAAGGCAATGATTTCAAGCACATCTGCCCCTCTTTTATAGCAATCAGTCTGCCCTTCAGTAGAGTGATTTCAGTTGTACTCGTTCACACCTTCACCTGTACTGATATCACTATACTGAAATGAAGTGATCATTTTGTGTAAGGGCCATAAATACAGTGAAAATGGGTTTTTGTGATAAAAGTTAACTTTTTATGGTAATAAAGATCTTTGCAATCAATTAATATGCATCTAATCACTCTGCACAATAATCTAAAAACAATGTGAACTGCCACCACAAAAACTGAAGCCGCAAATTTTGCAAAACACAACATTTGTGTCACTGCCAAAACTTTTGGCCATGACTGTATATTTCGTTTTCTTTCCCCTTTCTACTTGACTACGACAGGTATGCATGTCTCTGGGTCATTTGCACTGACAGCACTAATAATATTTATTAACTAAATGCAACGAGTTTAGAGCAAAAACAGTTTGTACCCTTTCCACTACTACAATGAAACCATTGGGTAACTCACCAAGTATGTATTAAAAAAATAAACAAGTCAAGCAATATTTCAAATGAACCCAATATGCAAAACCATGTTCTCAAAAGGGAATACATGAATTTACATAGATGTTAGTGCAGTTGGTTGAAAAGGAGAAAGAAAGGAAGCTTTAAAGACCAGACCTCTTAAACGTTTGTGCGGTTTGTGTGGGAGATTTTGGGAGGAGTTGGAGAACAAGGCAGACTCACCGCTGTCACCAGCTTTATTGCACACAACTGTAGCTCACTGACATTCTCCACAAAGAATGGTGTGATACCCATGGAGGAAACCTGCATAAGGGACAGATAACATCATCTTACATCTGCCTCTACTTGTTTGCAAATGCCTTCTCACACAGGTTTATCACTCACTTGCAGGATGGTGGTGTCAGTCAGCAGCTGGATGTCTAGCAGTGCCGAGATGTTGCTGACGATGTCGCACACCTTGTTGTACAACATGACAATAACCCTCTGCTTGTGTGTGGAGCACTTGGCCCGCTTGGCTTTGGAGCTCAGCAGGCCACCTGGGGAGGGATCCAAGTGGGAGGAGCAGAGATAAAGATAAATTATGATCAATAAAGATGAAGAGGTCTGTCACTAACTCATGCTGCAGTTAGTGACAGACACCCAGAGCAAAGCAGTAAGAGTTTGTACTGTTAGACCCAAAAGTCAATATAGGATGTCAGTGACCTCTGAGACAAGAATTAGACATCTTCCACCTCATCCAATCACAAATTAAACTTAACATTACTGAATATCTGTCAAATAAAAAGAGACATAGATAAAGACCTGAAAAGCACTCATTTGACAATTTAAATGTTTCTAGTGTGATTCTGGGTGCAGGAAACAATCAAAAAGCTACCCAGGAAATAAAAATTATTTTATGTGTGGGGAACAAAAACATGGTATAGTGATACTACGTAGACCAGGTGAGACAGAAAGTTCAGACAGACACAACTCATGGTCAGAAAATACTGAAATGAAAGAACTGACCTCCATGTGGGTCCATGCGGTAGACAGGGTCGTACTGTGGGTACAGTGTGTTCTGCAGGTGGAACTTGGTGAATTGCAGTACGCGCTCAATCACATCCTCAATGTACACTGCCTTGGGCATGTGAGCAGAAGTCATGATGTGCAATGCTGTGAGGCAGGCTTCTGCTGATTTGGTCACCCGCTCCATGATGAGGTCACGCCAGAGTCGCTCTTCATCCTCTGTGTCATTGTCCTAAAGAAGAAAGAGCAGAGAAGAAACACTTGAATAAAATTAACCCTATGTCCAGATCAATAAAACTGTGGTTTACTTTATATTTATTGCAATAATATGAGTTTTAGTTTTTAGGTTAGAATTAAAAAATCCCTCTCATTCACAAAACTTGGATGATTGACTATAGCAAACCAACTGCAAACTTTGCCAAAGATAACCAGGGGTTCTTCATCTGTGACTAAGAACCTACACCCTTTTTATTAATTGTTTCAGCCAGCATGTCATCATCAGCAAGTGAAACAGCAGTCAGTCTCTCATTACTCCAACAAAAAGAAGATCTTTGGCAGCATAAACCAGTAACATAGTTTAACCAAGTAATACTCACATGATTCATAAGTGTGGAGAGCTTGGCTCCATCCTGAATGTTCTTCTCCAGGATATTCAGCAACTTCACCAACTTCTCAGAGGGAAGCTGACACACAGCAGATGGAAGAACATACTAAAATACCCATTTTTGCTGATGTGGCATTTTGCCCATACCAATCATGAACACTAGAACAGCTCAGTATTTTGCAGTTAATGTCCTGACTTGACTTCACCATCGTACATCAGCGGACATTACCCTGAAGCCTCTGCTAGGCCGCAGCACTACACCGCATAGTCAGTGCCATAACTGTAACCAAAAAAAAAAAAACCCCCCCCACCAACTCTTTTCAGATGAAAGTACCCTGAGGCACCTCCCCTCCACCAAAGCACAACAAAAAGGCTCCGTACCCTGCAGGTGATGTTCATGGCCTTGATCTTGGCTGACTCGCTGCCTAACTCACTCAGCTGGTGTTTACCCAGCAGCAGCTCCTGAGGGATCTCCTCATCATCAGCTGAAAGACGGACGTTCGACATGAGAATGAAACAACATTTTATACAACAGGGTGTTTACTGTAGCCAACAGATGAGTCAGGAACACACACCTAAAGCAGTGAAGTCCATGTCCTCCAAGCTTTCCAGAATGTTGTCTACACTGGTTGAGAACCGTTTAAATGTAGAGGAGTCCATCATCTCTGCAAGTCAAACAAGACAACAATTGTTTATCAGCTCTTTGCTTAGGTAACATTTCAATCATTACATCATCTTTTTTTTTTTTTTACATCCTGCAACCACAAAGCCACTTAGATAACGCAAAGTAATGAATATATAAATGAGAGGCTGGAAATGGAAGTCACCTTCCGGTGTGAGCTTCGGTTCATAGGCTTTCCTCTTTTTCAGCTTCTCTTTCTTTTTCATCTTCCGGGCCACTGGAGAGAGAACATATTGCAACTCATTGGTCTGGCTCACCATCAAATGTGACCTCACACGTACTTGCATGCAGACATAGGAATGTGCCATCATCTCCATGACATGCTCCATTCAGCTCATCGCAGTGCTGATGTGTGCCTCTCTTATCCATCAGTAACAGGAAATGGCAATTTCAAGCAAACTCCTCCTTTGGCAAGAATCCAGCCCAACTGCAGGAACTGAATCAACATGTTGCCATTGAACTGCACTTGCCAGCTCTAGCAGGTTTTCCTATATAAATCCTTAGGGCAGATAAACACGTTAGTTTTAAGTTAATCTTTCATGCACTGCTAATTTCACAAAACAGACCATGGCAATATCCATTATTGCCTGTGCAGCAGCTGTGCACTGTTGTTCTGCTGAGTTACCCACTATGGCATGACTTGAACATATAACCCATTCTACAAGTTGCAGATTCACTAAAAACTAAACTAGCTTATTAGCTTAAAATACAGCTTGAACAGGAAAGTCTGTTCAGCACTAAAAGTTCAAATCCAAAGTCACTTGCATTATTAAGTTATAATCAATTAAAGCTCAACTATAGACATCATTAAAATTTATTCACATATTAGGTTTTGTTTAAAAAAAAAAAGAAAAAAAAAAAGGATGTAGCCACCCAAAAAAACTTCTTCACCTTAAAATTAATTTAAATGACAGAAAATGTTCTCCACAGAATTTGCAGCGGAAAACTCACGGTCACTCAGGCTAGGTGGGGGTGAGCCCTCGTCTGAGTACTCGGGGCTGCGCTCTCGGTACCGACTACCCAAGCCTTTACGGTGTTCCCCAGAGCCCCTCCGCTCACGCTCTTCATACTCCCACGTCTTGTCCCGCTCTTTTCGGTGTTTCTTCCGGGCTGCTGAGGAGTGAAAAAAAACCAGAATCTTTCATTTCAGCGACTGCAAGACACAAGTCATCATTTGGGCAAGTATTGACACTAGCTTTTATCCCAGATATAAATCATATACTAATTGAAACATTAACAAATGGGTTAGAGGTCATCACGGGACAAAGAGAATGAGGTCAACAGTTGAGTTTCGCTGGCAAATTAAGACACAGAAGAAAAAAGGAACACAAGTAGTTTGAACACTGGAATTGAAGTTGGTGCATAGCACCACGAGTCTAACCTAAAGCTGAGAAGCACTACAGCCCTGGTACTCACACTCGCCAATTGGCGCATCATCATCTTCAGAGCTGACCTCGGTATACTTGGGCCTGTCATTGACCGAGCTACGCTTACGCTTGTTCATCTTCACCCTCTCGCAAAGTGGCATGGTAGACTCAATCTCTGCAAGCAGTTCTGGAGGCAGCTCCTTCAGAACAGACTGGTCAATCCCACCTGAAGAGGCAAAGGAGGGGTCAGGGTCCTGAAACATTCAATCACACAAAGGCCTGGGCATCCAAGAAGTCTACCAGCAGAAGGCCTGAAATTAGTAGAGTATGACTAAGTCAATAAAATACAAAGCAAATATAACATCAACATACGCAAGGTAAGTCGACTGTTCTTATTTTTAGCATTAGGTTTACTGCCATTAAGCATACATAATGCAATTATAATATACAAACCCCTCTTCTGCTTGGCTGATCACCACATACCATAAAGAAGTCCAATTCTAATGCCATACCAAATCTGCAGTGCTGTACAATATGTACAAGCATACTGTTAAGCTGTTAACAGCTGTTAATTCATGCTTATAATAGGTACAAGGGTGCATTATGGATGCTTTACGCAGTTACAAAGAGCTATAAATCTAAACAGTGCACTGCCACATTAACACTGCTGCACTTCATTACAGTATTCTGGTGGAAAAGCATTTCATGTCAATGACAAACATGCATCGTTCCATTCCAAAGCGTGATAATGGGTTTTCTGACACAGACAGGTCTATACTTTTCTGCAAAATATTTGGGTGTGATTAGCAGGTAGCTGAACAGAGAACAGGAAGAGATGTTATTTGGGACAGTTCAAAAGGCATCATGCAGACAAAAAATAAGTCTACTACTATACAGTTCTTAGCTAAAAGAGTAATAATCAAATACACACAAAGTAGTAACTATATGTTGCTCTCTCTCTCTCTCTCACACACACACACACACACACACACACACACACACACACACACACACACACACACACGACTGTACCACCCTGCAGGCAAGTGCAGTCATGCGGTTTAAGGTCATGGTCAGAAGAAAGGGGCACCTGGTAGAGGCAGCTACAACTGGTTTATTTTTCTGAGATGCTACATGATGGATGGTGGGGACACAGCTGCAGACACCATTCCCCAGAATCCCCACCAGCTGGAGTGCTACACTCTTCCTCTTATCTATAATGAACCACTAAGCCAGCCAACTCAGAGCAGCAAGTATCTTCAGCCAAACTGCCTGCAATGGCATCCGCAACTACAATTTCACATTCTACCCACTCAAACAGTCAAGTATTTGCTAAATCCCTTCAGGTTTAGTGTTTCTTAGAATTGCTCTTTGGATTGCTAAAAGCAATTCCTTTCCTGAAGCTTGAACTTGGAATTTTCTGGCCACAAATTCAGGTCAACTATAGTCCAGGTTGTCCGTACTCCTCTCTACAGTGCATCTGCCTCTATAGATGCCCCCCCACGCAACACTGAAAAAAACAAGAGTTCTGTGCAACAAACTGCAACACATCCACCCGAACAAATATCAAACATGTTGTTGAACCACAGAGACTCACGAGCTGACAGCAAGGAGACAATCAATCATAGATAGGGGGAAAAAAATGAGGACAGCCACAACAGAGTGACAGATGGATGGATGGACGGATGGATGGATGGATGGCCCAGCTCAAAAACATTCTGTCTCTGACTTTCAGGAACAATGTCCCAGGAAGACAAATTACAGTAATACTGGGGAGATTCCGCTGTCTACTGAGAGCTGCTGGAAACATAAGCATTCAGAAATGCAACATTTCCATCTTTTCCACGTAAGGTCAGGTTTACGCCGAGCTTACATTAAGGCCTTCCTTAACATACAGGAAATGCTGCCTTTTTTGTGTAGACCATAGTGCTTTTCCCCCATTCAAACATCCTTGCATTCCAGTTAAGATTGTCGTCTGTGTTGATATGGATTGGAGGTGGGTTCCACTTTAGGTTTGCAGTATATGATGATGTTTCACACAGGTGCCTAGGACGTGTCCGAGGTGATCATCCAAACCTTCTCTCATGTGTCCCATCAGTTCTAACCAGTGAACAAACTCTTTAAATTAATGAAAGGATGCACTGGAGTTGGATGATTAGGTCCTCACATCAGGGTGCAGGTGCCATGAACTGTTGCCTCTGTTTTCCTTTGGTTTCTGCACCAGTGCTCTTGAGACAAACAACCATCTGTTTTTGAGTCTGGGTTTTGCCTTCTATTTGGTGTCAGTATGAGGTGTCTTCTTCAAGGATTAACTGGTTGGGGTCAACCATGTTACCATCCTCCCTCCTTTCCCAATAAATATAAGGTGAAATGGTCGCTCAGTAAATTGTGACCTCAATGCCTGTTGAGGGTGCGTAGATGCTACATCTAATGCACACAGCAATGTGTAAAAAGATGAACGAGTATTCTAAATTTATGCTTCTTTAGCCATGACCTTAGATAATCTAATGTTGACTATTTTTAAGTGTTGACAAGCCCAGTGACCCTCACACCTGAATTTAACAAATATTTAAGAATATTATGTTTTTGAAAGGGTGAATCTCAAAAGGAGCTTCCCCAGATTCATTAAATGTATAGACTTCACTATCTCAACAACAGCCTCACATTTCTCATCAAATCAATGTTAACAATGAGAAATTCACTTTTATAATCTATTACAGTCTAGTGTGTATAAAACTTTGTTGAGAATAATCTCCAGGTGGTCAATGGGTCATTTTTTTTGGGCTTTGCAACATAAAATAATCTTGTCGTTCATCCATTCACCAAAAAATTTGGTTTTGTTCTATAGCTTGTCCATCTGTATTGATGAACGACAAGAATCAAAAACCATTGGTTCACCTACACAAAATGGTGAATGCAATGTGAACGACATGGTGTGAACCACTGGGGAACCACTGTGAGCGACAGGATGAGACCAGGGCCATCTTACCTTTCCCTGACTTCCCTGATGAGAGCCTGTTCTTGCTGGACTTGGAGCTGTGGGCATTCCTGTCTTCTTTCTCCCGGATGAACTTCTGCACCTCATCAAAGGACAGCTTCTGAAGCACTACAACAGGTGTGGCTCTTTTATGAAGCTCCTCCATCTGCATTAGGCCCAAGCGCTCCAGCCTGACATGAGGCTGGTTCCAGTTATCTGCATTTCCACTTATGTCTGGCATCACATTGGCCTCCTTATCCCGCTTGATCTTAGGGATGACAAAATTCTTCAGTGCCCCAGACTTACCCCCAAGTAAATAGGAGGGGAACTCGCTAGGCTTGTTGTGACCATCGCGACTTCTACTTGCATCCCCACTAGATGATTTGAACCCAGGCCGATCACCCCGCGGACGCCCAGTATGGTCAAAACTACCCTTTTCAGGTCTGGAGCGTTCTTCAGAGGAACGTCGATCCCTGGCTGCCTCGCCAGTTTCAGTCCTAGGTTTACGATCTTGGTCCCTCTCCCTTTCCCGATCCCTTCCATATCTGGGGTCATGTTCTCCTCTGGAGGGTTTGGGAGTTTCAGGCCGTAGAATCCTAGATGGGTCCCCGCTTTCACTACTCCTGTGGCCCTCATGAGCTTCCCGCCTGTGGGATTCAGAAGATGAAGAAGGCCGTCCCTCTAGTCTCTGCTTCTGCCGGGATTGATCCAAGGTCCTGACTTCAGTTCGGGCTTTCGTGGCATCAGCCACTCTGTCGTGACAAAGTCTGCCTGGATCAGGCCGCTTGTCTACATGAATTGGCTTGCCTGTAGAGTCACGTCGGTGGTCATGCTTATGCTTAGGAGCATCCGGCCGGACGTCAGGGCCCTTGTGTCGGGTTGGTTCCACCCGCTGTTTGATGACCTCTGGCCTCCCATCTGCCGCCCTCTGCATCTGCCCGTCCGACTTCCGCCTGGCACTGTCCAGCTCAGCCCCAAGTCGGGCCGCACCACCGTTGTCAGCATGCCCCTCCCGTGGCTCCTCGGGCCATCTCTGAGCCTCAAGGGCCGGTACAGGTGCAGCCACACAAGATGGGTCCAGCTGGCCCTCCACTCGACCTGCCTGCTGCAGGTCGATGCTCACCAAGAGGGCCGGCCGGCTGGCCCCGTTGCCTGCTGAGCTGGCCTCCTGGGGAGCTGGCTTGTTCCCAGCACTGCCCCCTCCGCCCCCGCCTGGTGCTGCAGCAGCCCCCGCCGTGCCCCCCGCTCCAGGCTCCTGTGGATATGAATCCTGCTTTCTCTTCTTCAGTGGCTTGTCTACAAGAGAGAGAAGACATGTCATCAAAAAACCTGACATTTTGGAGCTCAGGCAAACATGACCATTTCCCAATGTATCAATTCTATTTCAAGGCTTTGCAGTATAATAATGGTAAGCTGCTCAAAAGCAAAACAAGGCATGCACAACTGCTCTTGTTTAAAACCGAACCAAGGTAGCTAGCATTGAAGTGAAAACAAAATCAAAATGACTGATGGCCCTTCACTTGTACTGCATTAAACACAACTACAAAGCACAGTAAAATATAGTTCACAGATTCAGCAACATTTGTATTTAAACAAATTTATGAAAAAGAAAACTGTATGCCCAGGTCTTAATAGTATATGTGAATTTACCCTCGTTTCTCTGTAGAGAAACAATGAGTACCTGGAACCAGCATGGATGCAGCCTTAAACAAAGCATATAAGCTATCAAGAGGCCACAAGCAGCTACAGTTCCATTAGGACCAAGGTTCCCTAATCTACAAGGGGCATCATGTGCGCTGTCCAGGTCTAGAGATGACAGAATGCTAACTATACCTTTATCTTGGACCTCCTTGGAGCATCGCTCTCTCTCGATGGCTGACTCGCGCTCTATCCTCTCGATTTCAGCCAGTGCATCCATCTCCACCTCATCGTAGGGTGCATTGCCAGCAGACCCAGGCACAGGCTGTTTGCCGGAGACCTGCTGGGCCTGAACATAGCCGGCAGGATCCTGAGGTGTGCGTGGCATCTGACCAGCGCCATACGGTAGGCTGTTAAAGGCCATATCACTCTCTGTATCAGCACCAGGCTCCACGCTTGGAAGCAATTCGCCTGAGGGGTCTGTTTCTGAGGACTTGACCCGAGACAATCGCAGTGTCAGCTTTGTGGAGTCCCGAGATGGGGAGCTGACAATATCATACATTGCTGACTTGTCAGTCTGCTCCTTCTCATCCTTGCTCATCTTCAGCTTTTTTTGTTTCTTCTTGTGGTCAGGGGAGTCCAGGAGGAGGTCCGGAGGGCCATGGCGGGGTGAGGCGTAGGGGGGCGGAGACTGCAGAATCAGCGGGGGGCGGGACCCAGCTGGAAAACAGGGGCTGTACTTAAAATCCATTGCCGTGAGTTCACGGCTAAGAACATTTTCACTCCGTACACTTTGTTCCCACTTCTTACTGTCCTTCCGAAAACGAGACAGCAGAGACCTGCCCGTACTCCGAGAAACACACGTTCATTTCAGATAATAAAGCAAGGGGCTTGACAGGGCTACCTACCAGCATTTCAGTTGAACGTGGAACCAAGAGAAACCGTAGGGCTGTACACCTGCACTCGGGCGCTCACAGAAACGCGGGCCGAACCTTTGCACCATCCTGGCTCGGACCTACCTTTGGGGGTTCCATCACTGCCTGCAGGGGAACACACGGACTGGGAGGACCTCAATGGAAAGGAGGCGTTTCTCATGGAAGGGTCGTCCTGAAAAGGGACGCAAAAGGAAAATAAATTTAAAAAACTGTACCTTTCGCTCATATAGTCACATCATACAGCTCAATATAAAAGCCACTGATGGACAGAAACTGTAATTAAGAATCTGTGCAAAAACCCTCAAGCTACACTGTCGCTATAACTAACACACACTACAACTCCATCTCCAACTCTTTACTTCCTTGTTTGCATGGTGAACAAATAAGCAAAATTAAAGTTCTCAGTGCAATGTTCTGAGTGCAAATGCTGGTGTTAGGCCTACCTCGCTGCTTAGCCGGTGGACAATGTTCATATAATCATCACTGGAGCCATGGCGATCTGGGTGGTGGTTGGTGCCACTGCTTGACATTGGCCCAGATACTTTTGCTTCATGGATGTTCCGCATGCCTCCGGGTACCATGGGGCTGGCGACGGATACTGCAAAATACAGGAGAAACTTTATCACAGTGTCTGGGGGCTCCAAAGCATTAACTAAACAGCTACTGAAACATGTCTGACCCCAGAGAGGGTACGGTTTCAGAGTTGGGAAATTCTTTTCCCAACCTTGCAGGTAAAACCTGCCACAACATCCAACATGAAGGTTTAAACTCATATCAGGCTCATACAGAGATAAAAAGAAAATGATTTTATAAAAAGAATGCAGTAATACTGCAGAAACTCATAATATGGGATGGGCAATCCCCACACTACAATTCTACAGGTTTCAATGATTAAATCAGAGTAAAATGAGTAAACAGAGCCTTTCCTAACTATTTATAACAGCATTAAAAAAGAAAACCAGCTAAATCTGGGGTTCAGTTCTAAAAGCTGAGTTGGTTCAAACCATAGAAATATTGCCCATTCTTGGCACACACAAATGGGTAAGGGTGCATGGGGTGAAAATGACATGTAAATGAGATTTGTGACATGGCTTCCAGGCCCCACACCCCCTACCTAATGTTGGGGTGGTGGGGTTCTGCTGGGGGGAGGGCTGTGGCTGCCCACCCAGGCATGGCTGAACCGGCCGCTGGGGGCTTCCTGAATAAGCAGGGGCCGAAACCAATGGAGAGCCGTGCAGCTCTATGACCACAGAAAAGAGACACGTGTACCGGGGTCAGAGTGGTCTTGTCCCCCGTGTGTGTGCGTGTGTTAGAATATTTGGGTAGGAGAAATACTCAGTTGGAAACATGAATCTCTACAACAAGCTGAAAAGCAAATCTAGATCAGTATACAGGTAAGAAGGCATCAGAGCCACACGTGCATACATGAGCGTGTGTGGGTGCAAGTGTTCATGCAGGAACAAGCCAAAATAAGTACAGTCCAAGTATACAGAGCCTTTATACAGAGTTTCAGACAGTAGCATGATATAAACTGAATCTGTGTAACAGTGGGTTAAACAAATTATGTCCAATTCTCAAGATACACACCTAAACACTTACCTTGCTGAATCTGTTGATGCTGCGTGTAGCTTGGGGGGTGGGGGTACTGCATGTAGCCGGCAGGGCTCTGTGGGGCATAGGGGCTAGGGACTGGGCTGCTCTGCTGGGGCAGGAACCTGTTACCAGAGGTTGTCTGGGGTGGAATGAAGCGGCTGCCAAGGGATAAGAGGCCACACGTAAAAAGTCATCCCAAGAATGGAAGCCATTGCTGCAGCATACTTATTTCATACAAAATTGCAAATAACAGGTAAATCTAACAGCAGAACGTTGATTATCCAAACATCAATTATTTGTCATTTTGTTATTTAATTTCAACACTGCTGTATTAGTGTGCTAATAATGGCATCTACAGGCAAAATACATCACAACGTGTTGACCAAGACACGATGATCATTATTAATAGACTGGAAAAGTGGAAAACCAGTGCTGATTTTAGACAATGAAGATAAGTTAGACAGTGAAGATGGCTCTAAAAAAGGAAAAGTATGAAAAAAGTTAGTGATGAAAAACTATAAGACACTTTATTGTTTCTGCAAAAAAAAGTCAAAAGATTTGGGAAAAAACATGAAAAGTACAGCATCAACAAAATCCTTTTAAGCAACAAAGATTTTTGCCTTTGGAGGCACAGTAGTGCACCAGAACACACTGGCACTATACAGCGCCAAGGCTGTGGGATGAGGTCAGGGTATGGAATTTGTATATTCTCCCAGTGTTCACAAAGTGTACCTTCTACAGTTCAAAGGCATATTTCTTAAATTTGTGACTGTGAGAGTGATGAAGTGTAATTGCTCTATGATGGATTGGTGTATCCTGTATTATTGTCCTTTGGTTTCCAAAATAAGGTCTGCCCCACTGCAACCCTGAGTTTGACAGTACTGATGAAAGAGTTTAGAGCTCACCTGGATGGGCTATGTGAGATGGAAGCTTGAGGGTAATTTGGTGCTGGGCTGCCATGTATGGAATTCTGAGTAATTTTATACTGCGGCATCATTGGCTGCTGCATCATACCTGCAAAAGAAATGCAGAGACTTTAATACATAGTACTACATAACAGGGTAAAGGTGGTTAATAGGCCTGTCATAACTGATATTCTCAATTCTGGGTTCAACAAATCAGTCAGACTCTATTCAGAATTTTGGGAAAAGTGCTAAATGCTCAAAGACGTGGACAGGACCATACTTTTTTCCCTAAAGATGTTGGGGTGTCTGGACAGCACAGTTTGCAGCAGCACTGGAACATCACCCTCTGGATCATCGCTGCCTAGGTTGTCCTTCAGCTCTCTGTTGGACAATGCAGTCATGTCAAAATGTCATCCAAGGATCACTGTTAATCACTCATAACACTCATTCACTTGAAATCATATACTAGCCATTATAAAATGGCAGCTTAACATAACCAATCATTTTAAACCTGATATGAATGACAATAAACGTTAAAAAGTTATAAATGAGCCACAAAAGCAGTTATGAGTAGCAGAAATGTGATGATTACCCACATTGGAGTGGTCAGGGCAAAACAAATGTGGAAAGACCCTATAATTGAGGCAAATGGGAAGAGGGTCTGCATAGGTACTCACATGTGCTCAGTGGAGACCTGGTTGAGGCTTTGGGCCAACTGGGACACCAGGCTCTCGTCCCTGCAGGCCAGCAGACAGTTAACCTCTTCAGCAATCCTGCCATTGTACAGCAGGCTCTTTGTGGTAGTGGCAGGGAGAGGGGAGGGCAAAGGCAGCTGGTTTAACACTGTGAAAAAAGGAAAAGAATGTTCCATTACCATTTGTTGCTCCCAAATTTTATATGATAGCATTATTCATGCACTTGCTATTTACACTATTGGGAAAAGTAGGTCAATGTACCACAGATTTAAACATGAGTGCATCTCCACAAACCAGCACATTGCTTCTAAAATACAATGGGTAAATTGTTTATTTTTTAATGTATTTATAGGAACACTCTAGGTCTGAAACTGGCACATGCAGTTGATCATCTATGCCCTAGTGCATTCATTTTTCAACAACAATCATGTAAAACTCAAGGTTAAGCTGTAACTCAGGTTCCCTACAAATCTGTGAACATAAATGCAGAGGTTATACTCACAGTCAGTGAGGCTAGCGATCCCAGCAAGAGTGGTGATGGGAACATGAGGCATATCCCCATTCATGCTGAATGTGGGGGCAGGGATTGTGTCAATGCACAGATTGCTCAGTGTCACTGCTGTCTGACCACACTTCACATCTCCTTAATGCTGTGGAAAAGACAGAGACAAGCCAAATCAGCAGATGGAAATGTAAAGGTTGTTGTAAGGTATGTTTAACATGTACATACAATGGCTTACACTGCGTTTTTCAACCTTTGCCCATTTACACATCTGTATAAAGCATTTCACTGTTAAACTAACAGGTTTTTAATCCCAGGTGGTACAGAAGAGCACATTCATGACATAGGGCAGATAAAGAAAAACATTCTGTACAGCTATCACCAAGCACACAAAGGCTCTTTAAGTAGCACTGAAGAAGCCGCAGACACCAAAGAGCAGCATATCTATACAGCTAAAATGGAGAAGTTGGAGTTCATAACAACTGCAGGCCTGTGATC
Organism: Heterotis niloticus; assembly: GCA_018136845.1. NCBI lineage: Eukaryota > Metazoa > Chordata > Actinopteri > Osteoglossiformes > Osteoglossidae > Heterotis > Heterotis niloticus. Next base: position 37,239,462 of record CM030889.1, on the reverse strand, counting down.
AGAGGATCTTTTAAGCCAATGAACCTTTGCATAAAAATAAAGTTTGCTTACCATGATACACTTTGTTAGAAAACAAACTTTATGGTCCAAACTATAGCAACAAAAAGAAAAACTTGTTCAGCACCAGGCAACTGAGTTCACTGTAATGTGTAAGAGGCAGGTTGAGTTGCCTGCTGACCCTGCTGTCTAACAGCAGAAAAAAAAATAAAATAAAACAACACCTGGACTGCCAAACTGACCAGTGTTGTGGACACCATCTGATCACAACACCAGGGTGATGCACCTGAGAATAAACTGGCATACAGGCTACTTCACCATAGCACCACCTAAATCTGCTATCACCAATAAGAAAAAGGCTGAATGTTCATAAGAATGTAAAAAAGCTTAAATAATCATTTCCATCTGCATTGCAGTACTGTATCATTCATTCTTTATTCTGGTTTCGAAAGATACATTTTTACAAAATTGAATCCTTTGCTAAAATATGAAACAAAGAACTATAGGCATCTATCCTGATCATTCTAAAATTTGATGCAAAATATCATCTGGGTTCTAAATAAAGTATTCTAATAAATGGTGTATCTGGTTCAAACAAAATTAAAAATGAAAGCTCAGAACACTAGTTATAGCCCTAACCTTCGAATTCTCACAGAAGATCCACACTGATCATCATAATTTCAATTTGCTCTTTCGTGTCAATCCTTGACAGATCCACAAAACCTCTGATTTCCTCTTCATAAGCCTTTTAAGATCATTTTTGAAATTAATGATTAGTACTTGTTTTTCTTTAGCGATCCCTTTTAGAAAGCCCTCAAAAACAAGATAACAGCATTCTCTCAGTAACACAAACCTTTATATTCATATTTTCCATTTATATTTATCTCAATTAGCCACATAATGGATACAAATAAACCAGTTGATAAAATGTAAACAAAAACCTATTAAGCATATCAGTTTATTTATAAACAATAGCATGAATCACTATGTTTGCTTCCTGTTTATGACAAAAGAGCTATGTAAAATGCACTCCAGCAAAGACAATTTAAGCAATAAGCCATGTCCACAGGTGAGATTACAGCTTTCCAACCACAATGAAGCCCAACCCCAAAGAGTGCTAGTCAAATACCAGTTATATTTTAAAAATACCATAGTATTATCTTTAACTATGAATAAGCTAACACCTTTTCCAAGGGTGGGTTACTGTTCCTGGACAGGTCCAAGATACTGTACCTCGCCTCCCCTTTGCATTGCAGTTCTGAATGTGCTTTGCTGCCCCTATAGGCAGAAAGCAGAAATGTAAGCTATTTTCATTCTGCAGCAAAAATGTAAATAATTATAAAATTGAAGAAATAAAAATAAACATGTAAATGGCTGTATTTTTGAAAATTCAAAACTTGGACATAACACAAGATACAATTATACAGGACTGATTCACCTTTTGGCAAGCTTATCATGCTACTGACACCGCAGCAAAGAACTACACATTGGCTCAGTAAAAAATGTTATTATAGTTGCTTCAGTATCTATTCTAAACAATAATTTAAGAAAGTATAACTTAATATGAAAATTAGTAAATAAAAACACAACTCAGTAATAACCAAAAGGATCAATTAATGGCAATTTATAAATTTCTCTGAATATGGTAGCTTTTGGTCATAAGAGTTGTAATGATGGCATGGATTTTTTTCCCCAGTATCAACATGACAATCTGGCAATCTATGTAATAGAACTACCACTGAACCTTTCCTAAACAGCTCTTCCTAAAGGCCAGTTTTAATTTTATACTTTAAATGTCTGTTTTTATCAATTTTAAAAACCAGTTCCCTTCTTTGTTTCCCCCTAAGAGCGGCTCTCTAAGGAAACTGTATTTACAAGCATGAAAAAAATGTAAACCCTCAAATATAACCGCAATTTAGGAAGATTTAGGAAGTACAAACAGGGAAAGTTATTTTCATTTAAAATGCTTTGTCATCCCACTCATTCATTGCTTTTCTGTGTTGTGATTTGGACAAAAATATTTTAAGTTTAAAACTGAGTAAGACACAAACACCTACATTTAGTGAAAGGTATTGCACACCAACTCCTTACATCATCCATTATCAATTACTGTCTATCCTGGAATCACTGGACACTAAGTTATAAAACTACCCTTGAATGGGATACCAGTCCACTGCATGACTCATTACATAGTTGTACAAAATGGAAGAATGTATGTGCTGTTACATTAATCGAATAGCACGGAACTGTACTGCTTTTTTTTTTAGATGTGCTGATTATGAAACAGTAATGACTAATGCAATGAATATAGTTGTGTATGTGGTCATGTAGCACAATAAAAGAGCCCCTGAGACATAATTAGCACTTTGTGGATAGTATCTATTTTTACAATGAAAAAAGATTGTGGATCAAAGGAATTTCCACAAATTAAGTTCACCCGTTACAGGCAAGAGAAAAGAGGTTCAAATTTTCTGACAAAAAAAAGGGGGGGGGGGAATCATATTTCTAAAAAACAAAAAAAATCAATACTGAATCAATTACAAAGAGTGTTTACATTTTATATTCAGAATGAGTATATGGAAAAATATGATAACTGCAAATAACAGCATAACACTCACAGGAAAATTAAATGTTAGTGCAACCTCATTCAGGACAGCAACAGGAGAAATAGGGCTGTTCAAGAGCAAGTTTATATAAATTAATATGATGCCCATAGCATCTAAGGGCCACATCCAAAGAAATGCAGTTGTACTGGAGAGTGATACAGCCTTTCACAGAGTTCATGAGCAGTTCAGATAGATGACTGCTAGATGATAACATTTACATTTAGCCCCAAATCCAACCCTGTGCAAAAAAAAAAAAAAACTCTTGCAAAAATGACCAATACCCTCAACTTGTCTCAGACAACAGAAGAGCTCAAATATAGTTCCTTTACAGTAATGTACAGCTTTGATAAAAGCAATCCAAGACAAACAGTAGCACCACAGGTAGAACACAATATATCAACTTTTGCAAACACTCTGTTCCACCAGTGGTAAACAAATGGCTCCTGAATGGCTCTGATCAACATGCATATATGGCATCACAGTTGTGCAAATATGTAACCTTGGGTCTACACCTGATTTGACGCAAAATATTCTCAAATAACCCAACATTCGTTGTTCAACTGAACACTAATGAGACTGTGTTAAAGAATCCAATCTCAAGTCCAGCAAACTCCCTGGACATTTCCCAGAATTATAAATTATGAGGAAGCACAGCTGTGCTCAAACCCAAATCATAAAATCTGCCTGCTGTAAAGAGTGCACTCCTTTTTTCAATGACAACCACAGAATTGCAAAGCTTTATAAACCTCCTTTTCTAAGTTCCACCATTGCCCTCCAGGGTCTCTCTTTGCTGCACCTGCCAGCATTGATCCAAGAGCTTTGGCGCCCCCGAGTGGCAACCAAACTAGAGTTGTGATACAAATAAAAACACCATTTAGTCAAATCAACAAAAGGGCAACCAGAGGTCAATCAAATTAGAGGTACAAGCAGATTTACGGCAGTACTGGGACAGGTGGGGGACCACAGTACTAGCATTTCATTGTTTTCATTATTAAAACATTTCAATAAACACATTAAGAATTTTGAATCTGCAACATTCATATAAGGTCAAGAACATAAAGACACCTCAAAAGATCAAAAATTACTGTGGACAAAATAAATGAAAAACATGATCAACAGTTCTGTATAGAGAACCACGTTTCTCACACAGTTATTTCAATGTATAGATTTGCCTTGCAGTCCTACATCAAGAAAGAAAACGTCATGGTTCTCTACCGTGGGGGGGAAAATTATTGGGAACAAAGTTGTCCTCCCATACCTTATGAAAACATGCATCCCTGAAAGATCTTTCATAAAGATCAATTCTCATAACTTGGAAATGCACTATTAATTTAAAATATAAATATTTTTGTGATTCTGACCTCCGAAAAACACACCATCCATTTGTGATAAAATATCTCTAAATTCCCTTAAAACTGAGACAATTTCTATTTTAGGAGTCAATAGTTCAGCAGTTAGTACAGCAATCCCTTGGTATCTGAACTCTCTATATTTAAATTTTTCTACACATTAGGATCTGAATGAAAGCTTTTAAGACACTTTTACCCAAAGTTTATCCATAATAAAAAACTGAAAAAGAAAAAAAATTTAAAATTAATAAAAACTGTACAGTACTCTAATAAAAATATTGTATGTATACGGTAGTAAACTATTTTGTACTGTTACGAATTCACACAAAGCGAAAGTTTTCAAAACGTGCAACACTGCTGTCTTATCCATTGTTTCCACCATTATCACTTTGTTTGAAACGTTTGTGCCGTGCCACTGAATTTACTGCGTATTTCATTTTTAAAATAAACCTATTCATTTAAAAGCCAGTTGTTGTGTAGAACAAAGACACAAATGCAGCGGGTAACTCTGACACATCTTCCTGCTTCAAATACCACGTACATACCCTCTAATTTCCTGTGCATAACACAATGAAACTGGTGGCAACGATGACATGCAAAATGTCCTGTACAGTACATAATATACTATACATTGAAAGCATGCAAATCAATGACAACCTTATGTATTTTCTAATTAGGTAACTGGTGTTTAGAAGGGTTATGCTGAAATTATGGGTTGATTGTTATGTAGGTCTTTTTGAAAGGGCTGTGAGCACATTCTATATTTTTCTTTTATTTATTCATTTATTTATTTATTTAAAATATTGGGATGGGAGAACAGAATGTAGTTAAGTGCAGTATATTCTAGTAGTGTAAGATAATTGTGTTAACTAAGTACTTTTTAGTAGCCACTATACGTTACTTTAGAAAAGGTGCCTGCTAAATGAATGAATGTAAATGTCTGGCATCACTCAGCCTGTTGGAAGGTACACAATAAAAATATTCAGCCCTCATACGTGCAGAGATATTTCTTAAGCTGCCGGGGGAGTTGAATGAAACTTCTCATAGAGTCCAATTCTCACAAGTTAAATGGACCTACTATCGCAAAGTTTGCTGTAAGTAGTGTAGACTGTCCTTATCTTAAAATCAGATTAGGGACAACGGCCAGGTCTTAAGTTGCACTGGCCATAAGTTGGCTCATATTCATGACAGACTGATTATTTCTAAATGATTTCTAAGTAAATATTTGTTTTCACCTTTTATTTCTGGCCATAATACCATATATCATCAATACCATTAATAAATAAGTACTGCATTCTTTATCAAACAGTATATATGTTCATTAGATTTTTTAAAAAAACTTTAATGCCATATGACAGCAGGAAGTAGTAAGCACAACTGACGTGATCTCTTGCAACTTATGCATCAGTAAGTCTACTCAACTCATGGAAAGGTGGTTGTCAGTCAGTGGTGTGACTGGTAAGGTGAACATGGTACTACGGCTGATACGGCAGTGGTAGTGATGAGATGTTTACTGCTTGTGAGAACTAACACTAAGTGAGAAGATGGTTGCTGGCTGTGCATGGGTGCTGCAACTGTGTAGGTACCCACACTCTCGTATAAGCTTTCACCTTACCCAAATGTTACATTCTGATGTCACAGATGCATACTGTGCAGGAACACATTTGCAGTGGTTTAGTGCATTTTCATAAGACTTTTAATCTACAGCATAAGTTATAAGTGTTAAATTGTGCCATTGCATATGTTTTCATACTGCTGTCAGCAGAAGTTTGTTACACTATGACATAGTACATGTTCTTGTATATGGGTTTTAATTAGCTATAAGATTATCATTTGCTTACCAGAATTATTGGAAATCACTCAACATTATTTAGACAATTTTCATCCATTTTTAAAAATCATTATTACTAATATTTATTAACTATTATTGACTGTTGTAAGTGCACATGTGTCATATGTCAAATATGTCATAAGATGAGGACATGGCAACAATATGAACAAACACAGCACCCGACCCAAGAAGCACACACTGGAGCAGACAACAGTGTATGAAATGTTACACGTACACACACACACACACACACACACACACACACACACACACACACACACACACACCAGACTATGAGTGTATATTGATACTTAGTAAAAGCAGATTGACAATCTTTACGACCATAATGCAAACATAAGCCACCCCTGGATCATTTTCTATAATGAGACCGGCAAAGCCTGGAAGGAGGTGCTGCATTGCTCAATTAGGACATCCACTGGATCACTGAATATAGGATATCAGTAGATCTCTACAAGCTAACCCAGTGCTCCATTTCTTACCCAGGAAAAAGACATCACAAACACAACAGTAAAACCTGGGTGTGCCCTAAAACAGCAGGTGATGCCGAGTGCAGAGAATGGCAACAGAGTGAACACCACCGCCCAGCCCCCACAGAATCCACACAACACTGTGTGAGACACAAAGGACAGCCGCCATTGCTGTACTATGAATACATTATTTATAAGCTAAGTGAAGGGAAAGAGCCAAGGCTACACTGTAAAAACACTGTCTGACTGAACATTTATTCATTCACAAAAGTGCAATAATAAACACTACTTAAGGCTGTGCAATGAGGGCTCTTCATGAGACTTAAACCTTGTAGCTAGGGCAGCAGGTAGAATATACTGGCATACAAAAAGCATGCAGGCATACATATCAGCACAGTCATCTCGCAGCTGGAAGGAGCCATGGTAGCTCTACTACACTGTTGTACCCTTAGTCAATGTAGCTACCCCTAATAGATTCTGTGAAGATGATTCACACATAAGTGGGTAAATAACTGGAAATAGCTTAAAATTTACAAAAAATGTCCAAGACAAAGCTGCCAGCTAAAAATAAAAAATAAATAAAATCCTTATACTACATGCTGCTCTTGGAGCCGAAAATAATTACAGCACACAACCAATAGCAGAAACCAGAAAGGCAGCCAACATAAAAAAACAAGCTGGGATCCACAGATGACTGTAGGATTGGATTAACTGTAAGGCTGAAAACTAGTGGGAGCCAACAGCATAGGTAAGTTAACATAAAAGCTACTATGGAACACCAAGTATACGCTACCCACTCAAATGCCTGCTGTTTGTTTTAACAAACATCTTGGTCAAAATTTCACAACAGTGGAAAAAGTGATGCACCACTTTTACGGATATGTGTCAAAATGATGAAAACAAAAAACCACGCACAACACCTGCTCGGTCCTTTATAGAGATAGTATACATAAAACAATGCATTTCCTCTCATAACTAAATGATCCACAAAAAAGCACTGTTTGAAACTAACTTTCATAAAGCTTGTTTGTTGTCGCTCAGCAGTCATATGCAAACAGCCGTTCTGTATACACTAATTTTCACTTGGCATCATAGTAGAAGAAACACTTCTGTAGCCACTGCAGCCAGTTACATTTTACAAGCAAATGTTTTATGTGGATGAAAAGTACATAGCAAGTGAACAGCAAGGCATGTGACATTATTAGCCTGGACACAAACCAACCCCATGGGCGCCTTTAAAAAAAACCTCCACATCTTGCAGGTGTCTAAATTGCTGTACTTATGATTCGAAGTTAAGAGTCTACCGATCCTCTCCAGTATGCAAAGCATTAACCACATAGTCCCAAAGAAGTGCGAGTCTAAGCATGGGTGAAATATTCTGCAGTCCATATTTCTTCAGGCCTTGTGCTGTTGGTCACTTGATAAAAAACCCAAGAGTAGGATACTTAACCCAACATGTTTCACCAAATTTCTAATGGTGCTGACAATAAACAGTTTACATCACACCCAAGGCTTTGGATCAGAACATCTGCTATGCCAGCAGGGTAAATGATGTAACCCAGCAGATCTCCCCTTTCACCTCATTGTCCCTGTCAATCTGCTTTCTTTTTCACACTGTGAATCATGTAGTGCTGAACAGCAGAAAAAAAGATCTTGCCATGTACATTTATATCCCAGAAGAATGGACATGCATAACCATTTCAGGTAACGCTTCTAATAAAAAACAGAAACGCTGCACCACAAATACAGAGGACACTATGCTGTCTTCCATAATCTGTGAGGCAGTGTGTTCAAGACACCTCTTCCTCCCCAAGCAAATAGTCCCTCAGACACCAACTGCCTGATGCAAACCCATCAGGTCCTCTAAATCCTCCTTATATAAACACCCAGAGTAAAAGTTAGTCCCCAGTCAACTGCAGGACATCACAAAGCACTACACTACTTAATGAAAGCAAGCTAACCAACAGATGACAATATAAAATCAAAAATCAAACAGGAGAGAAGAAAAAATATTACAAAGCCCAAGGAAATAATTTCCAAACATATCACCAAAGCCTTTTATTGCACAAGGGTAGAAGTTGTGCAAACATTTACTCCCAATGCACACTGCGTATTAATACAAATATCGTGGCATCGCGTTTCACCTACTCCTACTAGCAAAGACGAAGAGCAGAGCTTTTCCCACACCTGTACTTTAGTAAGGGAAGTTTTGGCTAACACAAGCCAAGAGCCCCGCGCGAGAAGCCTCATACTGTGAAACTAAGACCTGTAAGGACATCAGCTTCGAAATATACTGGCAATTACCCCCTTATAAGTAAAGGGCTGTACACCAGTTTCAACCAGTACTAGTCTCAAACAGGATGGCTTAAGATGAGCATAATTCAGTATCTTTGAGTTAGTTAACACCACATCCACTACCACTCTTTCTAAACATCTTTTTTCTTTGTCCATTACAATGGAATGTTGTGCAAAGAAAAACAAGGAAACAAATCATTCTACTTGATCACAAAAATGGAATGAAACATCAATAAACAGTTTTAAAGGATTGACAAAAAAATGCTTTCAATAAAAATTAAAATGACACCAAACTATACTGTATTAAAATTAATAGTTTTAACTGCTAGTCAAATCTTCAAATACTTTCATCCCTTATGGTTTTGTATAATTAAAAAGGCCAACAATGGCTTACGAACACATACATGCTTTTTCATACAATGAGTGTTTAACTCCGCAATACTATTTTTGCTCATTATGGTGTCACTTTATTTTGACAAAAGGTATTTTATTTATCTGTGATATTCTGGAACAAAAATACATACTTGTCTCAAACTCAAAAGGATTTCTGGATCTCAGTCATGTCAGTCTGGCTATTTTCTGTCAAAATCTCATGCATTAAATTTATCCTTCAAACAATCCCAGCATAAATAAAGTTTTACTCTAACAGTGAAATTAAGATTGGCCATTATCAAATATTCACACGTGTCACATTCAACAATGTTGTGAATTTTATTTATTTAGAACATTCAAGACTTAAATTATCAAAATGTCTCCTTTTGAAAAGACAATTCTGGCATTAGGAAAGGCTCCAAATGCAGAAAGTTAAACAGAAAAGATAATTATTGAAAAGTACATTTTAAATAATTTTCACCCATGAACGGATTAATTTGATCTCCTCACAAAATGAATATGCCAAACAAGGAGATTTCACAGAAAACCCCATTATATAAGAGATGGGCGTACATTGCAGAAGAATGAAAAGTCAATTTTTATCAACTTACTACTTTAAAAATGATCAAAAACATGTTTTTGTGCTACTACAGTTTATTCAAAACAATCAAGGAGTGCTAATAAAACAGCAGAAGCGTAACACAGCAGAGAGTGCTAAAGGGCTGAAATAGCCCACAGCCTCTTCTGGACTCACTCACAGGCGGGTGACAGAGTCTGAACAATGAAGCCCCCACCCCCAAGGTGGCAGCAACTCAGGCATGTACACACATGCACAATGAGCATCATACACATATGGAGGTCCTCGTACGCACACGTTGGCCGGACACCTCCTTGTACAAAGCAATTTTTTTTTTTCTATAGACAGGAAATCACCCTGAAAATTATGTCAATCTCCCTATTCGTTCTTCAAGTAAACACATAAGCTCCACCCCCAGCTGAAGGAGTGACAGCTGGAAGACAGGATGGTCCCACCCATCAACACAAAACAGCAGATGCGCAGTGTAGGTCACCAGACACCCCCTGTCAGCACAGTAGCTGCACCACAAATGTGCTTCTTCACACAGTAAAATGCAATCACTAGCACAAGCATGCAACAGGTCATGGGACAACCTAGGGTCAAACACCCAAAGGCAAAATTGAAACTTTTAATGACAACTGATAATAAAAATATTGACACTGACATTGTCATACCATTTAAACACGTGGAGACAGGAGTCAGTGAATGGTACGATGTTTCCATGTTTTTTACCCAACTTTAGTCATATATAACTGCTAAGTCACACATAACTATGTAGCCCTATCACATGACCAACAGCAATAATATAATAGTTTTATTAAGCTTTAAAAACGGCTCAACTAGGGAAAACAAGCAGTGGCTAAGTAGCACTACTGTGGAATGGATCAACAGACATCAAAAGAAACTGTGGTTTTTTTGTTTTTTTTTTTTTTTTTAACTATGCAGGTGGACATTAGTGACACTGCGCCTAAATTTTAATGCAACGTGGTAACTCTTTATGATGGCTGCAAAAATCCTCCAGTACAGTAACACTGTAAGGAAAATTTCACTCTTTTTACAGGTCAATTAATTTAGGATAATGCAGTAATTACTCTTAATTATACTTTTAAAGTTCGATTAATATGTGCAGCAAAACTCAAACTAATATGCTAATAAAACGGTTGTTTGCACCATGAAAGATATTAGCTCATGAGTAATTAATAAAAATGTAGCCAGATAATGACATTTCAGCAAAAGACTGCAGAAAAAGGGCAGCACATCCAACAGTCAGGTTTTGTTTACAGTATGTTCTGACATCTCAGTAAGTGTGTGTCTACCATTGGAAAACTCTCTGCATACTAAAACTGAGCACACAAGCCCCCATAGGGACAGTAGGTAGTCCAGTGGTTGTTATTAATTTGCAATCTGAAGGTCACAGGTTTGAATCATCAATTATGCTGCAATTATAGTGAATAACATACTTTCCCTATATTAATCCGGTAAAGAAACTATGTGGTATAAATGGGTAATTCATTGTAAAGTTAGTTATAAAGCAAGGTATTCATGAAGTGGATGTAGATTTAGCATAAATACAGGTTAAAATTTTTTTGTAAGACACACAGAGACAGGACAGACTTTGCATTTTGAATAACAATGATCGTATAAATGTCAAGAGAAGCAAAATAAAGCAGAATTTTGAATATGGTTATTCTCATGGAATATACCAGTATATAGCATCTTAAGAATACTGAACAAGAAAAAGCATTTGTCAAAAAACTATGAATTTTCAACTTTGCATTAATCCAGGAATAAATGAATTTCTGAAGTATTTAAATGGAAATATGCAAGCTCTATCACTGTACAGTCATAACTGAACTGTGGGTGATAAGAAACTAAGGGTGATAAGAAACCTTTGCAAACAAGACATCACTCAGTGTTACAGATTTCTTGTCTCATTTTCCTATTACAACAAAATAAAGAAAAAGTGTTCATGATTTCACAAAACAACAGTGTTACATTCCGGAATATGTTTATGCCAAAAGAGAAAGATTTTACAACCAATAAAATGAAGTAATACACAATAACACTAAAGCCACTACACTACAACCATTGATCAAGCAGAAGGGGGGGGGGGACTTGACAGTTGTAAATTGTGAATTTGGAATCTCAAATACATTTTACAATTTCAGCAACACTGTAGAGCACATAAAAGCTACTGACCTTTTTCATTACAAAGAGCATATCATGCAAATACCATCATAGACATGCTGGGAGAAGACTTTACATCTTATATAGCTGCCTGAGAGCTCTTCTCTGACACTGTTTGGCTGTGAACTAGGGTCCAAGCTGCAGAACTACAGCCTTTCACAAAGTGTATGCACAAGCTGAGCCACTCCATCCACATGCACTGACATTCAGCAAAAACAAAAAGCAAAACAAGCAACTTTCAGTCTCTTGTTGCAGCAGAGTTGTGTTGTTTCCACAGACACATCATGACCATCCAGAAACAAAGTGATGCACATGGTCTATAAATGTTTGTTCAATATGTAAATTGTACAGTTTGTACAAATTAAAGCAGTGACCAAATTATTGGATGGTCAAATTATCTCTTAAAATAAAAAGGTACTTTAATTTGGGTTTACACCTTGGGCATCAACAGCAGTACAGGACACTACCTCACTTTACAAATTATCCAGTTATGTTCCTAAATCTATAAACTTGATAATGGAGTTTAGAAAAGCAAAACTAAACAGTACAAGCACAATATGCATTCTTCAGTAGATTCTCTTTGATCCCTAATGGTATTCCAATTAATCATTTCATTTCTGTACTGACAAACTATGGTTACAAAAATGAGTCACCGAAAATGGACTGTCCATAGGTGGACTTAGGCTAGGGACAAATGGGGAGGGGGGGGCTTAAGGTCATAAATCTTTCAAGTTTGAAGGTGACCAGACAACTGGTGTCAATTTCATATGAGAACCAAGAGTTGAGCCAAGTTCCAATCAAAATGACGACTTCGGCTACACCACGAGCAGAAAAAACAGAAAACCCGCTCCTAATGCATGTCTTATGACACACAGTTACCATACCATGTTAGTATAAACTGGTGTATAATTTTGAAAAAAAATATTTGCTGCCAGACTTCCTTAGCTAAGGGTTTTGGCAGCTCAGATTTTACAAAATACCAGGAACCACTGAAACTGACCTTAAAACAATTATTCCCATGCAGCAATAAAAGCATTTATACTTTCCAAGATCTCACAACTGCAAAGACTTAATGGGACTCCCAAAGAAAATTACACAGAAAAGTGAATGAAGTATATAATGCACAGTACTAAAACATTATATGGTGGTAACAAAAACTTATTTAGCCAGTCATTAAACATGAATTGCATATCCTTGACTTAAAATAGAACTTCAACTCCTTCTTATAATCTGTATTTTTATGTATTATAAATTTGGCTGCTTGTTACATACAACACCAACACCTCAAAATGACTGCAGTGAAGCAGTTCAAATTGCACACTGATTTAAACCAAAATCAAACTAAGGCTAGGAATCAAAATGTAACCTAAACTAAGTTTACCTGCAACATAGAAGCAACACATAAATACACAAAAAATACATTTACATTCCAATTCATGTGGCAGGAATGTAATTATTTGTGAAAACATCTTCCTTTAGTTGTAATTTAAAAATTTCCATAAAGGCAACCACATTTCAATGCAAACAATTTTTATGATTATTTGAATAATTTTAAATGAACAAAATGTTCAAATTAAAGCTTTAACAACTAATATCAAGGATTTGTTCTCTTCAATAACAGAAAGGTTTACTGGAAGGTAGCTGCTCAGCATGCACTTACTCTAACCAAACACTACACAGCAACTGAAGTGACATGTGAAAAAATACCTATATGCTCCCATCTTTGTCTACTCTCAAAATTTCTTTATGGTACTTGCAGTTTGAGCTCACACTGTCATATTATCCCCCAATTAAACTTAACCCTGCTAACCCCTATCACCACTAAACTCTATAGAACACTTAAACATTTGCTTTATTTGGTTTTTTGGACATTTTGATAAATGTAGAATTATATGCTCACAATTTTACACTTTCAAAAAAATACATAAACATGGTTCCACTTATGACAACTCTAAACAGTAGGAATTTTATTATTCGGGTTATTGAAATTTAAACCTGCATTTCATGTTGTGTAGACCAAGTCCATCTTTGCAATAGCATGTACCCATACCTTTTATAGTGCATATAACCATGACACAAGCTGTACACCTGAGAAATCTATAGCACTACTGTATGGTATTATGTGAACATGGATTATTCCAAATAATGAGGTATAATAGTGCCTTTGATGCTAACCTAGGAAAATGCTACAGTGAGCCTGGGGCAAGAGATGCAGAAACACCCACAGTATTTTTAGTTACCACATGTGAAGGGTGGAGCCATTTTTAAACTATAAAAAGTAGAATAAATACAAATGGATAGCTATGTTATTAATCTGAAAAGTTGAGAAGTAAAAATAATCAAATGTGTTTATGAATGACCATGTTTGTAGTATAGATGACAAGAGTCATTTATAAATAAATGACACATACATTTATTTCCATTTAATATGAACTGATTTCATTCCACACTTAACCTTTAACATAAGGGTGTCAAACTCCAGTACCCTGAGGACAGAGATCCTGCAGATTTAAGAAACAATTAATTAGCTCCAGTTTCACACCCAACACCCCAGGTCAAGCTTTATAAAGACATTAAAGACCGGAGTGCAACACCCCCTGTGGCCCACGATAAATTTCAGCACCAGTTCGCTCAAGTGTCAATTCTGGGACCAAAGGTCCTTTATTTCCTAAAGATGCATTGAAACACTTCACAAACAGATGCCCATAATATTTAGTTACTTCTCTCTCTGAATTCAGTACATAAGAGCACCCCATAAATTATCTCTGAAGGTGTCAAATTATACACCTGACAGGCTATATTTTTTTTGAGTTGTTCCAACTCATTCCCATGCCTGAACTATCAAATAATTAGTCAGTAATTCTCTAAACTATTTATATCCAATCAGTTCATTTAAAACAACCCTTACATTTTTTTTAATTGACCAAAAACAATTGCCAATTTAGTACCTCTCAGTAAATAATTTACACCTTATTTCATATTTACATTTTGCTATAAAAAAAATTTTTAAAAAAAAGAGCCAAACACTGGGCTGCAAAAACAAAACAAAAAGAAAATTAGTTTGACTCATCCAAAAGTCATTAAAGAAATTACAAAGCTGAGGAACAAGCACCAACTCCAGCATCCACAATACACAACTAACAAAAGCTAGTGTTTACAACATGCAAACAAGGATAATTGAAATATACATAAACTATACCACAAGAGTTTATCCACTGCAAATACAGTATCTAATGTGTAAATTTTCTATCTCAATAAGTGAGCACAAAAAAAAAAATTAGTGGACCAAAGTAGAAGCAAGTGCTGCTTGTGCTGTAGTGTGACTATCTCTGCAAACTACATTGAGCTAGACATAACCCATCAGGTGGTGCTACATCTGAATACAATTGTCCCAACTCGACAAACCCTCAGTGAGACAAAAAAAAATGTTTAAAAAAAAAAAAAAATCATGGTTTAAGGGACCAGGGGGTTGCATAGTGGTTAGAGCAGTCACCCTGCACACAAAGCACAGAGACTAAAAAAATGTGCTCCTGCTGTGGTACCCTAAGACCCTCCGGGGGTATAGGTCATCAACAAGAGCTTATATTCTGTGCCTTTTGTTTCCAGCTGGCTCCAGGTAAGGCCCATCTTTTTCCATGTCTGATGTTCTACTCCTGGCTGACCAGATTTGCTGTCTGAGCTGCCCTGCTGGTAAAAGACTGCTGTAATACATGGCAATTATTAATAATAACCCTCTGAGCTATATTTCATTCACCACTGTGCACCAAGGTATGTTTTAAGCTGCTTGTTCATATCCCACTTTAATAAAGAAACACATTGTGAACATCAACAATATCTCCCAGTTTCTTTCGTTCAGTGCAGAAATTCACCGTTTCATCATTAATATTTTGTTGATACCAGTGACACACATTCCAACTTGTCCATAAGGGGAATATCACCCCCCACTTCAAATACTGCACTGACAGAAAATTACGCAGCTGGATAAATAATGAAACTGGCATATAAAGTGGCTAAATGAAAAAAGAACTGAAGAAATGTCCCTGATCTGCCACAAAATTAAACAGCGAGACCTCATTCTTCCAGTCTTAACGGTGGCTCCTTAGCCTGTTAGCATCTTAGCTTTCTTCAAACTTTGCGGACCCAACTCAAAAGTAACCAGATGGCCTTGCACAATGCATAATTAAGAAAATCGCACTTTACCTTTAACCGGCAGTACTCCGTGGGACTGTTTGTTTGGTTCCAAAGGAACCAACAAAACTGAATGAACGAACCGGAGGCCTTGGGGCTCGAACCGCACACCGCCCGGCTACGGTTATGAGAACCCAGGTTGCCACCCACAGACACACATCAGCGCACACCGGTACAAACTGTTAAAGGGCTACACACAGCAGACCCAGTCAAACAGGAAGAGCAAAAAGGAGGGAAAGATGTGCATAAATGTAAACAAAGCAACAGTAATGAAGAATATTTGTATGAAACAAGAGTTAAGCAACAAGCGTCACAATAAACAGCGCCTCACTGCAGTATGTATATATGTATTAAACCGTCATATTAAGAAAGCATAGTAGTTTACCGGATGCAGTGACACCTGAATGAGCACCGTGGAGGAGCTCAGCGACAACTGACAGCAGAGAGCAATGGCAACACCTAAAGGCTAACTAGCAGTCCAGAGGCTAAAGAGGCGGACCTGTCACCTGAAGGTTGTCCGTTCAGGTCCACAGGGGCCCCCTGCAGATAGTGCCCTTGAGCAAAGAGTTCATCCCCAACTGCTGCGCGTAGGAAAAACAAGAGTCCCGGCGCCCAGAAGAATGACAATGCACGTTCAACGAAGAAGCAGGACAAACATAAAAACACATCACCGTGCCATCCCGACGTGAACCCGTTTCTGTGACCAAGCTTTGGTCGAAACGGAAAACCCTCATCGCTTCTCCTCAAATTCAGCATAGTTCGAGGCTCAGCCCAGCGCCGTCTCCACTGCGCTATCATTCCGCAAACTTCCGCGTTTCTGCCAAAATGGTCGTTCTCACACTAACGAGCAATCGGCTGTTTATTTCCGCCCGGTATCCGGCTATGATTCACGTTCATAAATTATTCCATCTGATCTAAGGCAAAACTATTTATAGGGAGTCCGGTAATACACCTCTAATTTTAAAAGCATGAATTCCCTGCAGGGCCTAAAACAGCCAAGCACAGGAGACCTGCATCCTCGACGTCCTTCTCTCCACTTCGCTCCCCCCTCAGCTAATTTAGCCTCATGAATGTACGTGAAGTACAGATGCTAACATCTAAATAAATGCACGTATCGCATTGTAATGCCAACAGCGGCGTCAAGCTCCACGAACTCAGACACACCAACTTTGCCAGTAAGTTTTTTCGCACATTTATTTATGAATATTACCACGATCAAGAACATCAGGAACTATGCGCGATTTGGGAAGCCGCGACCGGCGACCTATACACACTTCAAAAATTACGTACCAGTGGACAACGAGACCTCGGAAGTCACGTCATCTCACCATCCGCTGATATTAATTGCAAAAAAAGCTGTGCATGTTAACACGGCTCTAACTAGCTGCCTCCGGGGTACCCAGTTAGCTTATTCCGCCGCACAACACGGCCTTCTAGCTAAAAGATCGGTCACATCATTAAGCTAAATATGTGCGTATTTAATATTTTTCTTGACATTACTTAAGGCACTCACCAACTGCAGTCCTTTGTAACCTGTCTACATATTTAAACTGAAAGTCCGTGTCTGGAGAATATGCTTAACGAGCTCGACAAACAAATAAATCGGTCGCCGGAGAGCGAACATATTCAAACACCTCCGGTAGTTGTTCACACATGAACGAAATAATGGCTGTTGACCAGTTTCCAGAAATCACTCCACTCTGTGACAGGAGGCGGGATGGTTCCCCAGCGGCCTGGTTCGGCCTCTCCGGGCTCGTCGAAGCCTCGGACTCCCCGTATAACGCAGGCCGACGGCCCTACGCCTCCCATCGAGTAAAGCGCAGCTATAAAGGAACGAAGGAGCACATCCGAGCCGTCGCTGCCACGAATTCTCCACCAAAAAAAATCAACAGAAGCGGACAACGGAGTCTCAGGGGGACACCGGGGACGTTTAAGCAGGACACTAAAAAAACCCTTTAAGTTATCTAGTTCCTTTACCTCTGGCTGTGTTGTTTAAAAAGGGAAATTAAAAAAAAGGAGACTGCTCGAGGTCCGGACGGCTGTCGGTGTCTCTGGCTCCCCCTCGCGCTCCCTCGCGGCTCCTCCGGAGAAACCGTACAAACTGGCGAACAACAATAATCCGGGTCGGGGAGGTCCGCTCTCCTCCGCGCTCACCGCAAACATGTAGGCTAGAACGGGAGCAGCCGAGGGAACGCTCGCTTCGCCGGCAACATTCGCCGGTTTCCTTTTTTAAACCTGTGAGGAAAACGTAAAAATATCGTCTGGTGTTTGGGGGGAGGAAAAAAAAAAATCCGTGACGACAGCCGAGATGGTCAGACGGATCCACTCAGGCTCTCTCTCCCTCTATCGCTGAACAAAATGCCGACCGGAAGAGCTGCCGAGGGAACGACCCCCCCACACACCTGCCTGGAGCCAACGAGCTGCTGCGCTGAAAAAAGCCACTTCCGGTGACGCGCTGCTCTCGTGTGCCTGCGCTTCCCGCGTACGCCAGACGGCTGCTCCTCGCAGTCATGGTTGGCCGCGTTGGCGCTCTACGCAAACACTTCACGATCAGGGTTGTTTTGCACGTTTCATGCGAATCTGAATGCTTAAGATGCGGACAGATTAATGTCCAGTGCGTTCATAAAGCGAGGAAATGAGCCGCACTACTCTTGCTGTGTTTTTGTCGTTGTTTAGCTCCTGCCTCGTTACTGTCGGAAGTTATGCATATTCCGATTACTCGGGATTGTCATTTTTCATTCGATTAGGCAACCACGTGTCCTA
This sequence comes from Heterotis niloticus, assembly GCA_018136845.1. Taxonomy (NCBI): domain Eukaryota; kingdom Metazoa; phylum Chordata; class Actinopteri; order Osteoglossiformes; family Osteoglossidae; genus Heterotis; species Heterotis niloticus. Next base: position 37,220,809 of record CM030889.1, on the reverse strand, counting down.
AATGTGGAGAAAAAAAGTGGCGATTAGATATAGCGATGTCTAAAGTCCCGGTCTTCCGCTAACCCGCGTCACAAGTGCTTTGCTCCCTGAGCAGGGTTTAAAAATAGTTGCACAAGTGAATGATTTATACCGACTATAAAGGTATGAACGGTGCCTTGAAAAGCCTCATAAAATAATTGTGAAACGCCAGCCTTTACCGGAATTGATGGCAGATTTATCTGGCTACATTGCATTAGTTTAAAAAATAATGATCGCACTTCGCTTTAGCAAGTTTCATTACTGCAGGAGAAAGCAGCATTTTCTGTGTGCGTGTGGGAACCCGGTTATCAGCCAGGGGTCTGCCTACTGAGCCTGACACTAGGGGGCAGTATTCGCCTTTATATGAATTAACAGAATTGCACTGCAGTCCATCGTCGACTTGAATTGCTTTTATCGAAACTTTTCAAGTGCCTGCGAGATTTATCACAACGGCTTCAAACATTGAGATTTTAGCAGAAAAATCCAGCACCCTACACCAAAGAGCCACGTGATGGTGTTTTGGTGCTCAGACATAAATTCAGCATAGTTGCTTTCAGGTCTCAGCTGCAGCTGCCTTGTACAAGATGCAGAACTTTATGCGAATTTTAGTAGAATCAGAATAAAATTGTCGAAATGATAAACGATGGAATTAAGATGCTGTCAATAAAAGTGTGAATGTAGAGAATTTGTACAGTTCCATATAATGAATAGTGACTTGACTATTTCTGCACTAACTAGGAACTTTAGAAATGAACCCCAGGCCTGCTTTAACCTCCACTATGCTCCAGTTGTTTAGCAGACAAAAATGTTTAACAGACATTTACTAGAACATAATCCAGCAAATAGCATTTAATAGTGACTTTATTGATTTTTTTTAAAAGTAAAGCTTTAGAAGACTCATACAGTATTCTGATCTATTTCATCTTAACAGGTAGGTGAAGTATTTGTTTTATTGGTAATAAGAGGAGAACATGTACTTCAAGGAAGTTAACAAAGATCTGGTATACAACTGTGAACATCATGTCTGCAAGCTCCTGGGCCATCAACTTTGTGTGCGTGTGCATGCATATAAAAATTTGTATGCCTTTTACTGCTACATGATATCTTCTTTCACAATTTTACTATTAATATTGTAATCTCATTTTATTCCCAAAACAGTGATTCTTAGCACAAGTTTCTGCATGGATTCAGAGTGCAAAAGGGAAAATTCTGTCATGAGATAGACGCTTGTAGAGGTGAATTTGCATGCTTTAATATATCGCCTCCCTGAACACATGGATAAATGCTGGTGAAGGATAGCCCGAGGGTAGAAGTTTCTTTAGTTTATATTTTAACCAGATTATTCATGGCTCAAATCTGATCTCTGTTTTGCTAGCAAAGAAGCAACTGCAGGCTAAACTGCCATGGGTTTCCTTGGAAGATTTACCAGCATAAAGTCACCCAAATTGGACCATTTAAGGAACATTACTTGAAGCAGTGGATCTCCACCCTGGTCTTCACATACCCCTATGTTTGTTTGTTTTTGTGGTAATTTAAATTACTTTATTTACCATACCAAATGAGTTGGCATTTTTGTGTTGGCTATTCTGTCAAAAGCTTTATTTAATATACTTTAGAATCCAGTTGCAGCTGACATCCAGCATAGCTAAGTTTGCATGTGAATCAGGTTGAGCAAAAGACATCTTAGCATGCAGTCAGGATCACTGAACCACCAGAAACTATAAAATGTATGCTGAAATTTAATTTCTGCCTTCTGTCAAGAAAGCCTTTTCCACCTCACAGTTAATTTACATTTGGTGTTAGATGAAATTACTTAATGTGACTTACGTTAAACAATCCTGCAGTAAAGTACACTACTGTCCACTTATTTAAAAGCACTAAAGGATGATAAATGAAATAAATATTAATATAATTGTCCTGAAGAGGGTAGCATAACACAAGGTTTGGTATGAAAATCCATACATTTCTGATCGCTGTAACTGCTTACAGTATATGGTGTTCAGTAGGATTAAGGTCAAGGCTCTGTGCAGCCAAGTTCTTCCCCACCAACCTGGGCAAACCATATGTTTATGGAGCTCAGCTGCATTGTGCACAGTGGGGGGCACAGTCATGCTGGAGCAGGAAAGGAGCTTCTACCCTAAACTGCAGCCACTAAGCTGGAAGTACACAATTATCTAGAATGCATTTGTATACTGTGTGGGTGCAGCTGAAATAGCTCAGCGCAGTTATTAGAAGGGGGGTCCACATACTTTTGGCCATATAGCATATCTCTGAAAAGAAGTCAGAACCCCCAAGAAAATCTCATGCACATGGAGGAAGACCATGTAAACTCCCCACACACAGACACACACACACACAAACACACACACACACACACACACACACACAGCTGGATTGCAGCCCAGATCTAAACCATCAGGAACTGATAGGCAGCAGCACTAATCACTGCAGCAGAAATATTGACTTATGGTGCAGGGGGGCTCAAAGCCTAGAAAGTTCTTTTTCATGGAAAATGCACTTTAATTTAGGGCAACAGTAGCACAGCGGACAGCCCTGTCATCTTGCAGCACCTTGACTGTGTGAAGAGGTTGTATGTCCCTCTGCAATGTCTGTGTGGCAGTACCTGTGCTTTACATTACCTGGCTCTAAGTTGCCTGTCATTGTGCCACAGTATGGGTGAATGGGTGTAGGTGTGGCTGCCCTGCAATGGACTGGCATCCTGTTCCGGGGTGTGCCCCTCCTTTTGGCAAAGTAATTCAGGTAACAAAACCACTGAGCCCTTGTTCACCTGGGATTCAAACCACCAATACATTATTAAACATAATCATAACCAGTCTTACCTGTTATTCAGTTTATTACAATATCTTCCCATTTTTATTTAAAACTGTATTTACCCCAGACAGATCTCACCATTTTATTAATATAGTTTTTTTTTTAATTTATCCATACATCAAACCAAGTCAGCCAATAAAATCTGCCCAACAATACACATCAAAAACAAAGGTGATACTGTACATCACATTCTCTGTAACTTGTCACACAAGGTGATATGTTTATTCCCTCCACTTAGCAAGAGCAACTTGACTCATTCTCAAATTACATATTTATAGTAATTTACAGCCACAACTCAGTATTTAAGCTCTCGTAGATACTGTACATTAATATCTACAACACATACTCAATATAAACATTTCAAAACAACTTGATTGTGTATGCACTACAGTACTTAGCAAGGTTAAAAAAAATCCACGGGAATACAAGTTCGTCATTTGTGACAAAAATTAAAAGCCTAGTTTAGTAGCACATTATAAAACATGAAGCAAACAATTTTACAATGTGGATTATTTCATAGATTTTAGGTTGCCACATTAACAGGTAATTTGAATCCACTTTGTACAACATAAACTACAGGGCAGGGCAATGAAAAATGAGTCCTCCCAAGGAGCACAAAGAAGAAACCCTGTAGGAGGATGGAGGAAAGGAACGTCTGTCTTGCGGAGTGAAAGGTATTCAGTTTATATGAGCGGGGCTCTGGTAAAACCAGGGGCGTAGGCCAGAGAGCAGATCTGAGATGTGTATGGAAGACAGCAACTTGCCAGCGTTTGCATTGCTCAAGTGCTGCAGGGTCTGCAGATATCCGACTTACCTTTCTATCCAACTGATTTACAGTGGGAGCACAAGGCAACTTGATTATTTCCCAATAGCTTAAAATTCAGACATCAATACCTTTTCATGACTGCACTGATTTCCTATTACCTCCAGACTTACTGTTACAAATGACACAGGTTGACAAGTCCTCTTGAACGATGTATTTGGGGGTCTCCCTCAGCACTTCAGGTTCTGTTCCTTCCTCCTGCACATCTTTGTTGAGACATCAATTTGCATAATTTTCCCCAAAGCCGTAACCCTATCCATATTCCAGTAATTTCAAAAGATGATCCTGCATTTCTCAAGTTAATAAAATGATGAAACAAAAAAAACAGTAATTTTACACCACTCTGCCACTGTGGAACATCTGGGAAATGTTTAGCACACCCTTAAGCAAATGCATTTTCAATTTAGTTAACACTGAGAACCTGATAAATTAAACAAGACCACACTCAGTGATGACTGGAATAAATGATGTAGAAATAGGAAATAGTACAGGTCTCTTCAGAGTGGTGTGTGACAATTGTTTGTGTCCACTTTTGCTAAGAACCATTTAAAGTGGAAATAAGTGAGAACTATACCACACTCAAAATTAAATAAAAAAAAAAAAAGATAAAAATACTATTTAAAAGGGTGTGAAATAACTTGTTTCCCTTCACTAATCAAAGGACATAAGTACAAATTGCTGTTTTCGGGGAAGTTGCTATCTGAAGGTTCCCACTCCAGCTTTTACTGCCATACACTCATTTAAAGTACTTATCCTGCTTTGTTGAAAGTGTACTGTGGTGTAAAAAGGTAAATAAAAGTAAAGTTGCTTGTCAAGCACCGTAAGTCAGCTTGGCAGCAGTTAATCAGAAGGTGGTAATAATATGAACAGAAGCCAAATAATGCAGTACTGTTTTTTTTCTTGATAAAACAATTATATATGTTTAACTGTGTCATTGTCTCCCATGCTGTGTTTCCCCCAAAATTTTCCCATCAGGATTTCTCTGGGCATCACATTTCTTTGCCTTTGAGGAAATTTAGATTGCTTTCCCCAATGTGGTGTCATAACTTCTGCAGCTGTTATTCATTAAGATTTGATTCACATACACAGTTTACATAATTTTCAGATAGAACAAATATGATTTAAAAAGTTCCCTAGTGCCATGTTAACATAAATACTGGGGAAAAACTCACATCCACATGAAAGGACCTGAGTGGACAAAAGAGCCCAAGGTCTACAAAATACAAATGATATATAAAGTGGTGCCTGAACGGTACGCAAGGTGTACAGTACTGAATGGGACTACATCTTTGATTCGCTGGATCGAGGTTTCCCATAATCATCTTGGGAGATGAGTCGGTATGGCTTCCTCACCTGCCTCTCCTCCACCACAGAGTTGCCCATCTCTGTGTCGCTGTCCTCCAGCTCATCCCGGGACAGGTACTCCACAATGCCTGCCCCAATTGAGTCACCAAGCACATTGGTGGTGGTGCGAAGACGGTCCCTATGAGAGATATGAGCAGAACAAGTGCAAATAAGAACAAAGAATAATGACAATATGAGTGGAGGGAGGTGAGGAAAAAGGAGGAGGCTGAGAACACAGTGAGGGAAGAAAGATTAAAAGAGGAGCTACAAAGAATGGAGAGGAAAAGGGGAACAGAGTCCAAATGCAAGTGTTTCAGTTCAATAGTATGTGTAAGTATTACACTGAGTCATTGGGTAGATGAATAGATACACTAAATGGCTAGAAGTATGTGGACACCTGAGCATCACAAAAATATGCGCTTGTTAAACATCTCATTCCAAACCCACGGGCATTAATATGGGGCTGTTCACCCTTTGCTGCTATAACAGCCTCCACTCTTCTGGGAAGGCTTTTCACCAGATTTTGGAGCACAGCTGTGGGCTTTTATGCCCATTCAGCCACAAGAACATTGGAGAGGTTGGACACCAATGTCAGGTGTGAAGACCTGGCTCGCAGTCGGTGTTCCAATTCATCCCAAAGGTGTTCGGTGGGGTTAGAGTCAGGGCTCTGTGCAGTCACTCAAGTTCTCCCACACCAACTTGGGCAAACCATGTGTTTATGGAGCTCACTTTGTGCATGGGAGAGGGCATAGTCATGCTGGAGCAAAAACTGGCTGAGAAGCTGGAAGAACACAATTGTCTGGAATGTGTTTGTACGCTTTATGGGTGCAGCTGAAGCAGCTGAGCCATTAGAAGGGGAGGTCTATATACTTTTGGCCATATATCGTATGTGTAAGTACCGTATTTTAGTGTAGTGTTGTGTGTTTACCACTGTGAGTCAGATTGGACGAAAGTATAAACTACAAAAAAAAAAAAAAAGATTTTAATAATAACCACCCGACTTTCCTCACAAGAGTCAAAGGTAACACTGACACTTGGGAAACCAATAGGTCAGGATCTCCAGCACCGATACGAAGGAGGGAAAATTTTCACAAACAGTTTCTACGTTAATTTTTTAAAGAAATGTGTCTTCAGGGGGGGAGACAGTATTTGTTGTTGTGTAGCTGTATCTTTAACTATAACCATTTAAGTAAATTATAAATAATAAACAGTACAAGTACACTGAATGCTAGTTGGGATGAAAGCTACTGTGTTTTACTGAGCATCACATCTAAAGGTGCTGTCTGCTTTGCATTTTGGGTTTTATCCTAATTTAATGGAAATCCGTATTATCCTTCTTTCCTAATTCGTCCTGTAATTTATGGGGAAGGGGCTTTCTAATTGAAGAAGAGAATTTGGGCCAGCTAATTATGTTTCTGTGTTAAAACAAATTGCAAAAATTCAAAACCGAAAGATAATATATAGAGCAAGACTCTGGGGCTAGTGAAGTGTGTTACTGGGACTGTGCTGATATCGCACCGGGGAATTACCCGACTTTGAAAATGGACGCTGTTACACTTGCTGCAGGGTTAAGTGATGGATTCAAGTACACCACTGCAAGCGTTTGCTTTATGCACTGACACATTAGCAGGTCATATTTTCCATCTGCAATTTTTATGCAAACTATGAAGAGGGGTCAAACTTACAGGAACCAATCCACTGCAATGATGAGGGTGATGTCATCTGTGGGCAGACCCACTGAGGTCAGCACAATCACCATGGTGACCAGACCAGCCTGGGGTATTCCGGCGGCACCGATACTTGCAGCTGTAGCCGTGATGCTGTTGCATAGTCACACATCACATATTCCATAGCATATTTGCCTCGCTATCGCTATGTAACATATATGCTGCAGGCACTCCTAATGTAGTAAATGACTTAAATGTACATAATTATTGTTCTCTGATATAACTAGGCTAAGGTTCAAAGGAGCAATAGGGGCTCAGATTTAGATTTTTGTACCTGATGGTTATAATCTGGCCAAAATTCATCTCCATGTTGTTGACCTGGGCAATGAAGATGGCAGCCAAAGCCTCATACAGTGCAGTGCCATCCATGTTGATAGTGGCGCCCACCGGCAGCACAAAACGAGTCACACGCTTGTCCACATTGTTGTTGTCCTCCAGGCACTTGAAAGTGATGGGCAGGGTGGCTGAGCTGGGTTACACATGGTCAAGAGGGTAAGCAAGTGAACACAACTGAAAATACAAACTCAGGCAAAGGTTTCATTTTATCATGTTGGTAGTTATCTAATTCCCCTCAATGTCCCGATAACCACACAATTACAAATAGACAGCATTTTCATGAACACACTCATGCCAGTGAAAATGTTGGAGCAAAATATGAGAAAGTGTAACTTATGAATTAGATTCAGTTCCATATCTGATCATGTTTCATTGTAATCAAGAAGGGCAGCAATACCAATGTAGATAATGTACATGGATTTATTTAGTGAAGGTTTGCAGGACACTCACCTAGATGATGTTCCAAGGGCTGTGATAAGGGCCTGTAGCAGCCCACCAATGAAGATGAAGGGGTTTTTCCGTGTGATGAGGAAATAGAGGGTGGGCAGGACCATCACACCATGGATGAACAGGCCAATGATGACTGTGATGGTGTACATCCCTAGCTGCCCTCCCATGGCTGTGAGGTCATCCATCTCTACAATCTTTCCTGCGATCAGGAAAAGAATACCGATAGGAGCGTACCTGAAAGGTGAAGGAAGAACAAAAGAGATTAGTGTGTTATCACATTATTTTCAAAAGTTCTGTTCATCAATAAGGGCTTGCATTGCTTTGTCTTCTGGATATACACTGTCAGTAACAATTCCATATTCATAAGTAAAAAAAAAAAATTATATATTTAAAAAAAAAATCTATTTCATTTGACAGCTTAAGGGACAAGGTGCACTTAACTAAATCAAACTAGGAAGGCTTTGCAAAATTTCAAGCAGTAATGACAGCATGAGGTGGCTTGCATCAATTATGTGTGAGAAGCAGAAATGTGTAGCATGTTTCAAACTTAAATATAGGGTTCCTTCATCCCACAAATTTTAAACTGGTGATTTGAGCTGTTTAGGTACCCAAAAAAGATACAGAAAAGATACTTTTCTGAAGGCATTTGTGATATACCAACTTACAACTTTCATCCAGTTCTTTAATGACTATGCCATCTGCTGCCCATGAATCAGAATCTTATCTATCAACTATACATGTCGCATAGATTTATGGATCGTTCACTATTTAACTCACCACATGATAAGTGCCACCAGTTTCATGATGGCCTCATTAAGGCAGTCAAAGAAGTCCCGTAGTCCCTGACCCTGCTCCTTCATGTTGCCAATGATCAAACCGAAGCACATGGAGAACACGACAAGGCCAAGGGCATTGACTCCGCCCACAGTCCCTGGTAGCGGCACCACCTCCTCCTGTGTCTGCGTGATCTCCTGGGTGCTGTTTGTCAGGTTGAAGAGGCTTTCGTTCACCATCACCTTCACCTGCACAATTTTCTTCCCATACTGTGTCTTATACTGGGACCAGAATTGGAGAAAGAAGAGCCCAAACTGTATTGAAAAGGTGTGCTGTTACCATAGTAATACAATGAAAATAACCAGGCAAGGGAACAAGTACAAAAAAAAAAAAACCTTCTGAATCTGAGTGAAGCTCTACACAGTAAAAAATTAGATTCAAATTAATTTTTATTTAATGACCACAGCAATAAAACCAGCCAAAAAGAAAATTAAAAGGGAACTCAAAAATACAGTTAGACCTTTTTCTATTTTCAAACTTCTGCAAGTGCATTATGCTGTGATCAACCAAACTAAAGCTCTCCTCAACCAGGTATTAGGGATGTTTTGTTCAATGCTTTGTTTCCAAACAAACTAATTGTATATTTTCTAAACTTTCGTTTTCTTCTTCGGAAATGGATATAACACAAAAATTCAGTAAATGAATAAATAAATAATAAATATGTCAAATCTAAGATTAACAGTCTTTTGCACAGTGTTCTCTTCCAGGTGAATAAATAATATAAATGTGCTACAGAGGTTTCTGGGGCTTGTCCAATTACTGAAAAGGATATTGCAGAAATAAATTAAATGAAAGAAATGGGTTTATACCTGTTGAGTGCAAGCTTGCACAAGGTTTGGTGGAAACATGTTTCTGCAATGGGGAATAAAAAGAAAACCTTACATACAAAATACAGTTTGTAGCATCTACCACTGAAGGAAGAAAACAGATTTGAGCAGCTTTTCTTAGGTTAACTGTCTAGTAAATTATACAAGTCATTATAACTTGCCAGTGTGCTAAAGGTACAAACCCCAGCAGATGAAGGACAATCTGAACTGTCATTCTGGAGAGCAGGGCAACCTACTCCAGGTACAGGAAGTGGTATGTACCGAATGAGATCCAGAAACGCGTCTGCCGGACTGACTTGCTCAATCTTCTGCTGCTTCCCAAACTCCTCCTTGGACCCCTTGCCTGGGTGGATGATGAGCACCATGATGATGCCGATGAAGACGGCCACGAATGTGGTAGTCATGTAGTACACCACAGCGCGCATACCCATCTTCCCAGATGCCCGGCTGTCTAGTGCGGCCATGCCTGGTGAAGGTGTTAAAGCGGTTATTTACCAATCCAAAATCTGTTAAGATTTATCTCTAACATATTCCTCCATACACGGTAGTCAAATGTTGCACTTTATGAATATGACACATGTAAGCTACAGTGTTCAGATGTATTTTTTTTGAAAAGCTAAAAGATAAAGAACCTATACAGAAAAGGTTGCTACAAAAAAAAAACTACATTTCCCCCCCCCCCATTCCTACATGTTTTGAATATGACTATACAGAGATCTGTGACTGGACCAGTGGACTGCGCTCTGCACAACAGGGATGAGGGCCTCATCTGCTAGCTTCTAAGCAACCTCACATCACAAGAGTCCAACGTTATGATACGGGGTAAATCAAACTGGAATATTAACAACTCGAATAACTCAAACTATCATTCCAAACAAGTCCCTCCTTCTTTGCTTAGAAGAAATTATAGTCAGCCAAAATCTTATATCCTGTTGTTAATTCAACTGCTTCCGCATCTTGGCTGCTACCTCCTGCTGCCTGCTTAGTTTGACCTGAGAAAGCAGCAGCATTAATCCTGACCTCTTATTTTGGAGGGAGACTCTTGCCTCTCTAATCCTCAACACAGAAGGATAAAAAATTCTTTCCCTGTCTGAAATAAAAAGTGCTTTCAGGCCAAACACATCCCTGTGAGAGGCCATAATCCCAAGTCTTTTAGTTTATTCCAGCCTCGCCACAGTCTTGTCCTTCACAGCCCCGACTGCTTATCGTCATCACGTTTTCCTTACACTTTTCAGTTCAAATCCCAGGACAGAGCCCTGCTGCTCTACCCTTCAGCAATATGCAGTACTTAACCAGCATTCCTACCATGAAACAACCAGATCTACAAATGGGTCTGCTGAACTGTATCGCAGATAATTTGCTTTGGATGGAGGCACCTGCTGAACAAAGAAATCACGCTACTGGCTCTAGAGAGAAATACAGTGCAGCCGTTAATGTGCAATACTTGTATTTCACAATTTCCGAGTGCAAAGGAAACATTACCGATTATGTGGCTCTCAGGGTCATTTAAACATTCTAGGTTTTATTTGTTGTTTCCCCAACAGCCTCTCATACCTCTGACTGATTTCTGTGCTATGTTGTTTAGTATTCATGAAGCATTCATCAGATGAAATACAAGTGTTCATCTTTTCCTTTTCTCCTCTTTCCTTCAACTACTATTCTGTTTCTTTTTCACTGTGTAGGCCAAGTCCTGCTTTCAACCGTTATCGGACTATCCCATCTCTAGTTTCCTGCATTCTACTACTGTTGCATTTTGATGGCAAGAAAACATGATGCCTACCCCCAAAACCAACAATTATGGGTCTCCCAAATATCTGTGCTTTGAACCAACATCCTCCCATTCCAACATTATTACTGTACATTCAGCATTGTTATAGTGGCCACTAAATGTATTTGGGAATAGGAAGGCAGTGGAATGCTAGTCAAAGGTTTAGTTTCTGTAGAACCTCCATTTATTAAGCCACCTGACTGTTAGATAAACAATAAGTGACAAATGAAGACTGGTGTGACCAGCTGCTATGGAGCTCTTCAGAAACTAATTTTTCAATTATATTAAAACTGAGCACAGGGGCATAGTGGTTAAGGTACTGGGGGGAAGGGGAGAGAGAGAGAAAAAAAAAACTCACCAGTAGAGGGACAAACCATTGAGAACCATCCCCCCCCCATAGATCAAATACATTTCTCCAAAAAGCACCTTACAATGATTTACCTATCTACAGTATATAGCTGGGTAACTTTTACCAGAGCAATTCAGTAAAAGCATCTTACTCAAAGGTACTACAGCAGGAGGGGGGATTCAAACCTGAGTCATGAGTTTACGAGCAGATCTTTCACCTTTGGTACCTGCTGTACCCAACACAGTTACAATGTCTGTTTCTGCAGATTCTGGGATGTCTGCTACACACAATTATATTAACCATCCTCCACATAGTGCTAAACATGAGCAGTCATAGTCATCCATTGTTACAGAATATAAAAACAGAACAAACAAATGTGCACATAATATGAAATGAGAGATGGAGGCTTGTAAGAAGCAATTTTCTTTCCACTTTGTAATTTCACCTTCGGTCCAACATAGTGTAGATATCAAGAACTACAAAGCATAAAGTTATCCTTAGATAACAACATTCATGGAAGTAGTTTCCAAACTGCAAACAGATGGGTGTGCAGTTATCATAGCAACCAACAGAAAGTAACTAGCCAGGAAGACTTGGACTACAATAAGGGGGGTCGGGGGGGGGGGGGATTCCAATCCGGGTTCGCCTACCATTTTCAGTCTGAGGATTGTCTAGGTGTACCAGTAAAATTAATAATGGTATTTAAGTGAATCTGGAGTTAACAAAAACACTTATCAATGGCTTACAATTTTATTGATAAGAATAGTAGTACATGTATACTGGGGACCAGGGCTACAAAACTATAAGATTAGAGCTGTGAAGAGATGGTGCCTGCACTCACCAGTGATGAGACTGGAGACCAGAAGGGGGAGCACCAGCATCTGCAGCATGCGCATCAGCATCTCACCCGGAAAGGAGAAGTACTTCACCTCACGGTACGACATCTTCAAGGGCCGCAGAGAAAAACCCAATATCAAACCTAAAAACACAGGCACATGGGGTTAATAAATCTTTTACCTGATATAATAAAGCTCATTTACATGTAAAGGCTCAGTAGAGCATTTCAAATTCTAGTTTGTCATTGTAATGTATATAATATGCAAATAAAGTACAGTGATTAGTTGCACTAGGCCAATAAAAAAAAAAAAATTGCATACATAACTGCATTATATGTGATTACCACACAGCCCAACAACTCTAAAGCCAGAATGCCAGCATTAAAAAGTAATAGATGGAGATTCATCCAATGATTTTTTTTTTTTTTACATCCAAATATTTTTTTCGGTTTACATCTTTTTCACATCTACATGGGTTGCCTCCAGGTGCTCTAGTTTCTAACTACAGTGCAAAGACATGTGTTTCAGGTGGGCTGGTGACTTTAAATTTCCATTAGTGTGAAATGTGTGAGTGAATTTATCATGTAATAAACTGGTGTCCTTTCCAGGATGTACCCTGCCTTACACCCTGTGCCTCCAGAATGGGATGTGCTGTACCCATAAGAAAGAGGCAAAAGATTGGCAGTTGTCCTCCTAGTGAGGGACGATGAACTGCTCTGGTGAAGCAGTTCCCCCTTCTATCCAAATGCTCACTGTTTGTTGACGGAGCTCATATTAGATGCAATGAAAGCACCCCCCCCTATCAGTGGGAGGCAGGCAACCATAAAGTAAGTCTTCTTCCATCCCATACCAACAATTCTGCAAAATTTACACTTATGGAATTTTTCTGACAAATGAGGTATTAAGGACTTTCAAAGGATTTTTAATTGTTTAATGACAAACTGCAAGTATTGAAACCAGTGATACACAAGCATTTTGTGAACTGGAATTTAGGGTTGTTAACATGAGTTAATCTTCAAAGAGATGTCCATTTTTCTTCAGCAAGTTCAGAGTTTGAGATGTCCATTAGGTAGGGACAAAGGTGGCTTTCGCCAACATTTTTCTGGTAAAATGGCTTTATTTATGATATTTGCTTAGCCAAAACCTAACCAGTTCCTTGACACTAATGGTACTTTTTTCCAGAATTTGCAAAGACTCAAGATTAGTAAAGTGTTTCAGTGTGTTTGTGTGCACTTTATGTTTCCAAGCAAAACCGCATTGCATTCCTGCAAATTCCAACTGGATTTTCTACCAGTGCTCTACCAAATTATTTCTGAAATAAGGTGTTGCATACATAGCATAGAGACAGATGCCCAACAGATGGATAATAGGAACAAGGATATGTATGCAATATTTGGGATGTACAGCTGAAAGGCATACACACTCACCAACAAGGACAGCAGCAATGGTGAAGATAACAAATGCATTCCTCCTCATGAAGCTCTTGACATCATTTTTGCTGATGTTCTTCACCTTCTTCTTAGCCCTCAGGGAGCTCAGCTGGAGTCCTTGTCGGATCAGCTCCATGCGGCTCAGTGCCCGTGGGTCCTCCCCGTGGCTCCGGGTCATGGCTGGCAACACTAAGACTGCTCAGTCCTGACCCAGCAAGAGGAGATAGAGCTGTTTTGCTTTTATCCAGAGCAGCATAACCTCCTTACACTTCTGAACTGTAGCGGTTTCCACAGCTGAATATTTTATAGATGCTGTGGAATTTCACCAAAACAGTGTGTGTTCTCATGGACTTGCATCTACAGTCTTTTAGTCACTGGTTGAACTGTATACAACCTTCTGCTTGAAGCAGAAATTGGTAGACATAACACAGTAGATGTTTGCTTAAGGTTATTCATTGACACATTTAGTACAAGCATTCTAGAAATCCACGTATCTAGCTAAAGCATCTTTATGGCTAACATCCGATACGTAAGTTTATCTGTCTATGTCTACATGTGAGTGTGGAGGACATCAAGATGTCTGATTACAGTAACGCCACCAATACGGCAACTGTTTCCATAAATACATCTACAGCGTTACTACTTATGTACATGATGCCGTTGTTCAAGGTGCTAGTTTATTGAGTTAGCATTTAAACATCAACGAAATGTAAATAAATGAGATCAAGACTTTGTATGTGGCCATAATCAGGTATTAAGCTCTCAAAATCACCCACACTGAGTTTAGCACCTTAAAAACAGTTACAATAAAACAAACTCTTAGACATTTGCTATAAAAGCATTAGACATTGTGCTTCTAAAACTATTTCAAATTTCTAAACAGTAAATGTTATTATGCACTAACCTTCAGTGTCAACACTTCAAAAAAAAAAGAAGAGTTCTTCTTGACTTGCTCCCTTCCACTTCAGTTTCTTAGGGTTCTTTCTCAGAGCAAGAGGCTGTCACTGAATGTGAGGATGGGTGCGAGTGGAAGATGTGTAGTCACAAACACAAATGATGGAGCTGTACAGCCAGCAGGAAAGGCAGAGATGGTTCTGGTAGATAGCGCATCCTTCATGCTCAAGGCTTACGGGAGTAGGAGGAGACTTGTACCTAAACTCTGGGGACCAGAGCAGGAACAAGAAAGAGAGAGGAGGAACCTCCCTACCAGACAAAGTGACTTGAGGAGTAGCAGGATTGGTGTTTGGGATGACCAGTCTATTCCTTCTCATACCCTTTCCATCCCAAACCAACTTTTTAGTTGTTCCCTTCAAACACTTTAGACCCTGAGTAATAACTAATGATAAAGGAATTAAGATGAGAATAAAAATTAAATGTAGTTTTCTAACAGGCCCATTAAAAATATCATTTGTTGTTTTTTTTTTCTCAGATCACAACTGATTTTCAAATGCACATTTTCCATTTTTCTAAACTGTTTCACCCTGAATTTACCCTGGAGCCATTCAGCCACATAGCACTCGGGCTGGACTGTTGTACTACAGTCACCAGCTGAAAAGAATTTAGTGTAAGATTGTGCTTCTCCCTACCATCCTCCAGTGGACTTTCTTTTGCAGAGTGAAAATTGTTTGTTTACATTTTCTTCTCACCACAGTATCATGATTTATACCTTTTAGGAACTTTGTAAAGTAATTTCCCTTTAATCGGTTCTATTTGCAGCCAAAGTTAATCGATATTAAATTAATGAAAACCCCAGGAACCCATGTGTTGTCTCTTCCATTAAGGTGTTGTCGAGAACTGCAGCACGTGTTGTTTCCAAGCTTGCACACCTCACTCCTGATGATATGATAACCTGGGAGCAGATGGGAATACTGCAGTTCAAATACTGCTGACATTCAACATCTTTTATTGATAGGCTAATTGGTAAAGGAATGTTTCCATTATGTGAGTGAGGTTATCATCCTGGGAGCTGGAGAGCTGCAGTCCGAGACCCTTCCAACCAACGTGAGCACCTTAGCACTGGGTTGAATATATCAGTTCTCAAATCAAAGGGATTACCTGCAGGAGTGAGGTGTGCAAGCTTGGAAACAACACGTGCTGCAGTTCTCGAGGGCCAAGATAACACCTTAAGTATTAATTACATTTGTCATTTGCAGGTGATGTCAAAACAACTAGTGGTACAACTAGTGGAAGCCTGAGATTTACTGGGAAGGGGCTTTACTTTTCATCTCCTCTCAGAGCAGCCTTCACCTCAGAAGTGTAGGTAGGATTATGGCAGGAGAGCCCTTAGAGAATTAGATCATTATATGCGAGTAACACACACTCATATAAATGTTTTATACTTCCAGAAATGAACTACCTTCAATAATGATCTAATTCTCTAAGGGCTCTGGAAAATATGCATTTGAAAATCAGTTGTGATCTGAAAAAAAAAAACAACAAATGATATTTTTAATGGGCCTGTTAGAAAACTACATTTAATTTTTATTCTCATCTTAATTCCTTTATCATTAGATAAAGAAAACACTTTATACTTCCAGAAATGAACTACCTTCAATAAAGTGTTTTCAAGGCAGAAAATCAGCTTCACTGTCTAATGTTCAAACTGGATCGGGAGTAACTGGCACAAGACGTGGTAAATTATAATTGAAAAAAGTTCAAGTTGAGCTATAGCGAGTCGCTCTGCGATATGGGGGGAGTTGATTCTCTGAAGGAATACCGAATATAATTAGAGAGAATACCCTAAAAACGAGGTCATGGATCCTGTTGATAACAACACGCGGCCCAGAAAGGGCACATTTGACAACGGTTCTAAAAATAAAATAATAAAAAAAAAGCAATCAGGGGAACTCAGTTTGAAATCATTAACCAGGAGTTCAATTACCATCGCCAAGGCAGTTTCAAGAAGTGATACCGCCACCAAAACAAACCCAAAAATGTCATCTCTACATGGCCAAACAATGAGTTCCATGACAACTGGAACACCCAGGACTCACAATAGAGCGCCATTTCAGCACTTCCAGTTTTCTAACAAATACATCTATTACCCCTTTTGAAAAGCACTTACTAACCATAGCTTTACAGGTGACCTAAAACACAACCTTTCAGCAGGATCATTTGACATAAAGGTTTTTGAATTTGCTGCAAAAATACATTTTTTTATATTTGCACATGGCTACTATACATTTTTCCATTTATTTGAGACTTTCTTCTATAGGGGGAGGTTGGTATGCTGAGGTTCTTAAAAGTCATTCACATTTTACATGGCTATATATTTTTTACTGAGTAATTCAGTGCAAAGACTATTTAAATATATTAAGTTACAGCATAAGATGGGATCAGAACTGGGTCTCAACTGCAAGGCAACAGTGCTAACCACTGTGCCACCTGCAAACAACACATGGGTTCCTGGGAATGTTCAGTTAATATCTATTAGCTTTGACTGCAAATAGAACACATTAAAGCTGAAATCAGGCAAACACTTCAGAAGCATTATGGCCAGAACAGAGGCTCAGGAGGAGCTTCTACCCACAGGCCATAAGACTTCTGAACCCGGACATGCTATCACAAGCTTCACAGACCAGGGTCTTCAGTATTCTCTGACCACTCCCCTCACTGTCACTGTCCTTCCAGGGCACCTTAGGGTTTCTTTACCGTTTTACTTATTTATTTACTTATCTATTTGCTGTTTGTTTCTTTTCTTCTTGGTGTTTGGATGTTTTGTTTGTTTTATTTTCCATTGTAGATTTTTATGCACAGTCTATCCTGGATCAGAGATCAGAGCACATTTCAATACATGGTATACAACCATGTACATGACAAATAAACTCTTTTGACTTTGACTTAAAGGGAAATTGCTTTACAAAGTTCCTAAAAAGTATAAATCATAACATTGTTGTCAGCAGAAAAGGTAAACAAACAATTTTCATTCTGCAAAAGAAAGTCCAATTCTGCAGTCTACCAATGGTTCAATTTTTTTGTTCATCTAAACTCAAGAACCCGAGGAATGAAAACCTCTCTGCTACACTTTAGAATACAGGTGGAAAAATAAAAAGCACCAGCATGCAAAATGCCCTGATCGCAATTCCACTTGCCCAGAGGCTGGTCAGTGACCACTGATAGAGGACTGACCTTAGTGGTAGGAAAGAGACATTTGGTCTTTATGCTCAGAGATGAGGCTCAATAAATACAAGAGACAGATTTAGATGGCAGAATCTGAGTCAAGACAGCCATCACTGGGACACTGCAGACCAACAGGGGCATAGTAGTTACAGTAAATGATAGATCTTAGTTTTTATTATGGCATTATGTTTAAAAACACTTCATATTCAAATCCCACAGGTTCTTTAACTAATAGTTTGTTGCAATAGTTTATAATTACAATATCTATAACTGGTGTATCATTTTTTTAAAAAGTGGTAAGTTAACCTAGTGAAGAAGAAATAGGACACACCTGTCAGACCTACTTCCTCATCTGACTGAAAAGGCAGTATCACTGCTGCTTTAAGATAAGACTCCACATCACTGGAGCCATCTTCAGATCTCAAAACAAACTTCTGCTGGCCCATTTACTGTCTCCCAGGAGACATTTTATGTTGAGGTATTGTGCCATTCTTATTTCTTTTCATCACTACAAATTTAAATTTGTCCTTAACACAATTTTGGGTGACAGTTCCAGAACCTAGAACTAGATAATAGCAGGATAATAACAAATGAAAGTTTATCAGTGAAACATAAACCAGTGTACTGAGATTATTTTTTATTGTAGTTGTCCTTCATTAAGAAGTGAATGAGATATTTTAATAAACATTGTCCTCCTTAATTTACTGAACTGAGAATCCATAAGCATAACTATGCAACAAACAGCAGAGGTCAGGAATTCATGCTCTCTTTAGATACAGTGAATACGCTGCACATCATTTACTAACATTTTTTTATATTAAGAAATAAGAAGCATACAAAAACAGCTTGTTTCACAAGTAACAATGGTTTTACATCATTCAGGCTGTACAAAACTGAAACCATAGTTCTTGGCTTCTACCAAATCATGTAAACGCTTCTGTACAGAGCCAGGAAACTACTTTAAAAAAAAAAAAAAAATTTTTTTTTTAAACTGTTTTGTAAGGACATGTCACAAGAACTGAGTGCAAACACTTTTTTGTTAGCCATAAATTAAATAAAATAAAAAAAATTGGATAGCATAAATGAGCAGTTTTTGATAACAGAGGATCAGGCTTTCCAAAAGAGGTTTTGGAAAGCCTGATCCTGTGTCAGGTGTTTATTAGTCACTGATAAGGCCAGGTTCACTCAGGGAGCTCTCTGCTGTGGATAAACTGGCATCCGATATCTGCCTGGCATGAAGGCACTGTCCAGCTGGAACAAGAAGGCACTACACTGCTTGTCTCACTAGAACTAGCCAGCAGGAGGCACAGTGGTCAACAGACTTCTTTCAAAGCCCTATTGCTCTTCATCCATCAGCCATCCTGTGCACAATCATAGTGGGAAGCATGGGGCAAAAGGGGGTATTCAAGGCCACAGGGCATTTACACAAACTAGGAAAAATGTAGAGCCCCCAGTTTCCCTGAAGGAGGGAAATCTCAAAAACACAGGAATAACACGCAGACCCTTCACAAGCAGAGCTCCGTAGATTCAAACCCAAAAGCTAGATACCGTGAGACCGGGCTCTACGTGCTACTCCACCCATCTGTCGTCGCTTTGGGAACATTTACAAAAATTTTCAATATTCTGCGAGATCAACGGATCATACGAGAGCTTACTTACTGAAACTATTACGATTAAACGCATCTCAAATTTTTTCTCTGAATGGAGGAGCTATCAAACCTGCAGACCAATACATCCACAAGGGGGCGTAGAACAACAGACACAATATACCATAAATTAACAGTCCTACTCAATCATATTTCATGTTTAGCAGCCTGCCTAAGACAATCAAATACCTAGCCAGCATAAATGTGCACAACAAGTTCTAACTAAAGTTTTAACAATCGGAAATCGACAGGAGCCTCCTTATAACGAACTAAATTTCTCACGTACTATACAAACCACGTACGCTACCGCCTCCCATAAGTCACTGGCATGCGGCGTCACTTCCGCCCACCAACTCACACACCCAATGATTGGCTGCCCATGGCTTAGCCCCGCCCTTTTGCCCGCCTTGGACGGCAATTGGAACCTTGGCCTTATTTGCGCCTCAGGTGTTCATGTGCGGGATGCGCGCCTACTAACCACACTTTATATCTCCGTTCAAGCAACAGAAACGCGTGAAAACAGATTATTTTTATTTAAACGACAAATGCAGCAGACTTGTCTTATAGTACTTAAAGGCATGATAACAGCTGAAAATGAAAAGCAGTTCACGGCATTTTTGCTTTGCATTCAGTAACAGTATTTTTCTACACTGATCGTCTTGACTACTTCACAAAGGTTAAAATGCATCGTATCATAAATAAATTATTATCGCATTTAGAAAGATAGGCCTGTCGCCAGCTTTGAAAGTGTAGCTTCATACCAATTAACCTTTGTCTACTCAGACGATTGCCTTCTGTGCCATTCTGAATAATTAAAAACTAGGAAGATGTCAAGTATTTTACTTCCAGTGCTATTGCGCTTTTCCGCAAGGCTCTGATGGCACAAGCCGCACATAACTGATGTCCGTGCTTTTTGACTAGCATTGGGCAATTTGCAATATCATGCACAGGTAACTTGCGTGTCTGTTTAGGTATTTTTCAAAAAGTATCAGCGAGGGTAATTTTTTTTTTTTAATTGCTGCAAAGAACTTGGGAATGAATCGATCAAAGCAGCAGGTGGATCGCATTGAAAGGGGAGGAAGGAGCAACCAAGGCTCAATGATGGTCTACTCAACTGACGATTCGTGGAAACTTTATCAACATAACGTTCGTGAATTTAGGAAATGAAAGAAAAAAATCTCATTCCTTTAATATAAAAATTTAACTATGAGGGGGTCAATTAACACAATAGCGCAATATCCAAATATATTATTACATTAAGCACAAGAAACCCGTACGGTTAATTCCTTATTAGGCCACAAGGTGGAGACCAAAATCGTATATTGTTTAGTCCCGTACATATGCAAAAACGTTCAAAATATGAACCAAACGAATCAGAATAAATACATAACCAAATTAAACAATTTTAGCAGAACATTCATCCGCTTTATATCACTCACGTACCACAAATTTCCAATAAAAGGCAACAATAGCTTACGTGGCACACTTACACACCTTGTAACTGACAAACACGTTAAACAAATTTGAATACAGCTGACATAAAATTTATCTTGTTCATCCTTTTGCGCAGACTTCTGCTCCTCCAACATCAAACATTATTTTTCCCTCCTTTTCTTCTAACATGCACAGTAGGGCAAACAGTGGTGACGTCAAAATAAGGTGTCGAACCACCTGACATCTTAGAGACTTTTAAATAAGAGATGACCATTAAAAAATAATTAAGAAACAACCTTAAAAGGGTCTTTTCAGAGGCACCCAAGTGATCTCATACTTGAACTGTGATGTGTTTGTCGGTAATGAGTACTTAAGGATTCTTGCCCATTCTGGCCATGTCATTAAAAAAAAAAAAGACATGGAGGCATTTGTGCTTTTCCATTGATGTTGGAAAAATGCCAAGGTATGAATGATATATACAATTAATAGCTGTTATCACTATGGCCAGTTCTGTATGCTTTTATACAATCTACATGGCTTCAAAAGCGCTGCCATTTAGAAGAGGGGACCTTCCAGGTCCTGCAATGTGTGCACATTGCTGGGGTCTCTAGGAGGCAAAGAGATCCTGGATTAATAAACCAGATACATTATTATAAGTGTCAGCTGTGGTAAAATAGCCCAGACTTCTTGTGTCTTCATTTCTGTCTTAATTTCTGTTTTCCCCTATAGCAGAAACCATGTGCTGGCAAAAACAGCACCAAAAAAAAATGTTTTACTTTAGTTTATATATCCAAAGGAGTCCAAGTTTCCCTGTGTCTCATTGCTGGTTTTGACTCAAAAAAACATGGCTAACACAGCCCCACCAACCAGAAAAACAGAAAATATACAGTGCATTGGAGAACAGTTTTGCTTTCATTCTGACTAACTGGAAGTTGCAAATTTGTCCAAATATTTGTGAAAGAGTTTAAATTTAAACTGTTTTGAATGGTTTGCAAGTCTCTTGCATTCGTTTGTGTTCAGAATCAGTGATCAAACATGCCTGCACCATAGGACATTCCAATTTCAGGAAATTTAAGAAACTGCATCGTAATTCAGCTGACTTTCAAAATTTCCAAATCTATCATGTCAGCATTGTTCATAAGTATGTCCAGCTGCTAAATCAATCACAAAAAAATTAACACAACCAATTTATTTTTTATGGGATAGGTTCTGCTCAAAACAGTACATATAGTGAATCTGAAATCAAGTGATGTCTCCCATTATTTCCATACTGCATTCTTTCCAAAAGATCACCCACTGCATCACTATCAGACCCACCATGCCGAGATGAAAGATACCCACACCTATGGGTTTCATGTCTCTTAATTCATCAGATGGTTATCACAGATTAAATCACTATGTGGATTTTGTTTAAACCAAAAACAAAGCAAAAACACACCAGAAACTGTTACCATTTTGAGTGAGCATATACTGCATCTGTGAATTACCACTGAAATATCAGCGCACCAACTGAAGAACTTTGACAGAAGAAGTACAAGTAGATGTGAGGATCAGAGATTCTGAAGACACATAGTGCTGATTTATGATACTAGGAAGGACTGGGACTCCCCTTCTACCGGCTGGGCCAAAAGGAATTGATGAATGTCCTGTTGGTAATTGAAAACAGAATTTTTCCTGAAACCAAAATCATGCTCATCTTTACAAAAATGATACAACTTTCACATTTGTCATGAAATAATGCTTATCATATTTTAATAAGAAGAAACTTTTATACGGTACACACAACAACAAATCTTATGAAAAAAACAAGATAATTCATCTGGTAGTTATCGTCAGAATTTCATTTTGTAGATTCTAGTCAAGAAACACCTGAATTGTCTATTTGTATTATTCTCTGCACAGTAAGCTGTGATTTTGTTGGTTTTTACTAAACTTACTGTAAACTAACTGCCTTGAACTTACCGTGAGCTGGTACTGCACAGCATTCTCCATCATGTCCTGTATCAGGGGATACTGGGAGAGCATAGCAAAAGGAACCTCCTCTTCAGGCCCAAATCCAAGCTCTCTGTACAGGTGCCCGAAATCCTGTTGACCAAATAATACAGGTATGCGTCACTTAACAATGGGGTACGCTCCAAGCAATCGTTGGGCGATTTTGTCATTGCACGAATATCACAGTATACATGCACCACATCACGTCCGTTTTGACTTGTATATGGGATAGCCTGTTGCTCCTAGGCTACAAACCACCATTGCATATGTGTCTGTTGTTGACCGACACGTCGTTATGTGGCGCATACCTACACAAACAGAAGAAATACAGTACTTTGCAACAGCATTCAAACATCTTGAAAGTTAACAACACCCTTATGCATATTTTTCTACTGGATATTTTTATTGTGAACTCATATGTTCCAACCCTGCATTTTCAAGGCCAAAACAAATTATTTGTCTGCAGATATTTTTAAAGATATGCTGCTTGTGTAAGTATTCAAACCCCACACTTTGATATTTGGTAAAGCCACCTTTTGCAAGGTCAGGATTGTGACTGGGCTACTGCAGGACTATTGTCCTGTTGAAAGGTGAACCTTCTCCCAGGATTTAGTTTCTCATCAGATTGAAGTAGGTTCTCTTGCAGCATTTCCCTGTATTTTGCTCCATCCAATCTTCCCTCAGTTTTTACAAGGTGTCCCAGCCCTGCTCAAGAAAAATATCCCAATGTCATGATACTGCTACTTCACTGTAGGGATGTTGCATCTTGAGGCATGGGCAGCACTGGGTTTATGCCACATGTAATACTTTGAATCTTGGCTAAAAAGCTCAATCTTGGTCTCATCTGACCACAAACCTTTTCCCCTACATCTTGATGTTTCTTTGTGAGTAATAGCTTCTTTCCTGCCACCCTCCCATACAGATCAGATTTATACAGTATTACTGATATTGTGAATTGGTGGACTTTTCCCTCTGTAGCTCTTTCAAACTGCCTGCTAGCTTCATTGTGGCTTCCATCAAAAGGCTGTGTCTTGTTCAGCCTCAGAGTTTTGAGGGCCAGCTTTGTCTAGGCAGTGTCTGGGTAGTGTGATGCAGCTTCCACTTCCTGATTCCTGATCCAGCAGTGATGATTGAGAGATCCAAACACTGGAAAATTATTTTGTACTCTTTTCCTAATTTATAAATTTCTTTGACTTTATCTCTGACTTCTGAAGTATTTTCTTTAGTCTCAGTTATCATATTTTTCCAAGTTGATGTTTTGAGATTTTTTTTCTGTTTCCAGGAAAATATGGCAGATTACAGGCAAACAATTAAATGTTTCAGTTTTCTCCTTACCAAAAAAAAACTGTTCCTGTTTCATGCTTACAAATGTCACTATGTCCAATTTTTAATCTGTTAGTATGACCACGTTTCACAGTCCCACATTTCTCAGTTATTTTTTCTTATATTCCTGAAATGTGACTATGAACATTAAACTTTTTAAGTACCATCTTCAGGGTTGTGGACATTATGTGGACACAATGTGTACTGAAAAATGTTTTGGATTTGCTTAATTATGACCGTGCAGAAGGTATTGCCTGAGTGTACCTCTTCATACTCCTGCCAGGTCTTCCAGTTGGGATGGAAGCGGTTGTGGCTGGATGTCCTCCCCCCCCCATGGCAGACCACTTTAAGAAGGGCAGTAATGGACACACCCTTTCCTTCCGTCCCACCAGCCTCCGTTTCGCTCTCTGTCTCTGTGTAATCTGACTCCACATCCCCCATGTGTGGAATGGACTGTGAACAAACAGTATGAGCTTTGTCACTTGCTGAGCTCCTGTTCACTACTGATGTGCAGCAGCAACAGCTGGGTGTGCAAATACCAAGCAGGCTGGAGATGTCCTACAAAAGTGTTACGAAGTGTTAAGAAGACCGTTCTGCATATAACAACAATGCATGGTTACACTATGGGTTGATACTTGCAGATTATCCCTCATTTAGGGATAACATTAGAAATTGAAAGGGAAAGTAAACTAACAGAATTCTGCATGTGTGTCTGCATGGCAGGATCTTGCCTTAAGGAGTGCGGTACTGTCAGGCCTGTGGTGGATGAGCTGGCCAGTGACCACACCCAGGGCTCTGACCCAACCCTGTACGCAGTGTGGGTGCGCAGCGAAATACAGCAGCATGGTTTCATAGTGGAGCCGGGGCGCTGCAGAGCAGTGGTCCGCAAATAGAGTGAAGAAAAACTGCAGAGAGAAAGAACATGTGAGTGTCTGATATTGTGACTGCACAGCATGCAGACAGTACAGCTTTTTAAACTTTATTAAATGTGACACACATTGATATTCTATAATGTTTCAAGGACTTTGCTCTAAGATCATCTTAGGGAAGCTTGGGCCTTCCCCCTCCTCCTTAGCTGCCAAATTGAGCTTCTTGTCTGCTGCACACTTTCTGCTGTGTCCATTGCTGAACAGAGGACTTACTGTTTTCAAGTGAGCCAACCGGTCAAATGGCAGGGGCTCCAAGGGGTCAGCTGGAGGAGGCGTGTTCCTCTCCTCAGTGAACCACAGCTCTGTCTGTTGGCAAAGTGCAGATCCGGATATACCTTGAAACTGTCATCATGAACATTTCAACACCTCCTTTGGCATTTCAGCACCATTCCATCAGGAATGAAAAGAGCCTGAGAGGATCTTTAAAGGCTCTTTAAAGTCAATCAACTACCTTGTTGACAAAGGTCATCAATCTATCAATTATGCTAAAGATTAGCCAACAGAGGACTATATGTAGTTATACACTGCCAGCCAAAAAAGGTCACCACCTGGATTTAACGTAGTGTTATGATCAGGGGTTGCTTCAGTTGGTCAGGTCTAGGTTCAGCAACGTTATGTGCCCAAAAGTGAGGTCAGCTGACTACCTGAATATACTGAATGACCAGGTTTTTCCATCAATGGATTTTTTTCTTCATATTCCAAGATGACAATGCCAGGATTCATTGGGCTCAAATTGTGAAAGAGTGCTTCAGGGAGCATGAGAGAGACATCATTTTCACACATGGATTGGCCACCACAGAGTCCAGACCTTAACCCCATTGAGAATCTTTGGGATGTGCTGGAGAAGACTTTACGCGGCGGTCCAACTCTCCCGTCATCGATACAAGATCTTGGTGAAAAATTAATGCAACTCTGGATGGAAATAATATTGTGACATTGCATAAGCTTATTGAAACGGTGCCATGTGAATGCATGCCGTAATCAAAGCTAAAGGCAGTCCAACGAAATAGTAGTGTGACTTCTTTTTAGCCGAGCAGTGTATTTTGCTCTTATTAATCAGTTAGTGTACACTTGTGCATTTAGAGGAAGCTTTTCTTTAAAGAGACTTTGGAATTATCCATTAATACGTCATGGGTGCAGCAGCAGGAGATGGGATTCAAACCTGAAACTTTTTAATTTACAGCCAGTGGTCCTAGCCTCTATACTACCCAAATCTATAAATCAAACTTCATTTGAATAGAACTCAGATCAGAAAAGAGCCCCAAAACCAGAACAGCAGCATCAGCTGACATGGAAGTAGAAGTTTGACCTGTAGGTATAGTTCCTCTGTGACAAAGCCGGTTCCCTGAGGGTCATTCGCCTGGAATCGACCCAAAACCTCCAACAGCTGAGATAGCGAGGGAATGGGCCATGGCAGTGCTGCGCTCAGCAGGAAGCGTCGCCAGTCCAGCACCTCCAAATCCTGGCTCACGAGTGACACCATGTCCTGGATCTGAAGGCAACCAGTTGTGTTTCTGCTGAAACAAGCTAAATACATCTTATATATGATATACAGGAGACAAAGCATAACATTTTTGACAGGCTGTGCAGATGAGTGCCGAATAAAAAAAATATCCTTCTGTGCAAGCAAATGCATAAAACCAATTTCTATAATACACTTAGATGGGATGCACACCTTGCACTTGTAGACAAACAGCAGTTGTTTCTCAGCATCCGTTTCCCAAAATACTCTTTACATTTTCAAATATATTAAATATGTTTATGTGCTAATCAGTCATATGCCAGTGTCCACAGCCAGCAGGTTTCCAGCATTACCTGAGACACAGACAGCTGGCTCCAGAGCTCAGGCAAGGCATCGCAGCCCATGTTCAGAGATGTGAGGTCCTCCAGGATCTCTGAGAGCTCTTTAGTGGACATGTAACCTGAGGACACAAAGCAAGAACAGACCAAGTGTCACTGCACCCTGCACATGTGCATCATGTGCGCTTGAGAGCAGGAGCTGCATGTTCATCTTGTTTCCCAATTCTTTGTGGGCATCTCTCCTGTACACCACAGCAAAACATATCAGGCAATGCACTAATATATGAGCGGTGATCAAAAAATACCAAATATTTTCCTCCCTTCTGAGAACTAAAAAAAAATACTAACACTATTTTTCCATCAATCTTATATTAATGTCTTACTGTTCATTTACATAAATCCTTTAGTATTATATGAACCCAGCTGCAAATGTTAACATGATTTGTACTAGCTGCTCTACATCTTCACTCTTTCTGAGCATAGAACTGCCTAACCTGCCGGAGCAACTTTCTGAAACTGCGTGTGCAGCATGGTCAGCTGGCGGATGGTGAAGTCACAGTTGACCGGGAGCTCCCAGGGGGGTGGGCACAGCGGCAATGTCAAAGCAGGTACCACACGCATGTCCCCATTGATGAAGAAGTTTGGACCGTCCAGTGTCAGCTCATGCTGGATCTGGGTGGCTGCCTCAATATGGTGTTGTGCCACCTCCACTAGTTCGTTGATGCTGCCATATTTTAAAGGAGCTTTGTTAAAAAGTGCAAACATAACTATAAAAACAAAGAAGTGCACAAGCTTTTAATACAGCATAAATGTGCCTAAAAGAATGTGTTAATACACCTACTTATACATTTGGTCATTTCTATTGGAACAATTCAGGGTAGTGATATTATAGCGAAAGGTGGGATTGAACAATGCCAAAGCTGTAACAACTACACCTTTTTGCTGTCCTATTACTCTGAAATTTCATATTCTCTGTACGAGTGTCAGCTGAGTATACCAAATGTAAAATCGTTATTTGCGTCCTGTGCCGCTCATCTCACCTGGTCATTTCTGCCTGAAAGTGGGCGTGAAGCCACTCGTGCATGGCGTTATACGCCTGGTCAACTTGGCAGTGAAGACTCCTCAGCACACTCAGCGCTCGTGCGTAGACCAGTTCCAGGCGACTTTTCACTGCAATGTCTGGCATAGGGAGAGACAAGGGGCTGTAGCAGTGCACGTGCATGTGAGGGACACCTCCCTAACACTTTACCCTTCTTGATCTCTAGTTTCCCGCAGAACATCCAAGAAAACTAGGATGCTAAACAATGGCGCTTCCATGTAGAAAGCAAACATCAGTGCACACTGTCTACCCTTAGAGATCAGCTCTTAAGCCATGCGAGTGTAAAAACTTAAGACTGTACGGGAGATGGCATTTTAGTTTTTAGTTACCCTCGTGACTGAGTGCTGCAGCAAACTCCTTGCGAATCTGAGCTCTCACTGCCCTTTTGCGGACAACCTCCACATCCTCCTCAACCTGGGGTGGTGGGCTAGCCACTTGCTCTTCAGATGGGGGGTCTGGGACACCTAGACATGGTCAACTGAACTGAGCTACCTTAACCTATCAACTCTACAAAACTCCAGTACTTAAAGGCAATAACAGCTCCGTATTAATGCCCATGGTTTTGGAATGGGATGTTCAACAAGCACATATGGGATGTGATGGTCAGGTGTCTCCATACTTTTGACCATTCACCGCATATTCTTCAGGTAATTACACCAATAAAGCAGATGTAAACTGAGCCAGAATCATCACACCCTACAGATCTGCATTGGTTATATAAGTCATAAACCTCCAGTAAACCACACAGACCTCCTTTCGTATTTCCAGGCTTTTCACTGTCCTTTGTGTTGGGCACAGGGGCTGTAGCCTGAGACGACCCCTGTTCCGCCACATACTGGGTTTCCTTGCTCTCCTCAGGCTCCCAGTGGGGCATCTCCTGTGACACCTGCATCAGACATCGGACACTCTTGTAAAGCTTTAAAGGGAGATATACAGCAGCACAAAGGCTAAGATACACATACTGTATAATATGATACAGATATAGCTGTCCTGACAAGACAGCTGCTACACAAGTAGCTCTATAGCAAAAACCCGTGATTGTACCAAAGATACATCAGTGACACTGGTCCACAGCATTAACACACACAGGGTACCTGCTGTCCACCAGAGATTACCAGGTTATTGACAGCTGTGACAGCCATTTGCCAAATGTCATACAAAAGCTTCTCATTGGGGTGCAGTTCTGTAGAGCTGCTTGGCTTCATCAGCACAGCTTCCCTAGATGGCGGTATCCATGGCATCAGAGGAATCCTGGAACATGGTAAAAATCAGAGGCATTTGCTACTGAGTGGATGCCCAACACGATACCTCACCTTGGTGGTCCGAGCTTGGAAATGGATACATAACATTTCTCACATTTTAGTCTTCTTCTTATCTTCATCATTTACTCCAGCACTCATGTCCTGCTGCTCAGACTGCACCGAGCCGATGGCACTGGAGACACAAACAGAATTTCAAAAGGAAGATGAGCTATGTGCTGCTAATCAATTTCTAACATTTACATTTTTACAACAGTATTTTTAAATATCCCCATGGTACTGGCTGGGTCAAAGATGATTGGGCACTTTTAGCAACAGTTCTACTGATGACTTCCAAAGGGTCCTGCTAACTCTTCCCACAGTATTGTCACATTCTATTCCCACACTGGTGTTTTGGCTTGGTTTCTCCCTCACTCCTCATCCTGTGTGTCCTCAGTGATGTCCACCATGGGAATACGTGCAAACTGCGTCTCCGGAAGGTGCTGTCCAGACATGCCCCTGTAGTAATCTCTCAGCAGAATCACTGTATCCTGGATCCTGTCCACCTCCACCTGTATGATATGGCACAGAACAGATAGCAGCACGCATAGTGGTTTAGGAGCTGAGTTTGTAGAAGGGTGACGCTTAAAGCCTCGGGAGCGGAAATGCTGCCGGAGCCTCAGTCAAGACACTCAACCTGAGCAATGCTAAGGTGTGCAAGCTGTGAATTAAAACTGAATGACAAAATATAAAGAAAAACTCACTGAAAAGAAAAATGCAGAGAGGTAGATACTTGTAGATTGTGGAATATCGATAGGAGGTCTTGTGGACCCTCAGACAGGAAATAGATACTGTATGTATATTAAACTTGGTGGGGCATAGTTACAGTAAGCTTGCTGAGAATCAGTGGTAAGAGTATATGTTTGAGTTGTGGTGAGCACTGGTGTTGGACCCTTGAGGAATTGTCTCATCCTCCACCAGCAGATACTAGGTACCAGTAGTGTATTTAAAGGCAGCACCTGCATGAGGGTGGAGAAGTGGTTGATCAACAGGGCTGTGTGGTCCTCCAGCCAGCCATCCCCCATGAGTACCAAACACTCCTGCAATGCCTCTTCCTTGCGCCGTTCACTGATATCCCAGAGGCGTTCGCTTAGGTCCTGCAAGTGCCCAAGGTTGTATATATAAAATGTATGGAAAAACGGAAAGGTACATTGGAGCCACATCCTGGGAAAAGTGAATTTTTGCCCTTGATTTCCAGGTTTGGTGACTGACCAGGAAGTTAATGCGACACATACTAGAGAAACTTAATAAAAATAAATATCACAAACAAACAGAAGGTTGTGTGTATGCGTTCTGCATCCTTCTCTCACACTGAGGCGCTGGTGCAGCTCTGCCTTAGTGTCCTCATCTGCCCTCATGTCTTCAGGGATGCTGTTGTAGTCCTGTTGCCACTGGACCACAAACTCCTGCTTGAGGTCTGGTCGGCTCAGGTAGTGCTTGAACTCCTCCCTGTCAGCAGCACACAATCACACAACTAAGGTGTCTGGTACCAGCAAACAGTTTAACTACGCTTGCTGGAAAATGGATTTTTCAATGAAATATTAATTTCCTGGAGTAACTTGCGTGTTACTTTGTTTTCTCTCTTCACTCAGTTTGTCGGAGTACAGGTACTGATTGGGTTGCTTAGGTGTAGTCATACTGGTTTCTCACCTGATGTTATACAGATATTGGATGATCAGGTCACGTTCGGAGCGGAGGTTCTGCATCACTTCCTTGATATTTGTCACATACGAGGCGCACGCATTCTCCCAGTATGGAACAAGATATTCTGGGAATTCCTGATAGAGCAGGACATCAAATTTAGAAAAAACCACTTCTCTTTTGAGCTCAATTATAAGCAAAGCATGTCTTTATTAATTATGTGTATGAAAACAGAGAAATGTTTTCCCTTGTGACTTCAAGGAGCAGAACTTCTGTCTCAAAGATAATAAAAGATAAACTGCTTAGATATAACATTCAGTGATAGAAATAAGAAAAGTGTCAAATCTATCTCACCTTGGACGACCAGGAAGATGAGTAAAGTAGACTGAAATGTAAACAAGGAACAGTACCATCTCGTGGCTCCAAGGACATTTTATGTAAACTCACTGGCATTAATATGCTTTATGGCTGAAATTTTTATGCTGTCAAATCTTACTGAAATTACATAAGCAGAGCTATTATTAAGCAGAACTTTGCCTTAGTGAGAGACACTGCTTTTGAATTAGCTTCCCAGCATGTACTGGGACACAGAGCAGTAGTACCTTGGGCAGAGGCTTGTCCACGAAGACTATATCAGTGGACAGGCTCATTTGGAGCCTCCTGCATTGATGAACTTCAGCAATGGGCAGTTCTGCAGAGGTATTGGCCTGGACACCTTTTGCAAATCATGTAGTTACAAATCAAAACACTTGTATTTCCTTTTCTGTTTTTTCACGTTCAGTGACAAAATTTACGTGAAGCACACATTTCAATTTTCTGCATGTATTAAGAGTTTGTATGGTACAATTTTGCAAGAAGAACAGCATTTGTGGACACTAGTGGTGGCAGGGGCTTCATGATTCCCACTGTTCTCTTTATCTTACTACCTAGTACTAGTACAAACTACTGCAAGCAATACAATACAGTGACCATAATAAGGGCCTACAATGTGGTCCCTACCTTGGAGGGTTGGGATGCTGGACTCAGACAGTGATTTCTGGACAACCAACCCCTCCTGAGGGGTAGTGAAAGAGTCTGAAGCAAGAAGAGGTGGGGTGAGTCGAGGAGCCTGGGCAGTCTTGACTATGGATGTTGGATCTACATCTGGAACAAACAAGTAGATTTAATAGCAAAACCACAACTTAAACATGCTCACTTGTGGTGCTCATCAACTCAGCTGTTGGAACATCTCTGTTGTATACAGGGTCTGTTATGGTAACACGTCCAGATCGCTAATAAGAACAAAACATTATGACATCTGCTGTGCCAGGGACTTTCTATATAAGATACCTTTGTCTGTTAGCTGCATCATGGCCTTGTATATGACGGATTCCACTTTCTTGAAGACAGCCTCCGGTTCTTCTTCTGCGTTCACCTTAACCAGGATGTTCTGCCTGCTCGAGTACCACCATGCCAGCTTGGGCCAGGTGTCGTGAAAGGCTGCAATCCTGTACAAGAACAGCCATACAGAGTTGAAATCAGTACAAGTGCCACCACCTTCCAGCCATGATCCTTATACATTTATACATTTGCCAGTGACTTTTTCCAATGCAATGAACAATGATCATTATGTAGTATTTAGCTGACAACTTTATCCAAGAGAATTTACAGTGCTACATACACAGAACTTGTTTCCTACAGTCATTCACACAATTACACCAATCAACCATAACATTAAAACCAGCTGCCTAATGTCGTGTAGATCCCCTCGTGCCATCAAAACAGCTTTGACCCGTTGAGGCATGGACTCCACAAGACCTCTGAAGGTGTCCTGTGGTGTCTGGCACCAAGATGTTAGCAGCAGATCCTTTAAGTCCTAAGTAAGTTGGCAAGTGGATGGTTTTTTCAGCACATCCCACAGATGCTTGATAGGATTGAGATCTAGGGAATTTGGAGGCCAAGACAACACCTTGAACTCTTTGTCATGTTCTTCAAACCATTCCTGAAAAATTGCTGCAGTGCAGCAGGGCCGCTGCATTCAGGTAATACCGTTGCCATGAAGAGGTGTACATGGTCTGCAACAATGTTTAGGTAGGTGGTACGTGTCAAAGTAACATCCACATGAATGCCAGGACCAAAGGTTTCCCAGCAGAACATTGTCCTGAGCATCATATACAGCAAACTGCAATGCACTGTGTGTTTTGACACCTTTCTATCATTGCCAGCATGAAGGTTTTCAGCAATTTTTCAGCTACAGTAGCTCTTCTGTGGGATCGGACCAGACAGGCTAGCCTTTGCTCCCCACACGTATCAGTGAGCCTTGGGTGCCAATGACCTTGCTGCCAGATCACTGATTGTCCTTCGTTGGACCACTTTTGGAAGGTACTACCAGGTTCTACTACTGCATACTGGGACCACCCCAAACCCCCACAAGACCTGCCATTTTGGAGATGCTCTGGTCCAGTTGTCTAGCCATCACAATTTGGCCCTTGTCAAAGTTGCTCAGATCCTTACGTTTGCCCATTTTTCCTTCTTCCAACGCATCAACTTCAACAACTGACTGTTCACTTGCTGACTAATATATCCCCCCACCCTATCACCGGTGTCATTGTAATGAGAAAATCAAAAGTTACTTACTTCACCGCTCAGTCATTTTAATGTTGTGGCTGATTGGTGTATAAAACACACTGAGCAATTTAGAATCTTAAAATCTAAAACACATCTTTGTAAGACAACCCCGTGACCTGTGCTGAACTTGTGCCATCTCCAGGCTCTTGTCAAGTGGAGGAGCTTGTTTCAAGGGCGGCGGTTCTACTGGAGAGTTCTCTTCCACCAAAGCACACATTTCCTCCAGAGTGTGAATTGGCAGCGGTCTGCTTTCGGCAACATCTAAAACAAAAGCTGGATGACGTCACCAATCCCACATAACATTCTTGCATTCTGCATGGTAAATGTCAAAACAACTTTTTTAATCAGGCCTGGAATCCAGTGTTTTTAGAGCATGAAAATGATAAATTCATTTTGCGTCAAATGGCTGTCAGCAAATACTGTTTTAATGGCACATAAAATCTAAAAAAAAGAACAAACATAGTATGAAAATGCACTTCTCAGTTTCTATGACTAGGAAAAGAAATAAAATATACAGTTTAATTAGTTGTATTTTACCTGCAAAATTTTGTATTCATATAAGTAAATTTAATGGCAAAAAAACCATGTGTTTCATGGTAATGTTAAGGGGTAAATCAGTACTATCTTGACCTTCAGTAATTGTAACAAACTGTTTCTTTATATGAAGCTTTTTGTATGGCCTGTATTTTTGCCACCCCCCCCCCCCCCCAACATTTGCTCTGTTTTATTGCATCAGTCCATATATCTCCAAACTGAAGTTACAAAGGTCAAACAACCCTTACTGGAAACTGCCATAGTACTAACATATTTGAAATTTTTGTTTAAAGTGCAGAGTTACACCACATACTCAAAACTATGTGGACCCCCTTTCTAATGACTGAGCTGTTTCAGCCACACTAACGCAGTATACAAACACATTCTAGAGAACTCTTTGCTTCCAGTTTTGTGGCCACAGTTCGGACAAGAAACTCTTTTCCTGCTCCAGCATGATTCCACCCCATGCACAAAGAGAGCTCCATAAAGACATTTTGCTCTGGTTGGTGTGGAAGAACCTGAGTGGCCTGCAGAGCCCTGACCTCAACCCCACTAAACACCTTCAGAATGAACTGGAATACTGACTTTGAGCCAGGTCTTCTCATCTGATCTCACTAATGCTCTTGTGGCCAAATGGGAACAAATTTCCACAGCTGTACTCCAAAATGTGGTGGAAAGCCTTCCCAGAACAGTTGGGGCTATTACAGCAGCAAGGGGGTGAACAACACTATGTTAATGTCCATGGGTTTGGAATAGGATCTTCAACCATAACATAATCTTCGCATAACATATGTAAATAGGTGATATAGGTGTTAAAGGTGTGTTTTGCAGCTAAATGAAAAGTCTGGTGCCACTCACTGCCTTGCTTTGCAGCACGGTCCAGAACAAGGTCATCAGGTAAGTCTAGCAGCAGAACAACATCCAGAGCAGATGGAGGAGGTGGGGCCTCCTCCTTTGCGTGGGGGTCCATAGCAAGATAAATCTTGTTGCTCCTCTTCTTCTGGTCCACCTTCTCTGGGTCAAACCCACTGAGAGCTTTCTCCAGGAGTTGGGCCTGCTCCAGGTCCATGGGAAACCCATCTAGAATCCAGCCTGAGTCTGGAGGGACCCGCCTACACAAAGCCCAGGACAATATATGTGAGCATTTCCTCTTATAAACTGGACACATTTTTAAAAAATTGAACATTTTCCTAGTTTACTTACAATGCACTATATTATTAATATAGCCCAAAGTTAATGAGTCTTACAGCTCATTTTTTATAATTTGGAAAAAAGGTGTAGCCATGATTTCTACAGAATGTAGCTTGTAAATAAATTATGGGTAACTGTGTTATTAACCTTTTATTGATTGTCACATTGTGGTACAAGTGAATTTGGATTTATAAATAAGACAGATTTTCTGTCTCAGTTTTGTTTTTAATGAGTCAGTGTTCATCACACCCGTATGTGCTTGTTAAACATCCCATTCCAAACCCATGGGTATGAATATGGAGTTATTCCACCCTTTGTTGCTACAACAACCCCCACTCCTCTGGCAAGGCTTTCCACCAGATTTGGAACATGGGTGTGGGAATTTGTGTCCGTTCAGCCACAAGAGCATTGATAAGGTTGGACACCAATGTCAGGTGCGAAGGCGTGGCTTGCGTTCGGTGTTCCAGTTCATCCCAAGGGTGTTTAATGGGGCTGAGACTAGGGCAATTTTTTTATGTTTTATAATTATGCTTTTACTTTTTATTGCTGGTTAGCCAGTTGTGTGCAGCATATGGAATGAAAGACACTGGTCAGAACAAAGAGCTTGGTATAACAATAAAAGTATAAAATTATGAATGCTCCTGTGTATGTGACACACTGTTCAGCTCTGCTGCTGTTTGAAATGCCTCAATGCTTCTTACTACACGTTGGTTTTTGACTTTCAGATTATTTTTACTCTTTTTTTCAGGCACTTTTCACCAAAGGACACGGCACATTCAACATGAATTTTACTAGTAACAAATCAACTCCCAGTCTAAAAAAGTTCATTAGTAGCCAACAAACTGTATAAAAATAATCATGTCTTAAAGCTAAAATAGTAAGAGTCAGCTGAATTACCCTGGGCCTGGAATTCAGTAGAATTCTCATTTACATACTAGCAGAATAAACTTTAATACAGTCCATGTTCTCACCTGATAGCTTCCAGTACAATGTTGACCAGGAGCTCATCTGGGACAGCCTGTCCCTTCCCAAGGACTTTGTCCAGTGCGGCTCCATGCTGAGCCCTCACTGACAGCTGGGAGAAGTGGGCTTGTTAACCGTGTGTTCATGAGCATGTGTATGCTTATATCCAGATCATGATGTGAAGATGTGTATGTACTAAATGTGTATGTGATTGTTTTGTGCATCAGATAGAGAAGAGTACTACAGTATCTAGCAGTCTATATAATATTTGCATCAGTGAGGAAAAGGGCCAAATTATATTCCCAGAATGGGTCAACTCTTGCAAGGTACCTCAGAATCATTCTTTTTGTCCTCTTCCTGCTGAGGACTTTGTGACAAAGGGCCTGGAAACAACGCAATGTGACACAATTCACCTGGTGAGAAAAGGGAGCTCCCCTGGTACTTTGATAGGTCGATAGTGTCTTTACTTTCCATAAGTCAAACTGTTCAACAGAATGTGACATTTAAACCAATGACTGGACGAATATGTGCAGTGATTCATGCACCTTATGTTATAACACTCATCTGCTTTCAGTCATAAACACAGTTAGCACTGCACCAAAACACACAGCTCCTCTTTCACATGGCACAGACACTGTACCTGACTCAGATTCTGAAGCCTCTTCTGTCTGCTTCTCAGCAACATTTGTGGTTTGTTGTCCACTCTTTCTGGGAGAGATGCCACCCTTAGGACACTACAGTGTGAAAGGGGATCTTGAATCAGTGATTCTGCACCAGGCTCACAAAGGAAATGAAGAACCAGACACAGGAGGAGAGTGAAAGGGCCCTGCCGTCAAGCTCACGGACCGCACTCTCCTTCTGCACCGTGCAGGCTTCTCTGACTAGGAATGCATCCAGCGCATCTTGGATCAACTTGCTGGTTGACAGAACATGGACGCCATGGACTGGGAAAGAAGCGATGGGAGACCTATGTCAGACTCGATATGTGCACACACACTCTAGAAGCTGGACACATGAACAGGATGTGTGTGAGTTCACCTTGGGCTACCTTCGCCAGGCAGCTGCTTTTCCCTGCAAATGCTTTTCCCAGGACAGCGGCCTTCAATGTGAAACTAGGGAACCAGGGTGGTGGGGTCTCTGGCTTTGGGGGGTCCACGATTGCTTTTAGCCGATGCACCACATGACCTAGGATATTGTTGTTGGGAGGGGGCTGCTTTGCTTCTCCTTCCTCAGGCCATGCCCACTCACCTTTCATTGTCTACAAATAAAGAAAAAATAACTATTCCATTGATTTAATGAATACTTGTACAATTTTTCTAAGGTGTCTCTTTCAGGTGGAGTAGTAAAGTTGCTGCCTTCTGCTCAAAGCACTCAAGTTTGAATATATCTCCTGCTGTATTTTCTTCTATTAAAGTATTTATGCTAAATTACCCTGAGTGTCAACCATTATTCACCTGTATAATATCTGTACAAGCTACTGTATAAATGGGGACTTAACACTAAATAGCTCGGCATACACCAGTACTTTGGAGAATAACATCAGCTGAGTGAGAGAAAACAATTCATAAAAGAAAATGATGCATAGTGACATCAACTGTTTCAGAAAATGTCCTTTCAAGATGATATTAAAAAATAAAAATAAAAAAGTAGTTTCATTGCTGAACAATGAACAGATTTGCACTTCAAATGAAAGACACCAAGCTTACGGGTCATAATCAGAATATATCTGTGTGATCATGGCAGTTTGGTTTTGAAGGCAGGCGTACATGTAGTACATAACCCGTGTCACAGTGTTGCACAAGGACTTGAAGGAGTGTCGACCCCAAGAGACTCACAGTGTACTCGTAATAGTCCTGGTTGTTGAGGACCTCCAGCTTCTCCATCTCCTTGGGGCTGGGCTCTGGGGAAGCACCCTCATCGTACAGTGGCAACCCGAGCAGCAGCAGCTCCTTCCACTCCCTCAGTGGCTTGGCTGGGATCAGGCTGCACAAAAACATTGGCGTGTGTTAAACATCATTTCACAGAAGACCCTTACTAACACATAAACTCACCGACAACTACAGCATTTTTCATGTAAAAATACTGTTGGAAGACAAATACAAACTCCTAACAAGACAAACGAATATATAAAATGTAAAATAAATGCATGATTTGAAACAAAATCCAATCTCTTACATTACACTTAGTAACAATACCAACAACAACAATAATTTTGTAACAAAAGAATGTTGAATGTGTGCAGAACATACTTGTCCGTGAGCAGGCGGTACTCCCCGACTTTGGTGGCGAGGTCCACTATCTGGTACAAGATCTCCCGGCAGGTATCAGAGTGCTTACGGTACCTAGCCTGTGCTCTCTGGGCTGCTATCTGCCGGTGCAGCTCCATCTCTCTCTGAGTCTCCTCCTCATGCTCCAGCTCCGTCTGTCGGGCCAGAGCCTGAGGCCACAGTGGCAGCAAGACACAAGAAGGTAAAACAACATCAACAGATTTCCATGACAATGTTCTAACTGTACACTTAAAGCTACATACATAAACACACAGAGTACAGCACACGCCATATCGTGTATGTAGTCAGGTTTGTTAATGCATATTGTGATGTCGCACAAGTTCATGAGGAAGACTGCACCTATCTGCAGTGAGGAAACAACCATGTGTGCTGTGCAAATACTGCTCATGTTATGCTCTTCTAGTTCAGTGACACTCAATTCCATGACAAAAACAGACTATTCTACGGTAGTACACAGTCTACCCACTGGGTGATGATGACTGTGTAGCAGTGCAATAAGGGGACCAACTAAATCCTCGACTCTCATAAAATGACCATCAAAGATATTTCTCGCATTCTTACCGCCTTCCGGTCCAGGGCCTCCTGGAACTCCTGTAGGCGCTGTTCCTGGTACTGTTTCTCACGGAAGATCCTGTTCTGTCGCAGGAACTCCTTCTGCTGCCGTACCTGCATGAGCTGCACAGCAAGTCGCTTCTCCTGCTGGGACTGGCGGGTCAAACACGCCACCAGCTGCTCATCGCGGTTCAGCTCCTGTCACAGTCATGGCAATGGGTTGGAAGTAGTATGGGCCATATGGTAGTACGGTGATTTGGAGGTAAAGGTGTAAAAAAGCAGGAGTGCTGGGGTACCACTCATTATAGGAGGATTATTTATTATTTATTTGGAGAGTGCATGCACATATGTAAAACAACTGACTTTATCCCATCTACCTACCAAACATGTGGAAAGTGTCTCCTTACCTCCTGTTCCTCCTGTATCTGCTGCTGCAGCACAAGCATGCGTCTCCTTCGTCTCTCGCGCTGCTGTCGAGCAGCTGCCTCCTCCTCCAGCCGATACCGGATCCTCTGGATGTATTCATCATTGGCTTGGGCCAGCTGCTCAGGGTGCAGGGTGCCCCCGTCTTTCACGGGGGAGAACGTGAACGGTATGCTGGGAATGGGAGATAGAAGTGTCTGCTTAAACACATTTTCTTGATGAAACCTGCAGACATGCATGCAAACTCCACACCAACTGAGCCAGATTTGAACCTTCACCCAAACCCACAATCCTGGTGCTGTGAAGCACTGGGGCTACCTGCTGTACCGCTGCACTGCCTTACTTCCTCTTGTTTTAGATCTTATTGCCTTGTATTCTTTTGTAAATATAATTGGACTTAATATGGTTCATCAGTAATCCATAGTGGGTTTTAATGATGAATCACAATTTAGAAATAGATGCAACTTATAACTACAAACAGAAAATGTCAGAAGTTTTCAGCTTTTCTGTGTGTGTTTTTAATATAAGGAAATTGTTGTCACAGGTGAATCACCTCAGAGCCAAAGCACCGGTGGGAAGCTGCTTTTTTACATTCCTCTCAAACTGGTCAATCTCCCTTTGAATGTCCTGGAGTGAGAACAAAAGCTCTGCATGAGCAGAAAATTTTTACTCAAGCATACATATTTGAATCCATTGCACAGAAAAAAATCCACCCGAGCTTCCTGTTGTTCCCGTTTGTGGCGCCGGTCCAGGGTTTTCAGTGAATGCTTTATAGGGACCCTGGGGATCTGGACAGTGGACTTTTGGATCCGAGCCATCATCTCAGTCCGTTTTCTGTGGGCCTGTCGGAGCTGAAACAGCCAAGGGAAGCAAGTTCTTCACTGTCATTGTTGCAAACAGTACCATGGCCATTGGCACGTAGCAGTAAAGAACCTGAATTTAAAAGAAAAAGTACGTTTTATGCAAAGGCTT
Organism: Heterotis niloticus; assembly: GCA_018136845.1. Classification (NCBI taxonomy): domain Eukaryota; kingdom Metazoa; phylum Chordata; class Actinopteri; order Osteoglossiformes; family Osteoglossidae; genus Heterotis; species Heterotis niloticus. The sequence continues at coordinate 37,180,424 of CM030889.1, read as the reverse complement.
CACTTCTAAAATGGGATTTGCCACTGCACACTTCAGTGAGGTGTTTAACTGGATGAAGCTGTAAAATACATATGAGCAGAACTGTACAAGTACTCCCTTTTACCACTATATTCTACCTTCTCAATGTCCTTAATCCGCATGTCCTCCCGCACCTTCTGCAGCTCCAACTCCTTCTCATACTGTGCCACGGTAGACCTCCGGAGCACCTCTTGCCCCTTGAGCTCATACCTTTGAGAGATCTCCTGCAGCTTATTGTCTGCCTCACGCTTGACCACAGTCCGGAGGCGCTGCCAACACCAGGCAGAGAGGGAACAGGAGTGAGCTGCTGTATGAACAGATGTGAGAACCCCCAAACAGTATACATAACTCCGCACACCTCACTATAGATGTCTTTCTCTATGCGGTGCAGGTGAGTGGTAGCGGTGGACTGCAGTGTTTCCATAACTACTCCTGAAAGGCATGCTTTCTTTTTCTTCTGCAGCAGGAAGTAGAGCTGGTATAGGAGGCGTGCAGCTGCACCTGGGCGCTCCTGCATGAGGGCCTGTGCAAAGCCCAGGTCAAAGTGAACGCCCAGTAGTTGCATCGTAGGCTCCAAGCGTGTGTAGTTGTTCAGCTTAGCATTTGCTGTCCTAGAAGGTAGGGCGGGGCAAGTAACAACAGTAAAGCACCATGGCAAATTGACAAATTAAGCTATTTAAAAAGCACTTTATTCCTTTCTTCCGCTTTCAAGAATTGCATAAAGCTCCTGTCTACCTTGATATAAGGCCTTCACTGGCATGTGCGCACACACACATGCATACACACATTATAGTAAGAAGCTAGTATTCATTTATACTAGCTTCTTACTATAATGGAGTTTCTCAATCATAAATGTTACTCACTTAAATACAGGAGTTGGAGGTGGGTCTAAAAATATTAGCAATACATGCACACAAAAATATGGATGTACTCATCCTGCGAGGGGCTGGCGCCCCATCCAAGGTGCATCCTGCCTCAAGCATTAAGTTTCTGAGCTAGACCCAGCAACCATGCATCGGAGCAAACCAATGATGTTGAGAAAATAAATAACTGAACATGGACAGTGGGTTTAAGGTAAAGTGCTGCTGAAGTGTGTTAATGTACCTGCTCCTGGAGAAGCGGTGGAAGTCATGCTGGAGGTCGTGTTTGTGTAGAACCTCTCCGATCAGATAGCCGTTGGCTAGGTCGGCAGACAGTGTCTTCGGCTCTGTCGGGGGGGGGGGGTTGACAATGATACACACCTTCCGAGCGTTACCTGAATAAACATGCAGACACACAGATACACACAAAACTCACCCACTGGTTTTGATAACTGCAGCTCCGAGTTCAGCCACCGACATAAAATGTCGGACATTGTGGTCTTTTTTTATTTTATTTCTCAAAATCTAACGAACTTTTGATATAAACGCCTGTCTCGCTACAGGGAAGCCATTTTAAGTCCTGCTAGCGTCGTGTTGTCATGGCAACAGGTTCTAGCTTTAGTAATCGTAACCATGCGGAAGTAATGCCCCAAACATATACAGAATGTGGAAAAAAAAATATATATATATTTATATATAGAAAACTGAGTTTCCGCGGACGTATTCCACCCTCGCTCTTGAGCGTGATCAAAGTGCTTAAACCCTAAATTACTGCAGCCTCACATTTTGTGAATTTTTTGTACATAAGGTTGTACGGCCGCCCTTGCTACATACTTTGCCTGCGAGTTTTATTATGTACAGTACTTAATTTTTTTGGTTTATTGTCATAAACGATGCAGTCAGCGGTGTTGCGGACAGAAAAGTGAAAAGCAAACATTGTTAATAAAGCAATAATTTTAATTCCAAAACATGGAATGGATTCCCAAGCCGCTTTTTTACCAAAGGCAAAATAAGAGAAGGAAAAAAGTTGGGGGAATTAAACAATGAGATAAAGTAAAGGTAGAAATTGCGGGGATTCTGAAAGCCGCAGCCACAGGGGACCCCGGGCCTGAAGCTGAGAACCACTGCCTACGAACTGGTGGGATGCTGGCTGCGACCCTCAGCTTCCACTCACTCTTTCGCTGTCCAAACGCTGTTTTTTGCCAACCTTTCTGCCTTGCACTTGAAGAAGTCTCTAGGTTTGTTTTCATGCTTCACCATTTGTGCGAGCTTTAGTAAAACCGGCAGAACCAAATTGTTCATTTTATTTTTCTTCGAGCGCCGCGTCCCTTCGCCTCACAAACTTGGCTATGTAATTGTCTCCGCCCCCATGCGTGTCCGCGCTGTCAATCATACTAGTCTGGCCACTTTCACAGGTTTTCGCAGGGGTGGGCGGGAATATTTAATTAAGTTTTCGTCCAATAAAAACGAACGCTGTCTGCGCTAAGAACCGCACTCGCTGAGCAACTGGACACGCCCATCCAGTAGAGTTTCTGCAACGTTGTGGCCACGTTGTTCCCCAGTAAAAAGGAAAAGTGTGCACTGCTATCCCGAAATTAACACCTGAACAAAAAATAAGCGTAAGTCTCAATTAATACAGTACAAAAAACACAAAACGGAATAGCATGCGCTGTGAATGTTCAAAAAACAGGAAGCTGCATTCTTGACGATGTTGATGGTTTACACCTATACCCGGATTTGCAGTGTCTTTATAAATGGCCTTCTTCAGTTTTCGATGGTCACAGTGAGAAATGTAACATCTTCTTCATCTTTCGGCTGCTCCCGTTAGGGGTCGCCACAGCGGATCAATTGTTTCCACTTCTTCCTGTCCCCTGCATCTTTCTCCGTCACACCCACCACCTGCATGTCCTCATTCACCACATCCATAAATCTCCTCTTGGGCCTTCCTCTCTTCCTCTTGCCTGGCAGCTCCATCCCTAGCATATTTAATAAAAATGCTCTAGTTTGTTCATTTCAGCTTCTCAACTGTGTCCTTAGATAACCTCACAGGGCTGTGTTGCCTCTGCTGACAGTTAACACACCATTAGAAAATTTTCCCAGCAATGACCTTAGTCAATGCTATATTTCCTGTAACTGCTCATTTACAGAAACAAAATTCCTCCCACAGAAATAGGCCCAATACTTCCATTATAAACAAAATATTTATTTATTATTCAGTACTGCAGAAAACTTCCCAGAATTCACTGAAGGTCCCAAAAGTCATTTAGACCCATTTCTCTCCTGGCTGCTCCACAACTCAGTCCTTCATCTTTCATTCTGCAAGTAGCTACTGGAATGTGTGTGCTTGGAAAATACTGGCATCGAACCAACACTTTAGTAGTGAAGATTTTGTGTCAAGGGCCTTTACATATTAATACTTTTGTTAATTTTGAATTGTCACTTTGGAGAGAAGTGGTGAATGCATTAATGTAAATGCAAATGTTTTCCTAAGCCAACACAGGCAGCACCATATAGTGGGGAAGAGTTTCATAAATGTGAGCATGCTTTATACAGGTCATAATTGTACATCACAGCTAACATAGCAGCAGGTGGTGGAAGGGTCCCAGGTTCAAATCCGACTTCCTGCTGTAGAAGCCAGGATCAAGCTACTTGATCAAAATTGTTCATCTGTATAAATAGATGAAAGTAGCTGAATACTGAGTAACCTGGGAGAAAAAGTAAAGTCAGGAAGCCAAAGAAAGACCAAGAGCCACTGTTGTATAACATCCTTTTATTCTGCGTGTGGTTTCCAGAGCCTTGAGTAAAGGCTTCTACTTCTGATAAATGATAACACAATGCAGCATCTTAGTACACCAACAACGACACAACCTTTTCAGAGTATAGCATTTCATAGAGCTGCTCAAGAACTTTCTGTAGTGATGCAGTGTTGTAGTGCAGAAATACTGTAAAACAGTAAAAATGGAAGCTTTTCCCCCATTAGGGTGCTAACACCATGCACAATTAGAGAATTAGTACACTATTAATGTTAATACACTTGTATGCATAATTATACATATATATATTTTATACATAAAAGGGATTCTACAGAACAGAAATGGTACAATCTTCGAAAGCTAAAAAAGGTGGCAAACCAACAACTGCGGCAAATCTCATGCAGCTCAGCAATGATTTTGGTGCAACAGCAACCGGGATACTGGTTGCTACATGAATATAGAGCAGTCCTCTCTGAAAGGCAAACTAATGACACTCACAGAAATTTACGTAAGGCAAGTTCAGCACATTCCAGCTATACATGTCCCAGATCAACAGCTGACCTGTCTACCATGATATCTCTCTCTCTCTCTCTCACTCACACAAACACACACACAGAGCAGGGGAAATGGACCCATTCCAGTCATCAATGGCTGCATGATCTTCTCAATTCAAGCCAAATCCATTAGTTAAAAAAAAAAAAAAAAATTCCCAGTACAATTACCCAAATAAAAACTTTAATTCTAGTAATCGAATGAGGTGTGAAGTAAACTGTGAAAGAGCACCCAGTCACTAGACTGCAAGTCTCAAGAGACAACTGCAATGTTTCCTGGTTGTTCAGAAGCTCAGGCCTAGTTCTAGTGAATCTGCACCAAAACCCTGCGCTCTAATCTCTTTCAAAAGAATACAGGTTTAATTTAACCAGCCATTTCCCTTTGTCAACCCTGCCAGCACACAGACACACAAACAGACACACAAGTTTCTTCTTTCAAAAAGCAAGTTATGGACAAATGCCGCTAAAATCCCCAAGTCCATTAATAAAGTCAGTTTCTTTTCCATAAAACAGCTAACATAAGAGGTTAACAACAATTATCTAAAGTAATTTACATAGCTTAATGTCACAATTTTCCCTTTTAATGAATACATGTACAAATTTTACCTATGCGAACTGGGTCCATTACCTTTTTCAAAGGTACAACAGCAGGATCCATCCTTTACCGAAAACCTCTGGCTCACTGGTCTGTCTCCTTGACTAATATGCCATCTGGTGGCCTGGAGGACAGTGCGGGAAGTAAGAAATCTCTCTTCTTCCGATGTGCTACAGCTGAAAATCCAGTTTCTAAGTGATGTCCCAGCATTTCCCTGTAAGCTGACCTGTGACATCACTGCAGCATGAAAACTCTAAACACTTGAGTCCCACTGCACCCTGAGCAGGTCTTTCCATAACACTGGGCATCTGAGCAGTTTTTTCACACTGGAAGAGCAGCTCATTAAACTTTTTTATATGTAGATTCCAAAGAAGATATTCACATTTGTTACAGTAGTTACTGATAAAAAAAAAAATATATAAATTGCATGATTAGTAAAGCTTCTCTTTGGTATTAATGTCTGCAATCAAACTGACCCCAGAGCATCACCACCAGAAGAACAAATGCACAACTTTGCCTCAATGCAAACCTCCTGATGAAACACACAATGCGAAATTGTGAGGTTCACATTTTGGAAAACTCAGGCCCATGGTAGTGATTAAGGAAAGAAGCTTCCAGAAAATCAACCTCTAATCTGGATGGTCACAAGAATGCAGAAAATTATAGGTTTTGTGTTAGACAAGTAAGCCTGCAATTTTAATACTGACATGAAAATGATGCTTCATAGCACTGTTAATGTTGATGAGCTTGAGGATGGTAATGTCAATATGATGTTAATACTAAGCAGGTAAGTTTTCTTCAGGTTGAACAGGCCTAACTAGACGTTCTGTCAATAATCCCATAGGTTATAGGGCACGGAAGAGAAACATTATACACCCCATAAACTAATGCCAACAAAACACTGGGATCAGCAGAGCCAAGATCTCAGCATAGCCATTTCTACCAGATTGAAAACTAAAGGCAAATCTAAACACAAGTAGTGTTTTTTTTTTGAGAAAATACACAAAATCCTGATATTAGTGTGATGCTGAAATGTGCATTATGAGTTTCCAAAGTGGTCATTCCCCACCTGTTGTTGTCTGCTCACCCATCAACACAAAAAGTAAACCACTGAATGCAGTGCTAATGACTGACTGCTAATGTCTCACCACACTCCAGGGTGAGTATCATACAAGGCTTCTAAAAGAACTCCACATAACTTGAGTGTTGCAGGGTGATCACAACACGTTCTGTGAGATTAAGGTTTGCTTGAAAGTAGACTGCGAAACCAGGTGGTGGAAGAAGTGTGACCCTCGTCTTCCTCCTGAACGGAATCGGGGAGTAAGAACTGAGAGGAGTTGACTGAGGTAGGACTGCCCAGACTGTCCAAGCCGGCATCCTCCGTCGAGTAAAGTCTCCAGGATGCCTGAGGCTGATAGCCCTTATTGGTCTCCAGCAGAGCATCAGATGAGTCATCCTGGGACTGGGTTTGGCAAGACTCGTGGTTCATTTGAGGCCTGTATCCTCCAGAAAGCGGGGTCTCCTTTTGGACAGGAGCAGCTACGGAAGAGCAGGAGGAAGAGTCTGCAATAGAGGAGGTCTGGATGCCAGTGTATGTGACATCTGTCTGAGTGGAACACATGGAACTGGAGGATGAGTTAGATGACTCTGAAGTGTGGGGTGCCTGTGCAGAGGACTCGCCCACAACCTGATTGTAATATCGGAGGGAAGCCAGTTCATCCAAGTCAGTGTCAGCAGGTGTGTCCCCTTCCTCTGGATCCTCTAGTACCACCTCAAGTTCCTCTTTGCTTAGCTTCCCTCCTGAGTTCTCCACAATGTGGACAGAACTTGAGGGACATGGCTTCACATCCAGAGTCCTGCTCCCAAACACCTTGGGAGAAGATGGATACAACACATGCATATGAGACAATGTTAGGTGCCCTTCCTGTGACCTAGCCCTTTATAATCTGTTAGGTCTTATAACAACATTAAGCTAACTTCATTTAAAAAATAGAAGGTATTAATGTTACCAAAACAATCAATGAAAGGAGGCTGCTGAAATTTACAACCACACAAGTCCTTCAATCTTAAATTGAAGATGTGGGAAATTCTCCCAACCCCCAGGCCAGGCTGAAACCACCACTTAGTCTTTGTCCACTGGTGAACTATGTATTGTATATGGCTCTCCAGTGTGACCAGGGTAGTGTATAGCTGAAAATGTGTAGGTGCATGCACACCTGTGTTGGGGACCACTCTGGCAACTTGGGCTCAGGAATGTCTGGATAGAAGGTCTTTTTCACCCTGTCAGGGAGCAAAGGGAGCTTCTTTAGCTGCGAATAAAGTCAAACATTTTGAAACTAACCAAACAAAGCTAAATTCTACTACAAAATATACCAAGACTGGTAATCTGCCTTCACCTAAAAAGTACTCTTAAGTCCTCCCCTCAAAACATGCAAATAAAGTGGGGACAAGAATAATTATTTTACCATTCTCTCCTCCTGTAGCAAACAGCAGTGACAAAGATGAACACAGCAGTCACAGTGCCCAGAGCTATTAGGATCTCCATGATCAACATGTCAACTGGAGAAGCAAAAGAGAAACATGACTATAAAACAAAAAACAGAGTACTGTATGTATGAATGAATAAATGGATAGATACATACATACATCGAGAGATAGATACGCACACATGGACACCATATAAGCTGTGTTAAACCTGTGTTTCTGAACATCCTGCCCATATGTTAGGTTTCAAATTAATAATTGTGCATTAATTGTGATGAACCAGAGGTCATCATGTAGTCCTTGATAACTTCTTCTACACTTTCCAATAATCAAACAAAAGAAATGTAATTTTTTGTACAATGTTCCAAGTACAGGTGAACAGAACTTGTATTCCCCTTATACTGTGGTCCATGATCTTTCTTCTAGTGGAAGTGCAAAATGAGCTGTGAGCCAGGGACAGGACAACCTGACCCGAAAACAATGGATCCAAGCCATTAGTGAACAGGTAATGACCACAGCCTCTTACCTATAGGCTCCAGCCTGATGGAGACGGTGAGCTCCGGTCCCTCTCCTGCTGAGGTATAAGCCTTCACAGTGAACTTGTAGGTGTCAAAGGACAGCTTTGCCACAGTGAGGTTCCTGATAGATGGATCAGTGATGTTCGCTAAGTGTTCAAGATGAAGAGGGAGACCCAAAGAAAAGCAACAAAGAATGTTGAAACAATTATGCAAAAACAAACATGTTAACTTCAATAAGCACCATGTAAGAGTCTTGTCTGAACACTATGTACAGATGCAGTCCAGGTGATCATAAAACTTTATTTTCTAACTGTACTGTTTTGCAGTTAGTTTATAATTATCCCCAAAAAAAGGGGGAGGGAAAAAAAATTACATTTGTTCAATAGCACTTTACTCATTTATACATTAGGGTACAATAACAAATTCAGATTACCTTGCTGAAAAGTAACTGCATCAAAACCTGAACCAGGAACCTTGAAATTACAAGGTACCACCCCTAAACACTACTCTGGCTGCAACTTGGTTTTTTCGAGAGCATTAATCAATATACTGTAGTAAGTGCCACCTTAAAAACCAGGCATGTGCGAGGTTACACCATAATCTTGACAGTGGGCACAAAAAGAAAGAGTGAGGGGAAAAGAAGTTACCTAACAACTTGGGGTGGGATCCATTGTAGATGTACACTGTATATCCACGGATAAAGCCCCTCTGATCCTCCAAAGGAACAGAGTTCCAGTAGAGCAGGATGTCTGACCCTTCCTGGCCTGCTTTCAAATTGGTGACCGCTGCAGTAGGGGCTACAGAAAGTACAGGAAAATGTTGCTGTGCACAAAAACAACAGAAAAGGAAATCCCCTCGCTCCCTAATTTAAGGCAGAAAAACTGGAGCTGTGCCTGACCGGGCCTCCTCACCTTGTTCCTCCACGTACCCCTGTCGTTTCTCCAAAAGCTCCGGAGCCCCGGGAGTACAAGCATAGATAGACAGGTTGTATCTCACTCCAGCCTTGAAGCTTCCTGGGAGAGAGTGGACACAGAGGTCAAACAGACATTTGTTCTCCCAGGCTCACTGAATATACTCCAGTATCCTTGTCATAAAAAAAAGTTGTACAGTTCTGAACAGCACTGAGGGAACAAGCAGGATTATTCATCCGGTCAGCCCACGGCCAAAGCACTTCCTTGATGACTCAGCACTAACAGCTGCAGAAGGTCCAGGAGGACACCGTACCAGATACTATACTGTGTAAAGCTAAGCAGGAATTCAGAGCTAATACTAAAAATGGTTTAACCAAAATCAACAATTACACTTATGGTGTAACTGAAACAACTGCCCAACAATTCTGTACACATCTTATCTATGCAAAAGCTATTACTGTTCAACTCCAGTTCTTTAAGTTCTAGATACCTCCTCTCCCATTTTCTCTTTGCTGCTCCCCAGGGTTCTGGCACTCACCCGATTCAATCGTGGCACTGTTGTTCCCTGCAGGCACATTCATCCAGTCCAGTTGGTCGTTTTGTCCTCCGCTCGCACAAGTCCACACCACCACATAACCACAGCTGGCATTTGCACTCAGAGGCCAAGAGAGCTCAAACCCACTGCCGCTACCCAAGACCTCTGGGAGGGCCTCATCACCATCTGTGTGTAGAACATTATGTGTATCGTGTAAAAAGATGTGTAAAAGATTGCAAAAATGTTTCTAGACATTATTTGGTATTGTAAGGCTTTGATATACAGTAATCTCTTGAAAAAGCATTGGATACTGAAATTTTGGATACCAAACGCCCATTTTCCATTATTCTAAATAAAAAACAATACAACAATTTGCAAACCCATGTCAAAACAGCTATGCAACCATCAACCCATTACTTCTACATGATAAAACGCTTGAGGTACAGTGTGTTTTTGCCAATATTTAATAAAACACCAGAGGGCACACTTTTTGGTTGCAAGCATTTGACATTCCATCAAGTATACATGGTTAAGTGGAAGCCAAACCCTATCAAAGGTATGAGGAATAAAAACAACTGCAATAAGCATCAGGCAGGAGTCATCTTTCTATGGCAACAGGGTAGTTCTGCAGAAGTGGAAATTACAGACAGTATCCATTTTTTAAATGAGGCTCAGGGAACTCTGCAACCTGCTTCACTTGGAAGAGCTGAGACACAAAGTTTTGCTTTCTATATAGCAAGATTCTTATACTAAAGTACATGTAGATACTAGGGCACAGTCCCACTGTCCATCCCACCCCTGCATTAACCCATGTGATCAGAGCACATATACCCCACTCAAATGCCCCTAGACTCTCCTCCATCTTACCTGGCTGGAACCTTGGAATGGTGATATTGGCATCAGGGGAAACACCTGCAGCATTACGGGCTGTGACTGTGACAACATGATCGCTGTCAAGGCTCTCCAGACTGAAGGGGACACTGTATTCTGAGCCAGTGGGGATGAGTTCCTGTGGGTGACCGCCCATCAGGTTTCTCAGAGTGACACTGTAGCCCTGAATCACACCGTGACTCTGGCTTTTTGAGAGAGGCTGAAAACAGAACAAGTTCAACGTTAGTACGCTCCCCACTCACTTATCTACAGAAATACTAGATATAATAGCTGAAGCATCTATAACGCAATACAAAATTTAAATACATAATGCAATGCAGCTAACATATATTTTTCCCCAAACAGGCTGAAATGTCTGTATCTTTGAAAATTAGTAACTTGACTGTTCGCAACATAAAAAGTCAGCGTACAGATTTACCCAAAGAATGAATATATTACATAGGGGGCTAAAATTTTCTAAAATAAAATGGTACCTAATGTGAGTTAATGCTTGCAGCATACTCTAATGATATTAAATTTATTGGACTGTACTACATTCATCCCTATACAAGACCAGTGACTAAAACTGTACTCCATAGACCAGCTGAGTTCCAGTTTGAAGCGCAAGTAGAGAAGTAGTGGCAAGAGACACAAACCTTCCATACAATATAGCCAGTCATTTCACTGGTCATGTGAACCCACATGTCCACGGGGTCAGGGCCTGAACAAAGATGAAAGGAGTGAACATAGCAAGGAAAACTATTAGTGCCCATACCCAAATATCAACCTGGATTGTCCAGCATACATCTCCTTTGCGGCATGGACTCCAGAGCAAACGGTACTTACGGTCCTCTTTGGTCCTGAAACTCAGTTCCGAGCTCCAGCTACCCCATTTCCAGAAGTTCTGCTGTGTCCCACAGCGAACCTTAGTGCTGTACTCCTCATAGGGTTGCAGGTCTTCTAGCAGAACCTGGGCCAAGCCCTGGCCTGTGTAGTTGAGCTGAAATAGCAGCGCACACAGAAGTAGTCTGTTACACAAACATTCCCAGTTTTTATAATTTTATTTTCACTTATTTACTATAAGAAAAAGGGCACCAAAGATATTCTTTAGTCAGCCCATAGTATGACACTGCACATAAAGCAGACCTATGAAAGCTACATGAAATACATCTACAATCAAACATAAATAACCAGAATTTACAAGTTATACAATTATTGTTTAAGCTCAAGCAGTTTCAAGAAGCCTTCAAATAAGACTACAACTAAATTTCTACTGGACAATTTGAGCGCCGATCAATAGTCTGTTTTTGTTCCTGTAAAACAACACATAAATCAATTCTGAAATCAACAGTAAGTCAATCAGTCAACACAAATCATTGTGAAGATGTTGAACATGCAAAAGGGCAGCTGACTAACCATAGCTGCAAGTCTATAATAATCACAGTAACTGTAGTGACTTACCGTTCTGATCCACCCGCCATAAATGAGTTGTACCTCACACAACAGCAGCAGCGTCTTATACTGCTGTACCGTCCAGTGCAACTGAAGGCTTGCTTTCTTGGCCTCCTGTTCCACTGAGAGCTCTGGAGCCAGTGGGCGTACTGTGAAAGCAAGCAGACAGAGACGGTATGTATGTGACACATCTTCAGTGTGGTTTCTGTGTGCAGCTGAACTTAAAGGAGCGCTGTTATAAATGCCTCCAAACCTCAAAGAAAGCCACATGACTTACAGAACTGTGCATGTGAGTCTGGTAGTATAGAAGGAACTGGTCTCATAAATATGGGCAGGGCATTTACACTAGAAACATTTATAAACCAGGCAGCTGTGTATAAAAGTCATGTATAAAACTAATATATTTAAATTCTTTCAGACCAGGCAGGCAACAAAGATGGCATGCAAGTGGGCGAGTTCTCACTTCTGTATTTTAGGTCTGCAGTGTCTGTAAGCTCCACATAGCCCAAGGGATTCTTGGCTCCGAGGGTCCATTTTGTTTCTCCTTTGTCCAACATCGTGTTTAATCTGCACTTCTGCTCATTGTCACCTTGTTTGTTAGCATCCAGACACTCCCTGAGAATCATAAAGGACAAGTTGAGAACTGAGCCAAAATTAGAGTTGCTTTGGAAGATTCTCATCTAATATTCCAGATAAGAAGGAAAACAGGCACAAGTTTTACTGCATGAACAAAGCTGTATAACACAGTAAAAGTTTATGAAAAAGGCAATTATTATTACTGCAAAACAGGAAATTTCCTAAGGGCTTCCCTGGTAACAGACTGAGCAGGAACACAACGTGGGGTATAAATATTTGCACCTTCCATTTAGGGTGAAAAATGTTCGACGTGGTCCCATCAGGTGCGTGCCCTGCCCTTGCACCCAGGAACACTCCACTGACTTCAAGTCCCTTGTCTCACACAGCAGATTCCGGATGTCGGGGGGATCTGTGAGTCAGTAAGAAAAGTGGATTTTTTTTAGAACACACAGCATTTATCTTGAATTACCTTATTTCCCTCCTGTGTGTTATATTTAAACCTTAATTTCCCTGAGCTACATAACACAGGACCTGACTGATAAAGATGTAGTGCTGCTCTCAAATTTTGCCTCCTAGTGTGACTTCCACTAGGAGTAGAGAATCAAAAACAAAGAAATGCTGTGACTCAATGGAAATACTACCTACACCTATTTCCCAATATAGACTTCATAACAGTCCATTAATTAACATGGCATCAGTTTATTGTATGTAAGTATATAACAAAAACTGACCTACAAAATTTTTTTTTTAATTAGTTTAAGAAAAACAATCATTAATGCTCAGAAGTCGATTAAAAACTGATTAACATCACAGACAGCAAAAATATATATATTTCATCACCATTAAGAACAAGTTGGTAACTACAATTCAGTAATTCTAAGTAATAAATATAGGACTACAGTGTGTAGACAAATGAAAATACTTATAGGGCTGCTCTGGTTTTCTAGCAAATCAATTCAAATTTACTATGTCTATATAACATACTGTTTCATTTTGATTGCATAGGACCCCCAGTTGTGACTTCCCTGATACACAATTTTAATGAACTCTTGATCACAAAAAGTGATATACAGGAAAGGAAATATACTTACAACCAACAAACAAGACAGCACCAGTTACGAGAGTATTGTCATCATAGATGCAGATCACATTGGTCCCTGAAGATTCTGAAGGGAAGTCATTTATCCTGGTGCTTGCATAGGTCCTTCTGCTGAGCCTTGTGGAGGCCAGCACACTTGAGTTGTTCTTAATGGCACCAAACTTTTTCCTCTCACCAACGATGCAGCAGAAGGTCGTTTTAGTGCCCACTGCAACCACTTTGTCCTGAGGAAACATCTGCCCTCTGGTGTTCTCTGGAATGTCCATTCCTTAGAAGAAAAGAATAACCTGACTAAGGCTGATGTAGGTCTTAGAACCATCTGATCTGTTATGCTGTTGAACTGGAGCCATGATACTGGTTCTCAACCCTCTTATCGCTCATGCAGCCCAAATTACTGGGTTTCAGATGCCATCTCTTGAGGCAGACCTCTTTGGGTACAGGCAAACAATGAGCTCAAGAAATGTTATTTTTAATTTGATCCTAAGCATTTTTTACTCTATAAACAGACCTAACACCTTTTTGAAGTCTACAATGTTTAAAATGACTGACAAGCACAATCACTGTGGCACTGAACACAGTGATAGGTATTTGATATTAATAAACAGTCAGTTCTGCCGTAATGTGTGCATCAATTACACAACTCTGATATTATGTGGTAAATAAATACAGGAATGCATTTCACGTAATGCAACCTTGTGAGTGAAACTTGACAATAATGTGATGCCATTACAAAAATTCAAAACTCAAAAATGTTTTGCATTTTGTTCAATTACTGTTACACATAGTGGAAAGGTTGGCACATGTGCTGGTGTAATAGGTTGTAACACTAGAACAGAAGCTGAATATTATGAAGTGCTTTAAAAGAAACTAAATAAGTATAACAAATATAGTGATATTGTGCTTAAAACTGTCCCATTTAGTGTTCTTTTGTTAAAGCACTCATGTGTATGGTGCACTTAGCATTACATGCCTCCTTCTTTGTTATTCATAGTCATAATTCTCATTTTCCTTGCATCTCTCTAACACCTGCCCCATCCATTGTCACCCCTTCTCTGTAAGGATGGGGCTTTCGATGTTTCTTTGTGCAAATTGCCTGAGCATCTAACAAACAACATTCAATAGCAACATTGTGACTTTGTTACCTGTGATGATCTCAGGATCACTCCATTCACTTGTTTGTTTCTCAACTCCTCGAGATCGAACCTGGACCGAGAGGGAGGTGCACTCCAGGGGAATGTCAGACGTCCAGTTCCATTGGTGCACCGCAACAGTTGTATCTGGCCTCATCACCACGGTATCCTGCAGCCAAATAAACACTCTACTGACTAGAGGGAACAGTGTGCTAGTGGTAGGTCAATGATCACCTAAGGGATGAATGTTCAAGTGACCCGTGAACACCTTCGGCTACACACAATAGTATTTCACTAGGGAAGGCAGACTGTCAGGTGTGTACGGGATGTCCCAGTTTCATCTCCACCAAAGGCACACATGTTGAAATCACTGGCTGACACACTGGTTATACAGATATGTAGATGCAGCAGTGGCTCATTTTAATAGCTTACAGAGCCTTCTATGCAGTAAAAAACATACTTACATTGTGTACTACTTCCATTACTTCTGTCCGCAGGACCTTGATGTCGTAGAACCGTACTCTTGATCGAAGGTCATTTTCCCAGGTGACTGATAATGTCTGCGATGGCAGGTCTGGTTTCACCATCACCTTCTGCGGTACAGGGAGCTGGAAACCTATCAACATATCCAGGTGTCAACTGAGGAGCAGGGAAGACTGAGGGTGGAGCATCCCATAGTAATTAGCCTAATCTCACACATCTGGTCTAACTTGATTTTTGAGGACACTGAAACACATCTGCAGTCTGTTTGCTTCTGTAGCAAGTTTGAGCATGTTTTCTGAGGAGTTACCTTCCAGACAGCAGCCCCTGTTGGCCCCTAAGCTCATCAGGAGGGCGCACAGCAGCAAAAAGCATATCATCATGAAGTCCTGTAGGGGGCACTGTAATGTAGATCCAGCTCACAGCAACAGCACCTCAACCATTCCTGGAGAGATGTTCACACCACTCCTGTAAGGTGAATCATTTAAGAGGATCAGCTGCAATTGGCTGCAGAGCCAGAAAAGTTTAATTCTAGCACAAATTGGCAACAAGCTTGCTTTATTTCTTAATTTGCACCATGATGTGATGGGACATTCAAGCATGTTTTTTAAGTCCTAAAGTCACACTTTAATTGGCAGATCTGCTGCAGAGATCAGTAGCTCATTTCATACATCTGAATACTTTGGATATTTGTAGTCCGTGCAGCTGGTCGAACAGAAGCCAGTAGTGGTTTCATTTTACCTCAAAGTTAAATGTGCATCACCAATTGCTTTGTGAAAGTACGTAGGCCCATAATCAACCCTGACCCATCAGCACCAGGGCAGAGGACTGCTTTCTTCAAAGCAGTCTCCAGAGCTTCATAAAAGGCCCTCTTGGCAAGACAGAAAGGGTACAGACCACATTAACTGCACAGATAAGTACCATAGTGGTAGATTGTGGAAGAAAAATTATACTTCTGCTGTGCTTAACACATTGCAATGCATACATGACTACTCTGTATCCTGTGAATGTGATGACCTATTTTACATTTTGACCCCTTAGAGTTAGGAAAACTTGTTACCTATCTTACATATGAACCCCTCCTATTCAGAGAAATCGTTGCCTGATTTACATACAAATCCCTCAGCTTTTGTATGTTTC
Source organism: Heterotis niloticus (assembly GCA_018136845.1). Classification (NCBI taxonomy): domain Eukaryota; kingdom Metazoa; phylum Chordata; class Actinopteri; order Osteoglossiformes; family Osteoglossidae; genus Heterotis; species Heterotis niloticus. Next base: position 37,164,452 of record CM030889.1, on the reverse strand, counting down.
ATTGATGTACATTTCCTTACCTAAGCACATTGCCCCATTTATAAACCCTTTAGCCCCTTTTTGAGGAGAAACCTGCTGGTCAGATTTCTCCCAGGTACCTGCTGTACTGAGGCAATTGATAAAGGTGTTTGTTTAACTTCTTGGCTGTTTCATTTCCTCCCAGAATTGGCATGCCTAAATAAATAAATTAAAAAAAATAAATAAATAAATAAAAACTGTCAAGCTGTCATATTCCCGAAATAACTGAGCATTGCTCAACTCTGGGGCTAGTTCACGCAGGCCCAAACAAGGCCTATGGGAAACACTCCAGAAGTACTGAGGTGGGGGAAGGAGGACCAAAAAAAAAAAAAAAAAAAAGGTTGTGCTTAACTCCAGACAGGGGCAAGGTACAACAAGGTGAGTTGTGTACATTAAAAAGACACACTAACTTTAGACCACACCCCTTACCTCTTTTCTCATGACAGTTTCAAATATCCAAACACACCCCGACAGGTAAGAAAACAGAGGTTTAAGAGTATAAAGTGCTTTATTCCCAACAATGAAGGTATTATATTGTATAATACCGGTTTTCTTGTGTGCAGTGGTGCAAGCACAGCTTTGTATTTAATACTGTCATGAGTCTGAATTTTTCCCCCATCTTATCCATTTGTTCAACACAATGTCAAGCTTGTATCTTAACATCTCGAGAGTATACCTGTCATGCTTAAAACCCTCAGAAAAAGCAAGTATTTATATTAAGATCTGGCCTGTTGTGTTCATAAACAGGTTTTCTAGCACAGGGTCTAACCTGAAGCCTCTTGCAGAAGCAGAGTGCAACTCAGGGTGTATCCTAGATGGACCGCCAGTTCAATATGGTATAGTCATACAAATTCAATCACTCACACATACACAGATTATGGTCAATTTAAGGTTTCCCAGTTTACCTCATTTTTTGCAATTAATTTTGCATGAAAAATTATGAATAACAATGTTAGCACTACCCATTTTCAACACAAACTCCATCACAGTACTGTATAATCTACATTTTCCCTAAATAAAAATGACATGGTACCAAGTTCAAGGGAAAAAAATACAGGCCCACCATGGGACTCAAAGCTCAAATCTCTTCAGGCTCTGGTGTGGAGGATCCACATCAGAGTTATTGAGGATCTTATAAAAAGAAAACCCTTAAGGATGGAGAAAAGCTGGACTAAGGTTGATGAAATTAATGTATGGACCAGAAAGCTGCAGAAAGAAAAATATCTGGCATGGCCTTGAACCACTGAAAAGTAACTGAATTGAAAATACTTAATCCCCAAGAGAAATTACACAGTCTACAGTAGCACAAAACAGTAATCCAATAAGACACATAATGACACAAGCACAGGAGTGTGTAATTCGACAAATGAGCATATTGCTGCAGAAAACAGTTTGTGCTGTATGAATGACAGAAGTAAACTACATTCTGCAAAACCACTTAGGGAAAAAGAGCACTTTGAGAAAGGGATGTGAAGAAAAAAAACACCTAAAATCTCCAGTTTCTGCATGTCCTCTCCCATAGTTATAACTTGGGCATGTCCCATTTTTCTACTTCACTGTGCAACAATAATAGCTGAATCAAGACAAACCCTGTCATAATGAAAGTGATAGCATGTCTGAGGCCAAAACAGCTGCAGACATCAGGGCCTGGCTTTCTTAACTGTAAAAAGCCTTGAATGGCAGTGTCATGGGTGAGGGGACAGCATTTGGTGAAATGGGGGTGGTTAGGCCCTTCCTCTACCCCCATTCTCCTATTTTTTTCCCCACATTGCAGTTCCAGGCATGTTCACACCCAGACCTTCTCCTGACAGGAAAACACCTTGTAAACCAGAGACAACCCAGGACCTATACTAGGCAAGAGGCCAATAGAGAACTGTGTGCATGTACACAAACTCATTTGTTTTATTTTGCCTGTTGACTTGCATAACCAGGCACCTAAAGATAATAGGTACAGATCAACCACTACTGGTCACAGAGTTAAGTAACACCAAGTACATATGACAAAACAAGTCAGATCAGAGGGAGGTAGTGTTCTAGGATATTTGTTGAACTCCACTACTTTGGCAGGAAACTTCTTCCATTCACCCCACGACCTCCCTCTTCCCTTCCAATGGGCGGTGACAGTCATAGATTTGTAGCAGTCAGCACAAGGACAGCATGGCATTCAACCAACAAGTCCCATGTTAGCCAAGTTAATGTCCCTTCAGCTCTTTTGCCTGGAAAGTGACTTACAGCAACAGTAATGTGTGCTTCACCCAATTTTATTGGTGCCTCCCGGTTCAGCAGAACCCCACTATAAAATGTGACAGTCACCCCGAGAGCAGCAAGTGCCACACACGACTCCAATGACCTCACAGGCCATAATTAAATGGAAAAATAGAGCAGAAGGTAACACAGTGGTTAAGGTGCTGAACCTCTGCTATTTAGTAGCATTAGAGTTACTGCTTTTTTTGGGGGGGCACAGAACTGTGGTTGGTCTTTGTCCCTCGGCTTGCAGTCTCTCCCTATAGGGGTCTGTCACTCGACAGGTCCGTCAGAGCAAGTACAACATAGGACTGCCGGTGGATGATGTCACCCCTGCGAGTGCTTATCTCCGCGGACTGCCATGGAGGCAGCAGCAACACCTTTGTCTTGGTCGTGCTTTTGCATTCTATGAAATTGAAAATAGTAGGCATTTTGCTGTCTGCCCATGTTTGTAAAGTGTTGGCACCGGCAAGCTTCCAACCCCCTCGATGCGCCTCGTGCTAACACTCCACGATCATTGTACACTATGTTAGAAACACCAGGTAAAGTGATGGTCTCCCACCCCTGTATTGGTTGGAGAAGTCTTTAGTGTTGGTCGACAGGGTCTTGGCTGGGCTGTTTTTTCTTCTTTTGGTGGCCCAGGTCGGGATGTCCGTTTTGTTTTATTTTGTTCTCTGAGTTGGGAACCACCTATTTTATGTCAAACTGTTTGGTGCTTGGTTCTTTTTTTTTGTGTGTGTGTGTGTGTTTCGGTATAAAATTCCTTATTCGGTTTCACCACTCCTCACTGTAATTAAATTGCACTTTGTCACTGTTTAAATTGGGTAACTGTGCTGTATATTGGGGTACTACTCTAGTATTTACTACTCTATTATTATTTATTGTTCTCCTGTCCCGACTATACGTATTTATGTCCATATTTGCACTGAGGATGTCTGGAAGCAAGGAAACTTTTCAAGGGACAACACTGCTATGCTGTGTTGTTCACCCATGACAAATAAACCTTTGAATCCTTTGTTAAAGGGGTTTTCTCCCACCACCTATATTTTAATAAATTAATTAATTTATTTATTTTAACTTAGAAATGCTACAGTCCTTACTGCTGGTCCCTAGCCACGAGCCAGGTCGTAACAATAGATGCATTTTGAAAGCCCAGGTAACAGCCTGTTTTTGTGTCTTAAAGGAAGGTACTGGTCCTAAACTCAACCGGTTAAAACCACTACATTAAAGGATAAAAGTGTTCTCATTGTAGTCAGTGTTCACAAAAAAAAAAAAAGTTAAAGCATGCAATACTCCTCCAAGCTGTGTGTCATCTGAATGTTGAAAGAGGGAAACAATCATAAATTATAAATACACATGACACAGAAGGACAGGGAGATGCTAGCCAGCATGAGGGGGGGGGGCATGAAAAAAAAAAATTCACCTGTGCCCTGGGTCAGGTTACACTACAGCAGCATCAAATGCAATGCTGGATGTCCAGCAAAAAAGCCCACAATGCAACAGCTGTCACTGTTTAGACAGAAAGCAAACAAGGACAAGAACTAAAAGTAACCATGCTCTTGCACTCGCACATGAACCACGAGTTGACATGGTATGAAAAACATTACAAGGCAACCAAAAGAAAGGGTTGAGGAATGGAAGCGGAGGAAAATAACTACTAAAAAGGTTTCAAAGGATCAGAACCCATCCTTTCTCCCAGTACTGACATGGTTTGCCATTCAACACACACCTGGTGATTTACAGGCATTTTAGTAGCTCAGTGGGTAATGTAGATGCTTCACAACTCCTGGGCTGTGTTTCCTCCAGGTGCTCTGGTTTCCACCAACTGTCTATAGATTTGTTCCATCAGAATTGGGGACTCTGAAATGCTTGTAGTGTGTGTGTATCATTGCTCTGTGCATCAACTGATACACCACATACTGTGTACCCTGCCTCATACCTTGTCTTTCCTGCATAGGTTCCAAACTGTCAAGACCCTGCAATAAATAAGCAGTTAGAGATGATGGATAGATATAAGATCGGCACATAAATTAGCCTTTTCAGGGTCAGGACTGTGTGGGGCTCTGACAAGCCAAGCAGCAAAAATGTACATTCCAACCAAAGCCCAAGCTGTCTGAATGTTTAAAGAAGCAAGAGAGACCTGCAACCTATCACAAGATGTACAAGACATATAGTGAGGACTACCATTAAGAAAACAAAGAACTTTAAACTTAGCTCTTCCCTTTGGATTGAACTTTGCCATAGACTTTCTTCCATTCAATGATTACTCCGAACAAAATTAAAATTGGACAAGTTTAACACAGAAGCCAGCAGAGCTCGCAGCACAAGTGACCAACAGTAACAACCACTCTTCTTACTCCAGTAAATACTGCAAAAAGGCATCCAAACACTCAAGTATAACCACAAGTCTAGTCGCTATACATGTCAACAATAATGCTACATGTCAGAATACAGGAAACACACTAATCATGTTTAATGTACATTTCAAGCCTTAGCTTTATAAACCATCACAAATACTTCAAATAAATGGAAGAAAACATTTCAAAAGTTGGCCAAAATAAACTTGGACTGAAAGGAGGAAGCCACATTTCCTTTCAGAAGCTGCTGTGCTGTAGATATTGACGTGGTTTGGACTGTGTTTTAGTGCCCAATGGTTCCTCTCAATGAGCTTACAATGAGGATTTTGGGAAAAACCACAAGATCTAATTGATGTACCTCCTCCACCCTGCTCTTTGACAACATGGTTGAAGGTTCAGTTCCTACAGGCAACTTGTATAATTTCAGTAAACAAAATAAGTATAAATCATTTGCTGGGAAAGAGACTTTGGATAAAGAAAGGAGGCTTGGATATAAGTGCCTTATAATTTAATTCAAAATCAAATAATTGGCTTTTGACACACATGCACACATATTTCCTCTTAAGTCATAAAAAAGCACTTGGAAGTTTTTCCAATTGTAGAGTGAATCATTGTGGTTTGTTCTCAGTGTGTTCTACCAATTGTTCATTGAAATTAATTAAACTAACTGTAAACATCTTATGAATTCGCTTTCAAAAGGCAAGGAGAAATAATCCTGTACATCTACAATAGTGAATATCATATGAATCTAAATTTTAATATTTTACATTTAAATTGTTTAGCAGGACACTAAACAGAATGGAAAAATAGCAAAAATCCTAGCTATTATTAAGGATTAATTAGCTGGTTCCTTGTTATAGCCAACTTTGAATGTTAGCTTTGTATACTAAGCTACTTATAACTATTAACCCATCTGTGCAGCTGGGAAATGTTACAGGAATATTGCCTAGTAAGTACCTTTCTCAAAGGGATTACAGCAGGAACAAGGACTCTAAACGCAGGTCCTTCAAGTGCATGGAAGCAGTGTTAACTACAATACCCTCTGGGTGTCTAAACAGGAAATCCATGTACCTGTTATCAGTAACCAATTTATCCTGTTCGTAGGGGTCCAGAGCTTATCCCAGATTCACTGGGTGTCAGGCTATAAAACTACCCCTGGATGAGACCCCAGTCCATGCCAGGGTGACCACACACATGCAGACACTATGGGCAATTCTGAGTGACCATTTAATCTGAGAGAGAGAGGGAAGGGGGGAAAAAAAGCATCTGATCTAACCAGAGCACCACAAAGAAGCCCATACTGATACAGGGAGAACATGGAAACCACACACATGGAACTGAAATTCAACCCACATCCAACCCACTGTGAAGAAGCAATGCTATTTGCAAAGCCACAATGCCACTACATAGGAAAACTCTGGTGTTGCCTCTTCTGAAAAGGTTTCACACTCCTTTTCAAAGACCATAGGAAAGGTAGGGAATTGAACTTGACAGTGTGGGATAGACAGGATCCACTGCTTCAAAATGCATACTGTTACTTCCATACAGCCAGTATCTGGAGGAACTGGTTAGTCAGTGTAAACTCCACTCACTCAATATAATCCAGGTGGTTTTCAAAGCAGCTTTGTGTCTTTGTGTACATTTAACAGAGTCCCTCTCTGTTCTGCTGTTTTTACATTCCTTGCACTGGTGCATACTTGGAAAAGAAGAAGGTTGTAGAAACAGAGGTGAAACTGGATAAACAGTACTTCCGTCTGCCATCTCGTTGTTTTAAGTGAAGACTGGAGGGCTAGCCTGGTTACTCTCTTCAGTGCTCTAGGATAAACAACTCTCCTACACATGTACAGAAAACAGGCCAGTAACTACAGAAAAACATTCCACCACATCCTGTATTTTGGCAATCTCTAAGTGTGTTGGGCAGTGGGGAAATTTACTAAGACTAAGCCAAAAAGAGCCAGTTAAACCCAAGCCAGAAACACACCCAACAGTGCTGCCATTCAATAACATAAGTCATCAAATGACAGATTGCTTTGATAATATGGCATACTGCGTGGGGTTTTCCCTCCATTTCTCTTAGAGAGTCCATCACCTGAACCCTTATGTTACAAACCTGTTTTGAAAATACAATCATTGATATTGTATCTCCTCTCTTCCTGGCTGGATTGTTCTTAAAACTGAGTAAAATGTATAAGCATAATCTCTTTCCTTCTAAACACCCTTATGAATAACCAAAGGCTGCATGTCAACCAAATCTATACTTGCCAGTATTTGACATCTTAAACATGGATAGGTGTATTAAAGCAGGACAGTCCTTATAGTGTGTAGTGAAGCAACAACTGTCCTCCCACACAGCAGTTTCATCCAGCACACATAGCTGCTTATCGTCCCAGAACATCCACCTGCTCTGAGCTGCCAACAGTTTCAAAAAAGCACATTAATAAGCCAGAAACCACTCAGAGAACTTTAATGAAGAAACCAACACACAATTGAGTCTGAGATGACAAACTAGAGACAAACAGGCAATGGCGTATGTCTGGATGCATCAGGTCAGATTTATTCCCTATAGAACTACATTAATTCCTAACAAGCAGTGACATTCCAAAGTACAATTATTATTTCACATGATTACTTGGCAACTATAAAATATGCTCAGGAAAACCAGTACAATACCAAGCTCTGCATTACACTATTAAACTGTATAACAAACTTAGAAACCTTTCACTTTAGTTATTCCAAGTAAATTATTTTTAAGCACAAAATATAGAGACTATAAAGTGCATTGTGGAAGACTGAACAGAAACTGAGAAAAGTTCTGCACCTAAGTGGTTAAAAAAGGACTTCCAGAAAGAATTAAAAGGCATGAAAAGTATCGTAAAAATACACGTATACATGCACTCTACCAGCAGTCAAACCAAACACCACCATAGTAAAGCGTTGGAATATTAGTGGCCGATTACTGACAAGATTCAAAATAAATTTTAACATAAAAGTACTGTAATAATATCTATTTAATGGAATAACTATGGCACAAAACAGCTGTACAATTTAAATCTAAATGTAGGAAACGTAGACAGAACTAAAAAACACTGCGTAGCAGTTTGGTATCGGTAAATGAATGAATCGGTAAAATTATTTAAAATAAGTAATATTCAGATATGGTAGAGAGAAAATATTGTAGTTTCAAAAATAGACAATTTACTAAATATTTCATTATTTGTAAGTAAAGAATTTGTTATTTACATTTAGAGCAATTTTATACAAAAACACCTTTTACGAGCAATTATTGTCAGTACAGAAGTGGCGCCAAAGCTTTTAAAATTGGGGTTAAATTTTTAAGCAACAACTGGTCACTTAGACCTGCAGGTGTGTCTAAGTGTGCGTTACAATAAATAAATAAATAAATAAATAAATATTCTAAGAGGCCACTAGTCCTCCTAAAATAATAAAATGCCACAAACCGAAGCAGATAAGAGGCTTCCCACGCCGCTCCGAAGAGCTCCGCTGTTGCTAAGCTAACGGGCTCCGTGAACCGGACTGTCCCGGGTTCAGTGTCCGGATACAGGGTTCTTCATTGGACCGACGACCGAGTCTGCGGCTGGCAGAGACACAAAAATGAAGTTCAAAAACGATAGTCAGACATCCGACACCCACAAAACTCGATTAACAAGCTCGCCTTCGGCGCCAGTACGTCACGATTGATGGAAAAACAAGGGCGGTGGGAGGACGGAGGGGTGGACCTCCGTACGCGCCGCAAACGGAAGTAAGGCGCTCCAGGAGGGACGGGGCGAGCAGAAACGGCGGAGCGAGCGCTTAGCTCGTGATGCTGGTTCCGGTCTGCTGCGTGTGACGCTCGCCGTGTAAGCGCACAGCAGCGTTCCTTGTCTTGGGAAAAAAGGAGGAGTTTGGCACTCTGAGCGCTAAAGCTGGATCTAGAACTGCGTTGGCGGGGGGCGGGGGAGTTTCCCAGAAGGGGAGTGCTTTGGTCGGGGGCAAGCTGAGCTGAGGACAAGGGTCTCCAGTTCGTGGTGCTCCAAACTCCATCTTACCACGAGAACCCATCATTTAAACTTATTAGCACTCAGGTCACGTGAAATGCCCTTTACTGGACCCCAGTTCAGTTATCTCTTCTGTACACGGGTCTGTCCCGTCCTGCTTGGCAGAAAGAATTCATTAAAACTTTAATTATTCCCACGAATTCGATGCATGCTTTCCAGCAGAGAAAACAGAAAACTGTTTCTGAATCACCGTCTTATTAACAATTCCACTACAATACAGTTTTTGGTGATATGAAATGTAACAGTTTGGTTAACTTGGTCTGCATGAATAGCTCACTGCATTCCACTCTTAACTAATTTAATTATTACAGGGTTAATAAATCGGAGCACACAATTAAAACTGGTTTATCAAAATCAAGAGAAGATGAAAAGTTACCCTCTACCCCTAAAATCACTGAAAATAAAAAGACAATGGAGGAAAATTTGTATGACTATATCTGTGACTTGAACACTTCTGGTTCAAATTCCCAAAAAATGTCCCCCCTAAATGTACTTGTTTAACTTTCTCTAGTAAAATTTCCAGCTGAATACATGGTGTAAAAGTTATTCCATGTCAGCTCCTTGTTCCAAAATTAGAAAGCATGAAAAAGAATACACAAACTTCTCACCATTGAAACAGACATACATTTATATAGCTTATTCCTTCATATTATTGCTTTTATTTGTCTTGTCTTATCACTAACTGTATTGTTTTATGATGTTATATTATTATCCATGTTTCAAAAGTGCTTTTTCTGATAAAGGTGACAATGGCCACAACGCAAGCAGGATAGACCATAACTTTCCTCTCAGGAGTATCTGTCTCTAGCTTCTCCTCATGGATTACCTAATCTGTTATTTATTAATATAAATATTTCGTTTTTGTAGATGTTTAGTAGATGCTTTACAGCTAATTTTACATTAATTTATAAAGTTTATGATGGTTCCTTATTTGGTATGACAAGGAAATTTGTCCATGTATATATCGCCACCTTCTGGCATAACGCCTGAATTACAAGAACCTACTGGCCATCCTCCCTCTTACGACAAATATTTTCATCCCAAAAGTATTTATAAATGTTTTTTCTTTCATATAGATTCTGCTAAAGTTTTTAACAAACTCTTCAAGAATTTGAAGATAAGTAGTCACCTTACACAAACCATATCAACAGCAAATTATTATCTTCGACTAGTTAATTAAAAAAATAATTTAATTAAAACTATTATTATGCATTATACAATTTATGACTTTAGGGAACCAGCATCACGAGCCAAGCGCTCGCTCCGCCGTTTCTGCTCGCCCCGTCCCTCCTGAAGCGCCTTACTTCCGTTTGCGGCGCGTACGAGGTCCACCCCTCCGTCCTCCCACCGCCCTTGTTTTCCATCAATCGTGACGTACTGGCGCCAAAGGCGAGCTTGTTAGTCGGGGACTTTAGAGCCGTTAGGGGTCGCCACAGCGGATCAAAAGTTTCCACTTCCTCCTGTCCTCTGCATCTCTCTCTGTCACCCCCACCACTTGCATGTCCTCCTTCACCACATCCATAAATCTCCTCTTAGGCCTTCCTCTCTTCCTCTTGCCTGGCAGCTCCATCCTAGCATCCTTCTCGATATATCCAGAATCTCTCCTCTACCTGTCCAAACCAAGCATAATCTCGCCTCTCTGTTTTGTCCAAACGTCCTGACCTGTGCTGCCCTCTAATATACTCATTTCTAATCCTGTCCATCCTCGTCATACCCAATGAAAATCTTAACATCTTTAACTCTGCCACCTCCAGCTCTGCCTCCTGTCTTTTGGTCAGCGCCACCGTCTCCAACCCATATAGCATAGCTGGTCTCACTACCATCTTGTAGACCTTCCCTTTCACTTTTGCTGGTACTCTTCTGTCATAAATCACTCCTGACACTCTTCTCCACCCTGCCTGCACTCTCTTCTTCACCTCTTCCACACTTCCCATTACTCTGGACTGTTGATCCTAAGTATTTAAATTCACCCACCTTCGCCAATTCTATTCCCTGCATCCTCACCATTCCTCTGTCCTCCCTCTCATTTATGCACATGTATTCTGTCTTAGTCCTACTGACCTTCATTCCTCTTCTCTCTCTAGAGCATATCGCCACCTCTCCGGGGTCTCTTCAGCCTGCTCCTACTCTCACTACAGATCACAATGTCATCTGCAAACATCATAGTCCACGGTGACTCCTGTCTGATCTCATCTGTCAACCTGTCCATTATCATTGCAAACAAGAAAGGACTCAAAGCTGATCCTTGATGTAATCCTACCCCACCCTGAAAAGCATCAAGTCACTCCTACTGCAGCAGACCTCACCACTGTCACACTGTCCTTGTATATATCCTGTACCACTTTTACATACTTTTCTGGCACCCCCGACTTCCTCATACAATACCACAGCTCCTCTCTAGGTACCGTCATATATATTTTCTCCTAAGTCCTGAGAACTGGTAACTCCTTCTTACCTTCTCGGTACTTCTCCATCAACACCCTCCAGAGCAAACAAAAGCGCATCTATAATTACTCCTTCTTGGCATGAAGCCATACTGCTGCTCACCCCATGTCGTCCACCTCCTTCTTAACCCTAGCTTCACTACTCTTTCCCCATAACTTCGTACTATGGCTGATCAGTTTTATCCCTCTGTAGTTACTACAGCTCTGCACATCACCTTTATTCTTTAAAATAGGTACCAGTACACTTCTTCTCCCACTCCTCCAGGCATCGTCTACGCTTTCCAAGATTCCATTAAACAATCTGGTTAAAAACTCCACTGCCGTCTCTCCTAAACACTTCCATGCTTCCATAGGTACGTCATCTGGGCCAACAGCCTTTCCATTCTTCATCCTCTTCATAGCTGTCCTAACTTCCTCCTTGCTAATCCATTGCACTCCCCTACTCATAGTCCCTACATCATCCAGTCTTCTCTCTTTCTCGTTCTCTTCATTCATCAACCCCTCAAAAGTACTTTCCATCTGCTCCTTTACTCTCCCTGCAAACGTAGTGCGTTTCCATCGCTATCCTTTATCCCCTAACCTGCCACATCTTCCAACTCAGGTCCCTCTGCCTAGCCAATCGGTACAGGTCCTTTTCTCCCTCCTTAGTGTCCAACCTCTCATACAATTCACCATAAGCCTTTTCTTTAGCCTTTGCCACCTCTCTCTTTGCCCTACGCCTCATCTCCTTGTACTCCTGTCTACATTTCTTCATCTCTCTGTCCATCCCGCCTATTTTACCCAGCCTCTTCCTCTGTATACTCCTGTACTTCTTCATTCCACCACCAGGTTTCCTTGTCCTCCTTCCTCTGTCCCGATGCCACACCAAGCACCTTTCTAGCTGTCTCCCTTACCACTTCTGCTGTAGATGCCCAGCTCACTGGTAACTTTTCACTGCCTCCCAATGCCTGTCTTAATTCCTCCCTGAACTCCACCTTACAGTTTTCCTTTTCAACTTCCACCATTTGATCCTTGGTTCTGCCCTCCTCTCCTTCTCTTTTGATCTCAATGTCATCCTACAAGCCACCATCCTATGCTGCCTAACTTCACGCTTTCCCTGCCACCACTTTACAGTCTACAGTCTCCTTCAGTCTGGCCCTCCGGCTGAATATAGTCCCACCTGTGTGCATCTTCCTCCACTCTTATCGTCACCCTGTGTTTCTCCCTCTTCTTAAAACCCACGTGTTTACCACAGCCATGTCCATCCTTTTTGCAAAATCCACTATCATCTGACCTTCTGCGTTCCTCTCCTTGACACCATACCTACCCATCACCTCCTCATCTCCTCTGTTTCCTTCCCCAACATGTCCATTGAAATCCGCTCCAATCACCACTCTCTCTCCTCAGGTACCTCTCCCTTGCTTCATCCATATCACTCCAGAATTCTTCTTTCTCATCCATCTCACACCCAAGTTGGGGGCATATGCACTAAAAACATTCAGCATCACACCATCAATTTCAGTTTCGCGCCATCACTCACATCAGACACTCATGCCTCCAAGACCTCTTTACATACTGTTCCTTCAGGATAATCCCTACCCCGTTTCTCCTCCATCCACACCATGGTTAAAACAGTTTAAACCCCCCCCTCCGGCCTTTTCCCTAGCCTTACTCCCCTTCCATTTGGTCTCTTGCACACACAATATATATCAACCGCTACTTCTCTCCATCATATCAACAAGCTCTCTCCTTTACCAGTCATACTTCCAACATTCAAAGTTCTATATCTCCCACATCCACTCTCTTAACCTTCCTCCTCTCCTCCTTCCTCGGGACATGCCTTCCTCCTCATGTTCCTCCTTCTTTGTGGCAATGTGGCCAATTTCCGCCCGCTTTCCCTAATAGGCTAGCAGTGCTAGTGGCCCGATTAGATATTGGCACCAGACCTCGACCGATCGGTTTGAAATTTCTATTTTTTGTCCGCATATTTGGTTGTATGCAAAATTTTTACGCCGGATGCCCTTCCTGGCATAACCCTCTCATTTCCAGGCTTGGGACGGCTGAACATACTAGTTTGTGCATCCCCTTGCGGCTGGATTAACACCTACAGATCAAAATAAAAACACTAAAACTGTTTAAACTGAACAAATTCAAATATATTTACAAGAATTCGTCATACACTCCAAGAAAAAAACAGGTTCTCATTATAGAAATTTATAACCATAGAAAATGATAAATTTAATCTCACCTCTTGTGCAAGTGCTGTGGTTCCATTAGTCAGCTTCCTGAGAAGATGGCTGTTTTCTACTGTATGCATTGTTACTGGAGACTTTCTAGGTTTTGGAACAATGTGTCAGCATGGTAGACCAGTGTTTCTGTGAAGGGAGACAGCAGAGGAAGCTGATTTTGATTCTGATTCTGTACAAGTGGAGAAACGTTTGCAGCGCAAGCCCAAATAGCCAGGGCACATGCTGTTTTGTACACTTCTGAAATAAAACTGTTTTATTAAAGTAATCATCTGGGTAATGAAAGTTCTTGTAACAGTAAATCAAGTGCCTATTAAAATGCACTCAAGCAGCGTTAATGACACATCACACTGGCTGTGGCAACTCTGGGGGGTATAAAGCATACAGTCACCCTCATTTGGCTGATCACATAACTGAGTTGAGGATCACTACTACCACCACTTTTACTGTTGCCACCACCATCACTCCTACCACAATCATCTCTTCTACCTTCACTGCCATCACTACTACCACCACTTTGCCTGTTGCCACATCACTCTACCACAATCATCTCTACCTTCCCTGCCATCACTACTACCCACCACTTTTACTGTTGCCACCACCATCACTCCTACAATCATCTCTACCTTCCTGCCATCACTACTACCACCACTTTTACTGTTGCCACCACCATCACTCCCCACCACAATCATCTCTGTCACTGTCATCACTACTTTACCACCACTTTTTACTGTTGCCACCACCATCACTCCCACCACAATCATCTCTACCTTCACTGTCATCACTACTACCACACACTTTTTACTGTTGCCTGCATCCTCCCACCACAATCATCTCTGCCTTCACTGCCATCTTTCTACCACCACTTGCTGTTGCCACCACCCTCCACTCCCCTACACAATCATCTACCTTCACCTGTCATCGCTACTACCACCACTTTTACTGTTGCCACCACCATCACTCCTACAATCATCTCTACCTTCACTGTCATCACTACTACCACCACTTTTACTGTTGCCACCACCATCACTCCTCTGCAAATCATCTCTACCTTCACTGCCATCACTACTACCACCACTTTTACTGTTATACCACCATCCTCCTACTACAATCATCTCTACCTTCACTGCCATCACTACTACCACCACTTTTACTGTTGCCACCACCATCACTCCTACCACAATCATCTCTACCTTCACTGCCATCACTACTACCACCACTTTTACTGTTGCCACCACCATCACTCCCACCACAATCATCTCTACCTTCACTGTCATCACTACTACCACCACTTTTACTGTTGCCACCACCATCACTTCCCACCACAATCATCTCTACCTTCACTGCCATCACTACTGCCACCATTTTTACTAGTGCCACCACCACCATTACTAGTACCACCATTACCATTGCCACCACTACAACATGATGTTATGCACAGTGACTGGTGTGATGCGCATCGTCACCTGGGTAAATTCATGCACTGGTTCTGTCCTCTGTATTTCCGTGCACTAAGGGGCTGTTCGTGTGCATGGTGGCCCTGCATCTTTCCGCCAACTCCTCCTGCACAGCACTTGTCACTGCGGAACTGCTGGCGCTAGAAACTCCATCTTGCGCAAACGAGGAAGCCGTGCGCGGTCGCAGCTCCGCACTAGACGACTGCGTGATCCCGAGGACTCAGGTACATTATTCACGCTCGCGGGCCCCGCGAAGCTTGCGGCGGGTCCACTCCGTGTGGCGCTGCGCTTGTGTTACCTGTGGTGGCCTCTCTGGATCTGAGAGCGCTGAAGATGCTCTGGAGCCTCCTCTTCCTCCTGGTCACCAGCGCGGCACCTGACGGCGGGCGGACTCACCAAGGTGATACTTTATTCTCCGCGCTTACTGACGGTTACGCAGGTATTTTCTAGTTACTTTTACTACAGTCTACATATAGAGACAGCGGGATATTTCAGTTTATCAATTTCAAGTAAGTACCTCGACCACGGGTACCACAGTAGCAGCATATTAGCAACCTTGAGACTGTAAGGCGGCGGTGTGTAACCACCCGCTCCGTGCTGCCGCCGGCATGCGTGTGCTGTGGACTGTGTGTGCCGTAAAAACGAACCCTCGGATTCTTCAGGGGGCTCCCACTCGAACCCGCCGCCCACCATCGTCGAACTGGATTCCGACGCCCGTCTGCAGACGCTGCTGGTGAGGTGGCGCGCGGACCGAGTCTCGAGCGCACGCCCGTTCCGCGTTCAGGTCGCGTGGGGGACGACGTCCAACATCGTCAGTGAGGTCAGTGTTCGCTGTGGGGAATCGGCTTTTAAACTCGAACGCAGCCTGTGTTGGTTTACCGGACTGTTAAAACGCACTTTTTCGTTAATCGAAGAGCAATGTCACCGCGAGCGACGACGGCGGACTATGGAACTGGACGTGGCTCTCCGAGTGGCCCCTAGAGTGCGCGGACCACTGGGTGCGGGTCGGCGATCCCCCCATAATAAACTGGAGCGAGTGGAAAGTAAAGGGTAAGGAACAGTTGGCTTGTTTGTTTCCATCTGGATTTCTTCGGAGGACCATTGCAACCCTGTACGCAATATTTCCATCCATCTATTATATAAATATAACACCTTGTCAGTGCAGGATCTTAGTGCCAGGCATCAGGTCCAAAAGCAGTGCTGTAAGCATAGGGCGAGAGACCCTGCACTGGATACCAGTACTGAGTACGAGATTTCTACAAATGGATCCCTGAATGGACCAAAGAGATTTCAACTTTCCTTCAAAACAGAGCATTAACCACGAGGGAGCAGGTCGATGTTCACGGGCAAAGTGTCTTTTGAAGGAGACACTCAGAGCCTGGATGAACCACTGTCTGGGTGATGGCTGAACTGGGCACCTTTGCGTTGAGCGTAATGTAAACTTCCACTGTGGTTTGGATGGTTTAGTTAGAAGTCAAGTTTGATCTGTAGTCTGCTAATACTCAAACACCAGTTTTGTCATTCTCACACTAAAAAAAAAGTTGAGTGAGAGAAGTGTTCAGTAAAGTTCCTCTTTTTCCTTCCTTTTTCCTGTTAAATGAGCTTGCACTCTTTGATAGTAACAGATGTCAGTTTCCAAAGGGTCAAGTAAAGCGCATTTCCTGAGGTACAGCATGGATCCTGTAAACCATCTTTGGTTGAACTGTGGGAATCTTAATGTAAGAATTTAGGGTAACCACCTCGATCAAGGGTACAACAGTACTAACCACTACGACACCTGCTGCGTTTTCAGTGGTCACTTTTTACTGTAGTTCTGCTATTTCCTGTTAAAAAATACATGCATATTTAAATAATTTCTTTGTTTTGAAGCAGGTCTTTTGGATATTAGGATGGTTCTCCAGGGGTATGTTGTCCGAGTGTGGAGTAACCTTTGAATAGCCTGGTCTCTGTTGCTACCCTGCAAATGGAGTGTTACCCCATCCTAGCCTATCACCCAGTGACTACCAGACAAATAGTTCAAATAATTTCTAGCGGAGCAATTCAGACTAAGTACCCTTACTCAGGAGTGCTACAGCAGGAGGTGGGATTTCAGCCGAAGACAGTTTGGTTCTCATCCCACAAACCGTTCAAACGTTCTTAGTAAAAGTATTGCAAACCCTGAGAAAGTCTGAATGGTTCATACCTGATGGTTGCCTTCCTTTTCCCCACTACAGGAGTACAGAAAACAGAAGAAAAGTCAGAAATCAGCATGTTCCCCAATACGAAGGTGTTATTATATTATGTTTGGTCCATTTAAAGAATTTTTAGCAACTTCCATCTATGGCTAAACATTACGCATCTTCTGTGGATAATTCCAGTTGCTGATTTTGCTACCCATTGTCCAGGTTATAAAAGAAGGCTCCACCCAGGGCTTCTGTTGTATCCCTCCAAGAGGGAGGAACATCACCAAGATGGAGTTCAGCTACGCTCATTACACAGCTCTTGACATTGGTGACGGTGTTAAAGGAATCATTGTGCACAACCTCAGTGCCACCACTGAGACTGGAATGCAATTTCTGTGCCAAGATTCCCAGTGGTACCATTATCAACCATATAAACTATGTCTCATGTGAGTGCTGTACATATTCAAACTATTTATGGTCCAAAACAATTGTTTTTCACTACTTAACCACCAAGTTTAATAGCTACACTTGTGCTCCTACCGTTTTCACGTGATTTTGTCTTTTGATTTATCATCATGTCTGTTGCTTTGTATTAAGAGCCTTTGTAGAGAGTTTATCCGCATATGTTGTCCTTACGGTGTGAAACATTCTGCTAGAAAAAAAAATCTTTGTGTAATTACATAATTTACAATATCAATAATAATAAAAACAGTTATGAATAATGAGAATGAATGTGGTCTTCCATGAATACAGTTCCTCCACAGAAGCCAAGAAACCTCACGTGTGAGACAAATGACCTGAAAACTGTGAACTGCAGGTGGGACCCAGGGAGACCCCCCAATTTGGCCATCAAATATAAACGCAACTATACTCTACTTATACAGTAAGTACAGCACAGACCAGGTGTGCAAACACAGCTTCGGCATATCACTGCCATACATTTACTTTTGTTCTTTTAGTACACATTTGTCTCAAGTTAAACATAAAACTCTAAATACACAAAAGTACATTTCATAACAGGCAGTTTTAGATGGAAACATGATAACTGCAGCACAATTTTTTTTTGCCTTACACCACTATTTTTGCTTATAAAACATTACTCATGTAGCTACCCACAGACATGGTACTCAAGAAATACAAACATTATTGCGACATTTGTGAAATTTGCTCTGAAGAAAAATGTTTGGATAGAAAACTAAAACCAGTTTTGATATATGGGCAGCTGTAGCAAGTCTGGAAAAAGAGTGTTTATAGTGATGCTAGTATAGTACAGTGATGTTCACCAAGAATTCTTTTCTTGCCTCCATGGCTTGGTTAGGAACTCAGTGAAACCAGCGATCCAGTGCTGCCCCTCATCCTGCAGCTTCAGCACCATTCCGGGTTGGAAGGAATACAACCTCACAGTGATGGTAGCAAATGACTTGGGCCAGGAGAGTGAGCACTATGTTTTCAGCATCACTGACATGGGTGAGATGAAGTCCATTATGAGCCCAGTCCAGTATGAGACAGAGGAATGGCCAGACGAGCCAACACTTCCTGCAGATTTTAGTTATTCCAAAATAGGAAATAGGGTAGCAGTTGAAGGATGAGGTTTTTAACATAAAGCTTGAAGAGCCAATGAAGCCTGAATCTATTTTGCAGATGATAGTATTGATAAACAAAAATTTGTATAAATTCTTATTTTTCCAGCATGCGGTTCTACATCAAGTTTTAATCGCTAAAATACAAAAAAACAACATCAAAATGCTGTATAAAGACTGCCTTAATAAGGCTTGGTCATAAGTCACTTAAGTGACTTGAACCTGCTACCATTTCCTTAAGTTCAGTTGCTATACAAACTTCTTTGTTCAGTGCATGTGACATCCTTAGTGGTATCACCAGTGTCCCCAGTGCCATTACTGGTGTCTGTGGAACCAGATGTCCATTCTGCAAACGTGTCCTGGACATTGGAGAGTGACTTTTCTGGGATGGACATCGTCTGTCAAATCAAGTCCAGCATGAACAGCACTCAAGTGGTAGGCAGTGCATAGAGATGTATCTTGAATCACTAAGGTGTAGATCAACGCATCAGAGGATTTTTGCTAAAATGTATGCGTTTCCATTTTGCTTGTGTCCAAAAGTCAGTCTGTTTTCTGCTTTAAGCTCATCCCCCTAATGCCTCCATATTAGGTTCTATCACACCACTCCACTTTGGTGATGACACCACAAGTCCGGTCACTCATACAAACCACCCCCTTTGTCATGTTACAAGGGTCCAGGACACATGCAGGAGAACATGTTTCAGATTGGAAGGAGATCGCCAGTTATGTTTGACTGTCTGATAGAAGATAAGCAAACTCAGGATAAGGTAAAAGATTCATATAAAATGTTTCATATAAAAATGTTCCAACAGAACTACACATTGCAATGGTTGGCTGATGGAAAGCACAAGGGCAGGCTGGATGGACTGCGGTCCTACACAGAGTACACCATCTTGGTGAGCTGTTACCTGGCAGGGACCACGCGGAGTTCAAGAACATGGGTGTCCTCAAAACCATTCAAAACCAAGATGGAAGGTAAGCTACACTGCCCCCATTGATTTAGGCATGTATCTCATAACTTTCATGACTATTGCCTTTGTGCCATGATGTGCTGGTGGGGTAGGGCATGTGGTTTTTGGTGGGAGGCACATACTCGGCAAACTCATAAGGACAGCGGGTTCTGTCTTGGGTCAGAGCTCTGATTGGAGGCCATGGCAAGGTCAGAATGAAGGAGGGAGCTACAGTCTATCTATCAGTGACAGTGACTCACATTTCCTAAAAGTGCACAAGGAAACACTTCTGGGGATCCTTTGTATTAACATTCATTCGTTTTCATAGTGGCACACAAAGACTTGATAACTGTAGATCTGCTCTAAGGGAACTTTGTAATCCCGGAGCCATTAAACTTGTCTGCCTCACTTTACTGTTATTGGTAAAGGTCTTCTGTTATTTGTTCAGTGTATTTGCTTACTTTTCATATTCTGGTATGTTTTGTGTTTATGCTACTGTTCATGTGAATTTGCAGAGATTGATAAAGTTTTATTGTGTGCCATCATCATTAAGAGTATTCTCCTTGCCTGTCTCACACAGCACCCTCTGTGACGTTAGACCTATGGAGGATAATAGAACCATTTGGCTCCGGTCGCAATGTGACCCTGCTATGGAAAACGGTAGGACTTAATATAAACCATATCCATTGCATGCTAAAATGTATAAAGTGACATTCCAACAATTTTACCGTCCTATTCACAACTGCAGTTCAAAAACCTGCTTTTATATAAAGAATAATTGTAGAGAATAACATAGCAGCAAAAATGTACCAACTTTCCAGGGTTTTGTTTTGGCCCCTTGCTACCTGGGCAGTAATCCATGCCAGATTAACTAAAGGATCTTGGCTTAGAGCCAGACTATGTGGAGTTTATAAAGTGGTACAGCAATTGCTTGGGATGTGATCACCTTTCAAAATTAACAGTAAAATATTGGTTTCTGAATAGAAACTTCCACTATGTCCGGTATATACCGATCAGACACAACATTAAAACCACTGATAGGTGAAGTGAATGACAGTGATAGTCTTGTTACAATGGCACCTGTCAGGGTGGGGGGAAATATATTAGGCAACAAATAAACAGTCAGTTGTTGAAGTTGATGTGTTGGAAGCAGAAAAAATGAGCAAGCGTAAGGATCTGAGCAACTTTGACAATGGCCAAATTGTGATGGCGAGACGACTGGGTCAGAGCATCTCCAAAACGGCAGGTCTTGTGGAGTGTTCCTGGTATGCAGTGGTAGAACCTAATAGTACCAGAAGCGGTCCAAGGAAGGACAACTCGGTGATCTGGCGACAGGACATGGGCGCCCAAGGCTCACTGATGCTCGTGGGAAGCGAAGGCTAGCCCGTCTGGTGTGATCCCACAGAAGAGCTACTGTAGCTCAAAAATTGCTGAAAACCTTAATGCTGGCCATGATACAATGGTGTCAGAACACACAGTGTATCACAGCTTGCTGCATATGGGGCTGCTTTGCCTCAGATTGGTCAAAGTGCCCATGCTGACCCCATGCTGATCCCTGTCCACCGGTGAAAGTGCCTGCAGTGGGATGTGAGTGTCAGAACTGGACCATGGAGCAATGGAAGAAGGTGGCTGGGTCTGACAAAAAACATTTTCTTTTAGCTCATGTGGGCAGCTGGGTACATGTGTATCATTTACCTGGGGGAAGAGATAGCAGCAGGATGCACTATGGGAAGAAGGCAAGCCAGCGGAAGTAGTTTGATGCTCTAGGCAATGTTCTGCGTGAAACCTTGGGTCGGGGCATTCGTGTGGATGTTACTTTGATACGTACCACCTAAATATTGTCCATGCGTCAACAGGTCAGAGCGGTTTTGGCATGAGTGGGACCTATGCAATATTAGGCAGGTGGTTTTAATGTTGTGGCTGACAGGTGTATATACTGTACTAGTATGCTTTATAAACATGCAAATTAGTAACAACATTAACTGTTCTCTATTTAGGTGAGTGGTTTTTAGAGTGTGTTTTCATAATGTGCTAGGAACATATTTTTCCTATTTAAAATAATGTGAACAAGCATTTGATATTCAACACTTCAGTATCAAGCCTGTTTTCAGGTATGAATTAGATTCGGATACTGATTTAGTCCCAAGCTACAGTTAAGCTGCATTTGGTCACAAGGTGCAGGCAAACAAGATGGACATGTTAAAAGACTCATTTTTCATTTCCCTTCCTACTGTCTCTTTTAGAACCAAAACGACTTTGAGACCAACATCGTAATCCAGAACTATCAGGTTGTGTGGGATGAACAAAAGAACTTATCAATTAGCGGAGATGAGAACCGAACAACAATCACCATAGGTCTCGGAAAATGTGAGATTTCAGTCAGAGCTGTCAATGAAAAGGGCTTCTCCAAACCAGCAAAAATCATTATTCCACCCTTGGAGCTTGTGAGTGGTGAGTAATGCCTTGTGGGACAAGCAAAAGTGCAGACTTTACTTCAGGAACATTTTTCTTTAAAAAGAAACAGGAGGATTCAGGAATATAGAAAAGCTAACTTTTTTGCATCCTGTAGGTATAGGAGCATAGGATAACATAAAATGTTGATCCATTTTTTACACATCATAAATCATACCAATTCTCACCTTCATTTTACCCCATGTGCAATACTGTATGTTTAAATATGGACAGGACCCCCCATGGAGATCAAAAGGATAAAAAACAGCACCTTAAAAGGGTTCTCACTGTCATGGGTGGCAGACACTAATGCTACCTGTGGGTACACGGTGGAGTGGTACAACCCAAGGGAAAACCTTGAAGTCCAGTGGAAAACTCTGCCAGTGGATTCTACCTCCTTGTTCCTTCCTGCAGGTACAATAAACCCCTGTGATAATACAATAAGCGAGGTCCAAAAAAAAAAAAGTCGATTAAAAGCCAAGGTTGTGTTTATATAGTCACAGTCATAGACCACATCATGCCCACAAAAACTCACAGTGAACACATCAAGGATCAACAACCCATTATAATTCTCCATAAGTTACACATATCTATTTACATACATGCAAGAGCAGTGTGTTATGGGACAGCCACTGGTTTCCTCCACCCACCACAGCAATATGTATTAACATAACTATACTAAGTTAAACTTTTACTCAGTTATTGTTACACCCTTTAATCCTAGCCACCCTAAGATCATAAGATTAAGTTGTCTGAATGTCAGTGGTTTGGAATATTAGAAGAAAAAGCAAGCAGGGAATTTTGGGTGCAACAGTGATGTACTATATACGGGTGAGATAATAAAACTATACTGTATATTATATTATACATTACAAATACATACACCAATGGGTAAAGGAACAAGTGGTGTCAAAATAAAGAACAAATCAAAACCAATCAAAATTAGCAAAGGTAGAGAAAGCTATGCCAACCACAGTAATCAAACAAGCACAAACAGAAGCTTCTTCAGTATCTGCTGACAACCCAACTACCCTACACTCGCTATCCAAAATCAGATACACAGTTGACACTCACTCTTTGCCTAGTGTGGTATAGACATCCAAAACAAACTTATGTGTGCAAGTGTATCAGGTCACATTCTTACCTGTTCACTTTCCCCTTTTTTAAGTTAACACCAACTTCATGTGAATAACACAAGTGACAAATATCGACAGGAACAGGGAACATCCTGACACGCAGGCAGAAAAGCAACAGCAAATACAAGCAGTATAAACACAATCAGGCCAAACTAACACAAGAAAGCAGCCCAAAAAAAAGCTCAATACAAGAAAGTTCTATGGTTCAACATTGGAAAGGTTCTCTTCCTTCCTGTATCTGCCTTGATTTTTGTTGGCTGGGAGGTTTGTGTTTGTGGTGATGGCATCAATAATGCTGATTGGCAGGATGAAGGACCAATAGTAATTGGACACCTTTAACAACTCTAAAACACAACAGGGACCCAATAGGATGTAATAGTTATCCCTTCCAAAAGATCACAAAAAGTGCAAAAGTAAATATACATTCATCATACACTAAACTGCAAAAGTCCAAAAAGATAAGTACATAACCCCCCACCCCTACCCTAGTGTAGGATGGAAGCGTTACAGTTCAGTCCATGTAAGTGAATATCGGCTGAGTAGATCATTTGCTTAAATGGATGCGGTCTCCTTGGTACCATTCTGGTCCTGTTAACTCCAAAGGGATATAACTTTGGATAAATGTATACTTGATAAGTGGATAACTCACTTTAGTGGATAAAATGTTCTAGTCACATAGCCCATATTCCTATGTTAATGACATGGGTTAAGTGGATACTCAGTCCCTTTGACAATCGTACATCAGTTAAAGTGATACACCACCCACAGCTTGACTTGTCACTTTTCAGTCGGTTTTGTTGGTCATGTCAGTCACTGTGCAAATGCCTATCAGTACCAAGAGGTATTGTTTTATCCCACACCTGTTTTCATAGACACCTTCATGTTCCAGCCGGGGCACAGGTACTACTTCCGCATCTTTGGCTGCACATGCGATGGACACCGGCTGCTGGAGGAACAGGCAGGCTACACGAAAGAAGAGAGTGAGTGTGAAATGGGGAGGCATCGGGGGGCTTTTCTTGTCACTCACATGGAGGGCAGGTTAAAAACAGAGTGCAAGATGCTGAGGGATGGACACATTGCTTAACTCCATACAGAATAAATTGTTCATTCATCCATCCCTTATAGATAACCACTTTATGCTGGTCTGGGTCACTGAGTCTATCCCAGAATCCCTGGGTGCTAGGCTATGAAATGGAAGGGATGCCAGTCCATTGCAGGGTTAAAAATTTAAATTTGTGAAATAAATTGAATTTTTTTCAGTTAAAATTAAAGAAGACAATGACTACAAATACTGTAAATATGGGAATAAATATGGACAGAAAGTAAATTATGTAGACAAACCATAAATGTTTCAGTATAAAAAGGTTAAACTCCTTGTAATGGGAAATAATGACACACCAAAGCATGACCAGTTGACCAGTACATACTTTTGTTTACTGATGTTTCTAATTTTTTGTTCTGTATACACTTGAGTTTCTGTGAGGCCTCTCTAACATCTACTACAATGACTAAATACCTTTTTTTCATATGAACTCTGGTACACATTATCAGAGAAGCCTTTACCATCTGTCCTCTTTCTCAGAGCCCACAATGAGACCCATGATCTACGAGTTGTCTACAACGCTACTGGGGTGGAATTACGAAGAGGATGACCCCACACACCCTGGCTTCTTACAGGATATCTTGTCACAGTCCAGCTGGGGGACAGCCCACAGGCAGGTGAGTGCAAAGTCTGTCTCCTGTCAAAGGTGGGTGACCTGTGATGGTACCATGTGTATATTTTCAAAAAGACCGATTAACAGCTTGGTCAAAGGTGCATACATGGGACAAAGTGGTGTGTTGGTTAAGGAACTGGATTTCTGGGAAAAAAGTTGCAGATTCACATCCCAAAAGGGGACTTGGATTTTACCTGGGATCCATAAGCATTGAACATCTCTGTGAAAACGGCTAACAGTGAATTTTCTGCACTGGAATTATCATGTAAGTGCCGGGTATATTGAAACCAGATGTTAGTTTAAAGGACTGCTTTCAGTTGTGAGGTAGTTGCCTGTTCATGTGCAGTCAGTTTCTTTGTGCACTTTTACCCCATTAAGGTAGCAAAAGCCAACACACCTCAGGGCAGTTTTGCTAACAACAGAAGTAATTTACAGTGAATTTATGGTCTAAGGTTTGTACAACATATCAGTGGAGGATCCAGGAAAGAAGATGTGGTACCATCCAAACACCCTGCTGAAGGACATCAAGTTCACCATCACGGTGCAGGCGCACACTGTCGCAGGCCTGGGACCACGTAGTGCCCCCATGAAAAACCATAACTACATAACCAGTAAGAACACATGTTCACCACAACCTGGGGGGGGGGAGTCTGATGCCAAGTCTACAGGGTGTGTAACAAACTTACGTAGTTGTTAGGAGATAAGAGAAATGTGTCCAAAAGGGATACGTTTTCCATTTTTAAAGGCTGGAAGGGATTCAGCAGCTCTGAGGGACAGAAAGGAATTCTTTCTGTTACATGAAAGCATGCATTGTGTTACTGAACCAATGAGTTGGCTGTAGTAACAGTGTTGTTTATTACTCACTTCTGCACCAGACAGTGGGGTTCCAATGAAGATTCTGATAGCATTTCTGATGGCCTTGGGCTTCGGACTGCTTATATGTGCCCTTCACAAACTGTGAGTCCCTCTCAATTAGTGCCTCCTCTTTTCTGCCCTCCTTAAGAGCAATGACACTTGCGGATGTGGGGATTTCAGTCTGCAGTTCCTCTACCACGGGTTTCTGAAGCTGGAGTTCCTAATGTGGCTAATATATCAGTAACCCACAAGCAGACAATCAGATATGGTTGCTGTGCCTTCTGCGCTCTGACCACTGTTTCTCTTCCTCTTTCAGGATAAAGGACTATATTTTGAAGGTCTTCTGTAATCCTGTGACGCTCATAATCCCCATACTGGAGCTGGACAACTCTCTGTTTGAGGTAACAGTTGGAGCCCCTCTTTCCCTCACTGTAGCATTTGTTATTGCTGCCATGTTACGCTATTCTTCTCTCGTGATTCCCCAGTCAGCCCCGAGAAGATCGAACAGTGCAGCGGACTGCCCCTGCTGTGACGCTGACATATTGGAGACCCCTGAGAAACCCGTAAGCAAGGGTGACTGCAGTCAGCTATTGTACTGCCCTCAGACCCCCACGAGCAGCTCGACTCCTCAGACCAGCCTGGCCTTTTCCAGCATCACCAACATGATGTACTTCCTTGTTCCGAATCAGAACTCTTACATTACAGTCCCATCGGGTCCCTTGATGACCCCTGAGGAGCCCTGGAGCAGCTCTGGTGGGTACATCACCACTGCTGATATAGTCAGCTTTTAACGCCACAGCTGTGTTCAACATACACCGGACATGTTTATATGTATGGTTGATGCTTTACGCCAAAAAAAATTTAGAATGTTAGATTTTTATACAAAGCTTCTTACCTTGATTTATCTTTTTTTTTTTTACGGCTTGTAATTTGCATTTTATCAGTTCAGAGCAGATACAGTACCCTTGCTGAAGGTACTGTAGCAAAAAATGGGGATTTTAACCTGCTGTTGAATAGTGAGATTTATGTCCACTGCTTTCTTTTTACAAAAGTCAAAAAATGGTGCTGAAAGGACAGCAACCTTTCCAAGGATCTGCAACAGTTCCTTGCAACAAATGTACTGCCATTTCAGAAAAATGTAAACTTTGTTGCTGGGGGAAGGGGAAACGATATTAGTATTACACTTGTCATAAATTTGCTTAAATATTACATAATGTCACCTGGAAAACTTTGACTAAGAGGTATCTGAATGGCTGCTAAGTTTTGCTAATGACGATCTATTACTGCTGCCTCCCATGTTATGATCAGAAATTTTGGGTTTACACAGTTTATACACTTTATAAAATCTGTAAGAACACCAATTAAGTAATCTTTGCAGTATTTACAATTTCAAGTTTTGCTTTTGCTTATGTTTAATGCATTTTATACAAATCTGACTAGATGGTGAAGGAGCTCAGTGTACTTGTAAGAGGAAGGTGGTAACTGGAAAGAGCCGCAGTGGTTAAACTGTTCTGAGAAGCAACCGCACTGCTTGATGTCTTCAATGCAGAAGAAATTCCTGAGAAAGACAGGAGTACAAGATAGAAATACGTTTCACCACTCTGTCCACATCCTCCGGTGTTGTGAAATGTGCTGCTTGGTTATTAGCAGTGGTGTTGTAAGAGGATGGCCATAT
This sequence comes from Heterotis niloticus, assembly GCA_018136845.1. NCBI lineage: Eukaryota > Metazoa > Chordata > Actinopteri > Osteoglossiformes > Osteoglossidae > Heterotis > Heterotis niloticus. The sequence goes on along the minus strand of CM030889.1, from coordinate 37,137,128 downwards.
CCTGTCATAGCATGGTCAAAGGCAGGAAGGTGAGGTTCTAGTGCAGCTCCCTGGTGGTAAGGCAGTTTGGTGTTGTGCTTGTTTGAAGGAGCCAAACACAAAGGACCAGACCGACAAGAGGCTGACGCTAGCCTTCCTGTGCCAGAGACACAAAAATAGGCAGAACAAAGAATTCTGGGAAGTTGATGTTTATTTTATTAACACTGTAATCCCTTTGATAAGATTGTATGCTTCTCGAGGTTTGTAATGCCCCAAAACGTACTGTACACATTTTTACAAGGGAAACCACAATTTGGGCAAAAAAAAAAAAAAAAAAAAACCAAAACAAATTATTTTAAATTATACACAGCTTCATGAAATATTTAAGGAAAAATATAAATAGTATATTTTTCTTTACTCTTTCTCTCTCACTCAGCTATGGTACAGATATATAATATAGGTCGTCTGACACCCCTTCAGAGATCTACAAGTACTCACTTCAAACCCACATGTGTAGCAGCATATTAAGAAACAAAAGAAGAAAAATGAAACAAAGGGACCACCACTCCCCCAGTACTAAAATGATTACACTGCCTTCTCTGGGGGGCCTCTGCTAGAGAGACTCAAAATGGATCGAATATTACACTTCTGCATCATTTTACTCATTCCTTGTTGAGCAGTTAACTCGCCATTCCATTCGCCAGACAATTTTTATCATTCACGGGAGCAAATATGAAATGACAAACTTGCACCAAAATAAATTAGCTGTGGCCAGTTTTTTTTTTTTTAAACAACAGTGAAGCAAATTTGAGATGGTCAGTGCAACTGGTCATGCAAGTGGCACATGCTGCTGTGTAGACTGAGCTTGCTTTGTCACAGCAAGATGCTTTGGGAAGTTCCGGGATGCAAGTTGTGTGTCATACACGGAGCCAAAACACTAGAAGGAAGTACCGGTGACTTGAATTCATTAGACACTAAAATAAATTAAAACTCTTTAAACAGCTCTATGTTCCATCCATAGGATTCTTACTAAGAAAAGTAGATATAGAACAAAAGATTACTTTAAAAAAAAAAAAAAAAAAAAAAAAAAACTGACAGACTAAAGCATGATGGTCCAGCCACTTTGTTGAAAACCCCTGTCCTTGTATCTCCTCAAAATGTCTCCCGGTTTCTTTTATTTAGGAAAACATTGCATAGAAGTTACTTAAATAATGTTGCCATGTCACCATAAACATGCAGTCTGAAAGGTCGCTCAAGTGTCACTCAACTGCTCCTAAAGTGGGGATACATGGCATCTCTGTCAAGGCCCTCCCAAGTTGTCCACTGTGGCCTGATGGCTGCAGGGTGAGCGGCAGTGTCCTCTCCAGTCACAGGCAGATATGGATGGTACCTGTATAAATCGCTAGGATGCACGTCAAGGAGCGAGCAGACATGGTTTATCTAAACTAACTCCCATTTTTCATTTTCGTGGCTTGGATGGTGTCCGTTCCCTCTATTAACCATCATCTTTAAGGAAATTTGGCTTGCAAATTTGGCTTTTTCCTGTCTCCTTCATGCTAAAGGAAATTCTGAATGTGGCAGCTTCCCTCTTCAAAGGAATTAAAAACGAGACAAAATACCGTTGGAAGCAGGCACATCGTCGGCACCGCGCGAGGAGACGAGGACCAGTGCCACAGTGGCCAGAGTCATGGACCATTGATTGTCTGACAGACACGAAGACAATACTGACTTAAAGGAGGAGAAATATACAAGGATTCTTTGATCTCGTGGCTGGAAGCAACATTAGTCCCCTCACCTGCCTGAGCGTCAGTGGGATGTGGAACCTGCTGTTAGTGTTTCAAACTCTTAAGGGATGGATTCCCTCAGAAAAACCTTTGCAGACAGGGAACAGGGGGCTCATCACTCCATTATGGGGCAGACAGCCCAATGCGATGCAGCTGGAACATCGTCCTCTGGCACTGGTTCATATTCCTCTGCTGCTAGTCCGTTTCAGTTTGTTAGCTTGCTCACTGACCATTCAGTTCCCATGATGCCCGTTGGTCAGATGCAACATTTGGTGAAAAGACTGTGGCTCTGTACCTACAATGTCTTTAGGGACAGCAAAAGTTTTACATGTGTGTGAAGGGTGGTGGTGGTGGTAATGTGTACCTCACACCTATGTGCACAAGAACCCCATCTATGAAGGCTACATGAGTTTGACCACAATTCCTCTCTTCTCCTCTGCCATGTCATCCATCTGATCAGGGTCTCAAGGAGGTGCTAGGTTTGATGTAGGTGGCACAAGAAACATCACAGGTCATATGCAGTGAGGGTGATTTCCCCCCCCCCCACCAGGAGTCCTATGGTTTTGGAGGAAGGGTCTGAGGACGTGGTGATGCTCTGGGGTTGGTTGGTAGTGGGAAAGTCAGCATTCAGAGCAGGAAGAGTCCACAGCAACCTGCTTTGGAGCAGTGAGGATGGTCTCAGCTTCCTCATACATCTGTATGGAGAACATCATACAAACACACCATCAGATATACCTAGTGGGAGAGCAGCTCACCGGACTATTCACTACTGACATTATGACTGCATTTCATTTTAAACTTCTCCCACTTCAAAGTCCAGTTCATGAACATTATGAATACCTGGCATCAACCAAGAAAAAGGAGGTCAATTAACAAATCTGGGGACATACTGGGATGAACTGGACATCCTGGAAGAGTTCCTGGATGAAGCGGCGTGAGGGCAGGCGGAACATGCAGTGGGCCAACAGGTAAGATACTTCCGAGTACAGGCAGATGTCATCGAATGCATAAGGGAACTTCTCTTTGATTCTGCACCAGTGTGGGAGAAAAAAGGCAGCGGGAACAAACACGTTACTTCCTGGAGGTCCTCACAGAGACACCCCACAGAATCATGTGTGTGCATAGTGTCTTACGTGAGCAAGCCTGTCTCGTGGCCCTTGGTCCCAACAGAGGAGCTGAGGTTCACTACTAGCCGTAGCACCTCCTTCCTCAACAGAGCCCTGCAGGCTGGGGCATCCTCTGTGATGGGCCTACCCCCTGGGTAGAGGGGGCACCAGAGGTCACCATGGAGGTTACCCAAAATCCCACCCACGTTCATTATCACACACTAACATCCATGCTTCATGCACACCTCTATTTTGGTTTTGTCACGCTGTCACCCTCTACCTGCTGAAGGAATCTGATAGTTCAAACAATGTTTAGCAGATTACACCACATACTCTCTCATTCAGGCACACTGATCATTAACCACTTGTTCTGGTTAGGACTGTGACAGTCTAGAGCCTATCCTGGAATCCCTGGGCACTAGGCAATGAGGGGTACACCTTGGGCAGGAAGCCAGTCTATTGCAGGGTAGCCATGTGCGTGCATGTGTGCGCGCGTGCGCGCGCGCACACACACACACTACAGGCAATGTAGGGTGGCTAATTATGCCGAAACACATGTCTTTGGACTGTGGAAGGAAACCAGAGCACCTGGAGGAATCCCAAACAGACTCAGGGAGAACATGCACTGTGAGGCAGCAGTACTAGCTGTTGCATCACCATGCCACTCCAAAACTTTAAGACATGTATCTGTACTAGTAAAACAGTTTATCCAATTGTTTCTGGAACTAAAGCAACCGAATTCTGGGCCTCATTTATGTTAATCAATCCAGCTCCTTAATTTGTTGAGCATAACGTGAAGAGCAGTCGGTTCTCACCCAAGACGAGCTGTGTGTTGGGTGTGCTGCAGGCAGAGCCCTGGGACATGTCGCTGCAGCCCGAGATGCCGGAGAATTTGGACTGAGGTGTGACCTCCAAGTGGCTGTGGACAGACTGGCTGCACCAGTCTGAGTATGAAACATCACCAAAGTCTGGGGAGGCATTCACACAGCACGGTCAGTCAGTCAGGCCTTTGGATCACACATTTACTCCGTCTGGACCAACCTTCACAGCCTGGCTCCACCTCAGTCCAGTGCCCCAGTATGGAATCAGCCTGTCTGCTCAAGTGTATAATTTAGCTTGAAAGCACACTTACAACAGAACTTGTGTGCTAAAAAGTTGCCTTTATCAAAATGCTGCTCCTGCTGAATTTTTATCTCAGCCCCTTCACCGAAATAACTAAGAAATATTGGACATTTTCTCCATCTGATAGTTTTGATCAGCACTACTTGCATACAATGAAAAGGCATGCATGAGCTTTTATTTATTTACAAGGGACACATAAATGTGATGATGGAATGGAGTGGAGGCTCACCTGTGCGACTGTGTGTGGGGTCAGCCTGGTTCTGTAGGTTGCTGCCCAGCACCTGCAGGCCCACACAGTAGAGGCAGTTGTCGTCACAGTGTTCTTGCAGCCCTGTGTCTTCTGTTGCCAGCGAAGATGACTGGGGGTCACCCCGCCCACTCGTCACTAGTTCAGTGATGCTGATTTGCTGCCGAAGTGGAGGAGGCGCAGAGCGGGGTACTGGAGCGAGAAGACATCTTTTGTTAACATGGCCATCTACAAGAAAACAATTCCTTTCTCCCTGTACCTCCCTCTGATATACATGCACACACACAAAAGTCCTACTCTGCATATTTATTCATGCTGGTAGTTTACAAAGGAATGTTTCTTTCCATCTCTGTACTGAGATGGCAGCCCATAATGATTTACTAGTTTACTTCTGTGATAAAATGTGTAGCACATAACCTTTGGCAAATTGGATGTAAAGACAATAAATCAAGTACAATTCAATTTGTGGACAATACTTCTATAGACACACTGCAAAAAGGGAACGCAACCAACTTGTGACAACACAGTGAGATGAGTACACAGCAGAGAGGTGTGATGTTTACCATCTGACTCGCCAATACAAAAATGGGACGATTTGTCCTCAGCTGCAGGACTTGTGGTCTGCTGGAAGTATGGCGTTTCCTTCACCTGTGGAAATGTTAGCACTCGTGAGGACTGAAGGGCACTCCTTCCTGGTCATTGCTCATGACTTCTGAGGCTGTTTTATGAGGACGCTACAAGCAGGACTACAAAGCACACCTGGAACATGTCGCTGATGTCCATGGGCAGTGCCAGCCCAACATAGTCGTCCGAGCACCCAAAAGTAGCGTTAGATACCATGGACCGCACAGAGGAGGAGCGCTGTAATGTGGTCTGGCTGATGGGGCTCAGCAGTTCCTCCTTATCCAGGGAGGCAAAGCTCAGAGCCTTGAGAAACCTGGGGGACAATGTTGGGACACTCAGAACAATAACCAGTGACCGCTGATTGTTGGTGAGAAGGAAAGTAGAAGGCAGAGGGAAAAGAAGACAGCAAGTAAGAGAGGAAGATGCAGACACAAAGACAAACAAGAAAGACACCAGAGACGGTGAGGAATGCCAGACAGAAGGCTACGCTGGGATTAGCTAATTCCAGGATCTACCCTAATTCTAGGGTCCAACCATCTCCAGAAGCCAAGTTAACTACATATTCTGCTGAAACATAACAGCTTCTGAGGGAAGCAAAGGGGGGTGCTGTGAATAACAGAACTGGATGAAAGTGCTACAGGCTTGTGGGTGGGGTACTAACTTCAAGCACACAAGAAGGTTCTCTGGATGACAAAATTATGAGCGTTTTTGTCACTGATCCCATTTCATTTATTCTATCAGCTTTCTGTCTATGAGAAACTGCTACCAAGTCATAAAATCAAATATCTCCTTTGCCACTGTACTTCTTTCGTATGCGCTCCTGGAGGTGCTGCTCCTATGATTCAGTATCAAAGCTGTGAATGATCAGCAAGGAAAACAGTCATTTGTCTTTAAATTAGTTATGACATATTTCCTGCATCATGGGATCCCTTCATAAATTGACCTACTTCTAAATAGATGATCTCAACCTTCATCCTGCATTCAAGCTGTCAGTTGGTTCAATATTTAACCTCATTTCATTTGTATAATATGTTCAATATGTTAATATTTATCCTTCTTGTTTTGGGCTAAGGTTTCACTTGTTTGTGACTCAGGGATGGATTCACACATATGGCCTGCCTGTGACTGGATGATCCTTCCCCTTGCTCACGTGTGAGCAACTCAGCCCTAGTCAGTTCACTCAGGAGATGGGTCAAGCTATCTGCCTCCTTTACTGGTTGAAAGGTCTTAGAATCCTATATTGTGCTCAAAGTCTGGTACAGGTTTGGAAGGGGAGAGGCCTGTATGGATGCAGCCCAGAAGCACAGAAGATACCTGCAGGTCACTAGGTGTGGGACTGAAAGCAATGGGGGTGAGAGAGCTACATGGGTAGACACTGGAGCAAGGCCAGTAGGTCAAGGCAGGGCACCCCAACCCAACCTGTCCCTGGAGAAGAACACGCACCGTGGGAGCAGCAATCTGGACCTGACACGGGACCCCAGGGGGCTATAGCCTGAACAGGCGAACCTCTTTAGAAAGAACCTGAGGGGGAACCACCAGAAACACAGCTGTGATGACATCCAGGGCATCTCTTGTCAAACATGGGAACAAAAAGTCCAGGAAGCTGGCGGTACATGAAGACAATTTTGCGGACAAAATGCCCCTCTTTCCTGCTCCACCCACAAAAAGTGGAACACCACTCAACATCTCAGAGAAGAGATATTTTTAGCATAGTGTTCCTCATGCAAGGACAGTAACTGGGCGCACCAAGGACTGAGACGGAGGGAGTCTTAAAAATCCTCCTAACGCAACGCAGAAGGTGGGCTGCCTCGATGCTTCTTTCCTCAACACTCCCCAAGTGCCTGGACCATCACCTGTATAGGTCAGTACTTATTTAAGAGTGACAGGGAAGTCATGTGCAACAACACAGCTGTCTCTCCCTTTCCCCACTCATTCTGCCTCTACTGAATTATGACTCAGACTCTAAAGTGGCATCGGGTTTGACTGCCAAATTCCTGGAGCTACTCTACACTGCGAGCACGACCACTCTGACTACTCACAGGCATTTACACACCCGTGGGGAGGCTGTAAAGGAAAACATTCCTACAAAAGAACCTGCTTGTTTTTCATAAGCTTTACCACCATTCTGCCCAGTTTATTCATTACTGTCTATGTTGCACTTTTTACCAGATATCTTTTTGCAAAGTGACATATCTGTTTATGAAACTGATATCAAGTATTATTTCCTCATTTAACTGATGAGTTTGCCTAAGACTACTTACAAAGTGAGACTAAGCCTCTTAACACTAAGCTTCTTAAATGTGTACAATGTGGTAACTGTACCGATTCAAGGTAAGTAACTTGACCAAGTATACTAGAGGAGGAGCTGTGACTCCAGTGCAGGTCTTTTGATTCCAGGGCAACAGATCTAAACCACTATGCCACCTGCTGCCACAAATAGTTCAGGTTTAACAGATTTGTTGATCAGTACATCAGCAGACACCTCTTGGGTTTTCAAATTGCAACAATTTACTTAGATCTCCATCGTTGTGTTTGTCAGCCATGATCTTAAATCGTATGTAAATATGAAATAAAACCTGCTTTAACTGCAGAAGAAAAGTGTCTAGAAGAAGAGGAAGAAACAGAACATGGTTTAGACAAAAAAAAATGGCAAAAGAGAAGAAAATGTGAATAAAACCCAATGAGAATAAAGAATGGTGAACAGAGGGCTGATGTCACAATACAAAATGTTTTCTGTGCAGTCATTCATTCATACATCTAAATGTAAAAGATTTGTCTAACAGGTGTGTCTTCAGTACAATTCAGCTCAATAAAATGCAATGTAGAACTTCAACACTGCAGGAGTTTTGGAAATGGAGAAAGACAGAGACAGAGGAAAGGTCAGTCAGTTCTCACCTGCGAGGTGTGAGTCTAGAGTCCAGGCTGCCAGCCTTCATGGTGATGGTATCAGTGAAGAGCACATCCTTGGCAGGAGAGGCCAGTGCCTCGCTGTGTGACAGTGAAGGGTGGATGCGCTGCTGCTGCAGGCGCTTAAGTGTGGCATAGCCCAGGGCATCACGTGGGCTTGTGTATGCAAAACTGCAGTCTGCCAGGCTCCGGATTGCTGCCACTGAGGGCGACTTGAGTGACTGGGCACGCCGTGGCAGTGTGTGCGAGGAGCCAGGCGGGACCAGTGATGCTGAGCTTGACTTGGACAGTGGAAGGTGACTGGACTGTGGCGTGAGTGAGTAGAGGGTGCGCACGGTGCGGGCGCTCACCACCGTGTCCAGGCTGACGCAGTCTGTATCACCTGCAGATGAGTCCACCCCGCCAACAGTCTCGCGGGAAGGGCTTGAGCTCATGGAGCTAATGCCACTTGTTGTTGTGTCCGTGTTGAAGCTTTGGCTCCGGCTCTTGAATTGGGCTCCACCTCCACCGGATGATGAGGAGGAGGAGCCATCGCCAGCCAATCGCTCACGGCTACCGGGCTCACGATGGCTGTCGCTTGCCTGACCTGGCCCACACCTAGGCAGCCTGAGCTCCCCCTCTGCAATGACAGCCCCACTTCCCCGATCTTCAGCAGCCCGGTAGCCAAGGAAAGAGGTCTCTAGAAACGAGGGACTCATGGGCAGACGGCCACCATTGAACATGGGGGTGTTGGCCTCACCCTGCCCTGGAGAGAGATCAGTGGGCTCGGTGACTGTGCGTGTGCGCCGTGAGATCCACGGTTTCACCTCCGCTGGCCCTTTGCTGCCTGAGGTGGTCTTAGGGTCACTGGCACTCCGCAACTTCTTGGTGGGCAATGCAAGCGAGCTAAGTAGGCGCCGCCGAACAAAGCCACTGGAAGCCAGGAGGGTGAAAGGGCCACGATCCTTCTGGGGTTTCGGCCGCACATATAATGGCAGCTCTTCCCCCAGCTCCAAGACCTCACACTTCTCATCATCCAGAATGTACATGCCTAAAAATGAAAGACATGCTGTCATCTGCTTCAGGATCCAGCTGAGACATTAAAAGTCATGTCACCTGTTGTTTGGGTTACTCACTGGGCTGCATGGACTCGCTCTCACTGTTGTGCCTGGAGCTCGTGGACTCGGAGTTCAGACTGAGCGTGCTCGGTACAGATGACAGCTCACTGGGCAGCTGCCGCTCAAGCTCGTCTGGCACCACTGGCCACAGCTGACGCCGGCTGTGGCGGACTGCATCCCAGCCATGCTGTTTCAGAACCTCACAGCCCTGCTTAGTCTTAGAAATGAGGCCCAACACATAGAGGCAGGTACTGTGGGGGAGAGGGAATACCACTTAACCATAATGAAAAACATGGTACGATGAAAAAAGCACATTGCAACATCTGAGATGAAGAATATCTGTAGGAAAGATTACCAGGTGAGCATGGAAGCAGACAAGCTGCTGGTGAGACAAATAATGACATAAGTCTTACCCACGGATGGAGAGAACCTCACAATGCTGGGCCAGAGCTACGATATCTGGGATCACATTCTCTTCCTGGAGAAGATTCAGACCCCAGTTGGAAGATCCAATGTTTCCCTGAAATTAGGTTTCATAAAAGTGTTTCACAAAAAAACAGTTATATGCCATGTACTGTAATAGTGTTGCATTTTCTCACACACACACACACACACACACACACACACACACACTCACCAAAGCCCACAACGCTGCCTTCAGTTGCTTGATCCCATCCCAGTTATCCAACACTGGGGAGCGCACTGTGTAGCTTAAGTCTGGAACCACATTCTGTTGGTGGGGAAGACCAGAGAATGGATCAAGGGAGAAACTGAAAACCTACATCACTTTTCAGCTGTGGTGCTGAGGTAAAAACAAAAGGTTAAAAATAACCATCAGCCCTCCAATAATGTGGTGTATGGCTACCTGGGCCTCTAGAAGGTGACACCCAGTTTTGTCATGGACCAGCTGCCCATACAGGTGCACAGGAAGGTAAACATTTGGTCTTTGTAACCTGAAATAGAAACAAGGCAAGAGCAGCAAGACAATGACTTTTCATTTGCAAAAACAACGACTGAAAATTGTGAAGATGAAGCTTCTCAAGGTGTCTTGACATTCTCACACAGAGGCTAGGCCTCCTTGGGCAAGCTTCACCTTTGGTTGCTTCGCCGTACATAATTATCTCCATCAACAGGCTTGCGGTACGTGGTGAGAGCTTCATTCAACTGCTCCTCAATCAAGTCCACATATTTCAGATTGTATTCCTAAAGGGAAGGAGACATCAAAACAACAAAGTCAAGCACAATAACCAGGGCCTGCAAATAGGTGGGAATCTTACATTTTACTTTTCTCATGCAGCCAGATAGATAAATAAATAAATACTTATTTTCGTAACAACAGTCCATCATCAATTTAGCCAAAGGGAAGACGTGAGAAGGGATGAAACAACAACCAATTGTGTTCCTTTTTTCGAAAGTAAACACCTTACCCCTTACAAGTTCATTTTGTTACTACCTAAACTCCTATGTACACATTTTTTTATAATTTACCTAAAATGAACAGCTTGCATTATGTAAACGGCTTTGTGTTTGTCTTGTTGTTCTTCATTTGTGAGACATAAATGTTTTTTAACAACAGCTTATCCATTGATACATTTGCTGTTTACTACATGCAAAGAGGTATTTTTTGGACAATTATAAAGGAATCAAATGCCATTACATGAGGCCCTGGCTAAGATCAATGACCCCCATATGACGTGGCTTGTGCAAATTGGTGGTGGAAAGGTCCATCATGTACAGTACAGTCAGATATTTTGGACCCCAACAACTATATTGTATGATGGTGCAAAAAGGCCAACTCGTACCTCCTAGCTCTTGGGACATGAATTTAGAACTAGGTTTGATTCCATTTGCCTGTTGGGTATGTGGGAGTAAGTGAATGAGGGTGACTGTCCTGTGATGGGGTAGCATCCTGTCCAGATTGTATCCTGTCTCATGTCCTATATTTCCTGGTTACGTTCTAGAATACTTTTGCCCTGACTGGACAAATAGTAATTAATAATGGTTGCATGGATTATCATCATTATTATTACTAATACTACTGCAATAATGACGAAAATTAGGAATTTCACCTTCTGCCATTTCTCAAGTTGCCTGTTAACATAGCCCCTCTCGTTGAGGTAGGAGAAGCCCTTTGGAATGGACAGGAACCTGCAGGGGAGGGGAGGAGGATGATGTCTAAGTTATCTCAAGTGCACACCAAACCAATGAGTCACACACCCAGACAAGAGGTCCACTGAGAACATCAAGCACCAGCGCCTGCAGAGACGATGAAACCACACACCAAAACACTTGGCGGACAAACAACCTCAGATTTTATTTATAACCTAACAGCACAGCAGGAGGTTATTAAATCATGTGTGGAGACAGCAATGGCACAAAGTGTACAGGACAATGTTTGAACTACTTATTAGTTACGACATTCTGTAAAACACAGGAATCCGTCAAGTTTTTGCAAATGTAGTAGTGATGCTGAAAGCACAACTTAAAAGTAATTTAGCAGGCAACCATATCCCAACATGCTACTCAGAAAGCTCCTTACCGTAAGAGCAGCAGAACACCCTTGTCACCAAGGTGGGAGAGAGCTGGTTTCATCTGGATCAGTGCATGAAGGTTGGCCTAGAGGGGACAGCACAGCAACATGTCAGATGCAATGGCAAGAGCTTCAGTGAGGAAGAAACACAGCCAAGGAGAACAGAACATTGAACAATGAGAGTGATCTGGAGATCATAATTACACAATGTCTTATTATTACAGTTACAATAAGTTATAACTAATCTGCAGAGGAAATATGCAAGTCACAAATCATGAAAACGGTCCCTAACACCCATTTATATCAAGCCTGAGATTTTGGTGCAGCTATTTTGTGTTTTGCTTAAATACATTATAATAGTGACTGAAGAAGCTCAGAAGCCCACAGAGCAGCACATAGTACATGCACGGCAGAACCAGAAGAGGGTGCTACGATACACCAGGAGTACTGCAAGGGTTGGGTACTTGGGTCCTTACAGGTGCTACACACGATGTGTAGTTACCTTTCCATCAGACTCATTTACACCTGTGAGCAGGTGAGGTGAATTCCTAGACCAGTTAGTATACAAATCAAGCAATGAAGATGAAGTCAGAGCTACTGCTTTCCTATCAACAGACCCAGGTTTCCATCCTGCTCTGGCTGTAGTACCCTTGATCAACTTACATACCCTAAATTGCCACAATAAAAACTACTCACCTGTATAAATGTGCAAATAACTGCAAGCTGTTCAAGCATACAAATTGACCATTTTAAATCATTTTGTAGCAAAGTTTCAGCTGAAAGTGAACAGAATACTGTGGCACTGTGCTTCTCCATGATGCCCTAAGGCATGAGTAAATCATTCTTAGACATGTGCTGAATGAGAACCGATTTTTGCCTCCCGTGCTGAGCTTTGTACACTATCATAAACAGGGACACATTCATTAATCAGTCTTTCATCTCCTCCAGACCCAAACCCTGGTGTCTTTGCACAGGTTTCTTAGGCCCCTGACCTTGTCCTCACAGGCTTCATCCAGGATGTCCAGTGCCTCCATAGAGACAGCTTTGTTGCGATCGTGCAACTGCGTGACTAGCAGCTCAATGCCCCAGTTGCTGAAGAACTCCACGTTAGCCCGCAACAGCACCCGAAGGTGTTTGGTGGCATACAGCCTGCAGTTCTAAAAATGGTCACAAGGGCAAAATAAGACTCTTAGATTGCAAGACTCACAAAGGTTGATAGGATAGTTAAGTACCCCTTTTACAGAAACATTTCAACCCAGGCAGTGCTCAAAAAAGGTACAAAGTATAAAAGCATGACAGAGCATCTGCAACCACAGCACTGCACAGGTCTGCTACAACAAGGCAGGCAATAGTCATGTTAACATTGGTCTCACATCGGTAGCAGCCGTGAGGATTTTGGAGAGAATGACCCGAGCCAGCCCGTCCCGGCTATAGTCCAGCGCAGACACCGTCAGTTTAAGCAAGGCATCTTGATTCTTCAGTGAACACATGTTCAGCAGACTGGAGGGGACCCAGAAGAGGAAAGGATGTTAACATTGGTCTCTAACAGGAAGCCTGATCTAAAAGAATTTAACCTTTTTAGGAAATAAGTAATTTGAGTTCAGTGTTGTCAAAGAATAAAACTGTACTTTGTAAATTTAGTGGCGCTGTCATTTAGGAACCTGAATTCTGAATGAAAGAGTGTCAACCAAATGAACAGGAAAGAGAAGTTGCTGAAATACTGTGAATATAAATATCAGCTAAACAGCTAACTGGGAGAAAAAGAATCCCTGCAGCAGACTGGGATATATTAACTCCCCAAATGCCATTGTGTTACAGGTCTGCCAGATCTGGGAAGGAATGGACGACTCACCACTGGAAGACACTGCATTTCTCCAGAATCTTAACCCCATGGGGGTGGGCAGAGAGTGTGCCCAGGAACAGGAAGTAGTGCTGGCTCAGAGTAGTGAGCAAACCATTGCTCTGGAGACTTCGGTCCGTCTTGAGCCCAGAGGAGGTGGACAGCCACTGCTCGATGTCCCTCACCAGGTCCTCCAAGTACACCTGGCCATCCTGTAAGGTGTGCACAAACATTTCAAGGATGGGTGACAGTGTATGTGGACTGCCTTGGTGTATATGTGTCTGGGGGTCTCAAATGGGAACAGTGTAGTGGAGTTTTTTCTTTATTTTTTAAACTTTTGTCAGGTTCTGGTAACACTCTCAAATCTGCCTGGTACTGGAGAGAATTCTTTGCTAGCCTGTGGCAGAACTGGTATTTTAGTAAATTTAAACTAGGGCTTTTAGGAAACTTAAAAAATAAGATTTAACATTTTAGTAAAATTTCACATCGGAGACCTAATTGTGGCAGCAAAATAAGTAAAGAAACTGCACATGCTGATCTGTCCTATTTAGCATCTGGATGCTGTTCTCTGGTTTTTAGTAAAACTGCATCATACATTTCTAATCACGTTGTTATCTGACAGAAACCAGGGTACAGACCAGCAGGTGTCTGCATTTGCGCAAGTCTCCGCATCTGCACAGCTCTCTCACCTCATCGGACTCCAGCAGGAACTCGATGAACTGGCAGCCGGCCACAGTCAGCTGCCTGGCCTTGCTGTGATCCAGCTCAAGGCTGGCAAAGAGCTTGCTGCTCGGCTTGTAGAAGTACAGCAACCTCCGTACAAATCTGGGACGGAGGAAAGCAGTTACGTGAACGATATCTTCAGTTTTGATTTTTTCCAATTTATTTTATTAATTTAGTTTACACTTTTCTCCAGCCCGGGCTATACTGTTAGATTTGTATGGCAAGTTAGTTATGATTATTTATTATTTACGCAGATGGGCAATTTTATGCGTAATTACTGTGCTTTACGATACTACCGGAGAAGCAGAATTTGTACTTGAGTTCTTTTGATACGAGACGAGATGGTTCAAAGCATTATGGCACCCATTAACCCAAACTGCTTCATTTGGAACCTCCTTGCTGTTCTTAGTTCCTGAATTATTTGAAATCACTGAAATGGGGCATTTATAGCAGCACTGCACACTTGGATCCCTTTATGACATACACAAGCAACCAAATCTGATATTTGTTCATTCATATTTCTTTTATATATGATTAGCATAAAAGAGAAGCTTTTATTACCTTAACTGCAAAAATGGAAAAGCTGAGCTAATCTGAAATGGGTACATACTTTCCGACAGAATAATTAACAGTGGCACACACGAGTTCTCTCTCTTCTGCTCTGTTTTAATTCTATACCCCAATTTATGTTCAGAGTTCACAGTAAAACAAGAGATTAAAGAATGTCTTACCTATGCATCTGTTCATCTTTATTGTTTCGGAGGTTCACATTAGGCCACTGTAGAGATGAACGGATCAGAAACGGCTACAATTATACACTCCGAAATGAGGCATTCTATTAAAAACTAATGAACTCCAATGAGAGGAACGGTAAAATTAAATGTCCTATTTTTCAAGGTTCACAGAGTACAACTATCAAAATGAAATACTATTAAAAATGAATTCTCTCTACAACAGCTGTTGTTTGATTAATTACCATTATTTTAAAAAGCTTGTTCTGAAGTTCCAGTGGACTAGAGCCTTAGCTAAGAGATCAGAATGGGTGAGTACCTTCAGGATGGTGGCAATCAGGACCCAGTTCCAATCCAGGTTCTGCTTGTGGTTCAGAATGTGGCTGTCTCGCAAGTTCATCATGAGTGCATCCTCAGTGTCCTGCAAATGTACAGGAGACCGCTCTGGTAAGATCTCTCTCAAGAATGTCACCGCCAATGAATTAGGTATCCCTGAACCATATGTGGGCTTTCAGATCCTTCACTTATAACAGTGGCCACATTCTCTTTGAACTTAAACATGATATCCAAATTAATCTAGATCCTTCTGGAGCACGAAGACTATGTGTCCAGTCCATCTTACATTGGAACATTTCCAGTGGTAAGAAAAGTGTTGACAAAAGGTGTACAGGTTTCTTTAATCATTTAAATGTTTTTCTCTAACACAAGTTACAGTGTTATGCTTCTATGGCAAGCTTACAATTATTTACACATTTATACACAATTGGGCATTTTTTACTGTATCATTTCTGCTACTGCCTCATTAATTTTTAATAATTACTGTTATTACTTAGCGCAAATCAGAGCAAGATAGGAGGCTTTCAGAACAACAGCAGTACCCTGACTGTATCCTCCCATTAACCCCTAACCTAGAAGAATACTCCTAGAGTATGATGTAAACTATTCCCAGACAGGTGTCCCATCAAGGTGTGCAGAGACAGTTACCTTGATGATGTAGATGTCCTTCTGTACACGGAGGTGCTGGTCTCTGCGTTGGTGTGCTGTCATAGCCTTGCGGACCACCTGGTCCAGGTAAAGGCTGTGTGGTTTTGGCCCACGTTTCTTCCTGTCGTGGAAGCGCTTCAGACAGTTGACTGCAGCGCTGGCCCGTCTGCATGTACACCAAGAATAACATGGACTTGCTGAGCTGTGGGTGAAGCTGGATCATGGAGCACCCCATTCTCTTATCACCACGACTTAAT
The DNA here is from genome assembly GCA_018136845.1 of Heterotis niloticus. Taxonomy (NCBI): domain Eukaryota; kingdom Metazoa; phylum Chordata; class Actinopteri; order Osteoglossiformes; family Osteoglossidae; genus Heterotis; species Heterotis niloticus. The sequence goes on along the minus strand of CM030889.1, from coordinate 37,121,197 downwards.
TCTTAGACCTCCCTTAAACAAATGTGTCAACAAATGAAATCAAAAAGCAACTGAATAAGGTAAGGTTTTAGTCATATTCAGGACTTTTACAACTTTGGATTTCTTATATATTATGCTTCCCAAAACACATCTACAGGGTAATTATAGACAAAGGGAGGTCCAGGGCTGACAGACAGATACTCACAGTCGTTTCTCTTGTGGGATGTCAAAAGAGGCGGCCATGTTCATGAGTGTGGGCAGACAGTGCAGGTGGTGGCTGTGAGAGTGTGGCAGTATGGTGTTGGCCTGCAGGCAAAATAAGGAGAGAGGGACATGTCAAATGACAATTGCTTTGAGATGTTCCCATTAGAAACAGTCAAACTCAGCAGCACAGATGATCATACCATGTGCAGAAGTTCCCCCAGGAGAATGGTGGCCTGGACAGAGATGGGGTCATCACTACTGGTGATGACCTCCACCAGCCCCTGTGGGGATTGGGAAAAAGTGTTCAAACTATTAGAATTTTCTAAACTTCATCATTTTAATTTTTCATGCACATAAAATCAGAATTAAAAATTAAGCACAGCTATTAAAAGATCATTTTTACTTTAAGTTTCCCCCCTATTCTTAAACTAATACTTTTAATAATTTCTACAATTGCAGGTTAAAGGTGTTTACAGCATCCTTTACCTCTAGGAGTCCACTGCTGATGAAGGCAGACAACACCAGAGCAAGGTAGTTGTCCATCAGGTCAGGCCTGTGAGACAGAGGGAAAGAATGGATGATACGGCCACGTAAAGGTTACTATTTTCTGGGAAGCTTCCCATAAAACGCCAAATGCATTCAACTCCAGGGCACAACTGAGGACACATCTTGTGATGACCAACTTGCACCTCTCCACAATAGGTAGGGATCTACATCTTGTTTTTTACTAGGCTCTTAATATGTGGCATTATAAGTATGCTCCACTTAATGACGGGGATACATTCCCAAGAAATGTTTTGTTAAGTGATTTTGTCATTGCACGAACATCATAGTGTATATGCGCCACATCACGTCTGTTTTGATTTTCATACAGTATACCCTATTCCTCCTAGGCTACAGACCTGTACAGTATGGTACAGCAGACGTGGTAAACACAAGATGCATGAGCCTGCTGCCAACGTAACATGGCATACTGTTTCAGAGTAAAAATTTTTTTTATACAAGTAGAAAAAGTATACTTTAAAATAACAATAAGAAGTGCAGTATAGTAAATCCATAAACCAGAAACATAGATGTTTATTATCATTATCAAGCATTATGTACTGTATATAATCTTATGGGACCACCATTGTATATGTGGTCCATTGTTGAACGGCACGTCATTATGCGGCGAATACCTGTATTTTGAAAAGAAAATGAAAGGCACCTCATGAGGCTTACCTGGACCTTGCACGGTGTGGAAGGATGATTTTAGCCTCTGAAGCCACAAAGCCGTCAGACAGCCTCCAGCTATCTTGAAACCTGTTGGGATCTGGATAACACAGGCAAAATGGCTAATTGGAAATACTGACAAAAAGACAACAAATGACAACACTACAAGGTTTTTTTTTTTCTTCCAATCAACACACCTTGATAATCGCAGGTTCAAGGTTTAACATGAAGCCAAATGAAAATTGTAACACCGATGCAAGCACAACACATGCAAATGAAAAAGCTCATGCTCCTTACCCACGCTGAGAACTGCTTCAATGAAGTCCTGCGTCACAATGGGAACGGGAAGTCGGAAAATTTCATACAGGACTTCTAACAGCCCTTTCTGTTTTGGAGAATAGGGACCAGAGTTAGAAGAATCCAAGTACAGTTGCTTTACCCTTTAAAAATAATCGCTAGTATCACACAAAATTTTACACAAGTGCAGCAAGAACTCAAAACCCACCCGCACGTCCACGTTTGGTATACACAGCAGGCCAATCAAAGACTGGATTCCAGAGTTTCCTGGCTTACACAAGTTAATGATCCCTAGAGATGTAAGGAGACAAAAGGGAAAACACCGAATTAGTAAAGACGACAATCCACACCGGGTTGATCACAAAGTCACTGCTGAGGAAATTATAAGTTGTGCTGCTCATAGTGGGAATTTTTTGGATCTATCAATTTATAATCTCTTGTAATAGACTGAAGGCCATGTCAAATATTACTATTCAAAAGTACATAGTATTTTTTGACAAAATCTGACTTTCATTTGAAATATTCAGGACAAGTCAGAAATCTTGTCCAATAAGGTTTCTATAATTATTCTTAAAAATATTTCCAAAAATACCATACAGAAACAACACCACCATATGCTTTGGTTCATGAGAATAATTCTAATTGAAATGTTTTGCACAAAAAATATGACTGCTCATCATACCAGTGTGTATCCATTGCTGCAGGACTAAATGGTTAGACAAACCATTGAAAAGTCAGTATTGAATGTAAAAGTCATTTGTACCTATTAAGGTTAAAGGTATAGACCACTGTAGAACTGCCGTCTGAGACCATTACAAAGGTTACCATGAGGCCACATGGCCAGGCTCACCTGACCAGGAGCGGAAGGCTGCCACAATGGCCATCTTGCTAGCAAGGAAGCGCGCCTCTCTGTCCTCTCTGCAGAGTGAGGAACAAGGGTTCAGACTTTGTCTGAATGGATGATCAGATACAAACAAACAAAATGCAGTCTGCTGACAACAACGGCAAAGCAGGCCTCTCACTTGAGCTGGCCCTCAGCAGTGTCTGGGTTGTGCCTGTAGTGAGAGTCGGTATAGGGTGCCAGGATTTGCTGAAGAAAGAGAAAACACATTACTTTCTCATGTAAAGTGGTGACTATTAGATGCTATATGAATTAGATTTAAAAGCTAGGAAGCAGAGATGTCTTGGAGCATTGGTAAGGGGTCATGTTGAGACACCTACCTCCAGCTCTACATCGGAGCGTACATATTGCCTGGTGTGCGGGTGGTTCAGCAAGTGCAGGATGGTGGTAATGAGGGCCTCATTGATACGGCTCAGTTGGCAGTCAATCACGTTTTTGAGGATGGTGCTGAGGCCCCCCCTCTGGGCTACCACCTCTGGGTTCTTTAAGGCTGAAGAGAGCAGGGTATGGGGAGAGAGTCATACGAACCAGGACAATGCACTGACTGCAAAACCACTGCCAAAAATGGACTTGACAAGCAGCTTGGTTCTGGACCAGAATGCAAAGCACTAACAAGCAACAGCTTATAAATTGGACTTTAGGAGAATAGTTTTTATGCCTCTGAATGAGATACTTAACATTCAGTAAAAAGGAACAAAGACACAAATATACCTATTATTGTCTTAGTAATTAGATGAAAGCCATACCCTAATTTATTTATGTCTGCTGTGTTTTAAGTTTGGGTCTGTGTGTACCCACCTAGTTCGCAGACGATGGCGATGCATGCCCGCACCATGCGGTCTCGCTCCTGTAACCCATCATTACCCACTGCGATTAAGGAGTTGGCAATGGAGCTTGGGAACAGTAAGGCATTCACAGTGATCATCTGTAGGGACAGAAGAGAGGGCAAAAAAAGAGAGTTCATTATTACTTACACGTTTAGCAACATGCTAACCTTTTACTTTCATACATTTATGCAGTGGAATATTTTATCAATACTTCTTTAAATACATTTTGGTCATAGTTGCAGCCAGCCTTCTGCACAGTCCTATCTCTGAAACAGTTTGATGTAGTGAAACAATGTTTACATCAAAGAAGGAGGCCAGAAAAACTTCTTCTTTTTCAGCCTAATGGGGGGGGGGGGGATCACAAAAATAGACTCTAGTAAAAGAATTTCCTTTGTAAAAGGAAGTCCAGTTCAAGGGACCACTAAAAGACTGCACAGCAAAACACAAGCATATAGCTGTGCAAACTGGAAACAACAAGCTCATGTTCTACTTGAGAAAAAAAAAACATGCAACTGAAAAAAACAAAACCACCACAGTCTCATCAAAGCTGTTTAATAGACAGAACTTACCAGAGCGAAAAGACAAAACAATCAAGACACCAAGCCTACTGCCTTCAGTTCACTGATACCCAGACATCATAAACTAAAGGAGGAGTTGGAAGACGGCTCACATGCAATTAATACATGTTTATCCCTCACCTTGTTAATGTCTTCTAGGTGACTACAGTCAAAGTCTCACTCAAGAAGCCAAATGCCAACCTGTGATATACTTAACTACAGACCTATGTCACATATCCCTTTACTACTGAAAAAGTAGTTGTCCTACAATCAAAAACAAATAACTACACAAATAGTCTGGTTTTTACCCTGTTCATCAAACAAAAATTTTCATTGCAAACAACTGTACCATAACAATGGTTCTGAACTTAAGTGCTTAAAATGATGCAATGAATCATACTAAAATATTGTATGACCTAGAGTTATTACGGTTCTTATATGAACCCATGTTTAAGAGGTTTATTTCTAGAAATAAACTGTGTTGCATTACTGATGCGTGTAAATATGTACCATGTGATACAGACATCCACAGAGTTCAGCATTGGGATATGGTCTTCTCTATGCGTGTGTATCAAAGTGGAATTTATTATCATCAATTATTTAAAATGGTTTAAAATAAACCTACAGTTCAGAATTTAGACAATTTCAAGCAGGGCCTGCATTTTAACAATTGTGTGAATTTGGTATCCAAGATATGCTTTATGTAGTTAGTTGAGAATTGGTTTCTAATTGATAAAAAGAAAATAATATATGCATTTATCTCAAGGAACCTAGCCTGTCATAATGATGTATTTCCAATGACAGTTTAAGAGATAATAGTTATTATTATGTAGTATTTAGCTAACATCTTCAACCAATGTAACTTACAATGCTACATATACAACTTTAAGTTACATACAGATATCTACTCATATACACAGTGGAGCAATTTTATTCACATAAGAGAATATTACAGATATAATTTAAAATATCCAATTATGTACAAAGTGAGTGGCTTGTGTTTATATCCGAGTATGATGTTTTTGTGAAAAAGACAGTGTGATGGTGCATGCATTAAATTTCTTTACAGCCCCATATTCAAATGTGCAGAGGACAAATAGCACAAATTTACAAAATTAAATTAATGTGAAAAAAAGGATGACCAAATACATAACCCTGCAGACGGCAGTGATGCAAATACAGGTGGTAGCCACTACACAAAACACCCATATGCACACAAACCTGAGACAGACTGGCAGGGACCGTTTGAAAATTTTCCAGTTTCACTTTGGAGAAAACAAAAGTGAAGAATAACAGACCTCTGTGGTGGGTCTCACCTTTCGCACCAGTCTAAGTGCTTGTGTCCGTTCTACCTCATTGCTCTGCTGAATGTCGATGCATCTGAAACAGGAGTACAAGATCAAAGGGCATTCTTCACGTCTCACTCTTTTTTCTTTAACATCTATGAGCAGCATTAGGTCACAGCAACATACAGGCAGCAGCAACACACCAAGAAATTTCATGTTCATCTAAACAGAGCAGCGGGTCAGATGGTTACAGTGAATCACAGGTTTGATCATAGCACTGTCTATTAAGTTCCAGAATGGTGACCATAAATTCGAAAATTCCTCTGAATTGTCATCCAGATTAAATGATAATTTCTTGAGTGAAAGAAAATGAAAGACTTTAGACATTCACATATTTACAGAGGGAACTTCAGATGTAGACCAAAGCATTAAAGTACCTTAAAGTACACTTAAGCTCATTTCCTTGGCAAATATGTTAGCATAAACAACATACACTCCTTTACGTCCTCAAGGAGAATTTGGGTTTTAGTTTAATAAGAAAAAAGTTGGGGACAAATGAACCTTTATATTAACAGTCTTTTGAATGGTTATGTGAACTCTGTTCCAGAAAGCTTATATCTTATCACATGCCCAGAAGAGATGTATTACTTTGCTAGCTTTACATTTGAAACACAGCTAAGATGTCAGTGGAAACTTATGGAGATGTTCTGGGAAAAGGCAGATTCTGTGAATAAGCTTGGAGCATGGGGAAATGCAAGCAGGGAAAACTTTGGCACATACAACTGACCGTTCATGATCACTCAAGTCTCATTCCCATGTCTCTTTTAAACATCATAGGAATTATTGCCAACAACTGCTATAATGGAATAAAATGCAGAAATTAAGCCTCTGGAACTGTTTGCAGCAATAAACCATTTCTTCCCTTTACTTAATTCTGTCTGAAGACTGTTCTCCTTGTCTGGGGCTGGAATAAAGCGAGGTAGTTGTAACAAGATGGCACGGCTACGTCCAGACGCCTACCTGTTCACTCCAGGAAGACTGTGCGTTCTCACAAACCAGGGTCTACAATATCCATTGTCTGCTCCCCTCTCTGTCACTGTCCCTACAATGCACCTTAAAGTTTTATCTATCTATCTATCTATCTATCTATTTGTTGTTTGTTTCTTGTCTTCTTGGTGTTTGGTTGTTTGTTTGTTTTTACTCGTAAATTTTTCTGGAACGTAACCACACACAGTCTCCTTTGAATCAGGGCACATTTCACTATATGGTATACTCGGTAACCATGTACGTGACAAATAAACTCTTTTGACTTTGTACAGTGTGTATAGGAAAGAATCACCCCCTTTAAAATATTCACATTTTGTTGCTTTGCAGCCTGAAATGAGGACACACACACACAAAAAAATATTTCTCCAGTTGTATTTACTCAATGCAACTTATAACAGCCAAGTGAAAAATATAACGGCAACAGTTAAGAAAAAAAATGAATTAAAAACCAGAATCACTGAGATGGTTAAGGGATCACCCCCCTGTGTCAGTACTTTGTGGAACCACCTTTTGCTTTGATTACAGCCATGAGTCTGTTGGAATACTTCTCTACCAACTTTGCACATCTTGACTCTGCAATATTTGCCCACTCTTCTTCACAGAACTGTTCAAGCTCAGTCAAATTGAACGGTGACCGTTGGTGGACTGCAATCTTTAAGTCATGCCATAGATTCTCAATAGGGTTTAAGTCTGGGGTCTGACTAGGCCACACAAGGACATTCACCTTTTTCTCCTTCAGCCACTATATGGTCAATTTTACTGTGTCCTTCGGGTCATTGTCATGTTGGAAGGTGAACCTTCTTCCCATTGACATCTTTCTGGCAGAGGGCAGCAGGTTTTCCTCAAGAATTTCACAGTATTTTGCCCCATCCATTTTTCCTTCTATCTTGACAAGTGCCCCAGCCCTTGCGGCAAAGAAACACTCCCACAACAGGATACCACCACCTCCATGCTTTATTGTAGGTATGGTGTTTGGATGGTAAGCTATATCGGCTTTCCGCCAGGTATATCGTTTGGTATTGAAGCCAAATAGTTTGATCTTGGTCTCATCTGACCATAACACCTTTTTCCATTTGGCCTCAGAATCTTCAAGGTGCGTTTTGGCAAAGGTCAATCAAGACTTAATATGGCCTTTCTTGAAAATACTTTCCGCTTCTTGATTATGGACTTTACTGTGCTCCTGGGGATCGATAAGGCCTTTGAAGTTTTTTGGTATCCATCTCCTGACTTGTTCCTGTCTACAACTTTATCCCTGAGATCTCTTGACAATGCCTTGCCACCCATAGTTGATTGTTTGCTTTCAGTTGCACTTCCAAGCACTGGAATGCTCTAAGAATAGCTGTTTTTATGCTGAACTAATCAGAATGATTACAATTGATCACAGGTGGAAGCCAGGTAGCATGGTGTGCAATGGAGAAGGTGATTAGTTACACCTGACTGAGTTTACAAGTATTTTTTTAGGAGGGGGGTGATCCCTTAACCATCTCAGTGACTCTGGTTTTTTTCCCCCTGAACTGTTGCTATTATATCTTTCACTTGACTGTTATAAAGTTGTATTGAGTAAATACAGCTGGAGAAATTTTTTTTGTGTGGGTGTCCTCATTTCAGGCTGCAAAGCAACAAAATGTGAATATTTTGAAGGGGGTGATTCTTTTCTATACACATTGTAGATATTTATGGAAGTCTGTACTGGGTAGGCCAAATTTAATTCTTAGATCTTCAAAAGTAAGCATTGCTTGGTATGGAAATAAATGCAAAGTGTTAAAAAAAAAAAAAAAACAAAAAAAAAAAAAACACTTTACTATAACTACTTCCAAAATCCATTTTGACAAATAGTTGAGGTAAGATCATATCAACCACTAAAGAATCTGGTCTGACATGGAACCAGCTAGTAATTTGTTTAAATTCTGCCACCTAAAAGTAGAGTCTCAAACCCTCACTCTTAAATGTCCTCTCAATGAGCTCTGGATACATCATCAGTTTTATGATTCTTAGTTTGTACTCTGATTCTTTTAATTAAAGGCTATAATTTTTACATACTTTAGTAAAATAATTTCACTAAGCTTGCAAATTTGCCCGAAGCAATCGAAGATCAGTAACTCTGACTATGACATAACAGCATTAGAAGTTATAATTTTAACCCAGTATCAATACAAATGTCAAACCAAGTTGTCCACATGTAATTGTTAACATAAGAACCATATTTTTTGTCTGAATGATAAACACATGCAAGCAGGGAACCCATAATTCACAGCACAGACCAAGAAATCTGTACTAGGAATCAATGCAGATTTTTAATGATTAATGTTAATACTGTACATCTCAAGAGTAGTGAGGAAGGACAAGGTGTCTGCAATGAGCACTCCCAAGGGCTAACTTAAATCACTCCTCTAAATCTGGAGCTCCATATATGAGTAAAATGTAAACCCATTCCCTCTGGATAAAAGCTCCTTCTAAGAAAGGAAACAATCATTTTCTACTGAGCCACGGGGGGGAAGCCTCACCTGGCAATTAGGTAGTCCACCTGGAGACGTAGAACCTTCTGGAGAATGAAGCTGTCTCGAATGAGGTAGCGCAAGGCCCGTAGGCCTGCTGCCCGCACCTCTTTGGCTTCATTTAGTAGCGCCAACCGCAGGCTAGAATAAGACAAGACACCTTCCCATTTGAGTGACTGCTGATGTAACCACATGTGGAACTTGATAGACAGAACATTCAAGATGTATTCAAATATTCAGATAAGCCATTATAGACCTAGTCAGTAGCACCTGGTGCTACCACTTAGTGGAGAAGGTCTGCAAAAAAGAGTGTTCTCTCATTCTAGAAAGAAGAAAGGAAAACTGTCCTCAGGTGCTTATAAGATCACTGGCCTATTAAGCCCAAACTGTCAAATGGACAAATGAACTGTCAAGCCCAGGTGACAAAAAGGCAACAATCCACAGAACCTCACATACAAGAACCAAGCTTGCAGATGCTTATTTACTCACCAGATGATGATTTCTTCATATGTAAATCCAAATTTCTCTTCTGAGTGGCCAACACTGCAAAGGAGCTAACAGGCAAAGCTCGGCTCACAAGGATGAAGATGTTCGTGTTGCTTCCAGCACACAGTATTCAACACCCAGAAGATGACTGGTCATATATTAACATGTAATCCTACACATACAGTATCAATAAAATGTGTGACTACACTTTCTAGACACTAGTTTCTGTTCTTGAGACATTCAGTTAAAAAGTCTAGTCAGGAAATCACATGTCTTCCTATCTCTTCTTAGAGGCATAGGACACTGCTTTCACTCTTTGGTTCAATTTGTCCAATAAAAGCATTGTCCATGTTACTCAAGTGTATATACACTTACAACTGGAACTGTATAACAAAGGACTTCAAGTGCTAATAACAGTTTCACCATCACAAGTGGAAAACTTATACCAACTAAAGAAAGGCAAAAAGATGAAAACTAGTGAGTGAGAGACTGATGTCAGCTATACAGTAAAGAGAAGCTGCTTTGGCCCCATATTTCAATGTCACATGACACTGTCCTCCTCCTGTGACCAACTCTTTGTGGGGTGAGGACACAGTGAGATGATTTCCATTGTGATGCCCTAGAGCTCCTCTCTTCCTTTCTCATATAAACACACATGGAAGGAAGAGGAGGTGGGAACTGCAGCCACTACCACAGACTTTTTTCTCTTCTCAGTCACGCTTCCTTTCATCTCCAATCCCAGACAAAACAGTGCCCACACGCATGGCATGGATAAAGATAGCTTAGTACAACTCTAGCTCCCATCGGTGCCATGAATGGAATGAACCAAATATGCATGCGCGCGTACGCACGCACGCACACGCGCACACACACACACACACACACACACACACACACACACACACACACACAGGTAATTGAAGAGCTGTAGGTACTGTTTATGTTTGCAGGAAATACAATTAGCTTTAGTTACGTATTCAGACAATAACAATGTATTAATACAACAGCATTCCTACTTTAGGTTCAACCAATACGTACTACCCCATAAAACAAATGTATTATAATACTGTAGCCCTTAGCAGTATTTACAAAGAGAATACCTTGATAAAGTTGTTCAGGTGTCCCAGCTTTCGCATGTTCGAGACACCCCGCTGCTTGGTGACATTCTGGAGGATCTCACGTAGGTTGTCAGATGCTTCTATGAAGGAACAGATCAAAAGAAAGGGTCACAGAATCCAGCAGTTGGGCAGACAACTGGACCGCCTCAGACAAAAGATTGCTGGATGCTCAAGTAAAAGATCAAAAGTACCCCACCAACTAAGCATAACAGAAATTTAAGATCATTCATTTGCCAGAGGAATCTAATAAGTGATGCAAAGGAGTCTTAGGGGTGGGGGGCAGGGGGAGCAAACAACACTTGCCACAGCAAGCAGTCACTCAAGACATGCTCCACTGAGATACGTTATTTTTAACATGGATGGAATAAAGTACAATTTGTTCCATTTCCATTTGTTCCATATGGCCTATATACAGGGAAACACCAAGGCTCCATCTTTATCTGCCAATCATAAGTGAAGTACTTGCAGATGTGGGGGCCAGGCCAGTCAGAATGGTCAGCAACTTTATGAAGTAATTTTTTAAGTATACAAACACAAAACCTTTAGGGTGTATGTTCATTTCATTGCACTCCATTATCATTAACTGCTAGTCTATCGCAAGGCCACAGAGGTCTGGCCATATACTGGAAGCATACCACATGCACAGGTTATGGGCAATTTAGAGTCACCAAATCACCTGACATAAACCTTTTAACTGTGGGAAGAAACCCATACAAGGCACAATAAGAACATACAAGCGCAACAAGATAGCCCAAGCTGGATTTAAACCCACATCCAAACGTGCAGAACGGCATTGTAAGGGTACCAGCACTACCCTCTACATTACCATACCAATCCCTTTCTTAAAAAATAAAACAATTTGTTAAAAAGACCCAGCTGTGTTAATGTTACCAGAGGATAAAAAATATGTAAGAACATATAAAAAAATATATATAAAATCTTAGTATATAAAATATAAGAAGAAACCTTTCGTCAATACTAGCCCTACATGTGATGCCTTAGCTGCTGAAGAGAACTGGCCAAGCAGGGCAGAGACAGCAGACCAAACCTGTACTGACCATGTACACAAAGTAGGTCAAAGGTGTTCCAACAGTCTAAGACCTGCCAAAAAGCCATGGTAAAATACTGTACAGAGGGATAGATGAGGTTAGCTAACCCTCAACTAGCCTGCAACCATCAGGAAAGCAACTCTGTTAAAATGGTCAGGCTTGCAAAGTAAACAAATTCATTTCATACTCATGAACCAAAGAAGATGGTTCTTTCACTCACACCCACACATAATGATCTGTGCACTGAAAGGATGACAGCAGCAAACCCAACAGTTATCGACTGGGAGTCATCGTTGAAAAATCCACTCCACCAAAGCATGATGGAAGATGGAGAGAGATTACTTGTGTTGGCAGGGTTTCACAATTACACCCCATGATGTTCCTTGTGATAGGGATAGCAGGGATGGAGCTGGCAGTACTCGCCAGTCTGCAGAGGAATGTTTTTTTTTCTCTGTCATTGTGCTGTGCATTTATATACATGCTTGGCAAAATCAGTACAGGAGGAGAGAAGTAACTGACATCCTCCTTTAACCAGTTCATGTCTAACCAACAAGCAACCCTTCCTGCTCGAGAGCTCTAGGCAGACCTGTCACTCTCTTTATTCACCACAGCTGAAATGAGGCCGATGAGAAGATGGAAGAAAAAGGACACACCTCCCAGCAGCACCTAACTCCTTAATAAAAAAAAACCCAATGCTAACCCATCGAACAGTAAGCAACGATTGCAAAAAAGGAAACACAGAGCATAAGGCAAAGTACACCCTAGAGGGGTTGCAAGTCACACACACTATTGGTAATTTAGAGTCACTAATTCACCTGAAATGCATGTCTTTGGACTGTGAGAAGAAACTGGAGCACCTAGAGGAAATCCACACACACGGGAAGAAGATGCCAGGTGCCATGAGGCATCAGTGCTACCTACAGCTCAAGTACACTGACCCACAACTGCAACATACAGTCATTTTGTTTTTGAACAAATCTTCCACACAACTACATAAACCAAAAAATTTGAGACAAACTCCTTTTATGTTATATAAAAAAAAAAAAAACACAAGATGTTAATTGTATTTATAAATACACATACAACAGGATGCAGTCTCACAGGGAACTGTAAAAGGGTTCTTGAAACACATTGCAATATCACAGTTTTATATAATAATATGTACAATAATAAAAGACAAGGGCAACATATCTGAATGCTATATTAAGGCAGATCCATAAAAAGTGGCAGAAAGAATAATAACTGTCAATAGCGATGAAGACACTGAAATATGACAGAGATACACCGATCATAGGCACATGTTTACATACTTAAGATAGTGTTGTCTGTGGCAGCAGATGCACAAAGATGGCACTGAACAGAGCACTGAGTCGTGAAGTTTAATAAAGCCCCAGGGTATGAAGCTCTATTTCCACCATCATAAGACCACAAAGCAAAGACATACATCACTGTGTATTCCATAAAGTAAACAGTAGGTTGTGTCTTTGTACAAGTGCATCTGTCACTCATAACCTAAAGGTTGCTTGTTCCAAGTTCCAGGAGGCTCCCTTCCGCTATGGCAAAATTTGAATTACCGCAGGAAAATAACCTGCTGTATAAACTGGTACATTTGACTATGACCGTCAGCTAAGAAATAAAACTAATAATAATGAAAAAAAGTCAGTTTTGTTATTAGTTGGAAATATGATCTCATGCATACACAACCTTAAAATGGGAAAAACTTATGAACAGCTCGAATTGTTATATTATAATTTTAAAAACTTGACTTTATAAGAACTCTAATTCACATAAAAAGTCATATTCAGCAGGACAGCAATTAGAATCTGTATTTAATGTACTGATTCTAATATTAAGAGACACTATTGCAAAAAAGGAAACACAAGAGCATAAGGCAAAGTACACCCTATTTGAGCCAGGTCACATAGAAAAGTCCACGAATCAGGGGTGTCAATCTTGTCAATTATTATAGGTATAAAAATAATATCAGCAGCTGAAGGGTTATAAACAGGCTTGTCTGAATACTGTTGGACTTGAATTGCATCACTGAAAAAATATAAAATTATATGTATCGTATACAATGTAAATTATTATAGGATTAGCATAATCTAAAAAGAGCATGAGAGCTACAAGATAGTTTTAAAAAACTAATTTAAAAACCCAACAAAGGAAATTAAAATGCTCTGGTTGTGGTGTTACCCATCCTCTTACACAAAGATCACTGTAAATCAAAGTAAATCACATTTGCTGTCAAAAACCAGTTCTCAGCTGTATTACTACTGTTATTAACATATATTTATTCTTTCTCAAAGACGGGGTACAATGTTACACAACCAACTGTAAGCTGATATATGCATTTATACAGCAGGGTATTCTTACCACAGTTCTATGGTAGTAATTCGTGGTAAGAATCCTGAATAAATGGAGTAAATGTCGTACCCACACCAGGCTAGAGTGTAAATATTGCTATTACTATTCATGTAAATAACTATTAATGTGTTAGCAGTACCAGCCAGTGCGTTCGTCTCTCAATCCGAACACGGAGCCCGTTTCCCCGCAGACTCCACACTGCAGCCCCAGGGTGGAGCACCGAGGACCGCGACACAGGGCAAGGGAGGGGGCGGATGGTATTTTTAGCAGTGTTGTGTCAGTAGTCTTGGACATTTTTTATTATTTTCATCACCCGAGGATTGGGGCGCGGCGGAGTGCTTAGGCGTCGCCCTGCTTAGCAGGAGACAGACACCGCGGGAGGCGAACAACACGTCGCAGCGGCCCTCAGCGCCCCCGCCCCCGCCGCAAGAAGCCTCCAGCCGCTCGAACCCCGGCTGGCCCGGCCCGGCCCTCCGCTGCGGTTCCGCGCTCCTCCGGACGTGGCGCTCAGCGTGTGATGGCTTTCACACAGCCCTTCTGCTGTCCGTATACCCGCCCGCCGCCCCAGTTAACAACCCTGCCGACTAGACCCCGAGAGCCACAGATCTGCAGACGTTCCGGCCCCCCACAGCCGCAGAACCCCGGACCGCCGAGCCGACGCGTCTCCGCCCTGATGAGCGGCCGATCAGGCAGCGGAACCACAGCGAGCTCTTGAAAACAACCCGGAGCATCCGTTGGCCGCGTCCGTATGAAGAGCCCGCAGAACTCAAGTGGGTATGAATAAACCCCCGGTTCGGGGTGCTGCCCCTTGTTCCTCCCACGCACAATCACAGCAGTGTATTAAACAAGAATCAGATTCAATAAAGAGCACCAAACCGCCACTCTGTGCTCCGTCCCCCGTTCCTCACCTCTGCTCAGATCGAGCGGTACGTTCTCCTCCCCGCTGTCATTCCGACCTGTCAAAACAGAAAGACGGCTCTCTCAGTAATCGCGAAAAGCGGCGCCATCCCACAGCCGCCAGCACAGCGGGCACCCGCCCGCGGTCGGACACTGCCCAGCCGCCCGAATACGAGCTCCCGGCTCACCTCGCATCCGAAGACTCCTGATCGGACGGCCGCGGATGCTGCCCGCCATGTTTCCAGGGACGTTCACAACACCGGAAACAACGGGAAATATCGCGAGAAAAATAGCGTCGCCGGAGGTCACAGACGACCCGCGGGAGACGGCGCTCGAGACGCGCGAGCTCGTGGGCTGAGCCCTGTTTTCCCTGGAGCGGCGGAGTCTGGCAGTGTTTAGTGAGATGGTTTGAATCCTTTTTCTCTTTTTAACCCGTTTCTTAGCCTTTGCGAACTTATAGTAATAAACCCATCTAAAAATTAAATAGCACATGTACAACAAGCACGTTAACAGAACAGTAATTCAATACGGAAGGCGCTGAATTCATCCGAAAACAACAGTATAAGCGAAGTGCTGCAAGGTACTGTGCTGAATAAGCACTTAAACACACGTTTAGTTTATTTAGTTTAGTTTCACATTCTCCGCCTCATTCTGGCTTTTACACCTTGACGTTTTCATTTCACTGCTTATGCAACTTGTCTGTACATCTTTACTTTATGTAATACTAAAGGATGTTGTTTTTGCTACACACATGTTGCAGTGCATCTGGACCCACTATCCTGGATTTTAAGTATTTGGGAACAACAACCTGAGTCAGCCTGACACCCCCTGGCCCCAGTCAGTATGAAGTGCTTTGAGAGACTGTTCATGTCACACACATACTGGAAACTGTCCACATTAGACCAACTGAGGATGAGTGGATCCTTCATCGACTGAGGAAGCCATCGCCCCTGCAGTACATGTGGCCCTGACCCAGCTGGAGAGTAAAGCCTGTTACGCCAGAATGCTGTTCATTGTGTTCTGCTCCGCATTCAGCGCCATCGTCCTCCAGCAGCTGCTCAATAATCTGTCCTCATTGGGTCTAAACACTCTTCTGTGCAACTGGATCCTGTACTTCCTGATCAACAGACCACAGGCCATGAGGATCCGTGGCAACGCCTCCCACGCCAACGTCTTGAACGCAGGCGCTTCACAAGGCTTGCTTGCCTTCTTAACCCACGATGGTGTTTCAAAATACAACAGCAACTACATCAACAAGTAAGCTGATAACACCACAGTTGTGGACCTCATCACCAACAACAATGAGTCAGCCTGCAGAGGGGAAGTGGTGCAGCTTGTAGCGTGGTGCAACAACAACAGTCTGACTCAGTGTCAATAAGACCAAGAAGATGATTGTTGTGTGCAGATGGATTTGAGCTGCTCATATTTCTCTGGAGCAGGAGAGCAGGTGGACAGCTTCAAACTTAATTTTTTTGCGTTATGTGGTGTATATGGTTTTACTCAAGGGTACCCCTATAGGTGTGGATTGGAACTGCATATAAATAGTAGTTTACAGAATTGTTGGTAACTGTTCAGCAAAAGCTTTTGTGTGTGTTGCTGGCGGGTTTGCCACAGTCCCTGCGAGTAATAATAAAAAAGTGGGCTTAGGCGTTAGCTAAAAGAGGAAGCTTTCCACATTCCCTCCTGGCTTCAGTTTCTCGCCTCTGCATTGTGTGGAATCTGTAATTGTGACTTCCTTCTCTCCATCGAGGCACAAGGCCAAGCCTACTATAGGTTGATTCTATGAATAAATTTGCTGCACAATGTTTTGATGGGTTGATGGGGGGGATAAAATTCCTTAGGTACACCACTGCCCACTGCTTATCTTTCCAGATTCATGGCCATCTACTGTAGATGTTCCCTCTGCAGCCTCAGTAAACACCTTCAAAGCCTTCCTGTTCAGACTGCCAGTGATATCAAACATGTAGGCCCTATAAACAGGCTTCTCCACAAAGCTTCTACACACACCTTTTCCTCCAGCCTTTTAGGCAGTGCTGCTCCCCTATTTTTGGCAAATATTTTAAACTTGCAGAATGCTGATTCTGACCTACACCACATACAGAAATAACTGGGTTAAGCTAACTGGAAAATCAAGGATTGTCACAGTCAAATCTGATGTCAGCTTCATTAAAAGTCTTTAATATTGTTAAAAAAAAATAATACAATTAGATAAAGATTAAACATGTTGGTATCCACTACACACCAGTTTGTCACTTTTTTCTATTTGCTCTTTTTTCAACCGTAACTTTCACAGATCAAATTATTTAAATTTTAGACTTATAGTTATCAAATTCCATTTGCAGCCTCGATGACGCAACTCGTGCTTTGCGTTTACAGTGTGCTTTAACATTTTTTTAAAATGTTATTTCTGTTTTATTTCTCAATGTTCAGACTGAAATGAGTTTGGCAAGACTCCGTGATCCGAGCATTGTGGACAGTGCCACTCAGTGGACGCGGGCGGTATTGCAATCAATGCCATTTAAGCGCCAGTAAGGACACTTTTCACTTCATTCGTTGCCTCTATTACAGCGGCACAATAAATTCAAAAATAAATCTAATTAAATATGAAGATCCTGAAGACAAACTCATGTATAATTTCGCCCATCTGCCTATTTTAATAATCACGAATGAGAATCTATAAAGCAAACAATGAAATGCCTACCTATCTCAGGAAGCAGACATAAGCACACCTTCATAAGCATAAATGCAGACCAAAATAAGTTTATTTCAACAAAAACATTTCAGATCACTAGGTTAAACTTTCCAAATCAAAGCTAAGCAAAAGTATAAATATTTGATTCCAGCGGCTTTGGATGCTATATAATAAACTGTTCTGCCTCATAAATCCTGAGTACCATTTCTCAACTAAATAACAGATTCTTTCTTTGCCCCTAAATTCTGGAATATAAAGTATTTAACAGGAATTCTGTTTTCTATCCACATTCATAGTTTTGGCTAAAAGCAAAGCAAGTCTTGTTTTTTGCTATATCTTATTGTTCACCCCATTTCTCCTCAAATCCAGTAAACTGCCTTAGCATAATATATCCATATCTAACAGTATATCAAACAACAATAGCAGTAACAAGAAGATAATTCAATTGCAAGATGTGTTCAAAATCAAAGGAGCTCCCACTCAGTTTTCATAGATGCAGCCTGCAAAACACAAAGAACATAAATATAACCTTTAATTCCACTGTTAACATATTGAGTGACGCACTGAGTTACAATGCTTGAAATATTTTAGTTGGAACTCTACCTACTGAGGTAACACCAGCAGTACTTTAATAATTCTCTGCATTATTGTTACACAGTCTGACATGTTTTAAATTAGTAACCTCCAATTTGTGCACTGCAATTGTTACAAACCCATCTGCGTGTAATTTTTATGTATCTACGTATTGTGCTCTATGCCTCTCCTCTTGATCAGGTGATCCTCAATGTTGCAGACAAAAGTTTGTCACGTACCTTCAGTTACATCATTGTAAACCTTGTTATTCCTGTTTGGCACAAAATTAACATTTTCCTGTTACAAAAAAAGTTTCTCCATCTATTTAGATCAGACTTATTAGAGTTCCTTTATATATAAAATATACATTATCCTTATGACCTTGAAAACAAAATTAACAAACACCATAAATATAATAAGTCATCAAGTACATTAGCAAATGGAACAGTAAAATTATATATGGGCTAAATTGAATTTGTTATTTACAGGAATCATAAAATCAGCAAATAGAGTATTTCAAATAGCTTTGCTTCCAAACCCAAATATCTAACATTACCAGTAGAAATCCTGTGAAATAAAAATGTACTTTTCATTTTTAAATTATATTTAATATTTTTCCATTTCAAAATATAGTTGTCCTTTATCAGGCTAACAACTAAGCAGAGATATATAGACAGAAG
Source organism: Heterotis niloticus (assembly GCA_018136845.1). Lineage (NCBI taxonomy): Eukaryota > Metazoa > Chordata > Actinopteri > Osteoglossiformes > Osteoglossidae > Heterotis > Heterotis niloticus. Next base: position 37,102,530 of record CM030889.1, on the reverse strand, counting down.
GAAATATATGTTCTGTTTTGATTTAAAAAACTAAAATACAGAAAAGACAAGCAGGATAATATATAAAACTGAAGAAATTAAACTCACATGGGCACAATGTTACTTGTTGATACATAGCCAACTAGAAACATAGAGAGAAGAAAAAAAATGAAAACTTTGCATTTGAGTTTCATTGTACCTATTATTATTTTCACTAATACACTAAATGGCCAAAAGTGTGTGGACACCTGAGCATCACAGCCATAGCATGTGCTTGTTGAACATCCCACACTTTTTGCCATGAAGTGTATGTTTCACTAATACACTGCCAGCCAAAAAAAGTCAACACATGGATTTAACTTAGTGTTACAATCTGGGGTTTCTTCAGTTGGTCAGGTCTAGGTTCAGCAATGTTATGTACCCAAAAAACAAGGTCACCTGACTACCTGAATATACTGAATGAGCAGGTTTTTCCATCAATGGATTTTTTTATTCATATTCCAAGATGACAATGCCAGGATTCATTGGGCTCAAATTGTGAAAGAGTGCTTCAGGGAGCATCAGACATCATTTTCACACATGGATTGGCCACCGCAGAGTCCAGACCTTAACCCCATTGAGAATCTTTGGGATGTGCTGGAGAAGACTTTACGTGGCAGTCCGACTCTGCCATCAATACAAGATCTTGGCAAAAAATTAATGCAACTCTGGATGGAAATAAATGTTGTGACATTGCATAAGCTTATCGAAACGATGCCACGGCAAATGCGTGCTGTAATCAAAGCTAAAGGTGGCCCAATGAAATATTAGTGTGTGTGACTTTTTTTTGGCCAGACAGTGTATATTGTTACCATGATACCAGTTTACAATTGAAACATTCTTGGCTATTTCGACACATTTAATTTTAGATGGCCTTGTAGTCAGAACAAATAATACTCTATATATTTTATTTCAAATCAGGTACTGTTAGTGCCGGCGTAACTCACACTTCCCGTCCTGATTCCGACCTATGAGCTTGTTGTCTAAAGGTCGTACGATGACATCTATTATGGTCCCTGGTTTCAGTGGGAGGTCCTTATCGCCCCATTTCTTACAGGTCAGAACAGGAATAACAGCCACCTGGTAGAGAACCTGGATTGTGCCTTCAAACTGTTATGAGTAGAGAGCAGAGAATATTGGTACAGTATTAGTGTGCAGGATGCAAATGTATATTTATTGTTGAACTACTGAGGCAGGCATTTAAAGGGAATTACTATGGTAAAAATATCAATCATCTCCAGATTTTACTGCCTGTTCAGTACCACCATGCCTGGTTCACTGCATTTGGGGAGGCTGATTATTCATACCACACAAGCCATGAAAACCACATGAAAACTCAGCACACTTTAAATTTCTTCCTGAACTCCTTTTCTTCCTTCTCCCAGTTCTTCTGTTTTTTGGCATCCTCTACTTCATGGCTGCCTTTGGGCTTCCTCACCAGGGCTCTGGGAGGGCAAAGACTTAGTGATACCACAGCAGGTTTACATTTAAAGCAAGGCATTGTGTAAAAATATACAGAGAGCAAGGCAGACTCCAGCAGTGTGTGTTGATGTGTGTGGGAGTGAAAAATGTGTCCATTCTTGCACCAATCCAAGCAAACAAGCCTCCCTGGTAATGGGAGTAGGTCATAGAAAGTCTGGGGAGACTGCGTCATTGTACAAATTATTATCTTTATTTAAGACCTTTTTTGATTAAGGTACAGCAAAAATGAGACTGCTATGCAATAATATTAGTATTAGAAAGTATTATTAGCCCAAAATATAGCAGAGTGATCTTGAAAGAGGCTAAGGTGAGAGAGCTTCTCACCTTTGCCTCCTCCTTCCATCCCTAGTCTGATATAAGAGTATAGCTGCCCATGTCTCTGTCAGACACTGTGCTGGCAGAGGTGCTGTGTTGCATTTCTAAAGAATGTTTGATCCCTGTTCCTGCTGTAGGATGCTTGAGCAAAGCACTTACTCTCAACTACTCCAGTAAGTTACCCAGCTGTATAAATGGGTAAATTACTAAGCAGCTTAACATTTCAGGTTGCATTGAAGAAAAGCATTGATTAAATGTTAAATAATAATAGTTACAGTATAGAGTCTGCAGTTTCAGTGGGGATATTGAATTTAGCCAATTTAGCCAAGGTTTGTGAATGGCTTATACTGTCTGTTTAAAACAAAGTAAGGAAGCACATACTGTGGTTCTGTTATGGAAGAAGCACAGGGCCTGTGAAAGACAGAGTGAATAAAATACTTCTTGTACAACCAAGTAACGGCAAAAATGTTATTATCAAAAATAATAAGTCTGTTGTATGAAAAAGAGTACACTGTATAATGTCTTAAGGCCCAGTATATGTTTTTCTCTGGACAGGACCCTGTTATATAAAGGCTGAGTGTACTTAGCAGACGGTGAACACTGACATCTTCAGCATCTTCCACTGAAATCAAGTTAAGCTCTCTTACCTTAACATTTCTCTATCCTGATGCATAACAATTTCCTGATTCTGCAAGAAAGCATAGGAGAAGAAAAATCATAATCTGAAAATTTTACCTCCAATGCCAACTGATTATCTTTTTCACTGCGTGGAAATGAACATGAGGCAAACAGGAATTTTATCACTAATCTACATGCAATGCTCAGTCTCTGTTCCTGTATGAGAAAATTGAAATTCCTACAATAAGTTTGTATGGTTAATATATAATAAACACACATGCCATTATTCAGTCTCTTCATATCCAGTTTTTCCACTTGTGTGCAAATATTAATACTGTTTATCTTTAACCAGTGGGGATTATAATTATTCAATAATTTAAATGTGACATACATCCTTTGTCTTCTTCAAGCCAATCCATGCACTACTGTAGTAATTTTATTTTTATATTTTTTAAAAATTCCATTTTAATGTTTTAAAAACGTTTTCTATTATGATATTCAGATATCATTTATCATTATGATTTTGGGTGAACTTGGGATGGGTTTGGAACAAATTAGATTTTTTTCACAAAATCTAATCTAAAGCTGAATAAATAACCAACCTAAAAGTTTCAGGTTAGTTGCATGGGTACTCATTCTGATGCATTACATACTTCGTAACTGAAATGTCGAGAAAACCAACCATGGAACCACTATGATCACTATGACATAGCTGACAGAAACAGGGGACTTTCTTCTTTTAAAAAGTTTTGACTTTTGCTGTCATCTTTCCTTTTCCACTTGCAGTGAATTATCTTACCATACTATGATGCTATTGCTAATGATCATACCTCATACACCATGTCTGGACAATCTGTGGAAGAGCAAGACAAGACATGAGGAGTCACTCTTAAAGTTGCTGTTCTTCCTGTTTATAATTCTGAAAATTTGCATGGAATAATACAAAATTTTATAACTGCAGCATCTAGTACAGTAAACTAAAATAACATTAAAGAGGCAAAACTCATGCTGGACATACTGGGTGGCGAAAAGAGAACCATGCAGAGGGTATGGCCCAGGGGGGGGGGGTTATCGGACAAATCAGTTTCTGTTATATACAAAAGAATGGTTCAGTTCATTATTCATCTGGCTGGACAAGGCCTTCACAGGTTGGTCTTTAAGTTCCTGTGGACCAAAGTTTTGCCAACCATTTTTCCCTTAAGGGACTCTTTATTTCAGCCTTTCAAATGCAGTTCCTTTGCCTCATTCCTCTCAAATTCACAAGGGTATGCTGGAAAGTGTCACCTGCAGGGTCCGGTAGGAATGCTAGATCCATGACTCCAACATCATTGTAGCTGTTTTCACCATGTGGCTCAGCGCTAGGTGCAAAATGACACAAAAACTGGTAAATGAGTTTCAGAACAGTCTTTTCCACTCCACACAAGCTACTACAAAGTTAAATGCAACTGCACTGAGTAAATGTCATGCATTCGTATTTTATACCATTAATTATTTTTATATATTTCTTTGATTGTTCTTCTGGATATTTTTTTTAATCTTTTATGTTAAATGCTCTAAGGTAAACATGTTTACATAGTTTGCTTAGTAGATGATTTCAACTAAAGGCATGAAAAATGGGCAGAGGATTTTTTACACATGGTGCAGCAGGTAATAGTGATTAGAACCACTGCCATGCATTCTAAGGACCTTGGTTCGAGTCTGGGGTGAAGCTGTAGTGCCCTTGAGCAAGGTATTTACACTACATTGCTAAATAAATAACTAACATCTTCCTTCTTCGCCAATCCACAGTAATTACTCCACCTAAGGCTAGCATACTTGTTTCCGTTCTGTTCTAGTGGGCAGTAACTCTTGGTCTGAAAGTTTATCTTCTGCTTCTTTTGGCCACTCCTGTTAGGGGCCACCACAGCAGATCAGTTGTTTCCACTTCTTCCTGTCCTCTGCGTCTTTCTCCGTCGCACCCACCACTTGCATGTCCTCCTTCACCACATCCATAAATCTCCTCTTAGGCCTTCCTCTCTTCCTCTTGCCTGGCAGCTCCATCCCTAGCATCCTTCTCCCAATATATCCAGAATCTCTCCTCTGCACCTGTCCAAACCAACGCAATCTCGCCTCTCTGACTTTGTCTCCAAACCGTCTAACCTGGGCTGACCCTCTAATATACTCATTTCTAATCCTGTCCATCCTCGTCACACCCAATGCAAATCTTAACATGAAAGTTTATAAAGTACAAAAACAGTATGTGGGGGTGGCCACTGAGTTCACTACTAATGTGATGATATATAGCTGGAGGCCTTTACTTCCTTTGAGAAGCAGACTAAGGCTGTGAAGACTAATTTACTCTGTCGCCTACACCACCTGCTGCCCACAGCAAACACACATAGAGTTACCATAGAACTGCTAGAATGGCTGTGTTTACATGGGTACGATGGTGAGGCTGTCATTCACCTCCTTGCAGGTGCTTGAGAAGAGATACTGGGTGTCACTGGAGGCATTTTATGAAGGCCATGGGAAAAGTGTGGGATGACAGAACACCCCCATCTCTGCTGAGGATCTGTAAAAAGGAATCCCACAAACATGAATACAAATAATTACGTGTATACCCCATCTTCATTCTTACCTATTCTTTTAACAGCTTAGTTCTATTTGTTTGTTTCCTCACAGAACCAACTCTAGAGCCTTTTTTAAAACTTTGCCCTTTTCCTCAATCACCTCAAATGAAAAATAAAATGTGAAAAGGGAACTAGAGTGGTAGCAGAGGAAGCACTGGCTGTGTTTTAGAGTCAGCTGGCTGCAGGGCAGAGATAACCATCTGCATTACACTGCGTTAGTTACATTTCATAGAAATGCTACTCAGCACCACTAAATCTGTGATTTGGTCCTTCACCCCAAATCCAGGTTAGTGTATAACCAAAGGACCCCTAGAGTTTTGGGTCAACCATGAAAGAAACCACATTATAAAAACATTAATATAAACATATCCTACCATCATACATTCAGGCGTTTATACAATTTAATATGTATGTAGGGCCCTTAAATCATACAATTAAAATGCAACTCGGATACAACAAGCATACAATTACTAGATAACTAATACGGTATGACTAACATACAGTGTATACACACACACACACACACACACACACACACACACACACACACACAAACAGTCATGCCCTCATATCCACTGATTCAGTATCCACAGCTTCAGTTACAGCTTCGGTTTACCGCGGCCCAAAAAAAATAAATAAAAAAAATAAAGAAATAAATGGTTCCTAAGTTTCAAAACGTGCGCCAAGCGAGAACAGGCCCTAACATGGTGAAATCCAGGAGCCCAAATGTGTCCAGTACTTGACTAATCTTCCTTTGTCTCCGTACCCGTGCTTCCCCACAGAACTTCTGCCTCCATTCTGCCTCTAGCGTTCTCGCTGTTCACATTAATATATAGCATTCAGTATCGTCAACATATAAACATATAACTGTTCCATAAGGTAATAAGATCCTGCAGTCTGCTGCTCAGTGGATGCCAGTTCATTAATCTCTATTCAAATTCATACAGATGTGGGCAAAGGTATTGATACCCTTCCTCTTTTTTCCAAAAACTGACAATTTTCTAAGTTGACATAAGTTGAAACTGAGAAAACTACCGTATTTGCCAACCATCATTCTTTGTTTCACATTTAAACTTTGTTTTTGATTTATGACTTAACATTTTTTTTTAAATCATAAAAAATAAAAAAGGCATTGACAAAAATTTTGGGACAACACACTTGGAAATAATCACTTGGTCATGGGTACAATCCCAGCTACAAACGATTCAACTTATGATCTGGCTGTTGGCCCCTACCCTGGCTGTAATTTGAGGACAATATGTAAATGTTTATAACTTATATGATAAACTACAAGGGATTTGTGCTTTAGAACATAGTTAACAAAGTGAGATCATTGAAACTGAACCTGGTCATAAGTTGAGGACCATGTGTACAGCGATTTTTGGAGCTGAAAAATGTGAAAAATGTAAAAAATTAGGATAGGGTATACTTACTGTTGTTCCCAAATCCTTTGACCACTGTGAACTTTTCAAGGTTGACCCTTGGTGGTCTGTTTGGCTTTGGAGGCGGGTTGGCAAACAAAGAGGTGTATGATAGGGGTTTTTTCTTGACCGCAGATGGATTATCCATGGGCCCCTGGGTGCCAGGCTCACTAGTCTTTCCTGTCAGTTCAGTTGTTTGTACTGTAAAACTGGGATTCTTGGTAAATGGAGGCTTTGGGGGACTTGAAACAAGGGCCACTTTGTTTGGTTGGTTGGTTTGCCTGTTGCAGCTTTCACTGTCAACATCTTTGCTGAATTTTGTGAAGTGCTTCCGAGATTGCCCCAGCTGTATCTCAGCTGTAACAACTGAACTTCTCATTTTGGAGCTGGGGGTTATTTTAAGGGGATCAGCAGAGTTACTGGCCTCATCCTCTGGACTTTTTGATCTTTGTACAAACAAATTGAGCTTGCATACTGCTGATGGTAGTTTAGATGGCACAACAGCAGCCAAAGCCTTCTCCAGTGAAAGTTTTTGAAATTGGGATCCAGGTTTTGGGCACAGGGGATTATGTTTTAATACAGGGTTGGCTTGTTCATGGGCCTTAACAAAACTGCTTGCTAGATGGCTCTCCAGGGTTGTTTTCTTATCCTTGATGGAGGGTATAACCACTTCTGAGCCAGGTGCTCCAATGAGGCGTGACATGATCACTATCCTTCCACCTATAAACAGAACAAAGAGGCTGATGATGAAAGACAAAAAGAGGTGTCCACAGAGATGTTCAAATGTCCTAATAAGTAAACTACCACTACTTGGCAGATATATCTATTCACATATTACCACAAACATGTCTAAATAAAGCAGGAAAGGAGCTTCTTCTCTAAACTGTGGCCACAAAGGTGGAAGTATAAAATTGTCTAGAATGTGTTTGTATGCTACATGGGTGCAGCTGAAACAATTCAACTCAGTTATTAAAAGGGGGATCCACATACTTTTAGCAACACAGTGCAACATAGTGACGAGGAGTTGGACATGAACTTAGATGAGCTTGGTTTCTTGAAGCGCAAAGTCTGAGAATACAAGTGTACTCTCTGTAGTTGTGGTCGTAAAAGTTGCAGTAGTTTCCGGAGTAAAATACAGTACCAGTTGGACTTGACTGGGTTCAATGGATATGGAAGCATACTGGATTTTTGTGATCTGTTAGGACAATAATGAGTGAGTCGCTCGCTCCAGCTAATGCCTCCATTCCTCAAGGACTAGTTTTATTGTCAATAATTCCCTACCATGTCCAACATCATAATTGCGTTCAGTCAGTCAGTTTCCATGAAAAGTATACCCAAAGATATAGATAAGGCAGATTTCCCTGGCATTGGAATACAACTGCCCCAACTCCTGCCTCAGATAAATCTAGTTCAGCAGTAAAGGACAGGGTACTGTCTGGATGTTTTTCATATTGAAGTAGTGGTGAAATAGACTATCAAACCCTCAAAACCTACACTTGCTTCCGTTGTCCAGGAGAGTCATACTCTGTGTCCCAAAGTAAGCAGGGCAGCCATATTCCTAATAAAATTTTGGTAAAAAACTGGAGAAGTTCAAGAAAGTATCGCAGCTCTGACTGACTACAGTAGAGGCCAGTTAAGCGATATGTTACACAGTTGTGCTCTGTACAGTGATCCAAATGCACTGATGTGAAACACTGGTATGAACTCCTCATCATGCTGTAGAGAACAGTAACATAGCATTTAACAACAAAAACTTCTTGAAGCTGCAACACTGACCATTAACGGTTACCATGAATTTCTACAGTACGTATCCCACACAGCTAAACAAACAAATGTATAAATCCATTCTGAGATGTGAATGAGTGATCCAGTCAAGCTAAGCAAAACTAAAACGTCACAAAAGTACCTGCTACCCTATTCCTTACACGTTTAATCTACTGCATTATTAAATTATAATAATCAATAATACAAAATAAATTTCACTAGATATCATTCTACAAAATATGGCAAATAAGTAATTGCTTAGAGACTAAAATTATTCAGGTCTTACTTTTAAATTAATATTTTATGTGTTAATACTGCAAGACTTTTTTAACAAATGTAACCAATATGCAATACAATTTTATAGAAAATATAAAAAATATAAAATACTTTTAATAGAAATCTCCCAGTAATGACAGTTGCATGAATATAAATCATCTAATGCTGCTGAAATTAAAACAGCTGTCTGTTTCAATGGCACAAGCAAAGCAGAGTTTTGTTCATACCGCTGATAAAATGCATTATTTCAGTTAGCATCATCTAGTGAATAAAGAAAAAATATCACTTACTTGTTTTAGGAGATTTTATTATATGGTAGACTTTTTGCTTTTGATATACTATTAGCAAAACTGCTGCACAGTAAGACTACTGATGGCTACTCATCTTCACACAGGAAATTACATATATGCACAAGGAAATTAATAAATGCTAAATAGGAAGTGAAACCCAAGCTAAGTGACAATTAGGAGACACCTACCAATGTAATGTTCCTTATACTGTGGTATAAGTTGCTAGTTCATGGACATAGTTTGACTACTTGGAATCTTACACTTTATCAGTTCACACAAAGACCAATTAATATAGCTGAATATTTATAGCATCAGTAAAAGCAGAAAGCATAACATTAAATCAAATGCTCCAAGAATATAAATATACCAGTTAGATCAGTCTGTTAGTCAAATTACATGCAGACAGTGCTGATATTGCAACATATCCCAGCTACCTGCCCCTGACCCACAAAAAATGTAGTTATTTTAATATTATTCAATTTTAAATTAATTCAACCCCCCCCCCCCAATTTTAACATTATTTATTTTGTGCATTACTGGAATGTAAAACTATAAACCAGCAATATTGAAACAAGACTGGCCAATACACAACCGAATACTAATGTTTCACAATGTCGAAGATAAGAGCATCGAGCTGTAAGCATTAAACTGTGGATTGAAAGCTCAGTACTACTCTGCCTTTTTATTACATAGCTCGTCCCTCACACAACTCTGTGGCATGGAGGCTCTTTTAGACAGGAAGTCTTCAATACTCTGGATGATGTCTGAGGTTCTCTGTAGGTTCTCTGCCAGGTTTCTGTCACTGGTGCCCACAGAGGTCACGGCAGGGCTGCGATCAGGAACTGGTTCTTCACCCTCCCTTCTGACAGCGCAGGACCTCAGAAGTCCACTATGCTCCAGCATAACTGAGGCTCTGTGTTAGAGAAAACTTAAAATTCTCCTCTTCTTCTAGGATTTCTTACTTCCAACATTCCCCACTTAGCCCTACTCATGCAAAAAAAAAAAAATCTTACAAGAAAGGATACAATTGAATCTTTTTATCTTCTCAAGTTCTGCATCAACAGACCTATGGTATAAAACACAAGGTTAAAAATATTTTTTAAAAAACTAATTACATATAAACATTCAAGATACATACTGTCAAATATATGAACATTTTTAGGTTTTTTTTTATTGCATTTAACTGACCATTGTCTTTTTCTAAACTTTCAAAAAGTTACAGAGCAAAAATGGCCTGGCTACCCACTTTTCATCATTAGTTAGCTGTGAAAAACACACTCAAACTCCAAAGACAATGCCAAAATGGCTGAGCTAGTATGGGGCAATTTCATTTATCATACTTATTTATTACAGCTAAAATTATAACTTATTATAGCTATAATTACAATTCATGAATATAAATAACTACAACCATGGCTCCCACAGAAGCTTCATAAAGGGAACTATTTATGTATGTATGTATGTATGTATTATCACTTTCAGTTATCATACCCAATGTTTCCAAGACAGAGGGACCCTGATACCCTAGTATTTAGTACATTTGAGGCACATGTGTATTTTTGTAAAAAAATCTCACAAATTATACATGTAGACTATCCATAATTACAAATAACCATAGGGTGACAGTGGTCTGGAGCCTATCCCTGATATACAGAGTGTGAAGCAGGACACATCATAGGTGGGCCATGAGTCCAACAATGGAAAACAATCACATTCACACACACATACTGTATACACAGTCTGAGAAATTTAGTGGTGCCAATCCATCCGATACACCTTTTTCTTTTTACTGTGGGAGGAAACCAACACTCCCAAGAAAGACTTCTGATATTTATTATTTCAGCCAGGTTTAAAAGATTAAGATATTATAATACTAAAAAAATAAAAAATGGATACATTACAGCTGTTGACCAGAGAACGTTTAGAAAATGGCAAAAGAAGATGGTATGGTGGCACAGTGAATAGCCCCAGGATCTCACAGCACCTGGAACATGTGACTAAATCTGGGCTCGAGTCCAGTTCAGTCTGTGTGGAATTTCCATGTTCTCTTCGTGTTTTTTGGTGAGTTTTTTTCCATAATCCAAAGATAAGTGTTTTAGGTGAACTGTTGACCCAGAATTGTGTGTATACATGTGTAAATAAATATAGGGCGTTTAGTGTAGTATATCTTGCTCAGTAAGTCACCTTGGAAAAAGCTGTCATCTAACTATAACATAGTATTAATGTGTACTGTTGTGGAGAAAAAGTTTGCTAAATTCATAAATGTAAATATAAGACTACACAATCTGCAATTGGCACAAATCAAAGGTGCAAAAGAATAAATCCATGAACTGCACTACACTCCAGTGAAACGCAAACACAAAAAGAACACACACAGATTCCCCCCGTGTGCATGAAACCGCTGGTTCTCTTACCAGCTTTGTTCAGGTACACTGGCTTGGAACATATTCTTCATTGTCAGCTCCATCCATCGGCACAACTGTTCTGCAGCTTGCACATGCCTGAAAAAAAAAAAAAAAAGACAGAGAAGTTCCAAGAGGCTCAGTTCATCACTACACTGGGGTAACTTCCTCAACAGACTGGAACCTTCCAGAGCATTTCCTATGCACTGGAAGGTACATATACAAGAAAAAGGGTGAGGCCACTGTACTTATGGTAAGGTCCTGCTGCGCACAACTGGAATAGCTGGCGATGTCCATCAGAGCCAGTTATCCAGCACCAACCACATGGCACATGTGTCCTCTCAGAGTTCTGAATGGGTCCATCTGTCACCTGACAACATCAGTTCAAACTGAACTGGTCAGTACTAACACTGACCAATATACACAGAGCAATGTCTAAGCATGTGTAGTTGCTGCACATTTATTCCTAATTCTTTCCTGACCTGCTTTCAGAAAACATACATTTGAATTACCTTTTATGTCATTAAAAATTCTAAACATCTTCAGAGAGCGCTTGACCTTTGTTCCTCATTATCCATGTACTGAAAGCATTATTGAACCTCTGTACCTGTGGCCCTGTGCTGGTGTTGAAGTTCCATCTCATTTGCAATTTGACCCTGTCCATAAAAGCAACTGTGACACTTCCATCAGAAAAAGCCTTAAGATGACCTACACCAGGGACATGAGTGTCCTGGATCACAACCAATGGTTCTGTATTTATGCTCTCCTAAAAAGAACAAAAGGAAAGAACATTTTTGTTTCATATCACAGACTTAACATGCAATACATACAATGCAAATGTATGGCAGTCATGTGTTGCTGAAATATCAAATTGTCCAACCAGTTTACTGTTAGTCACAGGTACAGTTCATGACCTACATCTCTGGATATAAAGAAATAGGTTAAGAACACAGAAATGGCACAGGATGTGTTCAGCTGAACAAGATTTAATCTGACCCTCTGCAAAAATATGCAAAAAAATGTACATAATGTCCACAGTCCTACCTCCATCTGGCCACAGCAGGAATTGGGGAGTTTCACTGAGTGTTTGCTCTGGTTGTAGCACTTCAGGATCCTGTTAAAATCTCATGTATCAGATTGAGCATATCAATTCATTTTCTCATGCTCTTTGCTCAAGAATACTATAGCTGAGGTGGCAATCTAACCTGGATTCTTCAACTGAAGGGCAGCAGCAATAACAACTATGCTACTCTGTTACTCACTAATCAATCCAATTTGCCTTATTTTTAAATTTACATTAGCATATTTGGAAGATGTCAAGAGTGACCTACAGAAGGTTTTGTGAGTGTTCGTGCAAAGGTGAAGTCAGCAACTGTATGCCTATTAACCTAATTTCCAAAAGCATGTAGCTCACAAAAGTGTTCCAGCTACATTCTGACCACAGTTTTTATAGTAGCAAAATACTGCATCACATGTACTCTATACTGATACATTGCTACTGATACATTTTGCAAAAAGAACAGCACGAACAACTTTCAAAACCAGCTGAGCACAGCTCACCTTGCAGCTTGAGCCAGGACTGAGCCGATGGAGTACAATTGGCCAGGTATGTCTGGAGGGAGGTAGGTCAATAAATATGTTTTCTCCTCGCACTGTATGGAGGGACACCTTATTAATTCCAGCAATTGACAGGATGAACAAAATGCATCAAACTCCTTTGCTTTCAGATAGTTCTTTGACAGGTATGTATACCACTGGTGTGTTTCTCAGCTCAATTTTTTTGCTGTTAAATGAGCATACATCTACTGGGGCAATAAATATGACTGTGATTCTGCTCATACAAACCACTTTTTTTTTTTTAAAAAAAAAAAGCTCTGGCTTTGATAAATACAAAAGAAAAATCAGATGAACAGATGTGGTGTGAATTTAGAGGATTTAAAATATATATTTATAATGGAAATTTATTCTTCCTCTGACATCTGAAACAACCATCATGAAGTTTTCATCCAAGCCAGCAAGGTTACCCTCACAAGGGTCCGAGATTCCGGACGAGAAAATACAACCAGACAGGAGAAAACCTTTGTCTTGAATATTTTTGTAACAATATTTTTCTAATTATACAGCTCAAAGAAATTATTTTAACACTGTGGCCACCCCATTGGCATACCTGTCCAGTGGGACCAATGGTGTGATGGGTAAAGCAGTGTGGCACAGTACGGCTGGAGCGGATGACTGAGCCATCCCCAGGAAAGATTTCCACCATGGTTACAGAAGAACTTATGACTCTGCACAAATTAGAAAATGTCAAGAATAGAGTGAAAAATTGCATGCAATTTCAAGAATCAGTTACAAAAAATAAACAAAACAATATACAGGTGGTCCTCGACTTATGATGGGGTTACATTCCTATAAACCCATCGTGAACTGAAAATATCGTAAATCGAAAATGCATTTAATACACCTAACCTACTGTCACGCCTGTGGCTGCTTCAGCGATGGAACGTAGGCAGTCTCCCAGCCCCCGTCTTCAGACTAAGCATTGAGTGGCTAGGATAGCAACCAATCGTGGATGGGATTTAGTTCGTACCCAGACTTCCTGTCAGTGCTCAGTTTCTGCTGCCCCCTTGGGAACTCTCTTGCAACCACAGTCTTGTTAAGTCCTTGTATTTTGTTTATTTTGAATTATGGCATGTTTATTTTTTGTTTACTGTCAATCACTAATGTTTAGCACTAGCTCCTTGCTAACAGCAACACTGTCGGAAACAACACTCAGTGAAGAGTTAAACAGAACTTAAACTTATTACTGTGGTGTCTTGTAATTGCTTCCAACAACCTACCATAAACACCTACCAAACATCCTAGCCTAGCCTACCCTAAAATTCATTAAGGGCTTTCCACTTTTAAGCTGTTTTCAGAAGACACAGACACAGATTGGAATTTCGTAGACATCATGGATGCACAAAACACAAAATAGATATGTGTGGGTGATCCAAAAAAAATGCTGACAACACAGAACACTGCACAGTATCAGTTGTATGCACTAGCTACTGCTTGGCAGTCTGGAAGATGCAGTTCACAGATGATGCCCAGCATCATGAGAGAGTATCGTACCATATATCACTTGCCCAGGGAAGGGGGGAAAAAAAAAAATTCTAAATTCAAAGTATAGTTTCTATGGAATGTATATCGCTATCGCACCATTGTAAAGTTGAAAAATTCTAAGTCAGACCATCCTAAGTCGAACACCATCTGTATTATGAAACAGTTTATTAAAAATAGTGCAGGAACGCAAAATGATTTGCAGTATTTATCAACACAATTTTTTGACCTGAGAAAGGAGGGATGGCAGAAGCTGACGTACCGGTATAACACACCCTGGCTCCACATAACCCTGGGCAGTTCACCAAAGCGCTCATACTCTGGCTCTTCCTGGTGGGGTGAATTTCTGAATCGCCACCTTCACAGAGATGCAGGTAACATTAAAGTTCCCCAGAAGGTCTTGGATATTTCAGGAGTATGAATGTAGGTAAATGTGATCACAGGATTTTCATGCAGCCATGTACAGATTCTGTTACTGCTTATACATGAAGGTGTAGGAATCTGTTCATAGCTGCATGATTGCTTCAGTTTGGAAAACCACTGACCTGTGTAAGTGTGGTGAGGAGCACTGAAGTGGGAGAGCTTGAGGGAGGCGACATCTTTGACCCTGTGATTCAGTCTCAGTCCAAGACAAGCCTTTTTGGTTCTGGGCTTGATCAAAGGATTCCCCCAGCAGTGTGCACCTTTGTCTGAGGGCTAGGGACAAGGGGTAACACCACAGTGCTGGAGGGAAAGAGGAGGAATGATTCTGCACAATCCATGTGTAGAGAGGCCCTTCTCTGGGTGGAGTCACAATCAATTGTTCACATGTCTGCTTCTGATGGCTCTCAAGCCCAGAAACAGCAACACCCTGCTCTCCAACCCTGATGCTGCTGGCATTAGTGATCCTGGCACCTGCAGCTGCAGCCTTGAACATCTGTGGGAGTTCTTTTCTGTTTTTTGTTGTATTCCTCATACCCTGAGCAGCTTGACTCCAATCTGGGTCATTGAGGACAGCCTTCTGGCTCTCATTATGACTTACTCTGCAGAGGAACTCCACAGAAAACTCATCTCCAGATGATGACAGGAGTAGCCGGGCGTTCCCATCCAAGGAGCAGATGGTCAGATCCCCATCAGGACCAAAATTTGTACTACAGGAACTGGAAGCCGAACCCAAAGGCCACTGCACTTCTGAGATGTCCACAATCGAATACTTTGAAAATAAAATAAACAAACAAACAAAAGTACATTTTAAAATCTTCAAATCATTTTAGGACAGACAATGCAAAACAGCCGTTTAAAGAATTATTTTTCTACAGTAAATGCAGAATTGAATTACTATCTGTGTACTGTGCACAAACTGAAAAATACTCAGTTCCTTATATAAATAAGCTAAGTATAAAATTCTTCATCTAAGTTGCTTTGTATAAAACTATCTGTATAAATAGAAAATCAACTTCTACAAAATTATAACAACAACCAAAAATACCTTTCTTTGGTCCTCAGGGATGAGCTCCTCAGGTAGGTAGGGACAGGTGGCAAACCTGTTCCTGAATTCTAATGCTTGCACTATAAACTCCTGAAAGCAAACAATACAAATAAACCCTGGTATACGCAACTAAACTTTTAATATCAGCTCCTGATTTGCATAGTAAAAAACCCACTATAATGCAGAACCATAACATAGTGCTAAACATTCATCTGCAAGTAGTCAAGAAATTCTAAGTTCCAATGTTGTGCCAGCAGAAAGTACCCATACCATACAACCTTGTGATGTAGTACTGCTCAGTAATGCAGTCTGTAAAAGACAATTTTCATCAATCATAAATTTCTATATGGTTATGTCTCATTTTAACCTTAAAAATAAAGCAGCGCAAATACTTGTGTGCTGCACTGTGTGGTGGGAATCCTTGTGTGCTGTACTGTTGGACAATTTAGGACGCAAAAGAAATGACCAAACAACAACGAAAAACAAGACAATTCCCCCAAATGACACTGAGAAAAATTGTTTACGAGTCCTTATGTAGCATTAAGGAGGCAAATGGTTGTTGGTCAGAAGCATTTCTTAGTGCACCTAAGTTGAACAACCCAACAAGTAAATGAGCTCATGGTGATCATGTCATTCAGAAGATGTGACCAATTGTCCATGATGGACTGCGGCATTCCAGTCTTCCTCATCCTGGCTTCTGCTACTGTTTGCCTGTTTCTTTGCTGCTATAGAGTTGTTGCTGGACAGGTCTGTACGCCTGTAGGACTGCTATCGGACTGTTTCTGTACTGCTATAGGACTGCTGTTGGACCATTTCTAGACTCACTCTGTGCGCGCTGGTGGCAAATCGGCTCCGCTGTCGGACTCTCGATCCCAGTTCCAACGGGTGAGCTGAAGCAGGCGGTCTCCTCTCCAGAACGAACTCGGAACCACACGGGGACAGCTGCAGAAGGGAACCGTCTGTGTACCTCACTTCCACAGACTGATCCTCAAATAGGACCATGAGGGAGACTGTGGCCATCGCAGACAGCGCGCTGTTTGCCGGTTTTATTCGTTATGCTAAGCTGCTATCTAGGCAGTCAGTCAAAAATCTATTTGCTAAGCAAGTGCCTAACATTGCCGTTAACTTTAAAAACTAAGGTTAGTGTCAACTGCGTATGCGTACGAGTCATACAACTATACAAGTTTAATATTTTGTGCTATTTCTACATTTTCTGGACACCTTGTATATGTAAAATTATCCTAGCGATACATCACGCACGTCAGCGCGACTTTTCTGTAGATACGTCGGCGTTCAGATGTCCCGCTTGTGTGACGTCATAATAGCGCGAGATTTGGTTGGTTAACCAGTATTAGACCCGTTCGCGATAGTTTCCTTGGTGGAAGCGCCTAGGTAGTGAAATGTCTTGGGTTTTGGTCCACGCTCTGTCGGATTAAATGTACATTGACAATTTTTTAAGTGAATTACTGAATGCGTATGTATGTATATATGTATACACACACGTGTGTGTGAGAATGAGTGACTGAATGAATGAGAATAAAGACTCCTCAGCAGTGTTGTTTTAAATAAGTATTTGCGTAAACGTTTTACAAGTGTGCTTATACGCACCACAGTAAAGCACCGAGCACACAAAGCATTCAGTAATCAAATTTTATTAACACAAACTTGGACACAGGTCACTCTTTATCCATGTACACATGAACAAATGGTTAGACCCATTGCCAAGGCCAGAGAGTGAAGACCAGCAACACCTCGCGTTCATTTAAATGTAGGGTAACATGCTATCGTTGCAGTTTCAATTGCAGCATTTACATCAATGCAAATAAAAAATAATATATTTTTTGTTCATGTAAGGCAGGGGCCCTTCAGTTTTTTTTTTGAGCAATTTTCATGAATTTCTGTTCAGTTTTTGACCAATGTACTGAAGCACCCAAGGCACCTGAAGAGGTCATTTCACTCTCCCAGCTGACATTAAGAAAACAGTTAAAGAGATGAGCACAGTCCCCTCTGCAGTCCACCTCAAGTATATAAGATGAAGCTGGAAAAGTAAAAAAAAATTTTTAGGTAGTTTTCTAAAGTTGCTTAGGATTTTACTCAGAGTCTGCTCAGATAAATATTTTTACCACAAAAGTTTTGATGTCATCTTCATCTGATACTGTTTGTACTTTAGTTTAGACATCAGAAAGTGCAGAGACTAGAACTCCAAATCCAGGCTGTAAAGTCTGGAGTTTATAAATTCATATTAGTCCAGCTTTTTTTGTAAACAGTATCTTCCCTGTAGACTCTTTGTTGACTGCTAATTCTTTCTGAGTTTATTGTTCCCCCTGTAAATAGTAACATAAACACCCAACACCCTTATGAAAATGTAGAATTTATGTATAAGCCTTTGCAGATCCCCTGAAGTAACTGTGGTCCACATGGATTTGCAAAGGCTTATTAATGAATTGTCACAAGGAGCAGAACGGTTAAGGAATGTGACTTATAACCTAAAGGTGTCTGGTTCAAGTGTGAGGGGAGCATTATGTTTGTAGTAGTTCTAAAAATGGTTTTTAAATGGCCTCAGATAAAAGCAGAAAATGGCATAGATAAGCAAAATAGTAATACAGACCATGGACAAACACAATGCACTCTTTCGAAGAGATAACAGGCACTTTTCAATTTCCTAATATATGTTTGATGTGAAGTAATAAAATTTGTAGGTACACACATACTCTGTTCTTGAATTCATGGATATTCAGCACAAAGCTTAAATATTCACATATAAAAGATGTAATAGTTTGGGTTGAATTATATTGTTACAATTAAACCACATTATGATATTCCAAAATAAATTTTGAGTCCTTAAGATTACATTTTTGGCTTTATATTCTGTCCAGAAGCAGAACTCCTTAAAAAAGTACATGGATGCAGAAATGCAGTAAACTATTGCTGAATAATCATGCATTTCATCATGAAAGTATAAACATACTTCAGCAAAAGAGCAGTGAGTGTAAATTGTACCTTTCCTTGGCTATCGTAGCACTGAGATTATTCATTGTAAACAAAGAATATTATATAGCACCAAACTGTCGTCAAAGACAGGCTCACCATCCATACACTGAATGCAGGAAGTTTTACACAGTTTGTTCACTGATTGATGCAGTACTTGATGAAAGGGTACAAATAGACTGCTATGGAACAGCCAAAGGAAGCTACTAAACAGAACAGTGTAATACTGATAAAATTTAGCACCATCAGGATGTTCTAAGTTGCCAGAACGCATCCATGTGCTGTCCACAATGGAATAAGTCATCTCAGAGGTCCAGTTCCAGACGCACTGAAGTTTTTCCTGCAAACCATATATCAGAGACTGGTTAAGTTGAGCTTGTTTTGTGCAGGGACGGTACAGGAGGTTGTGTTTGTAAGGAAGACAACTTGCAAGTGCACACCTTGGTGGATGGACAGATGTCTCTTAGAATACAAAGAAATTTATTTGTTCTGTGCTTTATTCATTGGCTTGCGTGCATATGTGTAGGTGAGAAGTGGTGTCCTAAGGGACCTTATAGTTTGTTGTAGGCGAAGTCCACAGAGGTGGGGCTCCTGCCAGGCAAACTAAAGGCTGGTCAATGAACAGGATAAATGAAGGAAATATTTGTTAACCCCCACACGTGATGCAGCACTGTTTCCGGATGGACCTAAGTGAACACCGGCCCAAGAGCAACAGCTTCTTGCAGAAATGGGTGGACATGCTGTCCTTGTTGCACCGAGGTGCTGTGGAGGACAACCATAACAGTTAGACAACAATGGTAAAAACAGTATCAGTGGCATCCTATATCAGTAACATCCTGGCCTTCTAGCAGTAAGCCATCCATGTAAATTGAATTTTGCTGTTCTGACATTAGTCTAGTGCTGAAATTCCAATTACACAAGCAATATGAGGAATTCAGTGGTATACATTGTTAAACATATACTTTCAAATATAGATTGTCCTCAACTTACAACAGAATTAGGGACCAATGGCCAGGTCTTAAGCTGCATCGATCGTAAGGTGGATCACACTCATGAGAGAGCAATTATTTCTAAGTCTAAGTCTACAGTCCACCATACAGCAACTTCTTTTCAAACACTTACTGATGTGTTTGCTCTATTTCTGCCCACAGTATCATAATCATATTCATAAATGATAGATTCATTGATCAAAAGAAATAATAATATAAAAGTAGATCACTTGCCTTGGTTTCTTCTGCAGTCCTGTTTGCTGCAGTTCTGAAATCTGTGAGGTTGAGAGTTCTTCTCACATTGACTGTTCTCCACAATGCCCAGCTCATCATTCACACATTTCACCATGCGGTGCTGCACTCCTTCCCCACAAGTCACAGAGCACTGGTCCAAAGAGACAGCATCAACATAAATAACAGTATCAGCCCATTTAGTGCACCAAAAGCACAAACAGTATCGAAAATAATTGAATATTTTGTATAAAATATTTATTTATATATACAAAGAAGAAGGAATCTGCAACTGTACGGCCTTCTGGAACTTGAATCTGGCCCCCTCCAATGTCATGTAAACACAAACAGGATGGCTTCTACAGGCCATTCTAGGACCTGGTCCTCACCTCCTCCCAAGCTTCAGCCTGCCATTGACTGCATGGATGCTGGTTACATGGCTCAGAGTTATTAGGCCTTTGGCTTGGATCACAGTGGTCAGGTTCTAAGCAGTACACCAGCCGCTCTCTCACACCGTCACCGCACCTTCTGGAGCACTGTATGGTCAAGAAGAAGGACTTCATTGTAGCAAAGTAAATACTTGCCAAACACGCATGCTTTCTGACTGTTTGCCCTTTCTTGATCCATCATGTCATTTTATGTAAAATTTTGGTGATACTGAACAGCATCTTTTTTAGTTCTTATAAAAAACAATTTTCAGAATTTACCACACTGTTTTCTGTTCATTTCTTTTGGAAAATTATCAGTTTAGCCCCAAGCTGTGAATTTTTTCTAAAATCGTCTATACAAAACAACATTTTAGTTTGATTGCTATGTAGTTTAATAGATTTTAGATTGGTTATGAGCAGGGATGTCCACAGACCAATGAAAAGTGACACATTCCTGAGAGGTCTTGGAAAAAAATACTGAGATGTGACAGCACATGGTTTAATAAGAGTCAGCAGCATTAGCTACAGAACCTTGCCCCAAAGAGAGACCTGCCACTCCTGGCAAGGCTGTGGAGAGCAGGGCTCAGAGTTGGGGGGTCTATACGCCAGAGCCTGGCAGTGGTAGGGCCGCAGCTGCCGTTTGCTCTGGGTGTCGATGCAGTGCACATCCCGCTGCCTTGCACCCCCTAGGCATCCCTCTGGACACTGTGAGTAGGATTATAAGCAACAATTCACAGTTATGACATTATGTCAACAATTAGTCAATGCTTTTATCCAAGAAGAAAACTTAGTAATTAATTATGTTTCCAAATGTATTATTATCTATCCAATTTTAAATAGTCCATATTTTGCCGCAGCAGGTTGAGTAGCTCATTTAAGAGTCATGGTCAAGCAATGTATAGGTTTGTAAATCTCTAAAATCATAATAGTTCTAGTTGCATCACTTTATTCTTACTGCCTTATCACTGGCAAGTAAAAGGCAACAAGTTCTTTGCAACCACATGGCCCTGAAAGTACTGATAGAAAAACTTGTGTGCTGGAGAGTTCATTTCTTTTTTCAGTTGAGATGCGAAGCCTGAGGCTGAGCTCTTGGCATTCCCAGTAGACCTGTTCTGTGTATTGTACTGAGAGCTGAAGTCATTACTCAGACACAGCTGGAAACATCATCACACGGCACCACTGCAGAACCACTATGAGTGCATCCTGTTTTAAGCACTCATCTTGTTTTCATGCAGTCATTTGTCTTTTATCTGCAGACACATTCACTTCTTTCTGAAAAAATGGCGCCTCAGAGACAATGACTCCCACCACACCTTCCACCCCTTCACCCTCCCCCCCGGCACTCAGAATACACGTCAACGACGTGAGCCAGCTTTTCAAGAAGCAAAAGACCAGGAAGGCTCCGGGGCCAGACGGTGTATCACCCTCCTGCCTCAATGCCTGTGCTGATCAGCTGGCCCCCATCTTCACACGCATCTTTAACAGATCCCTGGAGCTGTGCGAAGTTCCTTCCTGCCTCAAATGCTCCACCATTATCCCAGTCCCCAAGAAACCCACCATCACAGGGATGAACGACTACAGACCTATTGCCCTGACGTCTGTGGTCATGAAATCCTTTGAACGCCTGGTTCTGGCCCACCTGAAGGACGTTGCAGGACAACAACTGGACCCCCTGCAGTTTGCCTACCGAGCTAACAGGTCCGTGGACGATGCAGTAAATATGGGGCTGCACTATATCCTGCAACACCTTGACCGCCAAGGAACTTATGCCAGGATCCTGTTCGTGGACTTTAGTTCGGCGTTCAACACCATTGTGCCAGGACTCCTCGCTTCCAAATTCTCCCAGCTCAGCGTGCCACCTGCTACCTGTCAGTGGATCACCAGCTTCCTGACAGACAGGAAGCAGCAAGTAAGACTGGGGGAGATCACTTCTGATACTCGGTCCCTGAGTATTGGTGCCCCTCAAGGATGTGTCCTCTCTCCACTGCTCTTCTCTCTCTACACCAATGACTGCACCTCCAGGAACCCAGCTGTTAAGCTCCTGAAGTTTGCAGATGACACCACCGTCATTGGTCTTATCCAGGACGGTGACAAGTCTGCATACCGGCAGGAAGTTGAGCGGCTGGTACTCTGGTGCAGTCAGCACAACCTGGAGCTGAACACGCTCAAAACTGTAGAGATGACAGTGGACTTCAGGAAACATCCCTCTCCACTGCTCCCCCTCACCATATCGGATAGCCCAGTGTCTACTGTGGAGACCTTCAAGTTCCTGGGTACCACCATCTCCCAGGACCTAAAGTGGGAGACCAACATCTCCTCCATCCTCAAAAAGACCCAGCAGAGGATGTACTTCCTTAGACAACTGAGGAAGTACAGTCTCCCACAGGACCTGCTGATCCAGTTCTACACTGCAGTAATTGAGTCTGTCCTGTGCTCCTCCATCACAGTCTGGTATGGAGCAGCCACTAAACAGGACAGAAACAGACTGCAGCGGACTGTACGGACAGCAGAAAAGATCATCGGTGCTCCCCTGCCCTCCATCCAGGACCTATTTCTCCTAAGAACCAGGAAAAGGGCAGGGAAAATCATCTCAGATCCCTCACACCCTGGACACAGACTTGTTGACTTGATGCCCTCTGGCAGACGATATAGAAGCCTGCAGACCAGGACTAGTCGACACAGAAACAGTTTCTTTCCCCTCGCTATTTCCCTCCTTAACAACTTAACTCACTCTGTCTAAAGACCCCCAGCACTGCTACTGCACTTTATCCACATCTTCATATATTTATTGTTGTACTCTTGTAATTTTGTAGATAAGACTTAGACTATACTGTTACATGTTGTCTATATATTGTCTATACAAGTTTCTATACATTGTCTGTACATGCTGCTTGTCTTCATATGTTGTTGTTTTTGTCTTCATACGTTGTTGTTCTATACTCTTGTGTGTTGAGCCACCATCTACCGGAATCAAATTCCTTGTTTGTGCTTGCTCACATACTTGGCCAATAAACACGATTCTGATTCTGATTTCTAAAGATTTCATTCACTACATATCTCTTTTATTACTAGTACTGTTTATAGGCATAATAAAGTGAAATGCAAAGCTCAACAGCAATTCATGCAGTTCAGATCAGCCACCTATTTAAAGGTACAGCAAGGGCTCCCATGCTGAAATCAGTTAGATTTGAATCCAGAAACACTCTCACCTTGCTCCAGCTGCTGCTGTGCCAAGCTGCACATGGGCGCAGATGGCACCTGCGAGCAGGCTCAGGCCTGAGGATACTAGCACAGTGGGTCTCATGAGGGGAGCTACAGGTCACCGTCCGCCACATGGCTCCCAAGCCACAGGTGGCAGAGCACTATATCAGAAGCCACATGAAATCAAGGCAGGGGTAAATGACACATCCGTACTATGAACCATAAAATAATTTCTAAATATCATTTCAGCCTATGTACAACTGCAGTATTTGGAACCTCCAACCTACCTCGCTCCAGTTGCCTACCACCCAGGAGATGCTCATCCTGATAGGGAACACAGCATCCAAGTTGGTGTCTCTGCTGCTGGTGGGACCAGATGGGCTGCTTGGGGTCGGCTGAAGTCCAAGGACGGCACTCACTTTGAATGGCAGTTCTGAGGGAAACAGGCTCCTGACAGAGCCCTTGGATTCGCTTGAGGCTAGAGGTATAGTTATTGGCTTTCTCATCGTGGCAGCCAAAATGAAGGGTTTGTCATTCAGGGTGGTCAAAGGAGTAGGCCTGGTGGTGAACTCCATCCAGCTTCCTGTGGAAGTATGTGGTGGACGTGGTGATATTTTATCCTCAGGTATCCTCGTATACACCAGTGGTGTGGATGTTCTGGGAGGGACCTGAGTGGTGACCCCAAACCCCCAGAGGTCTCGCTCACCAGCTACGTTGGAATCCTCTGTGACAAAGTCGTTGCTGAAACTGTGGCGTGTCCTTTTGGACGCAAACAGGAAGTGGGGTGTGCTTCCCTCATCCTCTCCTGTGACTAAATATATGCTGGACGGGCTGGTATTGTGCTTGCTGGTGTTTTGCACTACAACATAGCTGAAGTTATCCACTGTGCTGGAGATGGGTGGGTCAGCATTTGCTGACGCACTCATAGTCGCGACGGCAATGGTTTTGGTCGGCCAGGTGGATGTGCTATAGGTGGGTTCCATGTGGTCTTTGGGGTCCTTGTAGATTCTCTTATTGTCAGAAGAGCTGGGAGGAACCTTTTTCTTTCCAGATGGGCAGCCTTGCAGAGCACACAGTGACCTGGAGCGGGGCTTGCTGGAAGCCTCGCACCTATGCATGTCAGCTGTCTGACACGTGACAGCACGAGATTTCACCCCTCCTCCACAAGAGACTGAACACTAAGAGTAGAAGAACACAGCAAGCAGAAAAAAGATGCAAAACAACTTCAGAGGCATGCAAAAAGTCATAATTATCCAAAGTAGCAGTACAATAATAAGGTCTATTGTAATCACTTCTCAAGTACCTCAGTTGAGCTGGCCTTCGGAGGTTTTCTATAGTCACACAGAACAAGCATAAATCTGCAAGCTACCAAGTATCAGCAACAAGTGTATGCCTTATTGCCTGAAATAAGGCTTTACAAAGCTATGTGTCACACACTAAAATACTCCTCTCACTGTAAATAAAAGGAGGATGAAGAGATGCAGGATCAATGTTTAGTGGTACCTTCTACACAGACAGCACAGTATTACCATTAACATACACAGGTAAAAAGAATCATGTCTCCAAACACCAGAGCACCTGGCTCCAGGGCCCTACGGCCCACTCGGACCCACACGGGACATCTCGGTTGCAGGGTAGGGTAGGTTTGGGTTTTAGGAGATGCCTGCAGTCGTTGGGGAGCAGCACACGTTCCTCGGCTCCCACAGTGCGCAAACAGAGGACCGTCCGCTTCTTTATCCCAGATGGGCCACAGGGGGCAGAGCATGGCTGCCAACCTCCAACCCACCACCTGTGAGGGGAACAGTACTTGTACACACAATGCTGACACTTTCAAGTCCCAAATGATCTGGCATCCTGTACCTTACAAATCCTAAATCTCTATAATAATGCTATTATAATATTAACAGATGGTTAAAGTATGGAAGCGATGCACATTGTTTTGGATAAATTATCATTAGAGCAAAAATTAATTAATTAAATATTTCAGTAATTGACATGTAAGAGGTTACTGTACCTTGCTGGGCAGTCCACCTTCTTACACTTGCGGTGGCGGTCTTTGGGGCGGGTTTTGGGGTCACAAAGCAACTCTTTCACTACTCCAACATCCACCTCGAAACAGCGCGCTGGCTGTGTCTGGACCCCTGGAATGCGAGACCCAAAACACAATGTGAAACAAAAACCTATAGGACATAGCAGCAAAATCAACATCATGCTCTTTCTTCATTCACAAAATATGACTGACCAATTTGTAGTTATTTAAAAAAGAAACAGAATTTAATTTTTTCTCCAAAGTGTTGTCCAGAACATTCTCCTTAGATCGTTTACTCTTGGCTTACATTTAGGCTAACTGACAAGTATACTTCAAAGCTTAAAAGAACAGGCAGGTAAAATGCTGAGCTAAGTACTGAAACAACTTAAAATGCTTTGATATGTATCTTGACTCATAAATGATCAAAGTTTAAAATGCAGTGATTTGCAAGACACTTCAAACATTAGTGTCTGAATAAAATAAACAAAGAATAACCTTGTTCTCACCTGCCCCACAGGTGGTGCTGCAGTGCGTCCAGGCTCCATGTTTCCACCTGTATTCAGGTTCCAAGATCTCGTTCCCTCGTGTCCGGCTCTTCCGAATGGTGTACTCATACTTTATCCCTGGGTTCTTCTCTTGGACCAGAAGCTGGACAATGGAGTGAAACCACCATCTGTGTTTATGTCCCATTTTATTGAGTGGCACACCCAGACATATTGTATTGCAAAGTTTTAGGACTTTCTGGGCACACATCTGAAAGATGTCGACTAGGATAAAGTTGGCATTTTCAGAGATGGGCTATCTGAAGCTCTGCAGTAAGAAGTCATACTTTAAGGAGCTTATTTCTGATTACATGAAATCTGTGGCTGTACAGGAAATATATTGAGCACTGCAAGTTCAGTTCACCTGCATTAAACCTGTAGGAGCGTAGGTGAATCCACCATATGGCGCTCTCTTGATTTTCTTGTACATCTTAGGATGTTTACCTGAATCATGATTGGTTCTTTGGTAGGCCCTGGGGACGTCAGATTTTCCAGGTCTCCATTCCTTTCATAGTAGAATGTGGTGCCACCTGCTTCATACTCCCCCATCCACTGGATGATGAAGCGGCCATTCAGGTAGTACTTCTCTGGATCCTGCCCCCGTAGAGCAAGGAAGTTTCCTGTCTCCTCTACTTCCTGTACTACAATATCTCGAGCTCCTTCTGGAATTAGGGCAACATCCACATACCCTGGAGGACAAGAGGAAAGACTGCAACATGTGACTGGACACCAGCTTGTCCATCACAAAGACAGAAGGCAGCATGGTGGTTAAGGACAAGGTCTAAATTTGAAAGCTAGTAATTCAAATCCCAGGAAGCTGTACAAATGGGTACAACTGTTAAAAACATTTTATAGGAAACTGCTGGCTGAGTATTGACATGGTTTATGAACAAAAAATTATAAAAACTCTAAAACACAATAGTTTGGTGAATTCCTGAACATTAGACATGAATTCCATTCACTTATCAGATTTGCTTGATACGGGCAGTGATGACAACATCAGTCCATACCCAACAGCTGGGGTAAAGAACAAAGGGTGCAGAGGGCAGGCATTCTTACCAAAGCCCTCTCCCTCCTCGAAGAGTTGTCGCACCGTCTGGCAGGCGGATCCATCCCCCAGGCACACGCCGCAGCGGTCCTCCACAGCATTGGAGTCAATTCCATAGTCACAGCCCACCTCCTGGGCTCACATGCACAGTGATGACAAAGTACAGCATAAAGAGACGTCTAAAACTCATTTTAGACTCTGTAGAATGTTAAAACCGTGAAAGAAGCTACATTAAACAAACAGGTTGCCATCTTGAACATGGTGCTGCAGTGAAACGGTACCTTACAGATGCCATTGATGCACAGACTACGACTGTTGTTGTTGGTGAAGCAGGGAGTCCCATCAATCACAGCATCCAACATCTTTTCTGAGAACTTCTCATCCACTGGGCGGCAATGCAACTCACAGGGGTTACCTATGAAATTGGGGGTTGGAATGGCGGGATGAAGCAGAACGGGGCGAGGGACTGGCTGCCAAGTTAACTGCCTACGCTCAGCAAAAAAACTAAAATATTTAAATTAATTCTTATTCTGTATTTTTTGAAGGTTGTTTGCAGAAAGTGTTGGCTTGTACTTACAATATTTTGGATGAGATAAAATGAAAGTAGCATAAACATGTAAAGAAGCTGAAAAGCCTTGCTCATTTAAGGGGAGGCCAACAGCATCCCAAAACAAATGTACCTTAGCCTAACACACTTAGCAAGCTTACACACTTAAGTGTCCATATTTGTGGCCACTTGGATTCTTGAACTTGATGGTACACGTGTTTTTGGGATGAGGACTGAGGAGAGCTAGATGAATGAGTGGCATGTGAGTTCATACCTATGTTGCCAACAGGGATCCACTGGTAGAACCTGTTGTAGTAAGGCACTGTGTCGAATTCGCTGCACTGCATTTCACGGAAGGTGGGCCGTTCCTGGGCACAGTGCTTGGTGTTGCACACACGGTATCGTTTCCGCTCACCCATGCAATATTTCCCGCCAAATTCTGGCCTGCAGGGAGCACATTCGTGAACCACTGTTGTGCCTTTATTGAATGCAGCATCTGTAAATAAATTACTCACTTGTTCTAAACAGAGGACAAAATGTCCAATAACAACCTCAATCCTTCCTCTGGAATGTGTTGCAGTTAAGCTTGCGCTGCTGCATACACTGCCAACCGTATAGACTCTACCACTGATTTTCTTGCTACCAAAGGTAACTTGATAACAAAACAGTGGCACATTTTCCAAAAAGGACTCACTGTTTGCCCCATGTCTCATCTATATAATTATGTCACATCAAATACACCATGTCAGCACCACACACATTTTGAAGTCATGTTCTGGAAACAAGCATAGTGGTAGAACAGCTCTGTAGATGCCTCAGTTGGCAACTGCAAGGAGACTGGCCTGCATTTACAAGAGGTCCAAATCATCCAAGGTCCCCAGGCTCAGATACATCCCATCCAATTGGCAGGAGACCCACAACTGCAAAGAACTGAAATGACCCTGATTCTTGGCACCACCTGCAGGCTTCCCCACCCCCTTGCTTTTGTTAGGCCTAATAAATTTGGAGCCTTGAATAACCCACTTGGTCCTGGTTCAACATAAAGCTGATGTTACTCAGGTCACATAAGTGTCAGAGACATCCACAAACTGAAGCAAACAGTCTCATCTAGTTGCTAATGAGGCCATGCTGGATTCTTTTGAAAGATTCAAGCTGGGGCTGTTCTCATTGTTGATAGTTATACAGTGTTGTTTTCTGAAGAATAGACCTTCCTCAGAAATAAGTGTCTGTGCGAATGAGTGCCAGTGCTAAAAAGGAACTGTGGAAGGAAACCAGAGGAGAAGGATGGATTTTATTTGAGTCAGGAAATTGAGTTGTGGGTTGCTGTGGACGTGCACGAGGACAGCTAGGCACACTCACTTTGGCTGGTTGCACTCTCTTTGGGCAGACTGCACCCCTGCTCCGCAGGTACGAGAGCAGTGAGACCAGGCACTCCACTCTCCCCAACCACCATTCACTGTCTCTGGAAGCTTCCCCATGATAACACACTCCCCCAAGATGCACCACTGCAAGAGGACAAATGTTGTTTTGGACTCCACAGCACAAGTCGATCTTTCTACCGCATCAGTGGTACATCCTACCAAACAGGCATTGTTGTAAATCATGTCAGATGCAGGAGGCCATAGGTATGTTGTGGGATTTCTGAAATTAAGGTGATCCTAAAGGACTCGTGGTGTTCGGCAGGAGAGAGATGACCAGCCATTGGTACTGGTATGAAAATTGGTTAAAGGTGTTAACAGGTGTTACTGGCTCTTTCTGAAGGTCTGCTTTTATAGACCAGTTTGCGAATGGTTCCCAAATCTTTTTCCCATGTTATACATATCACAGTCCCCAGGGCTAACAACATATTAAAACTAATTTCACCACAGAGGGCAAGCCCTTCCCATGAAAACTTGGGGACTAAAGGGATGTGTTAAACCAAATACCCACAGTTATACTACCAATCAATATACTGATACAGGCTTTATCAAATATTTTTAAAACACCTGGCAAAACAAATGTGCCAAGTGACCACAATGGAAATCATGTTCTAGACAGAACCAAGAGAATTAAGGTGTTTTGGAAGAGAATTTATTGACTGTTGGTTATGGAAATTGAGAGGACTGGTTATTAAAAGTTGCACATAATGTGTTATTTTCAACTCAAATATTAACTGCATTATTTTCTTATTCAATGGCAAAATTAACTTCTGCGGTAATTGGAAAACAAAAAAGGGACTACCTGATTAGGTCCACATCTGGTCCCAACTGCTGGGGAATCCAGTTTAGAGCGACAGGAGCCGTTCACAGAGCACCACAGAATTTGGCAAATATTCTGCGAAAAGCAACACAAGGTTTGTTCTGCAGGTCACAAGTCAGGACTTATGTTCACGATTCTACATACAGCTGTACATTTGTGTTACATACTGTACAACTACTGAACATTACTCAGCTCAGCATTCACTTTTCATACAGTTGGGCGTTGTGTGTCATAGCCTACAGGCAGCAACTGGATGTTCTACATTCAACAAAAAGCTGACCGCTCATTTTTTGTACAACTGAGCATTTGCATTCCAAACTGCAAGTGTATTAACAAAGAAAAAACATTTATGGCCATTTGAGAAATCCAGAGGCATTTGTTTTGAATGGCACTCTGGAGGATAAAAACAGTCCAGAAACTAATGGCAAAGATATGCACTTGGAGATGATGAAATCTTAGAAATCCAGCCTGAGCTCAGAGCACAGCATGCCAGAAGAACTCGGAAATAAGACACAAGCAACCACGTCCCTGTTCTGTATTTTGGGAAGTATGTAAGGTTTGACACCTACCCACTACAAAGCATAAATAATCATATATCAATCTATCATCTTTTATGCACTATGTGGCCAAAAGTATATGGACACCTGAGCATGGCATCCACATGTGCTTGGTGAACCTTTCACTCCAAACCCATGGCCATTAATGTGGAGTTTTTGTTCCCTTTGCTGCTATAACATAAGAGTGGAAGTTTGTTCCACTCTTCTGGGAAGGCTTTCCACCAGATTTTGGACCGTGGTCATAGGAATTTGTGCCCATTCAGCTGCAAGAGCATCAGTGAGTTCAGGCAGTGAGTCATTTGCACTTGATGTTCCAGTTCATCCCAAATGTGTTCATCGGGGTTGAGGTCAGGGCTCTGTGTAGCCATTCAAATTCTCACACACCAACCTGGGCAAACCATGTGTTTCTGGAGTTTGCTTTGTGCTTGGAGCAAGAAATGAGTTTCTCAAAAAAGGGATCACAAAGTTGGAGGCACAAAATTGTTTAGAATGTGTTTATATGCTGTATTGTAACGCAATCATTAGAAGGGGGGGGGGGGGGTCCACATACTTTTGGCCATATAACGCTTATTTTTATGCTCAGTATTCAATCTATCATACTTAGCTACAACATAATACATTCTGTTTGCATATGGAGTTTATTTTCCAATTTGGTAAACTGTAGTGTGTTTCCACAGTATAGATGTTCTGATCCTCTGAGCACTGACGCTATTGCTGCATTGTTTGGAATGAGTCATCTAGCAATACACAATAATCTGAACAAATTGTCAGGAATATGGAGCAAAATGGCTTCTGTCCCTTTCTGTGTTTGGGATTTATGGTTTTCTGCCATGTTTTACTTTAGCCTACATGTGAGTTGGTTTACTCCTGGTTAAATAAAGTATAAATAAATGGGTAATACAGCCAAAGCGGTTCTACGGTTATGCAAAAAATGACAAACAATTTAATTGATGTAAATTAAAAACAACCAAAAAATTGGTCATTGTAGTTATAATAATTAGTTTTATAGTGTTTAAGGGGTTTTGATCACAAATGTTGGGAAAAAGCTAAAACCAAAATAGTGTCAAGATTATAATAAATTAACTCTAGATGTCGATGTAGCTTAGAACCAAACTTTTATGAGAGAAATTCAGAATGAAACACTGAACTGGAACAAGACAGGTCTCCATGAAGCCTGACCTCCACTTCAGGACAGAAGGTGGCATTGGGGCCATACTGGAGCTGACACTGGTGGTCAATGGTGTACTTCACCCCAGGGGCCTCCAAGGGTGTGGTTAGGTCCTTTTTGGAAGGGCGGTCATCCAGACAGGAGCCACGGCCATGACTGGAGAAAAGCAGGATGATGAAAAGAGAGAAAAAGGAAAAGGTGGAAGTACAGATCACTTATTCAACACAAGTAAAATGTTAAAGTTTAAAAACATTAAAAAAATCAGCAAAACCCCAACTCCTGCAACAAACAGGAGGTCATCTAGTTCTCATAATATAACACAAATTTGTCCTTAGCCATTGATCTGTTTATACTTGCATTGAGTTTACGCACTGCCAACATCTGAACAGATTAGTATTTTGGTCAGAACCAGGCTAGATGAAGGACAGAGAAAACTCAAAAAGACCAGGACAAATCCAGAAGGAGACTATAGGCAGGTCACATTTTGACTACACATAGATAATGACAACCAGAAGCATGATGCCTATTTTTGAAGAATTTAAACAAAGACCACACATGATACACTCCAGCAGACCCTTGGTGTGTGACTCACTCCAGGAAGCGGGTGATTGCCTCTCTGCTGCAGGGTGACCAAGTGAGAGGTGAGGTGTCATACTGAAGCTGCCGTGACATAATGAAGGGTTGCCGCCCCTGCGGTTCACAGTCATTCCCTTGCCCATCGTGATGGATGCCAAAACTGCAAAAAGATAGAGGTCCATCACCCCGTCCATATTTTGACGACACGTGCACACATCAACACACATGCATCAAAAGGATAAAGAAAGCAGAGGAAGCGCAAGCGCTCCAGTCTGTGGAAGACAGTAAACATATAAATTGTTGGCCCAGATTCTGACCAAGTCACATAATTCAGACCAATCTGATGGGAATCAGTTGACATAGCTGGAACCACATGTGCACACTTGTGCCTTGTGCTGTAGCTAACAATCAAGGCTTAATAGTCACACCTATGCCCATACGTTCACTACACACCTGTGGCCTAGCTCATGTGCCACAGTGAAGGCGACTGGTAGGCCGGAATCTTCGTTGATGTTGCAGCTGCGATGTGGTTGGCACATCCCAGACAGGTGGGACAGACCCAGGGTCTCACATGGCTGGTTCATTCCTGCACAGATGTCTTTCCTGTAGAGCATGATGTCAGTCACCAAATTTTTAAATATCCTCTGTATAAATGGATTTTGTCTAAACTGGCTAAAATATGCCATGATTTCCTCGATAGGTTTTAACTACTATATTAATTGTTTTGTGGTCCTAGGAAACAGCAATTACATGTATTTGAATTTCTCAGATTATTTTGGCTTTTTGCAACAAAAGTCTTTGGAAAGCTTCTGTCAAATGGACAGAATTCTAAATAACACTTAGAAAATATATATAAAAAGCACAATGTTCTGTGAAACAATTTTGCAAAAGCTTCTTCCAACGAAAGCATCATTTGCTTTTGCGGGCATCGCTCATCGGCATTACATAAAAGAGGGTTAAAGCAGCAAAGACCCAGCACAAGGCACCTAAGGAGGGCTTAATATGAAATGCTTGAGGTCACAAGTTTAGAGTTGGCTTTTAGATTTTCACATTTGTATTTTGAGGATGTTATCAACTAGGGGTGCTTGCCTGGTGAGGAGCACAGCCACATCATGGTGGGCAGGATGGGTGTCACTTCGTGGATTCACATTCTTCTGCCATGTGCAGAAACTGGCAAGTGTGGTGTCAGCATGATGGATGATCTTCAGACCTTTCTGGAAGAACAAAGGGAAAGTCATGTGTTCACATGGGCACAGCTGAGCGCAACAATCCCACAATCATCTCCCAAGCTTGAGCAATCCTCTTAAACCAGTGTTAATGATGGTTCACCACATGCAGCAAGGAATAGGCCTGAATCTGGTTTATCACATTTTTCTGCCATACAGATGTGCACATACCACAAAAAGACAGAATTTTTTTAATTTTAAGAAGGAAACCAACAAAAAATTTCCCAAAATCCCAATGGAACAGGGTACTGTGGACTTTTCCTGTGACAAATATCCTAAAAAGTTGTGAAAAAAGTGTCTCACTTCATCCTCTTGCAGAAGAACAAGCCGAACCAAGACGATGTGGATGGCATTCCCAATGCTGGCATCATGGAAGATCCCGGCCACCTGAGACAACAACAGCACAGCATTTACGAAGAGGGACAAGGTGAATATATCACGAATCCACTAAGTACTGCACTCTGCAAGCAATATATCCTCTCAAATATCCATTTTATTTGCTGTGTTAGTTTTAACATTGAAATGTAATACCTTTCATATGTGCAGTTTAAACTCTCATAATAAATGCCTATTTTTCAGTGCAAACCTTCTTACATCAGCTGTGATGTATGAATGATTCATTCTCTTAAACAGAAATGGTTCCAAAAGAAAAAGTTATGATGTCTATGGTCCAGCTAGACACATTTGTAAAATTTGTCAAAACTTTTTAGTACCTTTTAATATTTACATATTTGGCCTTAATCATGACTGATCTGGCACCTGAAGTCCCTGTGATATCCTTTAAATGTTCCCCAGTTGTCTGTGCCCACCATGTTCATAACGGTGAAGATGTAGGACTCCACGTTGGCACTCCCATGGTAGTCAATTAGCTTGGAGTCTGCCACCACCATGGTCTCCACCCAGCGCTCGCGGCTCACAGAGCGCGGCATGATCCTGCGTGACCCTTTCAGATGCTGCTGCTCTCGTTCCCACAACTCACGCTCACGCTCCACTTGGACAAGGTCCATCGGATCATCTGTGGTGGGGAGGTTAGTGATATCTTACTCATGTTATGGAGCGGAACTCGGAAACATCCAGGCCCCAAGTTAAAATACTACGTATAATGCTCACATTACATCAGAACTTTTTACAAATGATTATTTAAAACGTTAACATTATTTTTAGTTTGATCAATTGATTAACTTGATAATATGAATATTATCATGGAACCTTTGTACTATGTGTATTAGCAGAACAGGAAACAATATGAATGAAACAAGGTTTCTCTCTGTGAAATTATTAGAAAAATACTGTATCCCATCAAACAAATTTTCATAGAAGTGTAGAAGTATAGAAGGGACTTCAGGAATCTAAGCTAAACAGGAACAAACTGACTGGTGCCAGGATCACTGTCAAACTTTAAAATACAGAAGAATGTTGTGGAAGAAAAAAGCTTTTCCAGTTCAACCAAACAAACTAAATACCCTTTACAGTAAAACATGTCTAAACAAGAGGTAACGCCATACATCCTTGCACATTTGAATTACATTAACTGTTAAAACACAGAAGGTATACATTCTCATGAACTACTTCTTCCATCAAAGAAGATTTGTGCTCCCATTTTCTTGGCGGAGTTTGTATGAGGTGCATGTGCTCACCATAAATCTTGAGACAGAAAGCCCTCTCACGCAATATAATGGAATTAGCTAGAGATTAAAATCTAGAAATAGAATCCCCCTTAGCAATTTTACTTTACATTCCAAGCTGGCAGTTGACTTACTAGAATGGGAACAATAGCTGTATCCCGGAGCAAAAAGTAACATTTAACCTGAAGTGCTTTGATAAATATTCAGCTACATACACGAACAAAAAGAATAATAAAGCAATTAAATACGTTAAGAAATAATTTAATAAAACAGCTCCATGTCCACAGATGGAAGCACTTTAATTTTCAGTGGTATGTGGTCATCACGGTCTTGAGGTGAACAAGGAAAGGGGTGGTAATACAAAGGGCTATCAGTAAACCTTAGTTACTCTTTCACTCCACTCATTCTGATGTTTACAGCAAGGAACTTTCAATACAGTCTCTTCTCTAAATTTTTTTCCTAACACTGTGGTAAAACATGAACAATGGGGGCTCGTCCTGGAGCTGAACAATGGACTTAGTATTTACTCACTCAGTCATTCAATGTGACACATGATTTATGCAGAAATGGGCACAGCTCCATACTAATAACCACAGGTTTTATTTTTCATCGATTTATTCAATCAATGCTAAAGCAAACTCTGCATTAGGAGAGAGGGATTATTTATGGACATTTTTAGACACACATGCTTTTATCAAATTAATCTTTAATGCTCAATTTCCACAGTCTTGAAATATGAAGGTCACAGACTGATGAAGTGAGTTATCAATGTTACACACCTTTCAGTCCACATGGTCTGGCCCCCCCCTCTGGCTTGGGGCTGCGGCGAGACCTGTGCAATAGGTATGGTTCAGTACTCTGGTACACCACATGGGGTTGGACACCATCTTGGCTCTTGGATTCATAACCCTGCACTGGTTCAATGAAAAAGTGTCCTTCTGGCAGGCTGAAGAACCCCTTCTGTTGGGAACAATGAAACACATTAACACATAAAAGCATCAAAACCAAACATTCATTCTCATATCAGTTACAGGACTGCAGGCAGTCTTTAAGAGGCCACATCAGTACCAAGAATGTGCCAGAATAATTCATGCAGCCAGACAAAGAAACAAAAGTTTCAGTCCAGATCCAGTTATGTAAATAAGAAAGAGTGAAAATTGTGACCATGTAGGTGGCTTCACAAAAAACAACCTAGTAGGAAATGTAATTAACTATCCATCCATCCATTATCATTAACCACATCCAATTTCATTTCTTTATTTCTGCTTCTAATAAGCTGAACTATAAGAAAGATGCAGTTTCTGTGTCACCACTGTTCCATTATAAGTTTTATTTGACTGAAACTGGATATTAAAATCTGAGCTATAAGGGCTACAAAAAGAAAACATTTTGAGAAAAGTTGATAAAATAAAATTATTTTTGAGATAAGTACAGTATCATTTTAAGCTTCAGTCATTCCAAAGTAAATTATAACTTTGTAAACTAAAAGTCAAACAGACATTTAATTGACTCCCTGGAAAAGTCTCCCTCGCGGGAGGCACATTCCCTCCCCATGGCAACTGTTCAGCACAAGCCCCTACGCGCATGCTGATGCATCCCCTCCCAGCTGCTCGGGTCATCATTCAGACACCTGGCTGCTGGAAAACACACAGTCACCTCCATGGAATTTGTGCATCTGCTCATGCTGTACATTATTGCGATTTATTACTTTACTCATTTCAGTAGTTATTTTCTGGCAAATCCTTGCCCCTTTTACCTTGATGACTGCCCTTCCTTTCCTTCAGTGCCTGACCCACTGTCCCTATGAGAGGGACAAACATCAGGGGAACCAGGGAATGGTAGGGTTAATTTGGGACACATCTTCCTTATACTCTGCATCTCACAGAACCAAGTTCACACCAAAAACTTCCCATACCCGCCACTATACTCTCCATAGCATCATCTCTGCCTGACCTGCATCAATCACCCCAATGACCAGTAACTGACCATCCTTGAGCTCAGCTGAATAACCGGCGCAAGTCACAAAAAAATCATGTCACTTGCTGTTACTACATCACGTTCTCATATCCAACAAAATACTGAAGTTATGAACATACTGTCTTTTTCAAAGAGAAACTTTGGCAAAGAATATAGAGTTATTTAATAATGGTATGGATAATATACTATACAAGGAGTGCTCAAGAAACACAAATTTTTCCATTTCTGAGAATGGAGAAAAATTCTTAATATGCTTTTGATTAACCATAGCATTGCAGCCAGAAATGACAAAGTAGGCCAAAAAGATCGACAAATGTTTGAAAATAAGTTTGATACACTGTATGATACACTATACACTAAGAAATGATCACTCTGGCACAAATGTAATCTGACTTATGAGTGATGTAGCTTATGATCTGGCCATCAGTCCCTAACCTGGTGGTAAGTCAAAGGCAATCTTTAATAAGTTTTATTTTTAAAAAAATATCACTGAACTCATGCTGGATCACATATTCTTGAGAAAGTTGTGTTAGTACTGTGATGATGATCAGGACTTCTCTGCTAACCATCATCTGCAGAGCTCTAGTGAGACAGTCTTCTTACTGAGACCCTCTTCTCCTTATCTCCCTATGAAATCATTATAAAAATATCCCAAGCAATAAATAATTGAGGAGGAAACACTTTAAAAGAATTTCGCTATAATGCCTGTGTCAGGGGAGACCTAACTAACAGAAGATCTGCTATGGACAGAAGCCAGGTGGAAGTGGTTTAGTCCTTTCTGTACCCCCCCCCCCCCAAATCCTTTGAAAGTTCCACGTCAGCAAATCCAGGCTCAGAGCTTTCACAGAAAGAGACATATGTGTGCTGAGTATGAAGGAGGGTTTGGACTTACACAATGGACCTGGTGAGTG
Source organism: Heterotis niloticus (assembly GCA_018136845.1). Taxonomy (NCBI): domain Eukaryota; kingdom Metazoa; phylum Chordata; class Actinopteri; order Osteoglossiformes; family Osteoglossidae; genus Heterotis; species Heterotis niloticus. The sequence goes on along the minus strand of CM030889.1, from coordinate 37,064,487 downwards.
TTATCAATGTTATTCAACCCTAAAGCTATGTAGGATTTAATGATACAGGTTTGGCAATAGTCCTAACAGGAGCTTAAAACAGGGGCATCAGAACCAGTTACTACTATAACACAACACTCTTTTCCAGATATTAAAAGCTTTTCTCTTAGTTAATAAATAAGAAAATTCATCAGGTGACTAATAAGGTCAATGTTAAAAACTGCCATGTAAGCACTGCAATTATGATAGAATATACTGTATGACGTTTATTTTCCTTTCTGCCAAATAATTTCACAAATAATTGATATGACCCTAGCAATACAGGTAGTATTTATGGAAATGATTTAGTCATATTTCAAAGATGTTTTCAAATACTTTTTTAGTTAAACACAGTTAAACATACTGCACTATATACTAATGCTGCTACTGTAGTGCAGCAGAGGCTCAGTGATTAATTAGGATATTAAAAACTTAATGGAGCCTTTTTGTTGAAGTGAAGCTGTTTTTGTACATTTCAGAGAGAGCTTAAACTTTACATCCAAAGACATAAAATAATTATGAGATTTCTAAAAAAAAAAAAAAAAAAAAAAAAAAAAAAGTAGTGTTATAGACTAATCTAAAACAAGCTGACAACATAAAAATCACAGATGTAGCGAGACAAAATAAACAATGTTAAAAAAAAAAATAAACGTGCATGACAGGCAAGTACTTCTTCGTGCCTCTACAGGAACATTTTATTCTAATGGAATCATTTTTCAGACAAAAGTACTGTGCTGCCTTAACTTAAAGAAGTATTTAAAGAGAATGAATACATCTAGAATTTATCAGTTTTCAAAAGAATAAAATCATGTCAGTCACACACAAAATGAGTCTCCACAAAGTAACGTTACTAAAGATATCAGCCAACAAATCTCTGCTTTATTTCTGATTTAAGTTTTCACACAAAAAAAAAACATCCATAGCAGACAAAGGGATGTCACCATTTGTGTCCTGACACTTCCCACATGCTTCATCTGCCCTTTATTCTGTGGTTACTGCAGTCCTCAAGCTGAGCTTCATGTATGACTTTCTATATATAGTTTGCAGACAACTCACAGAGGCACATCCACTGCCTGACACAATGCCACATCTCAATTAGCCATCATTAATTATTTCTGACTTCTAGTGACCTATAAAATACACCATACAGGTTATTCACTGACTTCATACCTGCTTCTTACTTTGAAAATTCCCGCAAAATACATAGCAAAGTAAAAAAGACACATCATAATAATGTGCTGTGTATATCAATAGTTATAAAAGACAACATATAGAAGATATCCTTCATTCAGTGAGAAATTAATAATACACAGTTTCATTTAGTGTAATCTACACCATTTCCTATGATTGCATTATTTATGAACATTACACTTGATACTTAATTCCAAGGAAGTTACATTAGTGTCCATATCTTTTAACCAGCCACTTTTTATGTTGACTACTGTACATCCACATGTTAGGAAGCATTTCCAGTATTTTCATTAGATCTGGCTACTGGGGCCATTTTGTTAAAAACTTCATAAATACTGAAACTAGACACATAACATTTCTCTAACAATGTGGATGCAATATCATAATTCACATCTGACAACTAAATTAGCAGATATACAGTAATATTGAGGATTTCTCTGGATTTAGGGAAACAACACAGTAAAGGTGGTTTTGTTACATGTTAACATTAAATTATCTCTTAAATGACTTGACTCAACTCTACTACTGTTACTGGATTATTACTGCTAATGTTTCTAACTCTGTTCCAGTTCTCAAGACAAGCAGATGGATAGATGACTGTGTTCCCTCAGTGCAGTATGCTGACCTCCATGACCTTGATCAGTATCTCACTTGTTTTAAGCAAAGTTACTTGTCCATCACAACAACAAAATGTGCACTGTGGTTTCATTCAGATGATCAGTGACAGAAATAATCTGGACAAGAAGTCCTGCTTTGTTTGTACTCTAGGGCCCCTCCTCTATTTTCCCCAGCACCAGCAGTACAAATGTTTGCCGAGAAGACCAAACACCATCAGCAGTGAAGGGCCAGATCTGTTCAGCAAGGGAGCCTGCAGAAGACTGACAGACTGACATGACCATGCAGGAGCAACATTCCTGAGCTGATTGTGCACATATGCACAATACTCTGTGGCATTCTATGACAGTACAAGTATCTTGAGGCAAACCAATTAGATGTGATATCTTTGGTTAAATTCTGTTAGAAGTCAAGAAGATGTTTATGGAGGCTTGTTCATGGAAAAGAAGGGAAAACTTCCGCCCACCAGCCCAGATCTGAATAACAGCCAATTCAGTAATCTTTTATTACTGTATTTTATCACAACAGCAGCGCACTTAGTTCCCACTTTAAAATATTTCCCAGTCATTTGCAGGCCACACTTTTCCAGCAGATGCTGGGTTCATCTGGCTACTTTGTTAACAATTATTCATTTCCTTCAAAGCAATTTACAACATTAAGCTATGTATACAGATTTAGAAATTTGCATAGCTGGGTCATTCTCAATTTAGGTTGAAAACCATGCCCAAGTTAAGAAGTGGCAGCTCCAATCACTGCAACCCCAGCTGGCTCTGGTTTTGTAGAAAATGTACATTTTCGTATTATTTTAGAAGGTCAGAAAACTGACTTGGCAGTGTCCAGCAACTGACCCACCTTCTACACTGTACTCTCCAGAACACTGGCTTAAAACCTGAGCTTGAAAAGGGACAGATGTGCAGAAGGCAATCAGATGACAGTCGGCATTAGAGTTAGTCTCAGTTCATTGTGATCATTATAACCAGGAACTTACAGAACCTGCAACTTAGTAGCTCCAGTCTTACTAAGCAGGAAAAAACAAACATTTTCTATATGGTGGCACAGCATGTACAGAGTTCCTGGGCTGAGGAATGAAATGTGGAATAGAATCCAACTCGGTCTGTGTAGGGTTTGCATATTTTCCCTGTGTTCACCTTTGTCCCCTCCTCCAGTCCACAAGACATTTCAGGCGAACAGGTGATTTCTAACTGCATTTAGTGTGTGTATGTGTGTGTGAAAAGAATACACTACAACCCTGTCCTAGACAAATAATTACTGAGAATGGATTAATTGATGAGTTGCACAATATTCCAAAATATTCTTACCAGTCCCTTACAGGTGCTTACAGCAGCAGTTCCCTGGAAACTGGAGTTTGTCACAATCCCAATGAGATGGCAGGAATTCTCCCAAGGCGAATGCTGCTTCAGCGTCACGTTCTGGGCCCCAGATCTCCTCTCTAACACATATTCACTTGCCAGCAAGTGGCTATTGATGGTGAGGTTAAAGGTCAAATTCCAACCTCCAAAGGCAACTGTGTAGTAAACAAACTTTTCAGATGAGTCCAAGGCACGCTTGTCCCGTCCAGTTCTCTTTGGATAGACTATTGAGTACTCCAGTTGAGACCTGATGAAATCACCTGTTAAGGACAATGCATGTTCTTATTTGAAAATCCAGTAGAGAACCAACCCATCATGGTAAAGGTCTTTTAATGTTCAACTAGTAAACGTTGAATAGTAAATCAGTTACAATGAACCGTTACAACCAACTAGCATTATCCACCCACAACTCATTATAGCTAGAGGATATAGACAACCTCAAAAAAGCCAATATGATGCTACTAAATTAAAAAACCTCATAACTGGCAACCCTACACAGGTATAGCCCAATATAAGCAGCCCCCACATATCCAATTTAGCTATAACACAGCTAAATTTTTTAATATCAGATCCTGGTTTGTGCAGTAAATGTCCTGCTATAATGCAGAGCCACTACCCATTGTCTTATTTGTAACAGGAGACCAAATCAAGGAATTACAACGAAAATGTTTTCCCTCTACATGAAGTGCTGGCGAAAAAAACTTTATAGTCAATGCATGCAAAGATTGGTTCGATTTGTTTCCTAAGTATTAAAAGATGTGGCTTAAAAAAGTATAAAACTACATTGCGTAATAACTTTTGCACTAATAAACTGATGGTATTGTCGTTTTTTAAAATTTAGCTATCATTTGTCCAAGTTCATATTAGGACAGTTGCAATACACGACTCCTAGCTAGCTAGACTAAGGCTGCAGCTCAGGGTGATGACGCTGTGTTTTTCGTCATCAAAAACGCGTCAGATCACAGTCTCCGAGGCCACTGTGACGTCAGGAAACGCGTTGCCTGTGTCATAGGACGTATCCAACGGCCGCAAGGCGGCGTTACGGAGGCGTGTTTGCGGGTGGTGGGGCGGTCCGCAACCCTCTGCTTTTGTTCATTCTAAGTTGAATTTTGAGCTGAGTTTAGGTTTCAGCGCTGGTGTCGGGAAGACATGATGTACAGCTTTCCGTTGGCACTTAGCAAGCTAGAATTACCAAACCAAGCTTTCCCCCCCCCAACGTATAATTCATGTTCAGCAACCCTCAATTACATGCCCTATTTATGCCGAGCTAAAAATGTGCATTTATCTGCACACGCAACATTTGTCGACGAATTAAAAAGTTAAGCTGTACTTAAGATGCGCGTGTATCTAAACGTAAGGAAGCACAGAAATCCGTTTTAAATATAAAGGCAGAAACCCATCATTTGAACAAAGAGACATAAATCAAAAATGATCACAGTGAACGGAGCATAAATGGCTGCAGTAACTGTGGCTTTCCAGCCACACCAGACGCACAGCTCCCCGTCCTCACCCCTCCTCAAGAGCCGTTTAAATGCGACGTTAATGTACAACTATCACGCACCTTGCTGTAGGTCCGGAAAGTGGAAGCGGTCCGCCGGTGGCGGGTCATCATGGGCCCCGGAGAGGAGCGCAGGGAGCAGGAGGAGAAGCGCGATCCCCGCCAGACATCGCATGGTTTAGTTGCCGAGATCGCAGAGGAAAGTGAGCCCGAAAAAGCGAAGGCTACATTCAGTGACACGTGTAGTGGAGGGGCATCGTCGACATGATCAACGGACCGAACGCATGAAGAACTGGAGTTCCGAGGAGTGAAAGAAGGACCTAAAGACCCCGTAGAACCGAAGGGAAAAGACACTCCGGGTCCGGAGGGGTGGAGAGTTGAAAAACTTGTCTCTGGTTTCCATAGTGGGAGAAGGAGGGAATCCTGGCTTCACACCGTGCACACAGTTACTTAAAAACTTGTACAAATATAGAAAACTGCACCACAGCTTCAACCATGTGCAACATAATACTGAAAACCATTGAAAATGCTCTCTTTCACAATTATGTATCATGTAGCCTTCAGCTAAATCACGTAAAAACTACTAATAGGTCAAGAAAAGAACTAAAAATGAGAAATGAAGTAAGTTTAAAAGTAAAGAAGTTGTTCAAAACATACTGCAGTACATGTATATTTCACACAAATGATTTCTTTTTCCATTTGCAGTTTTTTTTAACTGCTGCACCATCTGCTGGTTGCATCAGTCCAATGCAGGGTTATGTGTAACGTCTTTCAAATGGAGTCATAGCAGAAAAATAAACGTCACTAATATTCATGTCTGATTAACCTACCTACCAAAAGTAAATATTGCATCTGAATATGAAAATTGTTCAGCAATGCAAACTGTTCCAAAATATTTTTGTACAACTGTTCTTCACAATTTGTTTTGAGTAGTCTTACAGTCATAGGAGAAACTTCTTTTTTTATTATATCTACTATATGTTCCTACTACTACTTTTTGTGACTGTAAGCAAGAAACATTTAGCCTGAAAGTTGTGACTCTGAATCTCATCTGGCAAACATCTGTACTGAACTTAAAATGCTTTAGAAAAAAATGCACTGTGTAGCTTTTGAACAATGTGTGTAATGCATTTGTTTGTGCACATAGACAGTACACACAAACACACACAGACAATGCATGCAATATATGCTGGCATTCATTTTACTTGTTTAAACAACATAGCAGTGCACATCATGGACTCATAATCCCCACTAATGGCTGCAGTAAACTTTGGTCTAGATATTTAACCTAAATAGTTTTTTGAACACCAAGCTTTTTAAATGGGTCAAGTACTGTAAATCTCTGGATTAAACAGACAGTTAAGCAACGAATTAACAACAACTGATTCATTTTCTGGTCCAGTTTCTTGGCAATAATACCTCAAAGGCATGACTTGAGTTACTAGTCAGAAAAAAGACTGTATTTACACCTAAACTTCTTAACAATGTTGTAACATCATCTTTGCAGGAATTGAAACAAGATACAAAAATACCCTTCTCTGCAGTTAGTGGCCTGGATTAGTCTCATATAACCCTGGTCCTATCTTAAACTTAGATGAGTGTATTATACTTACTAATGTCCTTACAGTTCTCTCTTTCTCTGCCTTGCTGTGACTACACAGCTTGTGATACTTACAACTTTCCTTCCATGATGTGAGAACTTTAGTGAATGTTTATGTAGTAGCTATGGGCATGTACCTACTGTGAAGGCAAGTAGACCAGCCCTTGATAGGAAAATGTGACTGGGATAAACAAAATGTCCTCCAGTCTGGACTTTATGACCTTTGTGTCAAACAACTGAGATAGAGTTCAACCATGCACATGAGCCTCTGTGGCAACGCAGGGGAACTGCAGTGGCCAATCAGCTGTTTTTGCCAAGACGAAATCTGTATTGCATATAGCAGCTACAACCACGGTAACTGTATATCATTGTTCTGTTAACAGCTGAGCAGAGATGTATCACCAAGCCCTGCTGTGGGAAGGTGGCCGGGATTGCCCAGCATTCAGAGAGCACCTCCAACACACAGCTAGCTCTCCAGCCCGAGGCAGTTTTGTTCCTTTCGTACTCACCCACATGGTGCCATGCATTTTCCGATTGGGTGGTCTGCCACGTCTTTATTAGTCATGTGTTTTTGGCTTCTGCCCCAAGCACATTGCCGTGATGTGTGATCATCACAGTTTAGCCATGGCCAGGACTGTTTTTTTCAGTTTGACTCAGAAAAGAACTGACACAGTGGCTAAAATAGACTTTCAAAGTTAAGCATACATATCTGGCTACCAATACACCATCTGTAGATAAGAAATGCAATCGAAGGATTGGAGCAGCTTTATGAGCACCTAGGCAGGAGTGTCAAAACATGAAAACCCACAAGAAAGTTGTTGGTTTCAATATTCGTGTTTACTGGTTTCCTATTTATCTATATTAATTTTAGTTTGTTTCTCAGAAGGGTACCAGCAACAGTGAAAGGGAAGGTCTATAAGATGGTAGTGAGACCAGCTATGCTTTATGGGTTGGAGAAGGTGGCACTGTCCAAAAGACAGGAGGCAGAGCTAGAGGTGGCAGAGTTAAAGATGTTAAGATTTGCATTGGGTGTGACGAGGATGGACAGGATTAGAAATGAGTATATTAGAGGGTCAGCACAGGTTAGACGGTTTGGAGACAAAGTCAGAGAGGCGAGATTGCGTTGGTTTGGACATGTGCAGAGGAGAGATTCGGGATATATTAGGAGAAGGAGCTGCCAGGCAAGAGGAAGAGAGGAAGGCCTAAGAGTACATTTATGGATGTGGTGAAGGAGGACATGCAGGTGGTGGGTGTGACGGAGAAAGATGCAGAGGACAGGAAGAAGTGGAAACAATTGATCTGCTGTGGCGACCCCTAACGGGAGCGGCCGAAAGAAGAAGAATTTTAGTTTGTTTCTAGTGGTAATGTCATGGTCTTTCTTAGCATTGTACTTAATTACTTAAGTGGAATGGCATGCTAAAGAAACCCTTAGAAATTTCTATAGCATTACATAACGGCTTAGATTGTTCTCTGCAGTCTTGTTTTTGTAGAACAATACTTTAAGTGTTGCATTACATACAGTACATTTAAGATTACTGCATGCAATATCACCACAAGTGTGAATTAGACAAGGACAGATGGACTGGTGTGTGTGATGTAAATATATATCAGCAACAAGAAATAAATTTACAATTCAACTATTACCAGTTATGAAAACCACAATTTTAATTTATGTATATTAGTAAAGGTAATTTTTAATGTATATGTGTGAGACTGAGGTTCTGTCTCTTTGTGTATTGTGGTGACATTGCATTTTCCTTTTGTATTTAATAAAAAACATTAATACATGCTTCTGAGTAATGAAATTCATTCACAAATTTCCATTTAAAAACCTGTGAAACATTTTGCCAACTGTATACAAAAGATAATACCTGTAACCTATAACTATGAATTACAAAAATTGTCTGCGTCTGAAGCAAATACTCTTTTGATATATAAATTAATGTCAGTCTGTCCATACGTTGGACAATGTGAAATGAAATTACCTGGACCAGTATGGACATGAAGGAGTTCAAGGTGACCGAAAATGTGGCTGGCAGTTTTACAGAACTGAGCAAGAGGAGTAACATCTGTAAAATATAATAATGTGTACCATATTTCTTGAATGGTGGTTTAAGGCTACATTTAAAATGTTTTTTACATTAATTTTGATGGTTGCATATCACAGAATACTGAATAATGTGCTTGTTGAGCATCTATATGATGTGCAAATAAAGTTCATGTTGCACTGCTTGAGTTGAAACCAAATTAAGGATTTGTTGGATGGAAGGAGTAGAAACTTATAGAATAGCACAAACTGATGATTTCCTGGCAGTCTGGTTTCTGGATGGAGATACAGCCATGCCCCCCACATATTCAATCTCACTTTGTATTGGGGAGGCACTCGTATTTAGCGCTGTCCCTAGAAGGCCCAAAACACATGGATTATTGTCATTTACATTTTATTATAGCATGATTTATTTAGCCAATGCATGTAAGTAAAATAAACTTGCTTATTTAAACCTTTTATATAACAAATACAGGATTAAGGCATAACAGGCTTTTTCTTGCATACAAACATGCGATAGAAATGTTCATTTTGGGACTTGACCTTGCAGCCTTTTGGCTAATTCAAGTTAAATTCCTTAAATACATTTCCTGATGCTCAAAGATGATCTATGTTGCCAGATGCTGCTAACCAGTAAACTGAGAATATCTGAACTTCACATTTATTTTTTTAACAGATGTAAAATGCAAAATCTGTTAAATAAAAAATATATTAAATGTTTAACTTTTTTCCTACATACCTTGTGGTGTTTGGCAGCTTTGTGCTCCAGAATGCAATGACTGAGTGTTCATGTTTTCATGCTCAGGTCCAGTACTAAATAAATGATCAGTCTCCTATTCATTAAGTAGGACAAAAAAAAATCAGTAAAGAATTCCAATAGTGTCACACACTGCACACTAATGGCTTATGTGAATCAATTATGAAACTGTACCAGTATCAGTCTGTCAGCATTGACTGTATTTAGATGTCTACTTTGCTCTAAGGTAATTGTTGAAAATTAGTCAGCGTTAGTATTCAAGTTCTGCGCTGGACAGCAGTCTTACCTGCAGTGCAGGTGCACCATGTCTCTGCATGCACTGTAAATCTGAAAGTTGTTCAGGTATTTACTTACCCATGTGCAAGTGGCCATACATCTTTTTCTGAGCTCAGGATGGTTTTCTAAGTATCTGCAAGACATATTTAGTTCTGCTAACAGACATACTTGTAGCTATTGGTGTACACTGTTACTGAAACACAGTGTAAATAATGTTAAAGACCTGTACTTGTGGCCTAAAATCAATTAGTTCAAGTAACCCCCTCCCTAGTTATCCCACTTACATGTAATCATCATGCTCAGAATCACATTCACATGATACCATTTGACTGCCATGATGTTACCACACCTTCGATGAAAATCACTAAACATTGCCTTAACATCATCAGAAAGGCTGACCATACTCTTGAAACAAAGAGTAATGTTCCTCTCTGTCACATGGGATGCAATTTTGAGCTGATCTGGAGTTTTTCACCTGGCCTAAAATCACTGATGTCACATGGGAAACATTAGAAATCACAGGTTTTGAAAAACTTTTCCGGATTGTTGACAAAAAAGAAGACTACCAGAGGACAAGAAATGGCATAACATTCATCTATCATCATTAACCACTTTATCTGGCTTAGGGTCATAGGAGTCCAGAGAGTATCCTGGTATAATTCAGTGCTAGGCTTTGAAACTGTCTAATGTAATGTAATGTAATGTAATATAATATAATATAATATAATATAATATAATATAATATAATATAATACAGACCTCTGTGATTCTGCATAATGGATGGATAAATAATATATCACACTTTCTGACAAATTCTACACTGACCAAAAGACAGGAGGCAGAGCTGGAGGTGGCAGAGTTAAAGATGTTAAGATTTGCATTGGGTGTGCCGAGGATGGACAGGATTAGAAATGAGTATATTAGAGGGTCAGCACAGGTTAGACGGTTTGGAGACAAAGTCAGAGAGGCAAGATTGCGTTGGTTTGGACAGGTGCAGAGGAGAGATGCTGGATATATTGGAAGAAGGATGCTAAGGATGGAGCTGCCAGGCAAGAGGAAAAGAGGAAGGCCTAAGAGAAGATTTATGGATGTAGTGAAAGAGGACATGCAGGTGGTTGGTGTGACAGAGAAAGATGCAGAGGACAGGAAGAAATGGAAACAGTTGATCTGCTGTGGCGACCGCTAATGGGAGCAGCCGAAAGATAAAGATTTTCTGAAAAATTCTAAATATTTTTAAAATTTGTTTTAAAAAATGTTCAAAACCACCCTTTTTGAATTATGCCGAAATATTATGAAAATAATGACTTTAAAGTGTTCTTAATGCCCGAAATCTTTATTGTACTGAAGGAAGAAATTAAACAGGTATTTCACGCACCTCTTCAAATAAGAATCAGAGTCTCTGTCAAAGGGCTTCAAACCCTGCTTGACCCCACTGGGTGCCCATGCAATTGATGTGTCCACACCAACTCCAACTCGACCCGTTGCTCCAGAGGAGATCGGCATCCCTGATCTTTGTCTCTACATGTCAGTGTGGAACAAATACTGACAAACCAAGGCAGCAGCCACTCCTACTAAAAGAACTGGCAGAATAGGGCAAAACGAAGGAAGGTTTTCAGGTTTCAATCTCTACTAATTCTTTTCTGGTTGTAGAACGAAGGTTGCTGTGGCCAAGTTACTCAAAGGTCATTGTAGTCAAGGTTTGTTGTTGTTGCCATGATGACAAAGGTCACGTGAGCACCAACGGCTCGTTGATTGGACAGTTCAAGTAAGAACAATGGATCAAAGTATTGGACAGTGACGCCGTTTTTGACACTGTCACTTTAACCTAACAGTCATTTGATTTCGGTACAATTTGGTTCCATATACCGCCAAAACGTGAAAAATATATCACTCCCCAAGTAAACTACTTGAGTACAGTTGTTGAGTATTTTACGGAAACAGTAGAATGAAGTGAGGAATGTAAGCCTAAAGCTGTTGCAAAAGAGAAATAAGCATGATATCGCTAAAAAAGAATGAATATTGAATATAATGAAATATAACGAATATATATTCGTTATATTTCATTATATTCAATATATATATAATTATAACTGGTTTACGAATTTTTGAATCAGCCACCGTTTGGAACGCTATACAGCGTGATGAGTGTGGCCTCCAGGGCAGAAGGTGGCACTGTGAAACCAGATAAACACATTAGTAGGCAAAACTGGAAGAAGACTGAAGCGACTGGCTTCGAAAAATCGCCTCAGAAGTTTCCTTAAAAGTAACAGACGTTCTACTGTAAGCATTAATCAGCTATTAAGATTTACAGTAGCATTGACGAACATAAAAATATACGCACAGATGAAGACATCCTGCGGTTGCGGTGTTCTGCAGCAATATGAGCATTTTGAAGGATAAACCCGGTGCACTGATACTTTTCCTGTTGCTGCTGCTGTGCACAGTTGTCTGCTGCTCTGCAGCTGGATCCGTAGACATCACAGTGGACGTGCAGACGCCGCTCCGACATCTCCGACACTTTTGGAGGAGCACCGGCTTCTGGTGGGTCCTCACGACAATGGAACATAATTATTATAATTTCATGCTAGGTGGAATTCAAACCGTCATGTTTTAGGTCGCATATTCTCAACTCAGTCCTTTGCCACGTACTTGCACAGTTGTACATAAACAGTACGTTCATAACAGAAGTCGAATGGAAAAAGTTCGTTCCCCATTTTTTGTTTTTGTTTTTTTGCAAAATGAAAGTGTATTTATGGGGACATGAACGTAAATGCACTCATCTGAAGTAACTACTGACATCTCTGTGGAAGAGGATGGGTCACGTGCTGCTAGATGTTTGTCAGTGTTGTCATACTTTGCTGTAGTCTGTAAAGTAAGGGACACAAATGGACCAAGAAAAATATGATTTGGATTCTTCTTTATGTACATATCACGCAGATTGATTTGTCAGGTTACTAGGTACCTCCCACCACCACACAGATTGTACATTCTAACAAGTAATGTGTTCGGTGATTGCTATTCCCCATCATTTATTGAATTAAAAATGTTTATTTTACACTTATGAGCCTCAAATATGTTGAAGGCAGTTAACTTTTACAAAACATGCAACCTGAACGCCGTTGCAGTTCTGTGCTCTTAGCTGTTTCTGTTGTTTTACATTATAAAACTTTTTAGCTACTGTAACAGTCACTGTCGTGTTTTCTGTTTCTACAGCCCTCCTCTTCCTCACAACCAGGCAGAGGAGTATGACTTGAGCAGAGATGAGCAATTAAACTTGGCCTATTTGGGCTCTGTGCCCCATGGTGGCTTGGAGCAGGTTCGAATCCACTGGCTGCTAGAGCTGGTCACAGCACGGTGAGTCTAAGGGAAACTTACACTCTAGGGTTTGTATCAGGTACAGTACTGCAGTTACCATGTCATGTAACTATGGATTTTTTTTCCTTGTTTGTTTATTTTAAACCTTTTTAACCCTTTATATGAAACAGCATAAATGAGGCAGCTGCTTAATTGGGCCAAAGTGTTTTAGTCCCAATGTGTCCTAATTAACCAAAATGCACTGTACATATTTTGGATTAATGGTGTGATATTGAATATTCCCTGTAGCGTTGTTGATGGAGAACCCCAGTACAATTTCACAAAGCTCGATGAGATCATACATCTTCTCTGGCAGAATGGTCTTCGACCAGGTAATGCTTCAGCTTTGGACTGTTTTCTGTATGTGGCCTCTGTAATATTTTGATTTCATAATGAAACTGTAATTTAGTGCAATAATTTTCTAATTTTAGGGTTTGAGCTGATGGGTAGTGTTTCCAACTACTTCACTGATTTTGAAGACAAGAGGCAGGTTGTAGAATGGAGGAACTTGGTGTATCTCATTGCTAGAAGATACATTGGTGAGTTCACAGTTATACGTGAGATCATGCACAAGTTAAAATAAAAAATTTCTTACGAAAAGGTTTTCAGGTTAGCTCTTAGGGGATTTCTGCTGTTCATGCTGTATAATGATTAAAATTATGCAACACTTTGGATAAAAATTATAGGCCAGTCTGAGTCTGTTATTCAGAAGCTAAGCAGTAGGAGTTCTCTGGTGGAATATCTATGTATTGATCTAAAGTGAAACAATATCGGCATCGCAAAGCCTCCTATATGAGCATAAGCAGTATTCTTCCTTCAATATTCATACTTCAAATATTATATCACTGGTTATGACACTTTTAACAAAGTTTTTTTTTTTAAATAAAATGTGCTTAATTCTTTCCAGAGAAGTACAGCCTAGACTACATCTCTCAGTGGAACTTTGAAACTTGGAATGAGCCAAACAATCATGATTTTGACAATGTCACAATGTCGATCCAAGGTAAAGAATGTAGTTCTGAGACTACATGACTTAAAACTACCCTTAGACAGTATAAAGAGGTAATTTTTCTTGACTTATTTGTAACACAGAGCTATTAGTTATCCTTGTGAGTGGTGGAACTCTGTGTTTCAGTTCTGTCTGTGTTTTGTTGAATGTTAACAACAGCATCTGGAAAACATGACCTAAATACTTGCTGACTAAATGAAGGAATAAACAAAGGAATGCATCTTTGATGGCTGAAACATGTGTTTTCAACCCTCTGGTCCCCAGGGTTCCTGAATTACTATGATGCTTGCTCCGAGGGTCTTCGTGATGCCAGCCCCACTTTGCAGTTTGGGGGCCCAGGGGACTCCTGCCACTCGTACCCCCACTCCCCATACTGCTGGGCTTTACTGGAGCACTGCCAGAATGGAACCAACTTTTTTACAGGAGAGACTGGGATCAGGCTGGACTACATTGCCCTACACAAGAAGGTGGGTTTCAGAGGGCCTCAAGAGGCATTGACATGAAGGGACCTATTGGATAAGGACTAGAACAAAGAAAGAGGTGCAGCTGACTTTTTTGACTTCTGCAGAGAAGTATAATTATTAAGAGAAAAAATGTGTAAAAAAAAATCCTGAAAAACTGAAACTAGTCTTAATTATAATGAAGCGTAAAAAATACAAGACATTTCAGTGTTAATAATTACATTTTTTATGAAGGTATTCAGTCTCATCAAAGTATGTCTCTCAGTCTATATTATAGGCATTGTCCTCTTCCATTGTGTTCAGGGTGGTGGAGGATCTCTTCCTATCCTGCAGCAAGAAATTGAGACAGTGAAAGAGATTCAGGAAAGATTCCCGTCATTCAGATCTCTACCTGTGTACAATGATGAAGCAGACCCTTTGGTGGGCTGGTCTAAACCCCAGGACTGGAGGGCAGATGTGACATATGCTGCGATGGTGGTGAAGGTAGGGGAGCAAAACAGAGAGGCTACTTCCTTAACAACCTTGCTACCACTTGTCTTGATGCTGGGGGCTGTTATAACAGCAATGTATCTTTCTATGTGACACCTGTCCAGGTGATATCCCAGCACCAGAATCTAATTATCGGAAACCCAAACTCTACCATCAACTATGCTCTCCTGAGTAACGACAATGCCTTCCTGAGTTACCACCCCAATCAGTTCACCCAACGCACGCTAACCGCCCGGTTTCAAGTCAACAATACTCAGCCTCCCCACGTCCAGCTGCTGAGGAAACCAGTTCTCATTGTAATGGGACTTCTGGCTCTGCTGGGTGAGAAAAGCATGTTTCAGTTACCTGGAGCACATCCTGCTTGCCATGAAGAGCTTTCTTTTGATCTTAATTCTTTATTTTTCCTATATTTTTCCATCTTGCAGTCATTTGAGTTTTTATTGTATCATTGTTCTTGAAATTCAGCTTTTAGTCACTAGGTGGCGTATCTGCTTTTGCCCATTTACACATGCACAGGTGGTTTTACAGTGCCAAGAAAACCAAGTACTGTAAATATAGTAATGAGTGTTCTTCCTTGCATTTGATTTTCTTAGGCGAGACTCAGGTGTTTTCTCATGTTGCCTTGGAGAGTTCTGACTCAGATGACAGTTTGGGGGTCCTTGCCAGTACTCACAAGCCTCCTGTCCCAGGGACCTCAGATAGTTGGCAGTCAGCCATCCTGATCTACAGCAGCAAGGACAACCAAACATCCCCCTCTACAAACCACGTGACACTCCAGCTCAGCGGATTCTCGGGTCAGACAGGTGGGTGTTAAGAAGATGTGTTTCTTTTTTAATCCATTGCACTGTATTCGGAAGGCGGATTTCTTTTGATAATTTAACATACGTCAATGCAGAGGCCATATGATTCCTGACTGGATCTGTTTCTGTCAGTAGTAGGTAGTGTAGTAGGCAGGGGATTTGACAAAATGTTTCCCCTTTCAGATTACAGAAGGAAAACTGCTGTTATAAACAGGATTAAACCATCAAACCACTACTGCTGTCAGTGTCCACATGTGTTATGCTGTCTGATGTTAAAATGACTGACTGCTGTGTCTGTAAACAAAATCATATGCGCATGTACTCTGTATGTAGTGGGTACATACCTTGGCCAATATTATGGGGCAGAAGGTGACATAGTGGTTAGAGCTGTTGCCTTGCAGTCCAAGGATCTGAGTTGATATACCATTCCTGCTGTAGTGCCTTTGATCAAGGTACTTGTCCTGAAATGACACAGTAAAAATTGGTTGTATAAATGAGTAAATAACTGTAAGTAGCTTGGTGTGCAAACACAACATTTAAAACTTCTTTTAAGAGAAGTACTAAGTGAATTAATATATGAATTATTTCATATATTAATATTTTGTATATATTATGTCATATATCAATGTTTAGTTAAGTTAATTTAACCAGTCCCTGCCCGGCTAGCTCTACCGGCTAGCTCAGTCGGTAGAGCATGTGACTCGTAAAATGGAGGGTTGCGTCAGGAAGGGCATCCGGCGTAAAAATCTGCCAAACCAAATATGCGGATGAGCCGATCCGCTGTGGCGACCCTTAACGGGAGCAGCCGAAAGTTTTTTAGTTAAGTTAATTTAACCAAGGTGCCTGAATGAGTGAGTGAATAGGAAGAAGAGATGTTCTTAATGATCATCAATATTACTGCCTTATACTTTTTGTTCCTGGTGGATTCTTTCCTGGTAGGATTGATGTACACCACCTACTACCTGGATAACAACAACTCCAACCCCTACCAGCTTTGGCAGAGCTTTGGGAGCCCAGACTACCCCACAGCAGAGCAGTTCCAGCAGCTGCGAAGTCTGGGGGTATGTCAATGCGGGTCAGTCATGAACATAAAGTGACAAACCAAGTACACTACATACTCTCAGGGAACCTATATACAGGATGATTGCTTATATCTGTTAGTTTTTTCTTTTAATTTTTAGCAAAAATGTTTAACATCCTGAACTATACTTTGTGAAGCACGTATGTAAAATCTTAACAGGCCCTGTGTCTTCCATCTCAGGAGCCGCTGGTACGAGGGCCCTTCCCCTTTCCCTCAAAGGGCTCTCTGACCCTGAAGATGGAACTTCCTGTGCCAGCAGTGCTCCTAGTGCATGTGTGTGCTCAACCAAAGGCTACACCTCAACAGGTGTGTGGTTGGAACTCCTCCCTACAGGTCTAATGTGGGCGTGACCCTTGGCTTAAATAGTGCCTGATACAATAAGTTACCTTAATTCATTTAACCTCTGGAAATACGGTGGATGACGGATGCAGCTTGGGTCCTTATTGACATAATTCTACCCTGGAGCAGGTTGTTCAGTGCCAAGGCACACCTCCAGACCTTTGTGAATGAGTGTGTTCTTCAGCATTGCAGCGGATAGAACCCTGCAGTTTTTATACATGAACAAAATATGCATTTTAGCGTTTTCTGTAAAAGGGTATGTAAATGCCTTTGATGTGCAGTTGTCTGATAACTTTTCCAGGTGAATGGTGTGCGCTTCATTGGTATCACCAAAGGACAGGTTCTCATTGTGTGGTCAGATCACTCAGTCAATTCAAGGTAAAGACTAACTCTTTCCCCATGTTCCACTGTAAATCATCCAGTGAAATCTGTACCCGTGATTTTATGTCTGATTTTTTTTCTCCCCTTTTTCACAGATGCATTAAAACTTATGAAGTGGAATTTTCTAGTGATAAGCAAAAATTTCACAGGATAAATACACAGGACACCATATTTACATCATATGTGGTTGCTCCAGGTAAGAATTTGTCAGGTTAATAACAAGATTTAAATCCTTCCCTTTCAGAATAAATAACAATTTGGTTTTACAGATACAAATAAGACAAACATAATGATATATATTATAACAAATTATCTTATAATTTCTGTTGTAGTTATATTTTGCAACAAAGCGTAGCTGTGGTTTGTAAATTTAAAAGTTTACATTTTTTCACATTTACTCAGCACTCCCGGAACAGGAATCACGAGTCATTTGATAAATATGTATCTCTTTTCACACTTTACTGTATTTTTATAGGGAACCTTCAAGTTTGTGGCTTCTACAGAGTGCGTGCAGTAGATTACTGGGGCAGGCCAGGCGGATACTCAGAAAGTGAGAAATACTGTGAGGAGTACTGACTGGCCAATGAACACTTACCATGTTTGCTGTGTAGCAACACTGGCACTTTCAAATCTTTGTTTTTCAGTTTTTCTGAATTCATCGGGCACAAGACTGATAAAATTATTATGAAAATAATTCTGAGTGTGAGTGTGTGCGGGTGTTTGTATTTTTTTATGTATTTTGTGTCCACTGTCCAATATCTTCTAAGTTTAGCTTTCCCTTCAAAATATATATATTTGGGAATTTTTCCCATTACTTGTCTACAGTCACAAATGTGCCGTAACATTATAAATTATTAATGTTGATGTGTGTTTTTGATTCTTTATTCCAGGTATTCTTTCTTTATGCTGTGTTTTTTTTTTCTGTAACCTGGTTCAAAAAAGTAAAGATCACTCTTGGAGGTTTTTTCACAAAGTGTTTATTTCTGTTATACAGACTATACAAAATAACAGCAAAAGACTGGAGCATCATATTTGTGGTTGGTTCTGGATTGTTTTATTTCTAATCAGTAGACTGAATCAGTGAAATATGAAACTGTGCGTTTACATTCAACCTAATCTTGTTACAGTAAATTGCCATTTCACATGATTGGTTAGTTAATTGGTTAGAAACTGAGGACTGATAAGAGTAAAATAGTGAGGATAACATGCCTAGTGTTTCTATTTCGCCCCAAGATAGTACTTCCACTGAGACTCTGAGACTGAATATAAGCATGGCATGTGACATATAAACTTTCTATACACTCTACAGAGTGGTGTGCGCCACTGTGGTTCAATCAAGAAGCTGCCTGCACATGCTGGAGTGCTTAGTGACAAGAGGTGTACTTACCAGACTGCTGTACAGGCTCAAACTCCCCTGCCATGCAGATCTCCTCTCGTTTCTGGTGAAGAGTATGCTGGATGATATGTGGCAGACCATGGGAGTGCCATGAAAAGACCAAGCCATAGGCCATCATCACAGGAGCTATCCTCCTTCAGGATGCAGCAGGCATAAGTGATGGCATAGTTGTCGTAATCAGTGTCGATGAACCGGTAGCTGTCACCTTACATTAGAAATCAGTATATTTATTGTGTACAATTATCTCTGATTTTGTGTGTTCAGAGATTAAATTGCTTTTATCTGAGTAATAGGTGGTGTACTGGTTATAGCTGCTGCCTTCGGACCAGGTTACAATCCCACTTTCTACTGTACAACCCTTGAGTAAGGAACTTATCCTGAATTGGTCCAGTTACCCAGCTGTATAAATGTAATTAGCTTAAGATTGTAAATTGCTTTGGAGAGAACTGTAAGCTAAATTAATTAATGTAAAATGTAATTTTCAGGCTTATCTGGAAACTCATCTTCACTGGATAAGTAGCTATCCAGCCATTGGTAGTTCATGAACATCTTACCTGGAGTACTAGGGTCTGGGACAATGTATTGGGCTGCCATGTCAGCGCACACCACCCAAAATCTGCAGAGCCCATAAAAACCATACACACCAAGAAGGGTCAACAGAGTGCCAGCTCTGCAACTTTTTCATCTGAAAGTATTGTGCTTCCCAATCCTCACGCAAAGAGCATGACGTGGCTCTTGGAGGAGGCTGTCATGCTACTGTCATCTTCAACAGTGTACTCAGCAGGGATGTTGTCTTTCAGGAAGAGGCCTTCAGGGTCTTCTACAGGGCATACCACTTCCCAGCATACTGCAAATGCTTAGCAGTAAGAGGAGATGTGGTGGAGGAATGTAAGACTATTGCTACCTGCTGGACCTACGCAGGTATGTTTAAGCACAAGATATACGTGCAGCTAGTTTTCTAAGACAGCTGCACTGATCAGCCACACCACCAGACTCATTCTCTTTGGGCCTGTTTGACCATGAAGTTGTCCACAATGCAGGAAGCAGACAAACACCTCTCCACATAGGTGAGTAGAACGAGCAAAATTGTAAGTGGTAGGTATTCCATTCTGTAGCTGACAGATTAGGGGTTCTGTGAACAAAACATGGCTTTCAAAGAGCTGGTGTGTTTCTGTCACACATCCTTTGCTGGCAAGTATGTTCTTTGCTTTTCTGGAAGATATAGTGCAGTTTATGAAGAGTGCAGAAGTAAGTGACAATTCTAATCGCATATTGAGGAAAACATTTGCATTGTTTGCGCTCTAATGTTATTACAATATTATATGGGTGGTTAATCATTTGTAAGTATAAAGTGACAAGGAATGATGACTTCCCAATAGTCCATGTCCTCTCTGTCTATAGTTAGTTTTTCATACCTGTGGATCACTGAGAGTACAAAGCATCCCCACTTTCCCAACCATTTCATACAAGTAAGGAAAACTATACTTATTTATTTAGTCTAATAGCCCTGTGCAGCACAAACTTTCTCTCCTATGCACTTAATAGTTAGTCTTATGTTTTCCTGCACATTAATGATTAAGGCTGACCTGTGTTTTGGTCGATTCACTGAGAAGGTATGAAGATGGAAGATTTTGGTGCCACAGGTCTTTCTCCACATCTCTGCTGAACTATTGTTCTTTGGCGCCAGATCCGTTTTTATACACAGGCATGGACTGGCTTAATGATTATTTTCACATGTAATTATAAATATGGATCTGAACTCTGCGGTTTAACCCAATGGAAAAATAGCAGTTATCTGGTCCCTGTTGAGTGGTTCTGTGTCACATGTAAATGACAGGTTTATGTAACCTTGTTTGTATGGATATGAAAATTAATGGACATTTTCTATGAAAGCATGGACTAGTATCTGACATATATGGTTCTAACCAAGGAACTGGTTGGAATGCACCATATCATAGGGAAATGAACTACAGCATCCCAGAAAACCAAGCTACCTTCTGTTCAGAAATACGGTTTATTAATCATAGCAGTACTGCTGAGCATTCACTCTATGAGGAGTAAAGTTTACTTATTTCTCTTCTTAATTTGCCAGATTACCATTTCTGTAGAAGTGCAGCCTACACATACATATCTATGTGTTTCCTCTAAGACCACATCAGTTATGTAAATCTGAAAAACTCAAAGCTGACAAAGCTTCTAACAATGAACAGTTCCGTTTTAGGGATTTATGAATGATTTCAAGGATAAGTAGCTCTTTATAACACATTTATTTAAACTTTTTTATCTCAAACATGTAAAACTACATATGATTTTACTTTTTTGCTGTTACACTGCTATGCTATACATTTCTATTTTTATGCCTATTATTTAAACAGTCTTGAGGCTAAGTCAAGGTGCAGCAGTGTTCCCGTTATCCTTAAATTGCCTGACCTGGGCTGAACTGTGCTGACAGCCTGTTCTTCGGTGTAATCTCTGAAATCCCAGAATTGTATTGCAGGGCCATCTGAGTGACAATAGATGGTGACGGAGATAGATAACATCATGGAACTGAGGAGCACACATGGTGGCTTTATGGCAACCGCATGGTTATACAGTATGGTCTGTAAGGGCCATCTAATTGTTTTGGCAGCTGTGACAAGCATTTTTGTGCTGAGTCATATTTCTGCAGCTCTTCAGGATACCTGAAAATCAGTGTCTGAACTCCCAACTGACCTCCATTATTAGACATAAGTTGTCTATGAAATACTTCTGATTCTAAAATTGGCAGTGGCACCAGGAAGAATTATAGTTAATGGTGGTTAAGGAGATTCTCTTAAAGGTTGTCATTTTTAATTTTACTGTGTTTTTTGCATAATAACAGTTTTAATGAAAAGTTATTCACTAATGTTCTTAAGAGTTTAATAGGATATTATCCTCTTTTCTTGCCCCCAGACTGGGAAATGCTTTTTCTTCCACCCGAGGTCTGTGTTGTGATGTTTCACACATGTTGGGGGCTGAATTTCCTGTCACTGCTTGAAACAACACTGACCATTTTCCAAGTGTGTGCTTGCATTCAAGACCACATTATAAAAATATGATCTGTAACAAATCAGGAAATTCAAAGTGTACGTGTCATGCAAGTAGCTTGTTCCTGTACCATACAGCTTTCTGACATAATACTGACAGCCTGTAAGGGATATACTTTGCAGTTTCATGTCTCGTTTGTTTTTCTTCTATGTATTTGTGCAATCTCCATTTTATTCTCACAAATAAAAGTGTAATCCAGAAAAAATGTAGCAATAATAAGGTTAGAAAAGTACCTACAATAGAACTGAAGATGAAGTGAATAAAAAGCTGAAAGAATTGGGCCACTCACTGTAGTCCAAATGAACTGAGTTTAGTAACAGTTCGTTACAGTACCATATCTTGTTAGCTTGTTTGTTTTGTCCTCATGGCCCGTGGTCTGTTGGTTAGGAAGTACAGGATCCAGTTCCACAGAAAAGTGTTCAGATGCAATGAGGACAGATTATGGAGCTGGAGGATAATGGTGCTGAATGCTGAGTTCAAGTCAGTAAACAGTATTCTAATATACTGTAACAGGCTTTACAGTCCAGTTGGCTCAGGGCCAGATCTACTGCGGCAGCGATGGCTTCCTTAGTTGATCTTTTTTGGCAGTAGGAATACTGGTATTGGTCTAACATGGAAAGTGGAATGCATCCTTGATGTGGCACATAACTGGTGTCTCAAAGCACATCATGATGACTGGGGTGAGTGTGATAGGTTTGTAGTCATTGAGGCAGGACATGTTTTTCTGGGGACTGGGGTAATGATGGTGGATTTGAAGTACTTGGGCTGGGGATACCATCTACTCCTCACCAGAGCCCTCCTCACATTAGCTAGGGGCACAGAGTATCTAATCACCAGGGAGATATCCTGCTTACATGGCTTGGATCCTGTTGAGGGCCTCAAACCTGGCATACAGATCATTCAGCAGGAACTTGTTCCCATCATTGACATTGCTGTTGTTACTTTCATAGTTGGTAGCTGTCTGTATGCCCTGCTACATACATATATTCTTCATGCCCTTCCATGTTCTTCATGCTCAGTAGATGAGGATATGCAGATTTCTTTCAACCACTGATAAAGCAGATTTGATGATTTTATGTAGATGTGAGTGATCCAGTTGCATTTTGTTTTCAAAAATAGGCATAACGTTCAATGG
The DNA here is from genome assembly GCA_018136845.1 of Heterotis niloticus. Lineage (NCBI taxonomy): Eukaryota > Metazoa > Chordata > Actinopteri > Osteoglossiformes > Osteoglossidae > Heterotis > Heterotis niloticus. Next base: position 37,041,604 of record CM030889.1, on the reverse strand, counting down.
CTTGATCTGATCTTGAACAAAAAACAATGGCTCACCAAGCATGAATAATTCTTAATAAGACCAAAAGATTTGAAGAATCAGTTCTGTACTTCACTTAGTCTCACCTGAAAATCAATGTCTTGTTGGTGATGTGGTTGGACCAAGTCAGTCATTACAGAAATGGTTTCCCCTGTGCTGAGCAAACATGAATTTCACAAGTACAATAATTTTATTTTATTTAAAACATGACAAAATATGACTTCACCCATCTCATGCTTGTCATAAGTTTCCCTTGTCAGTAATAAAAGAATATTAAAACCAGCAGGCATGATTAATGGAATTAAAGAAATCAGCAGTTAAATTAAAGTACAGTAACTTTTTGTGTCATGAGAACATTGGCACCAAAATGTTGTTTTTGTATTTGAAGGCTCTAGTCCTATTTTCAAAATGTACATTGTTATAAGCGCTCTGATAGTATTTTTACACTTGTTTACAGTTCAGTTGAGCTGGTTGCGTTTACAGTATGTCATCAGTCGATGAGCAAAGCTCAGCAGTCTGTCAGACACCTAAACTGAAAAAAATGTGCCGTTGATCAGTTCTGTTATTTGCAGGGCGACCATTGGGATGGCTGTGGAGTGGTCCGCGGGATATCCAGATGGTTGCTGCATATGCCGTCCAAGCTATGTCCAGAAGTCTAAAGATCCCCAGTATTACGCAGATGTTGATGGGAGTCTATCCAGGTTGCAACAGGCAGCGAGGTAAGCAGTCCTATTACTGGGCTGCTGTAGCCAACGTGGCACACAGTCTGACCTCTAGACTTACCAGCATTCATGTCAAAAATAGACCCAGTGCAAGCTTTGAAGTCAGTGGGGGACAGTTCTGTAAGGACATTTGCAGTGAAAACTATACAAAATTTGGGGAACATCCAGCTTGACTGGTTTTCAGGTGGTGACAGGCATATAAGTGGTCTGAATGTTAGCATTAAATGGGCAGATCAGTCAGAGGTGTCCTTGTAAAGATCGGCCATCTTTGTAATTGCCCTCTGGATAAACCTCACCTTCATCCTCCGGTCACCCTTGGCCGCATGCTCATGGGCCCTCAGCTGGTTGTAATAGTCAGAGAACTTGTTAAACAACATGGAGATGGGCATGCCATTCAAGATGATCCCGAACGAGATGCAGCCAAAGGCAAGTAAACGGCCTAGGTAGGTCTCAGGGTAAATGTCCCCATATCCCACTGTGGTGATGCTAACCTAGGAAACACAGCACAGGATCCTGTCAGTATGTACAAAGCTGGGTACATTACAAAGAGAGATGAATGAAGTGAAGTGAATCTAAATGCCATATTTTAGTACTATTGGCTGTACCACAACCATTTGTGGAAAAAAGCTGACAATCAGTTGTCTTTAAATTAAAAGACTCCTTCCAAACAGTTCTTCCAAGGGTTTGTGAAATAATGTTCAATTATCCACACTGAATGATGGAGCTGGATTTGAGAAAATTGGAAAAATTACCCAGTTCAGTTGCAATTCACATTCAAAGTGTTGTACATATGCATGCAAATAAAAACAAGGTTGAAACCGATAAGCTGTAGCTGTACCAAGAACACAGGCCACATCACAATCAAAGTAGGAATGTTGGGTCTTCAGTGATCACACATTAAATCTCTCGCAAGTGAGAGATGTACTGCACCGCTTACATTTTCAACAGGATATGTCTTTCAAGTATTTATATGGATTATCAGGTTTCCTCGCAAATTATAATTTGCATGGTATATTTTAATTATTGCACATAAAGCTAGACTTCACAGAGAAAAAATACAGAAGAGAAAATTCCCTCAATCCTTCATGAATGCAGCTATTTGTTGATGATTGTTTACTGATCATTTTATGATTGGTTAAAAAAAATCATAAAATGTACTGCTTAAAACCCAGATGAGTGACAATGTGAGCTAAGCAAATGATTTAAAGAAACAGTTTGGTAAGCTGAAAGTAACTGATAATGGGAAATATTTAAGTGAGCTGCAGTTGTTCTACTCACAGTGGCCCACCACCATGAGTGGGGAATGCTGGTGAAGTTGGTCCGGGGCATGTCATGCTCTGCAGTGTAGACCATGGCAGAAAAGGTGAAAATCCCCATGGTAATGAAGAGAAAGAGGCAGCCCACCTGCTGGTAGCACTGGCGTAGTGTGAAGCCAAAGGCTCGCATTCCCGTAGAGTGACGAGCCAGCTTCAGGATACGAAGGATCCGGAGCAGCCGCATCACCCGCAGCACTTGACCCACCTTGCCCACCCGGCGCACAGCATTATCCCCATCCTGCTGTCCCATATCCCCCTCGCTCTCCAAGTTCTCCAGTGCTACCTGCAGATACAGTGGGAGGATGGCCATCAGGTCCACTGCATTCAACAAGCTAGTGATAAACAGTCGGAGATCCGGCGTGGACACCAGCCGCAGCAAAAATTCAACAGTAAAAAAGGCTATGCAACAGGCCTCCACATACTCGACATAAGTCCGGCCGCTAAGCTCACCCTTGGGTGTGCGGTACTGCATCTCCTCAACTGTGTTTAGTGTCATTGCCACCAGTGAGACCAAAACAAAAAAGCTGGAGGCCACTGCCATCAACTTTGCGGGGACTGAGGAAAAGGGCTTCTCCATCAAGTTCCATATAACTTGCCGGCATGACCCATACATCATCCCCTCAAACAGCTCTTCATTTTCAGCAATCACCTCTGCCTGAAGGTCTTGCTGGACCTTGAGCTGGTCATTCACATCATCCTGCCTTTCCTCTAGCGCAATCCGACAGCAGCGGGGTGTATACTTGATACGCACACCCCAGTAGTTGATCTCCTCAAGGAAATTCCGTGGGCACAACTCGTCCTTTACCCAGAGGACCCCAGTACGGTGGAAATTAAAGATGCTAAGGAAAATATCCGGGTCCCTGTCAAAGAAGTATTCATTACTTTGGATGAGGTAGTCATCGCAGAGCTGTAGCTTCTTGCTGTGGTCTGTGCAGGTAGCCAGTTGACCAATTCTGGTATTGGGGTACCTCGCAGCCACCTTGGAGGAGATCTGGTAAGCTTTACCTCCCACATTAAGATTGATTATATGGTTTTTGACTGTTGAGTTAAATACGGGAAGTTTTTCTTCTTCTTCTTCCAGGTCATCAGCATAGAGATCGTAAATGTCCTTTTTCAGCTCCTGCATAGAGTTCCATGGTTTCACCAAAGTGCTTCTAAGAGAAAACAAACTTTTATCTGTCTTGGTGTCTGAGTCCGTAGAGGTAGGACCTCCAAATTTGTAATTTGGAAAGAGGCTCAGTCTCCTGCTTTTGAGGGTCTCCATGCCGGTGATCTCCTGTCTGGGTCGAGGAGTCAGTGAGCAGTAGGCAAGTCCAAATGAGGACGCATTACTTGTCCCTAATGCTGTCTGGCCTGTCAAGAGCAAAGAGTGTGGATGGGGGAGTTGCTGACTGATAGGATCTGCCTGCATACAGATAATTAACATGTGATTTACATATCAGTATCTTCTTTGGGTTCTCACCTTCTACCATGTCTTCAAGTGTGCAAGAATCACCAGTGCTAATTCCACATGGGCTGTGACTTTAAATACTTTTAGAAGCATTTTATTTGGACTCCAACTGAATTCCAACTTTAATTTACTTAAATCAGTTACGGTTTTTTTCCAGGCATTCAAGTTCCTTAAACTTGGCCATTCCAGATTCGAATGAGAGATCTGTTTTGAATTAATCACCTTTGGTCTCTTAAAAATGGTTCATTTATATACAGTAGCAGTTTTTGCACAGAGAAAACACCTTTGGCAGCAAGTTTCTTCTAAAATACTGCAGATGTTTTCGGATGCCTCTTAAATACATGTCCTAACCATCCCCCTTCCCAATTTTAAGGAGTACAAAGTAAAAAGTGTTTAATTCACTGAATTAGATATATATGCATCCTTATTTATATAATATATAATGTGAATATTTATAGCTGACAAATTAAACTACAAACTGTTTCTTAGAATGCTGCTTGCACACAGACCAAGGGGGGACTTCAAATTATGACACTGGTGACTTTTATATGGGCTCCTGCCAAGATGCATAATTCTGTTCAGCTGATGCAGAATTGAACATGAATGTTAGTAAACTGCATGAGCTAATTCACTCAGCTACACCCATTTCCTAGTTCACAGTTCATGCTAGCTTCTCAGATGATTTCTCCCGAATCATCTCAGTCCTTCCATTTATGGTCATTCCAAATTCTCAGGGCATGCAGCTCACAGTTAAAAATGCTGTACTTGGATGCCTAAAATTTATTTTGCTTTTGCAAGGTACACAGTTAGCGTTAGTCATGCTTTGCGCCCTTTCAGATAGGTACAATGCTTAAAGGTAATCCATCTGTTTTTAAGAATGTGAAAGACTTCTCAAAGAAGAAAAAATTCTGACATTTTGGATGTAGAGTTTTGAAATGCAAAGTTAAATCTGAACATGGAGGAGCGTTTACCAGAAAGAATTCTCTTCTCTCCACCCACCAGAGTTGACATGAGGTATTCACTGTCATGTTGGGGGAATCCTTAAGGCAAATGGGATATTCCCCACTTCAGTGTCCACAGTGAGAGAGGCTATTTAAAAGAAGATAATGCAGCTAAGCTGTAAGCACACTGCTAAAACTGGTGACAGGGGCCGGTAGACCTCTCTTCTTAAGCCAGAGCAATAAAGCACCACATGTTGGAACAGGAAGGAGTCTTACATCAGCACCAATCCTTCATCAGGAAGATTATCTGTATCCTAAAACCTTGAACCTTGAAACTTCTTCCTATGTGGTTGTACGTTTGCCTGGGATCACAAACAGACTCTGCTATGTAGAAATGGTGAGGCTGGTGGAGCTCTCAGTGTGATTTCAAAAAGCTTACGCAGAAGAGGTATTTCCAGCTCAGGTCAGCATCTTTCATTGCATAACCACCAAGACCAAGAAAAGCAGAAGCAGGTAGTAGCATTTTGGCTAGAACTGCTGCCTCTGGAAGGGAATTCAATGAACCATTCAAAAGATTTTCAGTATAAAATTTTATTTGTCCCCATCTATTTTCCAATTAACCGTAAGCCAGCTATACTCACAAACGCAGGTTCTTCCTCATAACTCCAAGATGCAGTGTCAGACCAGGGGAAAGAGTTGCCATCCTGGGGTGGAAAGTTCCTGGTGTGAACCCTTCTTTCTGCTGTGGTACCCATGTATAATATCAGAAGGCACTGTACAAACCAGGCTGTGAATTGTTTGTAGGTTGTGTTCTGTTATTTTGCAGATGTATTCATTCAAAACGTGGTGAAAGAGGACATGCAGGTGGTAGGTGTGACAGAGAAAGATACAGAGGACAGGAAGAAATGGAAACAGTTGATCCGCTGTGGCGACCCCTAACGGGAGCAGCTGAAAGATAAAGAAGAAGATTCATTCAGAATGACGGTACAGCAGGTAATGCTGCTGCCTCATGGTACCTGGGCTGTTGGGTCATAGGTTTAAATCCAATTTAGCCTGTGTGGAATTGGCATGCTGTCCCTGTATCTGTATGGGTATCTTTCAGGTGCTTCAGTTTCCTCCCACAGTTTAAATACATGGGTTTCAGGCTAACTGTTCACTCCAAATTGCCCAGAGAGTGTGTGTTTATGTGTCTCACTATTGCTCAGATTTTGGGATAGGTTCCAGGTAGCTAAAAAAGAAAAATGTAAATTTGAAAAATGCCTAAAGGGCATAGTACTAGTTTCCTCCTTGCTATTTCAATGCTTTTGACTTTTAGAATGGGCCCACCTCACCTAGTTACTGTATCAAGTAATCTTGTCTAAGATCAAGGAGGTGTTCAGGAACAATATTTTTTTTATGCTTACATTTGTTTTCCACATTTCAGTGCTTTCAACAACAAACACTCCAAACTGTGCCACCCTGCAAATCTCTTTACCTCAATGAAATGCCCTAACCTACTTTAATTGGTCTAAGTCAAGTCTGTGTCTGCACTGTTGAGCTGCTTATAGCTAAAGAGGAGTATTGCATGTATATGGTATAATTAACTGTATGTTCATCTTATGTGAGGATTTACAAGGGAAGGACACAGGATTCTTTTGTATGCAGTTGGTTAGACTGAACCTGACTTGCTTTAATTCAAAGTTTTAATGTAATTCTGCTGCTGGAGAGTTTCCTAAAGCAGTTTAGTTTATTTTAGTAAAAGTGACTACCCTGGTGTCAGTTTCTAAATGAGTTAGTGACCTCTGCCAAACACTGGACAATAGCGTGCAGACCAAACACTGGCTGCGTGGCTATGGCTACAAACCTGCCTGCTCAAAGTCAAGATGATTCCATAGTGTTACAAGAATCAGTGAGACCATTGTACTATTAAACTCTGATTTGACATTTTGACATTTGTCAACACAACGTGTGTTATTGATAAAAAGGAGCATTGCTGCAATGTATTTTTCTGTTCACTGCTAACATGATGTTTGGTATCATGATGCTTCTTTTTTTAATTATTGTGAACCACTGCTGTGAACCCTAATACCAATACAACAAAACAAGGGCCTTATTTTTAAAAGATAAATTTCAAATATTGGTTGCCATTTATTACGTTAGGAAATTCTCTGTAGCCTTAGACTTATTTTTAAATATAAGCAAATCTGAGATCTTTGAAAATAAGCAGTCTGATGAGACATTAGTTTGTAATATTCCTGTGAAAGCTCAAGTCAAAGAGATTAGTATTGCTAAAATACAAAAAATATTTCATCTTTGGCTCCTTAGTGATTTGTATTTTAAAGGCAGGACTCTAATAACTAAAGCTGAAGGTATATCTAGATTAACATATGCATCTCTCTCTTTATGTTCACTCTTCCATTTCTAAGTCAATAGATCGAATGCTTTTTAGATTTCTGTGGAAAAATAATACACACTATTTTAAAGATGCTGTAATTATGAATCCTGTTGATGTAGGTGGCCTTGGTTTCCTTGACTTCACATCTTTAAATTATACATTTAAAATCAACAGGATCAAACCGTTTCTCTCCAAACCAAGATCTATATGGAACTTTATTCCAAATTCCCTATACTTGGTGGTGTACCACTTTTTTGTATGTAATTATAACATGAATAAGTTACCTTACAAACTTGCACATTTTCACAAACAAATACTTCTTGCTTGGTCCTTAATTTTCAAACATAATTTCTCCCTCCATGAATACTTCATTTGGAACAATTTCGATATTCTATACAAAAAGAAGACAATTTTCTTTAGTAATTGGTTTGATCATAACATATTGTTAGTTAATCAATCCTCAAGGTTTCATAATTAATTATACAGAATTTTTGTCTACTTATAATTTCTCAGTAATCCTCAAGGAATTCTCATTGGTGCTAGATGTGATCCACCAGGGTGTCATTATGTTTTTGAGGGGTACATCAGGAGGGATTGTTCACACTTGGTTTTTGGACCCATATTACTCCTCAGTAGACAAAATATTCTTTCTTTCTAATCCCTCATATTATAATAAAAAAATGTGTTCTTTGTTTCAAAATAATATTACCATCACTCCTTATATAACTCATTACTGGTTGGGAGCATTAATTGGAAAATTGTCTGGACCATTCCACTAAAATATTTAATTATAAACAAGACCAGAGAGGTTGGCTTTAAATTTATTCATAGGATTTATCCAACCAAACATTTTTAATAGATTTAGAAGAGGCATTGACATATCCTGCTTTTTTTCCATGCTGAAATTGAAGTTGTCATACATATTTCTTCCCCATGTTATTTCCTTTTGGAAAAATTTGTTTGTTTATTTATTAAACAAAACATCTTTAAAGATTTTGCATCAGCGCATAGAGATGTTCTATTTGGTTTTTTGAGTTTAGTAACCAAAAGTAAATTTACTTCCTTATTGAACTCATTTTAATATTAGCAAAATTTCATATACATAAATGTAAATTCATGGGCAGACATCCTTTTTTGGTTTATCAGAAAGAATTTTAACTATTTCGATAGTATTTCAGCTTTTTTAAATACAAAAGATGTTAAGACACGTGATGTTTGTACTAGATTTGACATGTTGAGCTCACATCTTGTGTTTTTTATCCCCTGGTTTTATGTTAGTTTGATTTTCTTCTCTTTTTTAACATGTGTACATTGTGCGTTTATTATATTGCAATTAATATCGTATGCCTTTATTACTGTAATTTAATTATTTGAATATTAATTTAAAAAAGAGCCCATAGACTAAAGCAGTTTAAAAATTACCCTCTGTAAAATTTTAAGTATTTTCATTTTAACCGCATCATGTACAGTGTCACCCCCTGACTTTTACATACTTTTACACATTTCTGCATTGATGTATATTTAGATTTATCTGTGTATATGTATGTTTCATTTTTCTAAGTATTTTTATTATATTCTTTATTGTGTTATATGTTTATATATAACTTTTGTTTTTATTTGTTTTGTAAAGAGCCCCGGGAGCAGGGGCTTCGGTGTCGAGACCATGACCAGTACTTCCGGTAAACCCGGTCCCTTTCTTCCAGCAGTTCATGTTGAACAGCGGAAGTGTTTCGGTGCGGCACCAGGGTGGGTTGCTCGGTGTGATGTAAAATGTCGGCTGCCGAGTTTGCGTGTGAGCACTATGTTCGTAGCTGTTCCCTCCAAGTAAGATATATTCTGTTATCGTCAGAGATTCTGTACTGATATTTTAGAAAATGTGTAGATAAATGACCGAGTCCTATCCGAGTCCTGATCAGTGTTTATTAAAGGCTGCTATATAAAATTGTTTTAGCGCATTTTACAGAACTTGGGTATTGCCAGAACTTTACACTGCAACCGCACGGCTAGCAACGCTAACTTAGCCACTGACAAGAGAGAAACGTCCAGATTTAAGTTTAGTTCTGCAGGTTGTTTCGTTGTAAGGGTTGTCTTCTCTTCAGAGATAATAAATACATGCAGGAAAATCGATGTATATTAGTTTTATTCTGCATTGAACCCCTCTGACCATGAGGTCCACCTTAGAACGGAAAACCTTTATGCGTTAATATTATTAAAGTACATCCATATATAATGGTGATACTAAGGTGTGTTTTAATTTAAATTTGTTGTCTAATTCCTGGTTTGTCAGCACCAAGCTGGGGTCCTGCAGTTAAGAAATACAACATGAGCCTCATGGACTTTGTTTTATAACTCTTTTGAGATATGGACCCTGATCTGAAAATAATAATTGAATGAAGAATATTACCTGTGAATCCATATTAAAATATTGTATTAGCTTTGAATGAAAGATTTTCAGACCAAGGTCAGGGTTCTTGCAGTTTTTACAGTAATACTTGTTATTAGAAATTCACGAGTAAAAGTCATAAACCAAATAGAACGCTCCAGACCCTGAGTCAGTTTGTCCTTTTGTTATTATAGTTTCTTTTATCTAACTTGCAATGTTAATTGACTACTACCTATTTATACAGCATGGTGTTTGTATTATATTAGCAGGAGGTTGTTTCAAACTCACAACCATGAGGGTGCAAGATGACAGTCCTAATAGCTTCCATCAATCTACCTAAATGCTGTGCCTTCACTGGAAAATTTTCTCACTAACACAGATTATTACAAACATTAAACGTTAAAGTCTTGAACCTTTCTGCTGGCTGTTTACCATGTGCTTGTATTCCACTACTGAAAGCTATATAAGTTAGGAACAGTGGGTGGTGCAGAGTGCGGAAGTCTGAGCCGCTGTTTAGTCCTGTTGTTGGTTTGAATCCAAAGGAGTTAGATCAGTTCAGAATAGTAGTAATAATACAAGGCCAGTCTGCTATCCCTTGACCTTCTTACTGTCTGTGATGCTAAATCTGTTTAACTTTTTATATCATACTGGGTGTCAAGCTGTGATTTGTTTTTTTGAAATAAAATTTATATTAAAATCTTACAGAGGGTTATCTTTTTAGGCTCCATGCTGTGAAAAGTTTTATGTCTGTCGGCTTTGTCACGATGCTGAGGAGAATCACCAGATGGACCGCTTCCTGGTCACAAAGGTCAAATGTAGCATGTGCAGCACCGTTCAGAAGGTGACTATATACGTAGTTGTGGCCTCAGTTTCCTCGATTTAATTGAAAAAATTTGAATTATGTTGAAATTAAATGACTTGAGATTAAAAAAGTTTGCTTCAGGTTAAAAAAAAAAAAAAGTTGACACAAAATGATTTGTTTACAGGTGCAGCAGATGTGTGAAGAGTGTGGTGTGAAATTCAGTGAGTATTACTGTGACATCTGTCACTTGTTTGACAAGGACAAGAAGCAGTACCATTGTCAGCCCTGTGGCATTTGCAGGTTAGTGAGCCTGGGCTTTCTGTTTAAGCTCTTAGCACTGTTCTACAGGTTTGTATGTAATAATGAAAAAAACACAGAAATCCTACTCTAAGCAAGCAAGAGTACATTTGTTTATTTATATATGTGCTGACACTATCGGTTCCATTTTAGTCTCATGCAGCTTTATAAATTAGTAAACACAAACTATGTTTCATGCTAAAGAATTTTCTTCACTTTTCAGAATTGGGCCAAAAGAAAAATATTTCCACTGTATGAAGTGCAATCTGTGTTTAGCCTGTGACCTTAAAGGAAATCATAAGGTATTTTTCCACATTTGCTATTTTTTTCCTCACAGCTGTTCTGTGATTGTTGTATATACAGTATGCATGACTAACAAGGATTAAAATGAAGTATTACTCAGAATTATGCTTAATGTAACCTAAAGAGCAAAATTTTAACAGGAGTGAATGGACGTATGCAGTGTAAATTGCGCTGGTGTCAGATGTACAACCTTGCCATATGTGATTTCTTGTTTCTATACTACCAGTGTGTTGAAAATGTCTCCAGGCAGAACTGCCCAGTGTGTCTGGAGGTAAGATTTTTATTTAAATGTTACTGAAATTGCCAGAAATGAAAAAAACTTGACTGCTCAGTTTTTTTATTTATAAAATAACTTCAATTTTTAATTTTTTTTTATTTTTATTTTTAAAGAGGATACTCTAGAGAACCAGTAACAGTGATTCTGTAATGTAGTAGCAGGTTAATACAGGGTATATGGGGTAAGCTGAAGAATAGTTTGATTTTCCATTCAAATGCTGCTCATAAAATCAGCGTGTAATTGAATGGATTATGATGGAAACTCTCTCCATATTGTAGTTGTATAGTTTCACAAAGCTTACCACCTTACGTAATAGCACAAAAAAGAAAGCTATAATGTTTCATTACCGCTGTGTTTGTGTGGTTTTGTCCTATGAAGATTGGAATTTGGGCTTTTTTTTGTCAGATATGAGATAATAGCAATCACCCTTTTTTTTATTAATTGTGATATCATCCAGCTCCCCTACAACAACATGGAGACCCCAAACCAGTTGTGTTTGTACTGCGTTTGTGCCATTTAAAGGATCAGTTCACCACTTCTAATTTGCTTTTACTAGTGGCCCAGTTTGCTTAAACAAACTGCTTCATCGTGTTTGAAATAAGTGTCCAATTCAAAGTAGGAGGCATTATCATTGTACTGATTGCTCCACAGTCCTGTCTCAAGAGTTTAATGCAGCTTTAAAGAGATCCCCAGCATTTGCTTTAATTTCTTTGTTTATTAGCCTCATCATTTAAAATTGTGTGGATTTCTCTATACAATTTTGAACATTTTACTGCTTTAATTGTACTTTAGTGGGATTTGTTTGGGCAGCCGGTGATCTGTTTAGTGATGATAGGCAGTCGCAATAATGCTCTGACTTTTCATTATCAATGTTAGGATATCCATACTTCCCGAATTGAAGCTCATGTACTTCCTTGTGGCCACCTGTTGCACAAGTAAGTTCTTTTGACTTTTGTCCACAACCCTGTCAGGCCTCTATGTAGCAGAAAGAGAGGTCCAAAGTCAATAATGTGAGTCAGAAAGTTAGAAAATTTTTCGGTATGGAAAATACGGATGCGATTTTGTAATCTTGTGAGGGTTTTGTCTGTAAACAAGAAATACTGACCTTTTAATCTTCGTCTGCATGAATACATTTGAAATGAATAAATGTAACTTTTGGATCCTGTTGTGAGGGAATTAAAAATTTGAGAAGTTAAACAAACATCTTTTCAATTGCCTCAGTACAGCAGGTACCTGAGAGAAATCTGACCAGCAGGTTTCTCCTCGAGAAAGGGACTAAACGGTTTATATATAGGGCAATGCTTAGGGTGAGGAAATGTACATCAATGAAACATACAAAAGCTGAGGGATTTGTATGTAAATCAGGCAACAGGTTCTCTGAATAAGAGAGGTTCATATGTGAAACAGGTAAGTTTTCCTAACATTTAGGGGTCAAAATGTAAAAGAGATCACCACATTCATGCAGAATATAGGAAATAGTCATGTAGGCATTGCAACATGTTAAGCACAAGAAGTAGTATAGTTTTTTCTTCCACACTGTAACCCTTGCACCTTTATTTGTAACTCTCCTGTTTTTTTAACAGAACTTGTTTTAACGAAATGCACAAAACTGGGTAAGGTTCAGTATCTTTTTATTCTTTTTGTGATGTATTTTAAGTGTTGTGATCATTTTTGTTTTGAACTCTTAGTGTCAGCCACATTAACAGGAGTATGTGACAATCAATCTGATTATTTGTTGTAAGCATTATGAACAGCCTTGTACAATAACAGGACAATACAGATGGTCCCCAGCTTAAGATGGGGTTCCGTTCCGATAAACCCATCATAAGTTGAAAATTTTGTAAGTCGAAAATGCATTTAATACTCCTAACCTACTGTCACGCCTGTGGCCACTTCAGCAACGGAACATGAGTGGTCTCTCCACCCCCATCTTAAGATTAAGCATTTACTGCCTGAATGATTGGTGTAGGAACCAATTGTGGATGGGATTTAATTCGTACCTGTCAGTGCTCAGTTTTCGCTGCCCCTTGTGATCTCTCTTGCAACCACTGTCTTGCCAAGACCTTGTATTTTGTTTATTTTGAATTATGGCATGTTTCATTTTTGTTTACTGCCAGTCGCTAATATTTAGCACTAGTTCCTGGCTAACGGCAACATTCTTTGTCAGAAACAACACTCATTAAAGAGTTTAACGGAACTTAAAACTTATTATTGTGGTGTCTTGTGATTGCTTCCACCAACCCACGCCATAACACCTATTGAACATCATAGCCTAGCCTACCTTAAAAGTTATTACGGCCATTACGGGTTTGCTACCTTCATGCTTGGCAATTATCTTGACTTTCTCCTCAAGAGTAATTGCCTTCTTCTTCTTCTTCTCACCAGTAGCAGGGGATACATGTGGGTCTTTCATAGACACGATAGATGCACAAAACACAAGAACACTGTGGAATATCGGTTCTATACACTTCAAAATTCAAAGTACAGTTTCTACTGAATGCAAATCATTATCGCAACATTGTAAAGTCGAAAAATTGTAAGTCAGACCATCATAACTTGGGGACCATCTGTAATAATAACAGGATTGGATCTTCCCGGGCTTCCATTTTGATTGCCTAGCAGTTGCAGACCTAATAACTTTGTGTTTCACTGCCCGCCCATCATGCCAGAGGATATCGGTGCCCTCTCTGCATGCACTCTGCCTGGAACATGGATCACTGCTGGGAGGAGATGGACGAGGAGATCTCGCAGACACCAATGCCCAGTGAATACCAGGGCACCTCAGTCAAGGTAACCTCGGTCAAGCGACGTAATCAAAGCCCATGACAACTTTTTAAGGCCTGTTAAACTGATCGGTGGAGCCATAGTGTTTGTTATTCATTATTCCTGGGTGAGGTGTTGACATGCAGCAGGGGTTAGGGAACTTAACTTCTCCAAAGAAATGTACACAATAATAAGACTTCATCAAAATGTGAAAAAAAGGTAAAAAGTGTATTTTAAGAGATAAATATAGATCATTTATTCATTTGTATCTATATTTGTCTATTTATTTGCTTTAATATTTGTTTATCCATGCTTAGTTTTTTCTTCCTTTTAAGTGTACTGTGAGCCAAAGGATCTTCCTTGTGTACCTGTTTGTTGCTTTGTGTAAGGAAGCAGGACAATAAATGATTCTCAGATGGATTTGGGCAAATGTCCAGCACTGTACAAGTATGTTATACCCTGTTAATATGTATCCTGATGTAATGTAGAGATTGTGCTCCAGTGTCTTTTCCTTTGCTCCAGATTATGTGCAATGACTGCCAGTCACGCAGCACAGTTCTCTTCCATGTACTGGGCATGAAGTGCAGCACCTGTGGCTCTTATAACACTAGCCAGGATGGGGGGCTGATACCCCAGGAGCAGCAGCAAGAGGAAGAAGTTCAGGAGCAGCCGGAGGAAGAAGAACAGCTAGACGGGGATAAACCAGAGGAAGAGGTTGAGGGGTAGAAACAGCCTCCTCCAGAATGGCTTGTCCTACACCTTTATTTCTACTTGCCGGAGCACACAGTCTAAGATCCAAGCCTCAGTCCAGGCCTCCCCTACAAACCACATTTTGATTTCTTTCTCCCCAGTGGAGTCCAAGGCCAAACATCTGACCTCTGTCATGATATCTTTTCTGCCCAGACCCATAAACTGAATTTCATGCATTTAACCTTATGAGAGTTTGGCTTGTGCAGCCTCCACTGTCTAGTTTTCTTCATGCTAGATCATCTTTTGGGTTACTTTACAAGGGTGGAAAACATGATGTGCTAGTGTGGCTGACATTAACTTTACACTTTAGTGCTGCCAGCAAAGTACAGGGTTCCAACCAAAATTGCTACTTGTCATTTAAAGAAACAGCACTCCAGATAAAGAATGCACTTTGTGGCTCTTTAAATACCATTTGTCACCAGAATGTCAGATTTCTCCTTGGTGGAGTTAGTTTAAATGGCAAATTACATAGAGGTCTTCACATTGTATTCTGGTTTACCCAAATGTGGGTTTGTGTTAAACCGTAGTTGCCCATGACAGATACCAGACTGCGGTATTATTTCCCTGTAATGACCGCTTTTATATTCATTAGCCTGTTGAATTAAATTTTGACTTTTGGTCGAAAATTTTGACTTTTGGTTTATAAGATCAGCAGTGGAACAGAGAAGTTGTTTTTATGTTAAAGGTTGAATATTTTATTTAATATTAACTAAAATTAAAGGTAAATATCCATTCATTTCTACACAATTGCACAATCAGAAAATCTTCATTATTGCTCCTGCAAAATTCCTTTTTGAGTTTTTGGAGATTTTGTTGTATCAGTGAAGTGAATACTTTTTTGAAAAGAAAAAAAAAGCATCGTCAACTAATTTTGGTACCGTTTTTGGGTATTAGTTATATTTTTTATGGGGCAAGTGGTAATTTTTATTTAAAACTTAGTTTGTTACATCCAGTAAAAACTGTATATCTCAGTTTGATTGGAGATTAAATCTTTGTAAATTTAATGATGCAGGTGTATTGCTTCCTATTTTCTGTAAAGCTGCAATAAAGGTTATGACTCACAAATATAGATTGAGGGAGAACTGCAGTCCTGCTTCCCTGACAGAAATGTATTATTTTGTGTTAATCAGCATTATTGAGGAGTCTGAGGATGGGGTGGCTGTGCTGTAGCTGTAGCGTGTGAACTTTTTGCATATCCATGTTTGCATATTGATGTCCAAATACGGAGTCTTTAATTTCAGAATGACGGCATGCACCCAGGGATCTGTGCTGATGTGAGCTGTCCTACTGTACCACTTGTACATGGACTGGATGGTGGATAGTGAAGTCCTGGTAATGTTGAGCAGTCTTCACTCCTGGCTGAAGAGCTCCCTGGTCAGAGGCAGTGCAGTTCACAATGCTCTCTATGGCACACCTGTAGAAGCTGGTGAGAGTGGGAGTGGATGTCCAGCTCTTCAGTCTCCTCAAGAAGTGGAGCCGCGCTCGTGGCTTTTTCACCAGGTGGGTGGTGATGGGCTGCCTCTTAAGTATAAAACTGAACCAGCTCTACTGCTAAACCACGGAGGTGTAAGCGACTCGAATCCTTAAAAGTCAACAATCATCTCCTTAGTCTTTTGACACCAAGACAGATTGTCCTTGTACCAGGCTTCAATTTGCAATGCTTTTCCTCTGTAGGCTGATTCATTGTCATTGGTGATGAGGCCCACAACAGTGGTGTCAGCTTACTTCATGATGTGGCTACTGTTGTATTTTGTAACAACATTCTATTGTATTGTATCAACAGTTGTGGGCCAGGAGATAATGAATGATAGGTTAATTGTGTCTTTGAATTCCCTAAGAAATCAAATTGTGAACAGCCTTATGCTTGAAATCTGGTGCCATGCTGTACTCATTTTTACAGGAAGTGGTGCAACTGATCTAAAAGCATTGATTTAATGCCACTCTACAAAACATGGTTGGGGGAATTGCTGGAAGTCTATCTGCTGTGCAAGTCTGGGCAGAAATGATTGTTGCAGAGGATGATTGAGGTGTGGTAGAATAGCATAATGTTAGACACTACAGAAAACTGTTTGGAGCCATTGACTGTAGAAATGTTAAGCAGTTATGGGTACTTTTATCACAAAATGTGAGCTAGAGTAGACAAAACATCTTGATCTTCACTGGCAGGGCAGTGATACTGCTGAGCTGTGGAGGTTAAGTACATGGCGTGGCCAGTCGGCCTTGAGTATTATCATGTGGTGGTGGTTAGAAGCATAGCATGAGCAACTCCGTCCCAAGGGGATTAGATGTGTTTTTGGAAGTTTGACTCATTCTTGAATACATATTTAAGCACCAAGGAACTCCAGGTAGTCTGCCAGCCAGCATGTTTCATAGTCCAAGTTTTTGTTATTAGACATTGTATAATAGAAATACATCATAAAATGTAGGCTTACACTAGACCAGTGACAAACATGTTGCTTTAAGGTATGTTTATTTGTAGCACAGAGAAAAGTGTACACCTATACATCAGGTGTCTCCAGCAATGGGTTAAGCATCTGCAGTATGGGATGTTCCTGTTATGGGAGAACTTAACAGGTACATCTGTACATGGCCTTTCCATGGGTTAATCAGCATTGAAGCCTTGTCTTGTGCTAATACAAATGTAGAAATAAGCAGAGTAAGAGAATCCTCGTGCTTTATTTTAAGTTATCACCTCTGACGGGTACTGCTTCAGTTGTGACTCCTGGAGGAATACAGAGTGCAGGCTCAATGGCCGAGCCAACGGGGACTGGCGGGGCAGCACTAGACCCATCTAGAGTTGCTGGGGTGGTTGGAACAATTGGGAGTGGAGTAGTTAGCTGAATGCCCACCGGAAGAAGGGCGGCAGAGACTGCTGGCGGAGCAGCTGTATCTACAACCGCTGGGGGAGCAGCTGTGTCTACAACCGCTGGGGGAGCTGTAGTGCCTGGCACAATGGGGGGAGGAGGAGCCGTTTCTGGGGCAGCAGTCACAACTGGGTCTGGATCCGGGATAGTCTCCTCCTCCTCCACCTCCGCCTCCTCGGACTCCTCTGATTCTGATGATGCTGCACGTTTAGCAATCATTCTACTCAGCTGGTTGCCATGCTGCCTAACCTGTGAGAAATCAAATAACATGCATACAACAATGCTGAGTTCATGTTACTCTTTAGTCAAGGCTCATAGCTGTAGCAATTTAAGCAACCAAAAAGATCTGCTTTGTGCAGTTGTACGGTAAGTCAGTTTAGTA
Source organism: Heterotis niloticus (assembly GCA_018136845.1). NCBI lineage: Eukaryota > Metazoa > Chordata > Actinopteri > Osteoglossiformes > Osteoglossidae > Heterotis > Heterotis niloticus. The sequence continues at coordinate 37,023,962 of CM030889.1, read as the reverse complement.
TCTAAACTCAAATGTACGACTTATTCAGATCATATGTTGAACTCAATTTCAAACAAAATCTTACTGGTTGTGATGATGCCACTGTCAGGGCAAGAAGAATGAGAATTCCAATCTTCATGTCCATCGTTTATGTTCTTGAAGACAGATTTTAAAAATCAGTCACTAAAATAAGGGGGAAATTTAGGTTTGACAATCTGCACCAAATGCTAAAGGTGAATACCAGTCTATGGCATTGGATATTTTTAATTAAAAAATAAATAATAATAATAATAATAATAATAATAATGACTGAAGCCTTTAAACAAATGACTGATCCTACCAACCCATTTTCCAAGGTTAACTGTACAACTGTATACACAGCACTGGCATACGAGATTTATCGCATCAAGTGACAGCAACTGAACAAATAGCCCCATCCTAAGGGATATCCAAGCCATAAGCTACAGAGAAACAGGCTGCAATTAAATGACAGGTTGCTGGAGCGTTGAATGGATCAACCAGTGCGTTTACCTTGCAACTCAACAGACCACTGCATGCTCGTGCCCATTTCACTTGCATAGAACTGGTACATGGCAGTTCCCGTGCACACATTTTCTACATTTAACCTTAACCAAGTACAAAGGAGATCCACTTTACCTCGTGCTGATGACTTGTCCCTTGCGAAGACTTCTGGACTGCGGACAACTGCGTTTTCCAGCTTCGAAGGTCTCGGTGTCGTAGGGATACTGAGTCAGGAAACCCTGAGAATCTTTATATGAGGACAACTGAACCGGATGTTGTCTCAGCCCAAGACACTTAGGGGACATCTTTGCTTAAATTGGAAAGTTCCCCTGATCCCAAGAACCACTTTAGTTGCGTAAGATGTGCAACTTGATGTGGCGGAAGCTGGCACCCTCCCTCCTGTACGGAAATGGCAATAACCCAGCCAAGGCAGTACTTTGAAAAGGAGGGGGCTGAAGCTGCAAAATATGGCCGGAAAATGTATGAAAACAAGTTATTTGATGAGAGCTTGAGCCCACTGTAGGAGGAATATTATGGTCAGGCTTGACAGGATCAAAGTGTCATGAGATGTTGGCCATCCCTTGAGTTGCTATAATGGCCTGTAGTTGGCACGGCTGTGGTTTACACAAACTCGTTTTTCCATTTAATTCAAACAAAAACACTTTCCACAGACAAAGTTACAGGGAATACTTAAGGGGAACATAGGGATGTTACAAGTAAATATTAACAGGTGAGTTGCAACTCATCTTTTTTCTGTACTTGTCATTTACCTTGCATATTAAAAGTTTACACAGTAAACATTCATACTGCTCTTCGATCCATTTCTGCCACATCAGTGCAGGGCTAACATTTTCCAAACATCCCAACACTGAATATTTTCTTTTGAACCTTCAGATGAAAGTTCTGGACATCTTTAAATTTAATGTATTAAACAGTCTCATTACCCACACCATAGGCTACTAGATATTGAATACACCATAATGTACATTAATTTCAAAGTTATGCTTTAATTGTATCTTTCCTTTATTTCCCCTTCCAGGAAAGCAGGCCTACTTAACAAACAAAGCTTTTTACAGCATTGTAAACATCTGTTCAGCTGTTTTAGTTCCACTCTGATCGTGTAATGACAGACCATAGCTACGATTTTAATCCCCAGCAGAACCTGAGGTACAGTTATTGCTCTAGACACAGAAGCAGCTCAGTGCAGCACAGTCATTATACATCCCAGGAATGTAGACGTCTTTCTGCCCACATCAAAATGCAGAAACGCCCCTCATTGTTCTGCTAATGTGTATTTGCTTTTTGGGAACTAGAAATTACTGACAGACTAAAGAATCAGACTTCAGAACTAGTACACTTGGATCATGAATGCAACACCATAGAAGCACCAAAATTTACTTCATTAGCAGTCACCATTATACACAGGGCTAGAGCATTAGGGTTTTGGCACCGCTTCAAATCCTTTAAGATGCATACATATTCATTGTAATATGATTAAAAGAACAAATCTTGATACAGTTCATAAATTTATGCTTAAATAAAGGAATCAGATACAGGGTTTACTAAACTAATAGAAAAGTGGCACATCATACATCTTACCTAAATTAGAACTCCCAATTCTTTAGTCAACCACCCCAAGCTTAAATTTCCATAGCAATGTTTGATAACCTAAGGAAATTGCTTATAGGGTTCATTAATCTTAGTATTTGATACACAAGGACATTGTATTAAAGTCATACAGCCTCATTTCACTGTTCCCATGGAAAACCATAGCCATTACTCCCTTTTGGAAGGCCATAGGTTTGAGTTCCAGTTCCTGCTGTTGTACCTGTGATCAAATAACTTTGCCTTAGATACGGTAGAAAAACTTCACACCTCTAAATAGGATAGTTGATCACTAGCATGAATCTAACAGGTTTATCAAGGCATCTCCATTCCAAATCAACCTTGGCCAAATGGTATTACTGTAGTCACCTCTGACAAGGTCAACCATTTGTCCTGAGCATCTATGAAAAGCATTTATAGATCCAGCTTAAAGTTCAGTGAGAAGTTTCATACAATGGCTGAAACATTGCAGCAGATGTTCAGTAATTTAACTCCGAATTTTGCTCTGCACGGTGGCTTCATTAAACAACTTAGCTTTCTGACTTCTATGAAGTGTAGCTTCAACAGGATGACCTGAAGGAGCCACTGCTTTGGAAGTGTTTATAGAACAAATAAATCACACCAAGTGTCAGTCAAGTCACCAAATTTTTATTTTCCAACCCAACTATAAAACCAGTTCAGTTGTGGATAGAGAAATTCTTATTCTGCCAAGGATGGCAACTCCTGAAAGAGGAGAAACTCCTAAATATTTTTGCTCAGGATATTCAGCCATCAGTAATCAAGAACTTCAAAATGCTATTACCTCTGAGTTTTCACCAGGTGATACCTGGGTTGGGGACTGTTCTGCTCGAGTGGTCATTTCTGTCTGCATCGTTTCTTTCGCAATCACTTGCCTTCTCCTGTGGGCAACAGGCAGGGTCTATATGTAGAGACTCAATTCCTTAGACTGAAGCTGCCCCCCTCTAAAAGGGCTTAAAACCCATTCAGTCATAATCTATTTCTGTTCAAGCAACAAGCCAGATAGCTTTTGGTTCCTCAGCTGCAGGAAGACCAGCTCATCTAAACAAAATTAACAGGTTAAGTATAACCAGAACTTTTGTACACAAGGAACCAAGTCTGAGTCCCCATCTGTAGTGCCTGCGTGAAACCTGCACACTACAATGGGCTTACCTTTTGTTTACTTGTTTCCTCTTTCTGACAACCAAGATGATCGCACCAGCAACAACAACACCAGCAGCAACCGCACCACCCACAAATATGGGCAGTGTCTGACCAGAGAGGCCAGCACCATCCTGGCAGAACTCGCCGATGAAGCCTGGTTGACATTCGCAGATAGAGCCCCCACCTGGCACAGTCACACACCTGCCATGGCCCCCACACAGTTGCTCATCGCAAGGTTGTGCATCGAGCTCACGCAACAGAGTGTTGTCTAGTGCAGGGGGTGGGACTAGGGTGGTGGTAGATACAGCCCGAGTTACAGTGGGCACAAGCAGGATTGGGCCACCTGGGGTAGGTGGAAGGGCAAGAGATTTCTTCTGTTCAATACCTATAGTAGGAAGATAGTCATGAAGAAAATTCATGATGACTTAGAGTGATGCAGGCTACTAAAAGCAAGTTTTAAGCAACAAATAATTCTGGTGAACAAATCAACTAAAAAGCTAAATTTATAATAGGAGGTAGGAATGTCTATCTTCATTTTAAGAGCATAGTTTGCAAAATTCTCATTGTTCACATAGTGAGATTTTTAATTGCAACATTTAGCAGGAGGGCTTGACTTAAACAGCAAGTCACTGAAAGATGCATTTTCCATCTTGACAGATGTGGATGAACACCAAAATCTGTGCCTTTAGTAGTTTCTCTTTGGTCATGTATCTAATTCAAATTCTAGTGTCACTTATATTGGATTTGCCAGATACCCACACACAATTTATGTACCTGACAAGTAAAACTTCAGGTTGGTTTAAACTCACAGTTCTCATCTGAGTCATCAGGACAGTCGGAATAACCGTCACAGAACTTGGCCTCTGGAAGACACATGGACTCATCGTCACATGCTTTGGTAGTGATGGGACACTTCCGTTTAGGTACACAGTACGTCTCATTGATGGGGTGATGGTCCCAGGAACACCTGCATGTCCGACCATCAGGGAAGGCCAAGCAGAACTGCCCACAGCCCCCATTTTTAACAGAACACTTATTGGTTCCTGGGAATGTAGGGGTGAAAAGCAATGTCCATTATATCACAGTACCATGTTCATAATTAATGTTTACCAAAATACAAACAAGGTCAGCCCTCACAATTAATATTCTCATTCCACAGTTTGGTGGATATTTAAAAAAAACAAAAAAAAAAAACAAAACAAAAAAAAAAAAAAAAAACCTGCATACGTTTGCCAAACTTTTTCCAGTATACACTTCATTTACCCATAAGTGAGTAAGGAGCAAGTTGTACCTCATAAATGATCCAAAATGCCAAGCAGGACCCTTGCTTGGAGAGACATGATTATACCTGAAGCCACCCCCCTACCTTTCTGGATATCCTTGCTATAAGCCTTCATGCTGACCACATCAGTCTTCACCTCAAACCACAGTTGCTCAGGCTGCATCTCCTCCAGGATCCACACCTTCATCATGTCTACAAGACAGATGGTCAAACAAAAGGTAGGCACACTAAATTAACCCAATACATTCTTAAAACAGACAAGTCTCAATTCCAATTTTAACACAATTTAGTTAGCATCATTTCTACAAGGAAATGTAATCTAAATATTCAGCAAAAGAGCAGGTTGAGGGTCAGAAGTTTTGCACTACCATTTACTGTGGCCCAGAACAGCATGTTGTCACTGAGGCACAAAGACTTGATGATGCCACCTTTGGTTTTAAACTCCTTGTATCCAGAACCATCTATGCCAACTGATCCAACAACTCCTGGAACAAAATTAGAGATACGCAAATTGACCAACCTTTCCAAAATTAAAGGGGCTGAACAGAAGCCCTTTTTTTTTTTTTTTATTATAAAAGGTACTGAATTTTGAGTTTTAAGATTTAAGGGGGGGGGGGTGGCAGGACACTAAAGCAAACACCTTGTAGGCTCACCCAAGTCAGCCCAATACAGCTTGTCACCATCAGAGGAAAACATTAAGGAGAGGGGCTTCAGCGCTTTATCCCACACCAGAACACGGTTGCGGCCATCCATGAAGGCACATTCAACCCGAGCTGGACCCTTGTGGCCTTGTGGCCCCAGGTCTGTAAAGCAAAGCCTGCCGGTAGGAGGGTATAGAGCGATGCTTGCAGGGGTCCCCAGGTTATCCAGTAGCACAGCTGTGTATTCCCCAGAGGCTGAAGTCACATGCAGGCGTGGCTCCTGGCTACTACTCCAGTATAAGGAATTAGTGATCCAGTCCACAGCAAGTGCCACCACTGCATCCCCTTCCTTCAGCTGGATGACTGGACTATGCATCTGTAGCAACCCTTTCTTCAGTTTGAAGTAGACCACATTCGATCGTCCTGCATCTGCCAGGTACAGCCCCTGGTTTTTCCACACATACTCCAGAGCAGAGGCTTCGTTCACACCAGGTGGCAGCAGCACACGGTGGTCTGGCCACTGCTTTAGGTTCATCCTGCTGTGTAGGTTCTGCAGATACACCTACAGTTTGGACAGGGTTATTTGTAGTGTGCTGCAAAATAATGTCTTTTACAACACTTATTCAAAAGCAGCAGCAAATTACAAAAAAGTTAGAACAGGAGCAAGAACTGCAAATGGTACAAATTGTGTGGGGAACTAAGGCCTGGCATGTTAATGTCAGCATTATGTACCACATATTCCAATGAATTTTAGACCCAAGTACAGCACTGATATATGGCCAAAAGGCTGGACCACAATTGTGTCATAAATCCATGCACTTAACAAGGGGGGGGGGGGGGGGGCAAAAACATTGGTAAGCATCTTAGCCATCAACATCCATACTAGGTTTAGCAAGACTCTACAGCTAATGAAATCACATCTCAGACTACCATGAGCCTGACTCATTTTGCCACTTTAAATTTTTGCTCTGCTGCTTTAAGCCTTTTGTCCACTTTAGTTGTAAGTACCAGAGGATTCCCTGCACTATTTTCCTAGAATACAGTCTTACCTGGGTGATAGAGGTGGGGGATAGGAGCAGGATGAAAGGGTAGTCTGTAGGGGCCAAGCAGGTAAATCCATCTTCAGCCATCAGAAGCCCGGAGGGACACCGGCACACCCCCCTTGGCCCTGGGGCCAGCAGGCACAGATCAGAACAGCGGAGCACTGCACATGGGTTTGATGCCCTGTCCTGCAGCAGACTGTTGAAAATCTGCTCAAAACAGCAACAGCCATAAGCATCCTCCTTAATGTTCCATGCAAATTCATTTAACAGACATGTATTCATTCCTCCCTGTTCAGCATTTAATCAATCTCAAGGACATTATGCAATTCTTAGCTTGCAAGCTAAATAACCATAAGCTACCTTATGCATAAGCAGGGATCAAACATCTAGATCAATTCCCCAAGCTAGTTTGAGTCAAGTAATAAGGCACTGAACCAGTGCAATATAAGATACATAGTGCCATCAAGTGGTGATGCAGATTATAGTCCCCCCCCAAAGCTGTCAGCACAAAGTCTATTTACAACCCTCCTTTCAAGTCGACATATCAAACCTTGCAAAAGGTGGCAGAAAGCAGTTACATTTAAAAATATAAATAAATAAAAATTAAAAAAAAAAAAAAAATACTCTCAATATATTAGCCCAACACTTGCACTCAGGATTTAACATCTTTACAGGGCTGCTTTTAACCTAGTTTGTTTGTACCTGATGCCTGCAACACCTCCATGTAATTTGGATCATTTGTAAAACGCTATTAAGGGTGTACAACTGTCCTTAGGTAGACAAACTTGCCTTTAGTCCAAATGGCTGTCCTGTCTGCTTGATCAGAGTCTGTCGGTTCTTGCCCGTGCGTTTGTTGGCTGCCTGCACAGTCCGTTTTTCTGTGTCTGACCAGTAAACTGTGTCATCCAAGACAACTACCGAAAATGGTCTAGCGGTTTCCATCATCTGTAGGATCTGTTACACATAAGACTGGTTAAGGCCAGAGAAACTGCCTGTTCAATCATTTGCTTTGCTCTATTCATTTTCACATTTATAATTCATTTGAACAGGATAAATGCAAGATAAGTCTTTACAACCCATTTTTAAACTCAAGTGTACCAATGGAAGTATCCCACTCAGTCCAAGTCAGTACCCTGATGTCCTTCCCATCCAGTGTGGCTGATCCAATGCAGCGTAGCTTCTCATCTGTCCAGTAGATTCTGCTGTTTGGAAAGTCCACAGCTAGGCTACCTGGCCAGCTGAGCTTGTCTTGGATCAGTACCTGCCTTTCAGAGCCATCCATTCCTGCTCGTGCGATCTGTGGCTCACTGCCAATCTCGGACCAGAACATTATCCTCCAAACAGAACAGGCAAACACCTGGATAAACAATCGCTTAGACTTGCATCCAGGTACTGTTAGGCCAAGTTTACATGCTTCTTTAGGCCTCTTATGGATTTCATACTTCTAAAAAGTAGAAATTTCTAAAGGTCCCCCCCTTTATTTAAAAAAAAAACAAAAAAAAAAAAACAAAAAAAAAAACCCCAAGCTATACAGAACTTTTGATCCAACAAGTTTGATTTATATTCTTAAGGTACTGGGTGGCCATCACAAAACCTTACCCCTTCTGTGGCATTACAACAAGGAATCTAGGCTGCTCCAGGTCCTCATCCAAAATGACTGTGGAATTCTGGGTTGTTGCTGTAGTATTGAGTGCAATGACATGTATCTGACCTCTCAGACCATCAATCCAGTACAGGTTTCTTCCAACCCAGTCTACAGCAATGCAGTCTGCCTGTACTCCTATGAAGAGTTATAGGAAAGTCACCCTCACACTGGCCTTTTGTCTTCATATAACTAAACTTCCAATGCACAATGGTTTCTCATTTAAATCAAGACACTCAATTTTGGTCAAATAATGGCTTCTACAGCAGAACTTTGATTAAACTAGTGATGGAACCAACAAGTGTGAAATGGCTACAAAGGAAGAGAAGTTACTTAAGATTGAAAGGTTTAAGGACAGAACAGTGCCTTCAATTGCTTAGTTAAATGTTAAAACAAGAATTGATTTGTGACCAAAAAAGCAGAAGGTTGAGTTTGGAAAGACTGGTACAAATCTCTTCAGCTCAGACTGACCTTTGGCAATAGTACCCTTGTTACGCTGGTCTAGAGAGCTCCACTTAATGCTGTGAGTATCCAGGCTGACCCAGAACAACTTCTGTTCTTGCCAGTCATAGTCCACCCACATGACAATGTTCTTACTGTTGGTGGGAATCACCTTCAGGCTTGACTTCCACAGCCCAAGCAAGACAATCTCATGTTGCACAGCAGCCAACAAGAAAGGCTCTCCTACATGGGTAGAAGAAAATTGTGAAGGGCAATAGGCTGCTGAATAACTTTCCATCTAGCATCTCAAGCAAAGAGGTCATATTACAAAGATTAATACTGCAAAAAGCACTTAAGATCATTCTGAACTTTATTTTAGAGCAGCAGTAGCCTGGCCATTAAAAACATTAAAGCTATGTATCGAATCTCAGCGGCAGAAATTGAACATTGTCAAATTTTCATGTCTGCTGACTCAAATACCTGTAATTTTACAGCTGTGGCCATCAGGTTCCAATAAGTAACCTGGGTGACAGTGACACAAGTAGGACCCCTGGGTGTTTTCACAGGTGTGGCTACACACAGATTTGACACCTTTGCATTCATCTGTATCCACACAGTTCATCTGATCAGCCTGGAGTTCAAAGCCAACCTGGCAGCTGCATTTCTACAATGAGATGGGGGGGGGGATTACATCATTTGTGCAGCAAATGCTGTTGTCAGAGAACACACACACACACTGTACAGTTCTACTTACAGGTAAGGTGCTGTTAAGCACCTAAGCTGATTAACATCCAGGTCTTTCACAGAATTCAGAGTTGCTGCTAATGGACTACATGAGCCAACTCCCAAAAATCCCCATTACGATACCAAGCTTTTGCTTTTTAACCAAAAAAGAAATTAGTTATTGCAGTGTCAAGTTGGGCCATAAGCCACCATCGCCTTTTAGCACAATTTACTTACTGGACCCTGGGGAGTGATGTAGCAGTTTTGGCTGCATTGGGGACTGTCTGGACTGGAGCATGTGGCAGTAAGGCACATCTTTCCCTCGTCAGACCCATTTGGACAATCTGGAGTATTGTTGCACACCAGTGCCAGATTCAGACATTCCCCAGTACCACACTGGAACTGGTGAGAAGGACATCCAACTGGCATACCTAAATATAGGAACAGCCTACATCAGACACAGCCATGTTCAATTACTGTGGTTTAAAGTTGTAGATTTAGAGACACTGACAGCAGTAAATATTCAGAATTGTAGTTCTCATCCTTAAGGTGGATCACTTCCAGGTCTTTCCTTTGCCATAACTTCATAAACTATTTTTTAAAATGAACCCTTAAGTGCAGTACAGCATCAGCAAACATCACTATACAATATGGGTTGTTGGTGACTTGTATTAACAAAGGTAGGGGGCAAGAAATAATCGCAACTTTTACAAACTTTATTCAATACACTAAACACTTTCACACTTTGCACTGTAGTGGTCTACCATTTTGCAGTCTGGCAATGATGGGCAAATGTGGCAGTCACTTTCCAAAGCAAAAGTGCGTTTTGTATATAGGCAGCCATAACACACACGTAAAAAGTTACGTGAAAGCATTCGTGTTTAACGCATGATTGCAGCAAGTAAACAGAACAGACTCCTAACACCCAGATGTTTGCGCAACAATTATAGGTGTAACCTTGGAAAAAGCCTAAACAAAACACAAAAGGACACACCTGCAGTTATACGACATGTACAAACATAAAATCCATATGAAAGCACTTTTTGATTGCATATTTAAAGAACTTTGGAGACAAAGCAGACATGTTTACACACAAATATGTACATCCTTTCAAGTCACTAGCAACTCAATATATTCTAAACCAGTAAATAAAGTTCAATATTTTAACATTTGAGTAACATGTTCAAGACAGAATAAGGCATCCCTGCAAAATAGCTTCCAAACTGATGCTTGACAACATGAATGAAATACAACACTATGGGTTGCTAGAAAGTCAGGCTATGTGTTTAAGGACTATGGTGCAGGCCAATTCTGGCTGGAACTACCCCTTCTGAGCTTTGTGAAGGAAACTGCAACCTTGTAAAAAGCTTCCTCTTGACCCTCTGGAGGATTTACACATCCAAGTTGTATTCAAACTGATGGGGGGGGGGGGGGGGCTCAGAGGTATAAATGCTGTGAATCTTACTCACATTCGTTCTCATCACTGTGGTCTTTGCAGTCCTTCATGCCATCACATCTCCAGGATGTTGGGACACACTGCATCCCAGAACTACAGGCCCACTGGTACTCATTACATGTTACCTGAGTAACAAGGCAGTCCTGCAACAAAGGCAGATAGCCTTTTACCATTACAGTATCTCATTACTAAAACTGGGTTGTATTAGACTTGAGCAGATCATTTAATTAGCATTTAAGGGCTTTAATCCAAAGATATTGAATTGTAGCTTTAATGTTGAGTAATTTCCCCCCCCAAAAAAAAGGAACAGTTACAAGGGCTTGAAGAATAGGAAACAGTACAAGGTGTTAAAGCTATACATATTGTGTATAAAACCATTTAATGCTTTAACAGCATGGCCAAAGGTGGAAAAGCCTTTAACAGACACCTGCTTCTTCACATACTATGTGGCACATTTACCTTTTCATCAGCCCCATCCTCACAATCATTCTCTCCATCACACACCCAAGCTGGAAGAAGACACTTCCTGTCACTTGGGCAGAACTGTTCACTGGGGCAAGTCAGGGTCTCTGTGCAGCCCTGCTCATCCGAGCCATCCTCACAGTCTACTTGCCCATCGCAGCGTGCAGTTGTGGTGACACACTCGCCATTGTCACAGTGGAACTTGCCACCACTGCACTTCTCACCCTCTGGAGCAACATACATTTTGGAGAACCACATTGAGGATCTGTGTTTTATTAACAGAAGCAGTTAAACACAAGAATCTTGTCAAAGAATGCTACAAAAATTGAGGAGTTCAAACTCGTGTCTCATCACAAGGCCAGCAACCATACAAAATAGTGGCCTTTACAAGGAATAACTACCAATTTGGACACAAAAGTAACCCCTGCAGCAGCTAGTCTTCAAGAACCAGCTGGCAGGCACCCACCCACCACATGCTGCCTCATCTGTCCCATCCTGACAGTCCTTCTCCCCATCACAGATAAAGGATGCTGGGAGACAGCGGCTGTTGTCATCACAGGGGTGAGCGCAGCTCTCTGAGGGCTTCCAGCAGTTCTGCTCATCTGAGCGATCCTGGCAATGTGCTGTCCCATCACACACCTCATGTTCATCAATGCACTTCATGCCATGAGCACACCGGAACTGTCCTGCACCGGAGCAGACGTCATTTAAAAAAAAAAAAAAAAAAAAAATCAGCTACACACACTCACAACATGACTTCTATAAACTTCTAGAGGTTGATGGGTGTCAAAGAAGTCAGCTCAGTTCCTGTAGACCAGTTGATGCTGCAAGTGCACTTTTCAAACTGTTCACAGCAGAGTCCTAGTGTGATACTGAGTTTTTTTTTTTTTTTTTGAAGCTTAAAGATAAGGAAACAAGTTTCCCCCTTAAGTTACTTGATTCAAATTCTATACAATTTGAATTTTACTATATTAAACCATACTACACATCATAAGTTTGAATGTTGTATTTATCACGCAGAATTGATGCTAACACTACAGCAATTTCCACAGTGGGACATGTTGATGCTTGGCACAGTCTGCCATCTTAACTGTACGCTGCAAGGAGGAGAAGCCACCTGGTTCGCACTCCTCCGAACAGGACTCCTCATCGGACCCGTCCGCGCAGTCCGGCTCCCCGTCGCACATGTGACTGTAGGGCAAGCACTCGCGCCCGTCCCTGCAAGCGAACGAGCCCAGGCCGCACCTGATGGGGGGGGAGACCGAGGTGTCCACGGGGGCATCGGGGGACCCTGCAGTGGAGGAAATGCGCCTGCGTGATGAGGGCCCAACCCTGGCGGACTCGTTACAGGTATGCGCCGCACAGTGACGCGTCGGTCAACGACGGGCCGCATATACGACGGTGGTTTGTAGCCTAGGAGCAACAGGTTGTACCGAATTCAAGTCAAAACGGAAGTGATGCGGCGCATGTACACGGCTGATATACGTGCAGCGGCGCACTTCTCAGAACGTCTCTTAGTCGTTAAGACTACTGCTGCAGTGAGGCGGCTTAAAGGACGCCTGAGGCGTGACTCAAGTTTTCCTCATACTTAAAAACTCGAGAACAAAACATCTCAAGTGTTGCATTGCACAGCGTCAGTGCTTAAGGCGTCAGGTTTTCCCTCCTAAATATGCTTAGGAACTGCTTCGGTGAGGAAATGCAAAAGTTTGTTTCTTGTGTTCTTAAGAGAGGTGAGAGCCGCTGGGCCTTCAGTTCTTTTTTTTTTTCCTTTCTTTTTTAAAGCATCAAAACACCCGTCTTACCTGTCAGACTTGCACAAGTCCACAATACTACACCGCTTAAAAGCCAAATAAAATCCATACTAACAGTAAACCAGTGCTAAGCTAAGGGCAGCGGACGCCCACTGTGCTTTATAATTAGACCTCCGGGTAATTACCGAAAACGACGCTTAATTGGTTCCTGGGTGTCTGGGAGGAGCATCTCGCGGTTTGCGGAGCTCTGTAGCGCGAACGATCAAAATAAAAGATGAAAATTCAGCATTTCATTCTTTCTGCCCAGATCACTTGGAGAAACTGTAATTATTCCTTTGATGTGGGAAATAGTCTGTCACACGTATTGTCCTTTTTTTTAAAATAAATGTTGCATTTCTTTGTTACACATGGACTTTACATACTTTTTTGCTATTCTTTTGCTGAAGTACTAATAAAAATTCATTTTATGTCAAGGTAGAGACAGTGAAGATACAACAAGCATGAGATAAGATTAACAACGGGAAAAAATGTGTAAAAGTTGATGCTAAACAGTAAAGTGGATCATTTTTGGTTCAAGTTATAATCTGGATAATAATGAACTTTTGTTGGCATAAAAGAGACGTCACAGTCTCAGTGAACAAGGAAAAGAGATGAACAGGTCATTTTAAAGCAAATGTAAAAATGAAATGAAATGGGCACATTTATATATAAAAACTAATGTTGATAGTGGTACTATCTTAGCACATTTCAATGGATCTATTTTCGGAAGCCAGATTGCTTTCTTGGGGGGGTGTTGTGAGTTGTAAATGTGACAGACAACATCATTGTCACCATGCTTATGAAATAAAATTATTTGCACTGTATAGCTGCCACTGTATAAAATTATTTGCTTCTGGTTGATTCCACTGGTATGTGCAAGAAACATGTCCAGGTTTGCCTTTTCCTAGTTCAAGTAAATGTGAATTGCAAATGTCTCTTTGGTTTGCTGAACATATTTTTAAAAAGAGAAGAAAACCTTGGAGTTAAATTTTGCTATAATGGTCAGGGAAATGGTTTCAGGGCCATTACTTCAGGTAGATTTATACAAATTTGTGCTTTGGCCTTGGGCATAGTTTCCAAATGGCAGCCCGACACTAAACAGCAGCTTTGTGAAGCACAAGACAAGCAATTTTTGTTGAGACTTTGTTGCAGAGGTGTTGATAATTTTCAAGGGCATTGCTTTATAGTTTTTAGCAAGTCCCCATCTACCCATCAGTGAATTACAGTTTGCAGTCACTGCTCCTCTTGGAAAATACTATGATTTTGACAGTTTCCTTTACCACATTAAATAATTTTGCACTTTCTTCTTACTAATAAACTTCACATTTGGTCACTGCCCCTTTTCAAGCTTTTAGTTAACTGATGTTGCTTTAGAAACATGTATAAAAGTGCTGGCTTTCAGATCCCTTTAAGACCTTTCAGATTAGTGTGATTTTAGCAGCCCCCATGTTTATTCCATTGTAATGCATTTCACTGCTGTATTCCTGGAAATATCCAATTAAATACACAAAGGATGGACTGACCAAGCAAAGAGACGGAGACAGAAGCCCACAAGACACCTATTGCTCTGAAGTGTAAATTGTGACGGTTGGGGGTTCTGGACTGATTCTACATGTGTCTGCGACAGGATCTTTGGTATAATGAATCAGAAGTGGTGTGAAATGCAGATTAAAGCAAGACGTTTTAAATGGACATCATGAGAGCCAAGTGTTTATACTGTCTTCAAACAAACCTCTTTAATTAGGTGTGGTTGAGCTATTTCAAAATTTCACCTAGATGGTATAGGACTGAACTGAATTAAAAAAATGAGGTATATTTGCTATCAGTAAGGAATTAAAGGTTTACCTTAACTTGATTTTAACTCTTAACATTTATCCCTCAAGCAATATTATTTTCTTTGTGTTCACCAGAAGCGTAATGTAAATATATATCCTTCACACCTTAATCTTCACTTTATTATCAAGATAATTAAAATTCAAAGAAAAAACAGAAAATGACTGAAAATACTGTATTGCAAATTTAAAATCCTGCTGTGATACACAGCACATTAAATAGAACAAAGGTTATAACACCATTCTAAATATACACTTAAATAACTACGCTGTTGCATGGAAATATGAAAATCAAATTTCATCATAAAGCATAAAAACACACACGCTGGGTAGAAATACGGAAATGGACGCAGCCTACAAACTTCTTTCAATGTATAATTTTTTCGGGATCTCAATATAGCTTGTTAATATGGTTCTCCTTAATAATTCCACTGTGTACCATATTTTAAAATAAATGTCATTTTTACAAGACAAATAAGTTCAGAAACAAAATAGCCCAATGTGAGCAACAGTGATGTCAAGAAGTCATACTCACAATAGGCACGCGTAAGGAAAAAAAAGTCTGTTTGTGCAAACACATTTGACTGACATTGAAGAGCGGCCAATCTTATGTCCACAGCACCTTTTACCTCACCGCCTTTGTGCCAATTCCATGCGAGGGGCGGGGCTATCTACCGGAAGAAGGCGTTCTGAAAACAGATTGTGACTGTTTAACTAGGCCGTTTAACTGAGATTTTCTTTGGTTACTCAGGGAAGAAAACACAAGATTTCGCTTTTTGAGATTGTTTTCAGGTCTCAAGGAAGACAACTCCATATGAACGTCTGCTGTGTTCTCGCTTGCGTACAGTGTTGTATACATCCAGTATAAGTAATTTAAGGAGGAGTAGGTGGATTTTTCAGGCGATTTACGTTAGCTAACATGCTAACGTATTCTGGCTTCGTCCGTGTTTTAATTTTTGTGCTGCCCTGAAGAGAGCATAAGGTTGCGCGTTTCGCGGCGACCGAGTCGCCATATCGCGACGGGGCGGTCGTCGTACGGTTTAAACCCCGTATGAGCGACTGGGGACCGCGGCTGTATTTCTGAGGACACGCTTTGTTGTGCTGTTTTTGCGGATTGTGGAGCCTCGTCGTCCGGAACCCGACAGACGGAAAGGAGTTTAAATCTGAGCGAAGGCAGCCGCGCGGAACGCCCTCTCCGTTAGCTCGCGAGCTAACATCCCTTCTCAGACCCTTCACTTCGGTGAGTATTGGGATTTTCTCATTAAATGTCGGTGATGTCGAGCGACGGCCTGCTGGCTGTCGTGTCTCCGCACAGGCGACCGCTCGATCCATCTGTAACAGAGCTGTGGACATAAACATACCGCTATACATGTCCGCGTTTAATCGTAATGAACACGTTTGTTCTATGCGTTTCCCGTTGAGTTAAGAGGTCGTCGGTGTCTTGTCGTGGAGATTGGGAAATACCTTAGGCGACCCGGGGATTATATAATATTGTGGTAAATTCAGATAAACAGTGTACGTTAACTCTAACTCCTGCTTTACTGAAAATATAGGTGTTGCTGTGCTTTCTGTCGTAACATTCACTTCAACTTAGATAAATGTGTACAGATTGACGAAGAGGCAAAGGTTTTTGGCCATATATAAACTCTCATTTAATGTTTTTGGGAATAAAAAGATATTTTTATATCAATAAAGGCTGGCCGATGTTTGTTCTCCACGACCAATCTTCCCTTTGAACTTTTAAGTAAAATAGTGGACAAGTTGACTGGAAAAACCCAGCCAGCTCCCTGGAATTTGGTTGAAGGAATCGCCAGCCTTAAATATCCAGGAGATAAGACACAATTTGCGCAATAAGTGGCCGTCTTTACGCAGAATCATTTCAAGGTGGCCCTGTTTCCGTTTGAAACTCCCAAGTGCTACTTTCTTTGAATATATTCCATTATAAACAGCTTGTTTGGAAGTATTTGGTCTTTACAGCCTGGTCTGTACTCCATTGTCCACCTACCTAAATGCCTGGGGCCTTGAATACAGCCGGAAAACTGTACAATTTGCAGTGTTATTTTTGTTCCGTCAGGAAGTGTCCCATTATGTCTTGTATATTTATGAAAAAATTTATTTGTGTGAGAACTGCCTGCTAACTAGTAGCTATGGTAGTTTTTCTGTAGCTACTGCAGGGTGACCATAGGAGGAGTCTACCTTCATCTCTGAATTGTTTTTAAAGTAATTCTTCTGTTCATTTTAGTCCAACATTTCTTGGCTTCCAGGTATTATTCAGTTATTAGTCTAATGTTCTGTTGATGCATTTCATCTTGATAGTGGTGCTTGGTTTCTTCACTGCTGCACTACTTGTTGCCCCACAATTGTTTTTTTTTAATTTATTTAGTTTTATAAATAAACTAGTTACTGTTTATGAATATCCCTATACTGTACCACAAGACTTTGCTTTGACTCTTCCTGGCAGTAATTTCATTTCTTTCTACTTAGGTGTCCAACTGTGCCTACCTCTGTTGCTGCTTTCCTATTTGCAAGACACACACCAACCATTCAGAAGGATTGTGCCCCACTGTATTTTTCTGTTTGTAACCTCCACGTGGCACTGGCATGTCCTCCATCTTGCCTTTCACCCCACCGGTGGTGAAGCGGCTATTGGGCTGGAAGAAGTCAGCAGGTGGCTCCGGTGGAGGTGCCGGAGGAGGTGAGCAGAATGGTCAAGAAGAGAAGTGGTGTGAGAAGGCTGTGAAGAGCCTGGTGAAGAAACTTAAGAAGACTGGTCAACTGGATGAGTTGGAGAAAGCCATCACCACACAGAACTGCAACACCAAGTGTATCACCATCCCCAGGTGAGCTGCTACACTTGTTTGGTGCTTCCACTACATCTAAGCTTGGCGCTGGTGGTGTTTGGCTGCAACTGTATCTCAGCTTGGTGCTGTTGATGTGTTGGGCTGCGGCAACATGTAAGCTTGAGGCTGTTAGTATGATGCTCCATTTTTGGCTGGAGTTGTTGTGCCAGTTCCTGTAGGCCCTTTATTTATTTATTTACTTTTTTGTGTCACCCAGCAGCTTTTGTATTGTACCTCTTGCTTAGAACAGAATATTAATGCAGATATTTTTTTTTGTTAATTCTTATACTGTTCTGGTCCCCCCCCCCCCCCCCAGAAATGGCCTGTAAATGGCACTTAAAATCTTTTTTTGGCTTAGTGATGTAGCTTTTGGGTAACCAGTTGTTGGGCAAGTTACACTTTAAAATAAAAGCAATTTAGGTGAAGTTTTATTTCAGTAATGTATATAAAATTAGCTGAAATTTAAATTCAGGCTTGTGGTATTGTTGATTCCAGGACAGGTTATATGACTTTGTCTTTTTTTTTTCTTTTTTTTTTTTTTCCTTTCCTATGCAAGTTGGTTTAAAAGTAATTTTTCTGATTTATTAATTGCTATAACCACATTGAGCTGCTGGGATGGTATGTCTGGAGTAATCATGTAATCCGGTGGCCAAGTTATTTTTAGGTGTGGTCCCATGTCAGAGGGGGTGCCAAAAGCATTGAACTTATGGGAGTCACAAAAGGGGCAGGGGCTCGTGCGTTATTTATCACAGCAGTAGTACAAATTCAGTGTTTGTTCCTTTTTTGTTCCTTACTCATTGCATTTTTTTGTTTCAGCAACTTGATAACTTAAGACCATGGCATTTCATGTCAATGAAGCCTTTTGTGTTGTTCACCACTTCATATTTTTTTCCCCCCTATCGAGCTCAGAGTGCACTACTTTTCACTTGTTTCCATGTAACATGCTGAAGAACTACTGGACATCCTTAATTCTGTGTTTAACTTGTCTATTATAAATGTTTTGGGTCCCTGACTGGATCTCTCCACTGTGGCTTATTATAATGTTTAATTAAAAACAGAAAATGCTTGTTTAAACTATACAAAGAATGATTGAGTTGTACAGAAACCACTGAGTTCATGGATTTTTCAGCGGAACCTGCAGAGATGTCCGCCACCCTCATTTTCCATCTTTGTGCATGTTTTTCATCATTCATTTAAAGGAACTCCCTTATTTGAGGAAAGTGAGTCGTAGTGAGGTGCAAATCTCACAAACCGATAGTCGCCTCCAGTAAGAGAGTTCTTTCTCTGAGCTTGAATCCCATCTTTGTATTTCTGATTGGTCCATGCCCCATGTTTATCATTTTGTTTCCTTTTGTTTTGTTTTTGTTTTGATGTCCTGTGCACAGCAATTGCTCTGAAATGTGGGGGCTGAGTACATCCAATACCATAGAGCAGTGGGATACCCCAGGCCCTTACAGCTACACAGACCAATCCAGGTGACTATCCTCAAACATTGCTCTCCTGAGGAAGCTACTGAAGTATGTCTGACTGTGGAAAGTGTAGCTGTGGAAACTAGATAGAAATGTGTTTCACATACCACTTCCTAATCTACTGTTTTTGTTTAAACCATGTAGAATATGTATACTGTCAAAAGTTGTAAATTGTTTTAAATAATACATTAGAAAGCTAAGTTTAGAGAAGAATTGCAGTTTAAGTTTTGAAAGTCACTGGTTGCACTTCATTGTACTTCATCTTTCCTTTTCGATTGATTATATGTCAGTGAGATTGGCTCCTGTGGCCAAGTTGCAGTTTTGCACTAGAAAGGAAGTTTTTATTATATGATTGGATTCAGCTCTTGTATCAGCTTGACATCTTATGACCAGATTTCCACTTTTTACCACAGTAGAATATTTTTGTCTTGGATTTGCGTCTTAGCTTGTGCAGTTGTTTTTATAGTAAAACCAATAATGTTGTTACCATCATAGTAAGAACCAATAGTGAGTTTCTGCTTAGTGGTAACCAATTTTAGCACAGCACAATCAGGGTGAAAATGGTTTGGCACAAGTATTTTAGGCCAAGTTGAGCATAAAAGTAACTTGCAGTAACTCTAGGTTCTGATTGTAGAATATGTTTAAATAGAAGGAAATTAATCAGCTTGCTACTTATATTGGAAAGTGTGAAAAATTCCAATAGGATCAAGAATTAAGGTCAGCTTTATGATAACATGTTAACCTTTAGCTTCCATGAGGCCTGCGTAAATTACAATCTAGCCTTTTCCAACCTCAATAAGCTTATGAACAGGTGTACATTTCATCATTGCTTGTAGTTCCTGAGGTTTGGTAAAGGCATCTGAAAAAATCCATGGAATGGGGACACTGCAGTTTGGCAGCCTAAAATGATATGTGTATTTAGGTATTTGACAGCTTTTTCTTTGTAATGTATTTCATCTTCCCTCTTTTCCCATTATGTCTATATCAATCCTCTGCTTTACCTTTCCTTTTCACGTTGTTCTATCTTTTCTCCCCACTTTTTCATACTTGTACTGTGTCCCCATTTCCTTTCCTTGGTTCTCTTGCTCTCCTCCTTTCCTTCCTCTGTGTCAGGTCCCTGGATGGGAGGTTGCAAGTTTCCCACAGAAAGGGTCTGCCCCATGTCATCTACTGCCGCCTCTGGCGCTGGCCTGACCTGCACAGCCACCATGAGCTGCGTGCCAGCGAATCCTGCCAGTATGCCTTCCACCTCAAAAAGGATGAGGTGTGCGTCAACCCCTACCACTACCAGAGGGTAGAAACACCAGGTACTGGGGAACTGTGGCGAAAGGTGCATTGTAGTAGGACATAACTAGTAGGTGCTGGTGGAAAAAGTGTGTGGTTAGAGTGTTAGTATTGGTGGAAACCTCCTGATGGCTGTGTCTTCCTGTCCCTAGTTTTGCCACCTGTTCTGGTGCCTAGACACTCAGAGATTTTGACGGAGCTTCCACCATTGGATGATTACACCCACTCTATACCTGAGAACACCAGCTTCCACACTGGGATTGAGCCCCCCAACAACTACGTACCAGGTGTGGCTTCCACACTGGGATTGGTACTGTTGCTATTAAAGCATGCTGAAAGTTTCTGTGTCCTTACAAGCAATGTAACTGTTGGTATGATTATTTGCAGTATTAAGTTGCTTACTTTGAAAAACTAAACAAATGCCTTTGCATTTTGTCACATTGTAGACTTTTTGCAGCATAATAGGGCATTCATGAATTTGCATAGGGAAGACATCTGTGGAGTATCCAGGGCATCCTGTTGGGCAGGACTGGAATGTGTAAATTGTACTGAGCACATGTGGAGCAAGTTGAAATGTTCTAATGTCTTTGTCTCTGGCTCTGTAGAGACACCCCCCCCAGGATACATCAGTGAGGATGGGGAAACTAGTGACCAACAGATGAACCACAACATGGACACAGGTAGTGCACAGTGTAAGACATAAGCAGCTTTTATGACAACCAGGCAGAGCTGAAGGGCTGTGTGTTATGCCCTTCGATTTTAAATATTACGGTTTAGAATGAATAATTAAATTAGTTTTTGCTGACCAAACATGGTTTTTGCTTGTTCAGGTTCTCCTGCAGAACTGTCCCCAAGTACACTTTCTCCTATCAATCACAGTTTAGGTAAGGTCTTTCCTAGTTAAGAGAACTAAACTGTCTCACATTTTAACCCAATATTTCCTAGGCTTGATAAAACATGTTTTGTTTTTCATCTTTTTTAAAGCAATGCATACATTTTTACTGTGTGGCTAAATAAACAGAATCCTTCTTGAAACTTTCCTTTGATTATATATTGACTTACTTTAATCAGACCTTCAGCCCGTGACCTACTCGGAGCCGGCCTTTTGGTGCTCCATCGCCTACTATGAGCTTAACCAACGTGTGGGTGAGACCTTCCATGCCTCACAGCCTTCATTGACAGTGGATGGCTTCACAGATCCCTCCAACTCAGAGCGCTTCTGTCTGGGCCTCCTCTCCAATGTCAACCGCAACGCCACCGTGGAGATGACCCGGAGACACATAGGTATATTGTAGTATTGTAATAGGTTTTTACTTGGTCCCCCCCCCCATAGTGTTTGTTTTTGCAGAATGCCATTATTCCTCAATCAGTGCAGCTATCCCTTGAGATATGAGTCTTTGACTTATGAATTTATCTAATTGTGAAATTATTTAATACACTTATGAAATGTCAATATTTAGTTATAATCTTGCAAGTAGCAAGAGCTAAATGGGGCAGTTTCAGAATTTGCACTGTAATGGTAATCATGTCTGATTTAAAAGATTCCACT
Source organism: Heterotis niloticus (assembly GCA_018136845.1). Lineage (NCBI taxonomy): Eukaryota > Metazoa > Chordata > Actinopteri > Osteoglossiformes > Osteoglossidae > Heterotis > Heterotis niloticus. The sequence continues at coordinate 37,002,241 of CM030889.1, read as the reverse complement.
TTACAATCTGATTTTCAAAAATGGATTACCTGTATTTCAAAGAATCTATTTAAATTTCTTGAACAGTTGGAGCACAATGGGTCTTTAATTTATACAGTTGGAATCAGAAGTCTAAATATACCTGTTTAAAAAAAAAAAAAAAAAAGTAGATATCTTCTCTACAAACTCCTGTTGATTGATTCATGCAACATGCAAGGCTTGTCATCCTGACCCTTTCAAGATCTTATTTTGATCTCTGGTGACAGGAAGCTAGATTTTCAGCTGCAGATAGAATTGATGCTGAAAATTCTATTCAGGAACTGTAAACACTGGAAGTTGGTTAAATTAAGGTGGTTTCACACTCTTATTCTGTTGGGGGAACTTGTTGACATTTGTCAGCTGATCATGTAAACACAGGTTCCCTCCACCATATTCCAAAGAAAATTTTAGAAAATAATTCAGTCGACAATGCAATATACAGTCACATACTTGGACAGTCCCCCTTCCAAATGTATATTTTTGTGTACATTTGTTGAAATTGTGTTTAAAATAAGCACTACAGTTGTCAATGAATTTTAGCCTTTTTTTGTGATATGCTAGAGTGTAATTTAATTGGCCAACCTATTGAAATGGAAGGGAGACCCCTTTCCTGGCTTTCCCCAGGCCAGCAGTGACAAGTTGGTAATTGTGTCCAACAGGGAGAGGTGTCAGGCTGTACTACATTGGTGGGGAAGTCTTTGCTGAGTGCCTCAGCGACAGCGCTATCTTTGTTCAGAGTCCCAACTGTAACCAGCGATACGGCTGGCACCCAGCAACTGTCTGCAAAATCCCCCCAGGTAAAAGTGGTGCAGTTTGTTGCAACTGGTACTCTTTTTGTAATCTGTAACAGAGCAAATCTGTACAATTAACAATGTTTAGATTTTTTAAAGCCAGTCCAACCCCCTACTTTTTTCCCCTTCTCCTCAGGCTGTAACCTAAAGATCTTCAACAACCAGGAGTTTGCTGCCCTACTGGCTCAGTCGGTGAACCAGGGCTTTGAGGCTGTGTATCAGCTCACTAGGATGTGCACCATTCGTATGAGTTTTGTCAAAGGTTGGGGGGCAGAATACAGGTGAGGGTCAAACTGGGGTGCATCACGATGACACTCAATTGAAAAGATCTGTCTAATCCACCCACACATAAAATTTTTCCTATTTCAACCGCTATTAAATTAAGGGAGCTACAGTTGCAAGATTAGATTGTCCTTGTGATTCTTGGAGCAGTTAAATTTAATAGAAAATACCTGAGTATCAGTGCCATGTTTTTACAGCCTGAAAATGTTTCAGCTTTGTAGACTGGGATTTATACATTGCAAGGTACAAAATAAAGTGCTGGTTTCTCCACTCAGGCGGCAGACTGTGACCAGCACCCCCTGCTGGATTGAACTGCACCTTAATGGACCTCTACAGTGGCTAGATAAAGTTCTGACCCAGATGGGATCACCATCCGTACGCTGCTCCAGTATGTCATAATTTCCTGCCGGGAAACAAGTTGCCTGCAGCAATCTCAGAAGAGGACACCCCATCTCTTGGCCTGACATCCAACAAACTGTCACTGTTCAGACTCTGGCGCTTGCTGACGAATCAGCTTTACGCACCTTGTTTAAGACCCTCTGAACCGTAGGTATTAGATCTTCTGGTGGTCCAAATGTGTATTGATGTACCAGTTTATTTTCTGCAGGCTAAGGCAAGGACACATCTACTCTTCTCAGTATTACAGGACACTTATCTACAGAGGCGGTTAAGCCTTTTATGTTATTCGGGTTCAGCTTTTTGTCAGCAAGACCAAATGTTACTTTCTGTGACAAAAAGCTTTCAGGTTTTTTTTTTTTTTTTTTTTGTTGAAAGAGGAGGTAATACTAAATTAACAAAGAATGTCTGGTATTCTTAATACTTTATTTTTCTGAAATGGCAAGACAGGCACCTCTTTTTCTCCAACATTTTTTTTTAAAGTCTCCCTCATTTTTAATCTTCGCCATCTGTTCCCCAGAGGTGTGTACAGATGTTGACGGGTGCACTCCCTTGCAAACAGGTGGGAATGTTAGCGAAACATGGTTTGGAGCCGATCCGGCCGATTTGGGCTCGTTGCGTCTCCCCCAGCGCTCACGGTAATGTGTGTTGTGTAAATGACAAGCCCGGATAGTGGGCTCGACCCAGGCTCACCCCTACTTCATCCTGAGCTATGAGGATATTTCCCATGATTCTTTACCACCATTGTCTGAGGCCTAAATCTCCAGATTAAAATGAAGGATGGCTTATGGTATTGTTGAACCTCATCCAACACTGTTGACAATTTAATTTTTTCTTTTCCTTCTACCTGCTTTTTTATTCTCATTTATTTTTATATATAAATATGAATATTTAAAATCTCAGTAGCTCACTTTTTATTAAAATGTAGTATTTTTTAAAACTATGACCAATTTTTAAAGGAACAGAGCTTCTTAAGCTACAAAAACAATCATTCCCTGTTCTAAGTTTGAATATTTCCAATTGAAGCTTTTTGCCTTAGTGAACCCACTGCCCATGATATTGGGGGAATTTAAAATAAAAAAAGCTTTTATTTTAAGGAAAAAGGTGCAATAATGGGTTTTGCAACTGGACCTTAAATGCTTTTTGGCCTGAGCTTTCTTATTTGAGGATATTTTTCCCCTCTATCTTTGAATCAAGTAACACATGAAGTATGTGGCTTTACAGCTTCTATTTTAGCAACCTGCAAACCTTTTTGTTCTGTGATCTTAACAACTCAGAAGAAATGTCATGTCAGAGGTCAGAGTTCCTCAGCGTGCATTGGGATGGAGAGGTGAGACAGTCTATTATGATATATGCATCTGTGTTTGGCTCTCATACAATTGACTGAACAGTCTCATTCTTTGCATTTTAATGTACCTCTGACCTTCCTCCCTTTTCAGTGTTCTGTTGACTGGTATTGCACTAGCGATTTGTTCTTTGTAAGTGCAACTAATTAGTTTAGATCCAGAGAACACAATGATGTGACCTCATGGTAATCCTTGTAAAGCAGTGTCCACCTAGACAATGCTAGACTGTTCTCCTAGCCGTTGAATATTAGGAAAGGTTACCAAATAGAACGGACATCAGACCAGGCATATATACGTGTTTGTATATATTAATATTTTTAATCCTGGCAAAGCAATTTAGTGTGCTTGTTTAACCAGTAAAAAGATGTAATGGTTGAATGGTTGAATTTGACTATAAGCTCTTCAGGCGTGTTGCATATGCAGTCTTCATAAACACACTAATAAAGGTTTTTATTCTCATGGATTTTGGCCTCTTGCACCATTGCAAATTGCCCCACTGATTTTGCTGATACTTTCACAGGAGCTAGGGCCACAAATGTGTTCTAATAATAAAGGAAACCTTCAGTTTTTTCATACAAAATTTCTTACGTCACACAACAGATTTGTGCCAAGGCAATCAATTTACAAACAGTGAAGGACAGTAACAGCTGTCTGGTCATGATGGTGCACAGTGAGGCCTCCTATACATGAACCACTGCAATAAACCCTGTCCCCTCCAGAGTAGGGGCTGCAGGCTGACACTCAAGAAAGGAAACCCCTCTGGTACCTGCCTGACAGGTGAGGAAATGAACCCAGACTGCTTAAGCAGTGTCAAAAGAAATTAGCGCAAGTCAGCTCAGACAGCAAAGTCTGCAGATATCAACTTGCCAGAGGTGGTGTCTCTCGTCCCCCAAAATGACATGAGCACAGAGCACAGGTGAGGCATTGTACTCGTCACGGCTACATACAGCCAGTATGGAAGTTGAGGCGTGCTCCCCAAAGGCCACAGCCACAGTCCACGGCGCGTTGCATCCCGTACGTGGTGTGAGGCCAGACAGACGAACAGAAGCCAGGGTAGAGAACACCAGGGGTCGCCCAGTCGACAGGCGCTGAATAGTAGCCGCAGAAATCCACACAAGACAGGGATCACAGAGGAGCAGTGCAAAGGGGGTCGGTGCGAGAGGCTCACAGCTGCCTGCAATTGCCCCACAAAAGGGAAACGGCACATCAGTCCATCCTCATGAGCCTATGAGAGTGCAAGCTAGTGCGATTCAGTTCGCACGTTCAAATCCTGTGTGAAACAGCTCCTGACCCAAGGAACTTTATTACACTATAAACATGTTAAATTAATATTTAATCTTCTGTAAAAAGCCTAGATGTAAAAAAAAAAAAAAAAAAAAAAGAGGACAACATACCATGCATTTTTTACAAAATTCACACCACGTTTAACGTAATTACGTGAAAAACACCTATCGTCCAGCACAGTAATTATTTAAGGGCACCAGGGTGCCATGGCAAATAGTATTGGTGCTTCAGCTCCTAGACTCCACACTTATATTTAGGTTTGAATCAGTCAGTCAATATGGAATTTGCATGCACTCAACATCACCAGCGCAATACTGCATTGTACAAGCCGTTACTGACAGTGAATACAGTGGATCCCCTACTTACAATTTGAATTGCGACTGACCCCTCCAGGTTACATTTATAAAATTAATTTTCCTTATCTGAAAAATTAATTTTATAAATGTAACCTGGAGGGGCCAGGGATTCGTCATCAACGCTATAGTTCTCTATGCATATATTCTGTAACGTGATGGCAAAGCAGTGATACTGGATGAAGTGACTACTGGTCTGCATCGCTACCTGTTGATGAAATTCACCCTTTTCCACTGAGTTGTATGTTGTTATGGAGCAAAGTGTTTGCTAAATTAAATGTAATTGTCAGCCACCAGCACAACTCATTTTGGATGGAAACCGAGCAGCAGAATTTGTCTCTTCCACTGATCAGGTCACAGAGACCAGGCTGGGAGGACAGTCCTTTCCTCTGCTGAGCCGAGATACGTTTGCGCAAGCGCCCAGGCAACGGTACTCACGACCCCACGTAAATAAGAAAGCACAATAAAGAACCCTGACAAGAGCTACAACGGAGTGTGGAAAACCTTTAGTCAGCACTTATTATTATTGTCCTTATCTGGGCAACTGGGTGAAGCCTTGGCATACACTTTGACATGTATGCTGACATGATTTTTGGAAAAATCAATACTGATAGTTAAAGTTTGTAACAACAAATAGTTTACTTGAAATTTTGTAAGCAGGGGACCCACTGCAAAGGACAGAGAGGACAGGTGGGCAATAGGTGGCATACTGATTAAAGCTGCCACCTTGGGACCAGAACCGCCCAGGTTCAGTTTTCTCCTCTTGCGGAATGTGCGAACTCTCAATTGCTCGGGAAGAAAAATTCCCAGCATTGGCTAAGTTAATTAATCTAAATGAAAGAAACTGATCCGCATGGATGATGAAAAGGAAGGAAGTAGCTTACTTTGAGCGTCAGAGACCGAGCCTGATAGAAATGGTCCAGGTCAACAGCTGAGGCCAGGCATCCGGCAAGCGCCGCTTCACACGCATCTCTCCACGTCCGGAGACCAACGACGATGGCCCAAGACCACAAGCCAATAGCACCATGGATGGCATTGTCACCCACAGCGTGGAGCCACAGGTGCTGCTGGATCTGGGGCAACTGCAGGAGGTGGTCTGCACAGACACAGAAGACACCGAGGCCCAAGCTGCCCACCACAGAAGCTGGGCTGAGGGTTTGGAGCAGAGTCTGTGTCTCCACCTCTTCCGTCTCCATGGTCACACTCATAGGTGCAGCTTCACCTGACCGATGGAGAAATGTTTGCAGCCCCCGAGGGCCATAGTGGCAGGTCGGTGGTCCGGCTTCCTGACAAAGAGAACCAGCAGGAGGCTAAGTTGCTATTCGTGTAAACTTTTGGCACAAAAAAAGGACACTTACAATAACAGTAGGCCAGCCCTTAACAGACACCAACAAGAAGCTCTGCCTACATTTAAAATGTTTACCGACCACGACACATTACAAGGATACAGCTTTAAAATTCAATACTCCTTCCTGAAAAAGCAGCACCGTTTGGCGGTGAAAAACCTCGATGTAAACAGTATCGCAGCTGCAGTGAAAACCCTTCGTCCGCCAAAAAGTTAATAAAAAAGCACGTCAGCCGATATTTACCCGGTAAAACAACGACGCGCTTCAGCGTTAGCACTTAGCATTAGCGTGAAGATAAGCACACAGTGGGGGGGAAAAAACCCATTCAGCTGCCATTGCATTACTGCTGTACGACTCGTATGAAAGACCACATTAGTCGTGTTTGTGGTGAAATGCGCCGGGAGCGTAACTTTACATCGGTTTACCCTGTTGTTGACGTTGCCAGAGAGTAAAATGAACGCCGCGCTCCAGCTTCGCCGCGGCCAGCTGACCCGGAACACGGCGACCACACGAATATTCCGCCCCTTAGCGCGGCACAAACCTGCGAATAAATAAGCACGAAACAAACAAGCGGCGGTGTCCAAAATGAAACAAAAGTAAAACAGCATCTATTCATTTTAGGCTAACAGGATAATAATCACCCGTTCACCGCGCCAGTTCAGAACTGGATACGAAGTTGTTTCGTTTAAACCTGAATTTGGCTTTATGCGTTAAACGAAGTTAAACATTTCTATGGAGCCGGGCGATTTGCTCGAAAACGGCAGTAAAACACCCGCGCCATTGAGAGCGGAAATCCGTACAGTAAACCGATTCGTCTGTAAAGCCACGACAAGTCGCAGTCAAAGCTTAAAAATACAGACGTCCTTCTTGTTATTCGCTGGGTAACACGAAAACACCCGAGACAAATGTGTAATAGTAAAAATAATGTTTTCGTGTGTAACTTCAAACAGCAATAAAATGAAACCTAAATGCAAAAAAAGTCCACAATTCCCAATCGCTTCCAATTGTTAAACAGTCAACTTTATGCCCTTTTCACCTCTATGATTTTCATAATCGAGCGGTTAGTAATACTAATATTCCTCCGTACACTGTAAACCATTTCTGACAAAGTTGCCATGTATACTTTATCTTAGACATCTTTAACTTCAGACTACATTAAACATACAAATAACCCAACACATACTGGCTCCGCTCCCCAACTCTTCCCAGAAACATTTGGTTTGTCATCTTATTAACCACAGACATTCACAATCTGTCTGCTTTACGTTCAATAAAAAAATATCCATGCGCACTGATTTGACCAAGAGAGAAATTAGTACCAGGGTTACAGTGACTGTTTATTTAACAGGAAAAACTGAATTACAGCAGAGTAGGTGTAGTGCCCCAGTTTCCCAGAGCTGTCAAACTATTAAATTAATTTTAAATTCGATTTTTTTACCAATGCACAGCCTTTCTAACAAACCAGGTCATTAATTTCTATTAACCCTGAACGTTACCTGTTTTCAGTTATTTCCAAACTGTGAATAAATTTCTTTTGCCAATTATATAACTCAAACAAAAACTCCTTTAATGGAAAATGTATTTCCCATCATGATTTACAATCCTGTAATATCACTTTTCCTAAGGACATTACTGGCCATAACAGTTTGCTCATGCCATGAAAACATCTGATGTAATCAATCAATTCATTGATTAATAATCAATTAGCTAATTTTAAAAAAACCTTCAGATACTTTTTAGACAAACTCTAAAAGGCTGACATAAGCATTAGTGATTATTTAAATATCACAATTTTTCTCCTTACATACTGGTTTTGAGCACATCTCTCCTCTCACCAGAATAAAGCTTGTTACTATGGGAATGAAAAGTTTTTTTGTCCATGAAAAGTGGAAACAAGATAACAAAGAAAATGTACAAGTGGTCATGCTTACTAAAAATATGCATAAGTATTACTGGCAAGTTTCTTTTCAATAAAATAAAATTTTTAAAAAAAGTCAAGATTTGCAGTTCAAGACCAGGCAACAATTAACCAGTGTTTCAAAGTTTTAACGTAAACAATGTGTATAAAATATAAACAAATCTCTAAATATACAAGTAAGGGAGGTAAAGGTATCAATTATATCCCATTTTTATGCAGAACACATTCATGGGTTTTTAAACAATTTCACAGTATTAAAGAAAAAGAACCAATAAAAGCTCCACCGAGGTTTGTACAGTGCAACTCCTCCCGATGGTGTTGAACAAGTAGCTCTGAGGACTGAATGAGCTCTTCAGCCTTTAGCAGCTGGTGAGTCCCTGCGTAACACTTACTGACACTGCCCTCCACGTCTCCACAGCAGCTAGTGTATCCAGGTAAGTGTTACCCTTAGGGCTGGAAGCCCTTAAATGTGCAGGTGTATTCTGAGAAGCTTAGTTCCACCCCAAAGGTTTGTAAGTGTGTGCACCTGCCCAGCCCACTGTCCTACCACATGTTCGCCAGCATCATGAGGTTATGTGTCTGCCTTCTGTGCCGGGGTCACCTGCAGCATTTGCATCACCCAGAAGGCCAAGGTGTGTTTGGCAGTGTTGCAAGTACACCTGGAGCAGCCTGAATGTTCGCTGACAAGGCCCACAGTGGTAGACTCTGGCCCTGCCAGGGTCCAACTCCAACCCCCTAGATGAATCCATGGTGTGCTGGCACACACTGCAGGATCTAACTGTCTCTCTGGGGTGATGCACAGCCTGGTGCTCTCTTAGTGAGGACAGATGCCCGAACACATTTTCACAGGATGGGCAAGAGTATCCTTCCTCCCCTTTGCTCCGTGGCTCCTCCTTCCGTCTTCTCTTTGAGCGCCCAGGTTTCCGACGCTTCATTCCCAACCTCATGCCTCTCTCAGCATGCACGCTGCAATGTTTTATAAGGCTGTGGCAGTTTTGGTACGCTTTGGTGCACTGTGAACATCGGAACAACTTCTTAGCTACTTCCTGTTTCTCTACTTTGTGCTTATCAGTGCCGCGGCGCCTCTTCCTCTGCAGTTGCTGCTGAGCATGATGGGCCCGAATATGAGTCCGCCTTCCCATGCGGTTTGAAAATGCTTTACTGCAGAAAGGGCATGGATGTACCCTTGCCCGGGGCTTTGGCAGGACCACCTGAATTCTTCCTCGGTCCTGGGGCTGCACTGGCCTGCTGTGCTGTTCCTTCCTGTGCAGTAGCAGATCAGAAGTCTGAGAGAAGACCATATCGCAGGAGCAGCAGGGGAACACCTGGCCTTTGTGGTCCGCTAAGTCTCCAGTCACCCTATTTTGGTGTCTATCAAAACACCTGCGCCGGTGCTGGTAGAGGGAAGCTGCATGGCAGAAGACTTTATCACAGGAAGGGCACGGGAACTTCTTGCCTCCTTGTTTCCAGTATGTCACCTGAGCTAGCTTCCACTCCTTGGGGTGGCTGAGCCGCTGATGGCTGGATAACCCTACCTGGGAGCTGAACGTCCTGCAGCACAGAGAGCACAAGTGCGACTGTGTCGGGGAGGGTGGTGAGGAGGAGGCAGCAGGAGATGACAAAGAGGAATTCACTGGGCCCTGCAGAGTTGTGGGTCCTCCACTGGCAGGGAGAACCTGTGACTCCATGAAGGCAGGTTCAACCCTAGAAGGCTCAGACTGTGACAAGAAGACTGTGTCTTGCATTGTCAGTACAGCTGGAGATGCGGTCAGTAGCACCTGAGGTTTGGCAGGGCTTTGGCAGCCAGCCTGCTGGTGGTGCAGCAGCGCTGCCTTGTGGCTGAAGTCTCGGCCACATGGAGCACAAGCATACGGTCCCCCATCCTGCAGAGCTATTTGACGACGAAAAAGTCGACCCTCCCTCGTGTTGCGTGACTGCGGCAGTTTAGCATGCAGGCTGGTATGAATACTCCGCTTGTACCGGGCAGCGGCGTGGACACGGCGGTGCAGATGCAAGCTAGACAGCAGGGCAAATGACTGGCCACAGGTGGGGCAGCGGTGTGGCTTGCGCAGAGCATGGTCTCTCTGCTGATGCCGCAGAAGGCTGGCTATCTCAGAAAAGCCCCGGCCACATTCCTCACATTTCAGCAGACCCAGAGACACTGGAGGCTCTGAGCTCTGTCGCTCCTCTTCAGATGATGCGGGGTCGCCCACCTTGGCCAGCAGGCTAACATTCGTAGAAGAATCAGGAATGCTCAGAGTGGCTCCTCCAAAAGACTCTGCATCCATTTCCTCTTCCCTAAAATTGCAGATCACAGTCAGGACTTTTAATACTCATTTGTTCATTACCAATGACCCCTTGTTCGGTGTAGTGTCACACTGGACCAGAACCTGTCTTGGGAATGCATGCCGTGAAGCAGCGTGCACCTGGGATAGGATGCAAGTATATTACAGGGCAGTCACACTCATTCAAAGATTAACTTGAAACATGTCTTTGGACTGTGGGAGGAAATTCACACAAACAAGGGAAGAACATGCATACGCCACACAGACTGAGGTGGGTTTTGAACCCCACAGCCTTGGAGCTGTGAGCCATCACTCCTACCTAATACACCACTATACTGTCCAGCTAGTTATATTAAAAAAAAGCTATTTAAGATCAAATGCGTGTAAAGCATTTGAAGTGCTACAGATACAATAAAGTAAACGCATGAATTACCATTGTGTGCAAACAGACACCTACATGCAGTGCAAGGTAAGATTCGCACTCGTCTCAGCACCAAATCGCTCCTATAATTTCGCACCCGAAGTCACACACGCAGCAAAACGTGTTGACATTCACTCCTGGCACATAAACGCTTTTTTCCTGTTTCCGCCACATGAACGAGCGCAACGAAATGATCTTTGGCTTCGACTGAACTGAGCGTCGCTCAGCTCCGAAGGCATCGCACTAACACAAGTGCTGCTGCTGCTCCGAGTGACTGCTCTCCCACTTCCTACATCCACTCACCCAAGTGCTGGTACTTTCGAAAGCACGTGGAGATTAAACGGCACTGTTCATTGTTTTGCGTTGCTTTCTGCTGAGAGTGCCTTTCCGACCCGGGAACAACGCCTGGAGCAAGACGGGAGCGCGCTTCACGCGAACGCGCAGCGGACCCACGAAAGGTTCGCGCCGATTTCCTGTTCAAAGCCGCCGCTGGGGCGCAGCCCCCTAGATGTTAGCCCAGCGGCTAGCTAGCGCTATAAATTGGAATGGTGTTTGCAGTTCCACAAGAAAGCAGCGGCCACACACACAGTGCCAGCGGTTTTAGCCAGGAACTCGTAACTTTTCAGTGTACTCATTCAGGGCTCGTTAGTGCAGCTTAAATACTTAGCAAACTAAACTTACTCCAGCTTGTTGCTCACTCCGGACAACCATGTGTTTAGAGAAGAGATTCCCAACTTCTCCGCGCGTAAGAAACACTACATTTCCCACAAGTCTCCGGTGCACACCCCCCGCGCGTAACGTTCTGGAAACCTTACTAATTCTACAAAAATTCTACAAAAATTTACAAACGTTAAAAATTATAAAAGCACGACACATTCTACGCTTTACATGTGCAATTGCATTCTTTAAATATTTATTTTACTGGTCTATAAAAATTTTGCATTTTACAAAATCTTTGACACGATTGCTTACTTTTGTTCCCATGTTTGTTCGCTGAGTTTTCAATGTGTTTTTCCACCATCCTGTTCATTGAATGTTATTTACTATATTCACTGTCTTGCTCAGTTTTTACATTCACTGTTAATCGATTTCTTGTTCAGCAAATGTTCACACTGTTTTTCACTCCGCTTCATTCTCCTGTTTCCTGACGGTTCACTGTGTTGTTCGTTTTGCGTTTTATCGTCTGCTGTTTAATATGCACGGAACCATGTTCTGCTTGATTCCGTTTATTTCATGTCGTTATCTGTTTGTTCTTTAGATAACAGAATAAAAATAATAAAAATAAACGCGACAAAAGGGGGCAGGACCGCTGAATCGTAAGCGTAAACGTCTCGCTTTGCCGAGCAGCGATTGGACCATTAATATTTCCGGGAAAATTTAATTTTCAGCGGCTACGAACAGCGAGGACAGCACGGTTTACACTGAGCTTTGCTTTGGATCCGGTTTTAGACAGAATTTCCAAGTAAATCTGTCCGACTGTCTTCTATAACTTTTTCAGAGACATCTGAGAGGGTGAGTGTCTCGGCATTTTAACGTAGTACGAGTCTGAAATACGGGAACCACGTAATTTCTCCTCCACGGCTTACAGTCCAGAGAAACCAAAACAAACAACAAAAAAAAAAAAACGTTAGCGAGCAGAGCAATTGTTTTGTTTTTAGCTTCAGTGTTCAATAGTTTCTTTATAGTGTATTGACATGTCTATTAGCATGATCGTTTATCCTGACACAGCGACATGACGTGGACTTTTAACCTGGCGGTCGTTGCTTCGAATCCCACTTCCGCTGTACTAGCCTCTATGATGGTATTTACCGCTCCATGACCCCGGAGACAATGACCACTAGTTAATACACTAGTTTTAGCCAAATTGACACCACTTTTGGACACAAACCTTTTTGGTTTGAAACAACGAGCAAGTATCTCTGTTCTAAAATGTCTGATATAAGTCAGTGTACAGAATAAAATATCTGCTGTGGAAGTAAAATAACCACATGACACCAAAAACGCCACTTAACTGAATTGCCTACGTTACAATAAATAATCTGACTTGCAGGACACCAGGACTGTAAAGGGCGCTGGGTGACTCCAGTATAACATTTTTACCTGCTGAATTCTGCTCCCAGTTGCCAATGGAGACTTTGGGGGAGTTTGATGTTGAGTGCCCCATGGTGAAGCACTTCTGCCAGCAGATGTCTGAGGATGACTTTGAGCAGCAGGGACTGACCTACACCCAACAGGCACTCCAGGAGCTGTTCAGTACTATGGAGCGACATCCCGAGCTGTGTGAGCACATAGTCCGCAAGCGAAAGCAGGCTGAGCTGGAGGAAGGGCCCGTGGGAGTGAGCATCAAGGTGAGGACCAGTCTACATGAGGGCTGGAGGAATTAATAGAAGCTCCTGCATGTAGAACAATGGCTGTTGTTGTGATTGAGGAGGACTTACCCCATATCTTCTCATGAGATGTTCCAATTTTACACTGTGTATTTCATTCTTTACAGTGTAATGGTAACTCTTCACTACAGGCACTGTTACACAGCAGTTGCTGGTGTGTGTTCTGACCCAGCTGGGTACTGTCCTTCAGGCCAAGTTCTTCAGTGTGGTGGAGGGCAAGTTGAATCACTGCAACGCTGTGGGGTCAAATGAGCTGCTGGACCGAGTGAAGCAGCTGCGTGCAGACATGGAGAAGGTGCAGGCATATGCACAGGGTGAGTAATCCTTGGTGTCCGGAGACCACGAGTTACGTACACTGCAGTGTACATCATCCTACTGTTCTGTTTTGTGTACAGAGTCCTGCAATGTATTTAACATCTGGGGTTCAAGATGTTGGAGGCTGATTGAGTGGTACCATTTTACTTGCATCATGGCCTCTTTCTGTGGTGCAAACCAGTGATCAACATGTTAGTACTGCTGTGCACATCTTATAATCACTTTAACATGACTACCACACTGCTGCAGAGGCAAAGTGCACTTCAGAACGGGCCTCCAGGCGCCTGGCAGAGAAGAGGGGGCAGTCACTGAGCACCGTATCAGTGCAGGAAAGACCTTCAAGCCCACTGTATCCTGGAGTTCCACCTCCTCCACCACCCCTGCCCCCTGCTTCAGGCACAATGACACCGCTTCGAGACCGTGCCAGTCATCAGCAGGTGACAAGATGGTTCTCAGCTTCCCATTATGGCTTCATGGTTAATTTTGTTTTGACACCACTGTGAGGCAGTAAATTTTCACCCCCACTGCTCAGTGTCATGCTTAGTAAGCTGGCAAGGTTATGACCATCCAGTCATGTCCCAAAGGAGGCTGCAGGGTCTCTGGTTTCTCTGGACCCAAACCAAAGTTTACTGCCATTGACTTTTCAAAGGTATAAATCATCATTTAAGTAATTTTCCTCTGTTGCTCTCTTCAACTGTAAACTAGCCTCCAGTTTTTGGATCTCCAGAACTTTAAAGATGCGCTGAAAGTTTTTAGCAAAATGCCATCTCACCACCTTACATACATCCTACTAATAATGAAGAAATGTAAATGTATAGTGCAACTGTTGCCATAGAGGTGTCTGAATGACTCATCTTTCATCTTTGCTCTGGGCACTGGCAGGTAGCAGCTACACCAGACATACTCTGCAGCTATGGTCTCTCTCAACTGAATAGGCCTGGAAGGTGTGTGACTATGATCTTGAATAGCTTCTAGCTGTGCAGATTGTATTTCTTGGTCTGCTGTTGTGAACAGTGGTACTCTATGTTGCGACCCCGGTTTTTGGGCAGCTATATGGATTCCGACACTCCAAGGCCTGACCACAGAGAAGGACCTCGTCCCCACCTGGACATCCAGACTGAGTTGTTGGCTTACAACCCAGCCAAGAAGCTTAAAGCCACAGGCATCAGCAGGTGATGGGAAAGCACCAATCCATGGGTTTTAGCAGGTCAAAGCATTGGGCTTATGAACAGAAAGGAAGGATTTCATGTTTTGTGAAGTAAGATGGCAACAATTTGTTTTTACCTTCATCACAAAATTCTGTGGCAACCACCAGACCCCTCTGTCCAACAGAAAACTGATGAAAGTTGGCAAGCACCTTTCATTCAGAGAACCTCTATATATGAAATACCAGGAAAACCTCATCTTATTTTGAATGATAAGTTTTGTCATTTTGTTCCATCAGGTCTCCAGGGGGCACACCCACAGCAAGACAACCAATCAGGGACCACAAGAGGTCTCCTGTCACCACCTTCAACACAGCACTGATCACCAAATTTCAGAATGCTAAGAGTCCCCTTGTAGACTCGGAGGTTCAAGAGTCCCTTCAGAACTCAGACAGCGAGGACGGCTTTGCAACACCTCCAGACTCACCCTGAGTTTGACCTCCAAGGACCCTCGCTAGTTTTCATGTGGGACAGTCATCTCACACTTCCCACTAAAGGATGTGTTTTTTTATCGTCATGGCAATATTGCTCACTTTACAAAACACCTAGCATTATTTCCCGGTAAAAACGTACCAAATTTTTTATTTCAGAACAGCTGGATAGATCAGGCAGACCATTCTCTACTTTATATAGTAGCACTTTTCCAGAATGAAACTTGGGTTTCTCACACACATCCAGCCATTATTCGCTTAACGTCAGGTGGACATCACACTTTTATGACCTTGAAATTTTTAAATTACATTCATTAATGATGCCTTTAGTGACCACACTCAAGTTAATTTTTATTAAAACTTGTTTTTGTGGAAACCTGGGAAACTCGGCAATAATATTTCCCTCTGCAGAGGAAAAAACAAATTTTATTAATTATTTGTAAATACAGACCAAATTTATACATTGTATGTACACCCAACTTAAATAGGGATGAAGCTTTAAAGTTTTCTGCATTTTTGTGAGGAATAAACTCCAGTCAAAGTACTGTAATTGTAAAATAAATACACATATGTCTCTCTTCTTCTTCTTTTGGCCGCTCCCGTTAGGGGTCGCCACAGCGGATCAAAAGCTTCCACTTCCTCCTGTCCTCTGCATCTCTCTCCGGCACCCCCACCACTTGCATGTCCTCCTTCACCACATCCATAAATACACATATGTCTGTTTATTTGTAAATATTTTTGCATCATGTCACATCAGGGACAAAGTGAGTTAATGTGCGGGCCAGTCCAGTGACCCAGCACATGAGGGAAATTTACAGATTGTTTTAAGACACACCTACATTACACTAAAATATAAAACCCATGCAAAAAAAAAATATAAAACCCATCCAAAAAAAAACACAAAACAAAAACCAGGAGATTTCAGCAGCAACTGCATCAACACCAAGCAAGGTTTTGAGGTTAGTGGGCAAGTACAATAACTTCAAGTTAAATCAATGACTGGAAGTGTTGAATGCTTTTTACTAATTACTTTTTCAAGTTTGCGATACTGATATTAACTGTATGTGATAAAATGCCACCACTACTATTGGTGAACAAGTCTTATAATTGTTGCACTGCATGTTCAAGATTTTATTTTAAAAAGTTTGAAAACATACTGTTTTGCTATTAAATGTGTATAAGTTACTTATGAGATTCATATTTGTCTCATTAATTTTCAGTATTCTTCAGTAATTAAAGGGATATATGGAAATCCATAACAGGCAAGTGGTTCAGCACTTTTCTGCAAACTTAACGGTAACAACTCCTCCTCCTTTTTACAGACAGGCACATTCCTTACTTTCAGAAGGCTGACAAATGACAAAAACAGACAGCATAGTGTGTGGCTACAAAGCTTTTGTTGTATGGTTTAATAGAGTCAGAAAATGGATTTCTAGAACAAAGCTGAGCCAAATCTTAGACTCCGTTCCTGACTGACCATTTTTGAACCTGATTTTGTACGGTTGTATTTTATTTCCGTGATTGACAGTTTTACCCAGAGTGATATAGTATTTGATCCAGTTTTACTATAGCGATAGCTATTCAGGGTAAATACAGGTATCCCATTACTTACAAGCGAAATGCATTCCTGCAAATCTCCCCATAAGGTGAAATTTTGCAAGCCAGAGACATAATGTGAAACCATTGTTGTAAGTTATTGCACTCTGTTTCCCACTTTGGGACTCGCAGCTTGGGGATACCTGTTCCTGGTTACTTCAGCAGTAAGGCTGTGGGTCTTAAATTTGCAGCCTTCACATTACGATACTGTTCCTATGACAGATGCACTATATGCTAATCTTATTTTAAAATATGCAGAGCATCTAAAAACTGTACCCTCCGCTATCATTTGTTCAGGAACTTCCGGTTTCACCAGGGTTTGATTATATAAATAATACAATTTATATATACACAGTATATCACTGTCTACTATATATCACCAAAATTGTAGTGTTATAGTGATCATAAGTTTTTTAAAATATGCTTTTGGGAAACTGATCTCAGACCACCTAAGGTAACAGTTCAAAATCAACAAGCACACATACACATAAGACCCCTGCATAATTAAACCCTGAGATTTGTTCCTAGATGATTGGTTTCCCTTCATCTTCCAAAAACAGCTACAACACAGGCACCACTATGGTGCAGTTAAGACACGTTCCTGAGTCCAATGTCTTATCATTTGGTGTGGAGAAGAGGACTACACAGTCTCACATGCCTCAGTGCAACCAGCAGGCTTTGCGTGCAGGTCAAAGTAGCTGGATTGCAGGCAGAACCTCCCCACAGCGAGCACTCACACGTACTGAGGCCAGGTGGTCTGCCCTGGTGGGGCCAATGTTCAGGATGGCCACAGGAACCTTCCTGTCACTAGCAGCTAGCAGGAACCGGTATCCAGAGTAGACCTGTACATAAAAGTGGGTGTAGAATTGTCAGCAAGTTTTGTCATGGTTTGCCCTATAAGTCAGTAGTTGATAACAAATTACACTAAAACAGAAATGGAGTGGGGGTGACCTTGGTGTGCTTTAGTGTTTAAAGCTCACATCTGATGTTCATGAATGTTAATAGATGCTGATGATTCTAACTGCACCACAAAGCCCTGTCTTCTTACAGCAAAAACCAAAGCAGAGATAAACAAAGGTACTAATGCCAAGAACACAAGTCCCTAAAATATTTGATCTGAGCAATTTCAAGTTAGTTTAAATTTTAATGCATCTCGTAGGTAAAATAAAAAGTTAAAACTGGTTAATAATAGCTTTTACCTAATAAACCCCAAGGGTGCCAATATTAACTGATTTAGGAGATAAAAAGTCCCAACTGTATTTGTAAATTGAGCCAATTTACTGAAATTAAACATCTCTGCAAACTTGATAATTTCACAGTAACCTAGAAATACAACTGCTTTTAGTTATATACAGATGATCCCCGAATTAGCATGATCCAACAATTTTTCGACCGTGCAATGGTCCAATAGTGATATACTGTATATTGAGTAGAAACCATACTTCGAATTTTGATTTTTTTTCTTGGACAAGTGTTATACAGTGCAATACTTTCTCATAATGCTGGGCAGCAGCAGCAATCTGCATCTCCCATTCTGCCACGCAGTCACTAGTGTATACAACCGATATTCTACAGTGTTCTGTGTTGCCAGCATTTTTTTGGATATCCCCTTGTATCTACATTGTGTTTTTTGCATCCATCGTGTCTACTAAACACCCGTGTCCCCTGTTACTGGTGATTACTCTTGAAGAGGAGAAACTCAAGATAATTGCCCAGCATGAAGTTAGCAAGCCTATAATGGCCATAATAACTACTGAGGTAGGCTAGGCTATGATGTTTGGTAGCTGTTGTGGTGTATGTTGGTGGACGCAATTGCGAGACACCATAGTAGGTGTTTAAGTTTGCTGAGGTTTTCCAACAAAGGGTGTTCCTGTTAGCTAGGAGCTAGCACTAAATATTAGCGATTAGCAGTAAACAAAAACAGAAAATGCTGCAATTCAAAATAAACAAAAAACAAGGTCTTAGTAAGAAAGTTGTTGCAGGAGAGTTCACAAGGGACAGCGGAAACTAAGCACTAACAGGAAGTCCGGGTACAAACTAAATCCCATCCCGATTAGTTCCTACACCAGTCAGTGCTCAGTCTGAAGATGGGGGCAGAGAGATCATCTATGTTATGTTGCTGAAGCAGCCACAGGTGTGACAGTAGGTTAGGTATATTAAATCCATTTTTGACTTACGACATTTTCAATTTACGATGGGTTTATTGGACTGTAATCCAATCGTAAGTCGGGGACCATCTGTACCTATAATAAGCTCTAAGACGTGTTGTCCTGTTGATATATACTTATCCAGTTTTACACAGACCTTCCAGTTAGGCTACATCTCACACACCTGAAGTGATGACCCGGCAACCAGCACAGCATCTGATTCTGCCAGCCTCTGGTGAATGAAGTGTACTGTCTCCCGATCAACGGTGTCCCCAAAAAACGTGACCTGGGGCTTGAGTATTCCTCCACAGGTCTCACATGATGGGACCCTGAAGTGCTGCACCTGCTCGTCTGTGAGGAACACATCCCCATCGGGCGCCATGCCTCCTGCCTCAACCGCCCAACCTGGGTTGAGAGCCGCAAAGCACAACTGCAGGGTGTGCCGGGAGGACACCAACCCACAGCCGAGGCACACCACCCTGTTGGATCGCCACAAAATATCATGAATGTAACCAAACCATAATACACTTATATTGTCAATCTTTGTCAAAAAACCTTTTTAGATGCCAGTGGAAAGAACAGAAGAGATTCATCTGAGTGAATGCACCATGTGTAGAGTCAACTTGTAGGAGCAGTAGGGCACAGTAATGCATCCACCCTCCCAAGTGTATATGCAACTGCGCTCTACCTGTGTGCGCAACCATGAAGCTCTGTTAGCCGCTGGTTCCCCGCCTTGGAGTGCAGAGCATCCACATTCTGTGTCACTAGCCAGTGCAGATTTCCAGTAGCCTCCCAGTTGCACAGTGCCATGTGAGCACCATTGGGCAGGTGTGAGGAGAACTGTGGCCAGCCTACATAATTGCGTGCCCAGTAACGCTGGCGTGCCTTGGCACTTCTTAGGAACTCTGAGTGTTGCACAGGCCGCCTGTCCGTGCGGGCATACAGACCTACACCCTCTGAGCGATAGTCAGGGATGCCAGACTCTGTGGAGAGTCCGGCACCAGTGATGACAAACAATCTCTTAGAGCGGGACACAAAGTTCTGAAGCCGCTCTAGTGCCAGGGAGCAAATGGGCAAACTGGCTGGGACAAAGTCCAAGGTGCTAGTGGTCATGGTGGACTGGAACCTTCTGTGGACCGTTAGCTTCAAAATCCATCTCCATGGCTGGTGCATCTTTAGGGAGACACATGACATGTATACAATCAAAGAAAACCAAGGGTGAGAAACTGCACCAGTTTTAAGTAGCAGAATTTCCGCTGTCTGTTAATCTAAAATAATCTATTATTTCTTCAAGTCTAGGATGTTCTACTACAAGCTAACACTTCAAAGTCACTCCAAAGTACGAAATTAATCTTTGACGCAGCTTGTATAATTTCTCACAAATTGTTTAATTCCATTATCTGTGTTACTCGTTCTTTACTCAACAATAAATCCAATTTTGTCACAGATGAGTGTGACAACACAAGTGTAAAATATCAGCATATGAACCTGTTCCTATACGAACATTGTTACAATGACAAAGCAAGGGTACAGTTCCTGTGTGCTCAAATTATATCAGGTAAATGGCATAAATACAATAAAATTATAATAAATCTCACCTTAGCGGCAGTCCTAAACCACCTTAAGTTTAGAAAGAAGAGACGTGGAAAACTGCAGAAAACCTTTCCGGTTACACAATTCGTAGTTGCATTCCCGTGGAATGCCGGGAGATGTAGTTAATCAGCTCGATCGCGTAACCCTGATGTTAGATCACGTGAATGGCTTGACTTGGAGTATAATCAGCTATCGCGTAGTTTTGACGAGAGGCCATGGGGATGTCGGGATTTGTAGTCAAGTCTACAACTTGCTATCTCAAGACCTGTTTCATAATGGAATAGTCTGCGGCTCTTGCTCACTTACTGCAATTGTTATTAAAAATTTGCTTGCTTTTCAGGGAAAAGTTACTAACTATTCTGAAATGAATATGAAACAATGAAAAGCTGGAATAACTGTGTGCTTCTGATTATTCCCAGTGTTAACCCGTATGAACGGTAATTTCACAAGTTGATGGTTGACGGCAGCACATTTGTAAACGACTCTTAAGCAAAAGCTGGAAGCACTAAACCTTGCTGTTACAATCTTAAGAAAGGATCTTACTCCGCACTTCCTCTGTAAATTGATATTGTGTAAGTAAAGAAATACCATGTGTCCAAAAATTTATTTTTTTTGCAGTCTCCCTTTAAAAAAATCTTTACATTACACCCATACCCCAGTATTTGAATAAAATTGGTTGCCAGAAGTCAGCCAAATCCCAAGAAAACAGGTAATGGGAAGCAATTTCAGTAAAATGAAGAACACAAATTAACAAATTACCAAAGATTTATTAATTACGTATATCTAGGATAACTTTTGGACTGCTGCATCCCTGACCAAGATAAAGCCATTCATGATGGTGAAAGTTCCTTAAAGACAATTATTACACTGAGTTCATCAAATGTGACAGACACTGCCTCTGGAACATCAAATTATTTGCCAGCATTATTGTTTTGTTGCTAAGGTGAATTTTTTAAATCTTCTAAATGCTGAAAATAAATTCAACTAAGTTCAAACTTTGTGAGTCTCACCTGCACCAAGAAAAAAAATAGTAAAACAGGTTATAGTCTTGTATTTACACTAAAGCACAAGGTTGGAATAGTGCTTTGCATTATTCCTCTTGCTGGGATCCTCAGAACATGCTGCACACATCCTGGTGGCAGAACTCCAAGGTGTCTACAAGAGGAGAAACACATTTAAACAAAACATGCTGTCATTCCTCACCAATGTGACTTGCGTTTATGACACATGGGAACATAATGAAAACACTTCAGCTCTGCATCAAGTACAGGTGAGGGACCTCTGGAAGATACCATCATCTGTACTTGTACCCCCCTCCCTTATCTGTACCCTCTTCTGAAGGTGCAGGGTGTGGATTACCTACCGGAATGCGTGCAGTTGAAGACAGCCTCAACAGCTTGCAGGAACGCCTCCCCCAGGATACTGCGATAGTCCAGGTTGCTGGTGTGCACCAGGCAGCGAGTTGCATCTTTGAAGAGGAGGTCACTGTCTCCATATGACTGTGACTCAAAAAGCTGAAATTTCAAATCTGAATGGGACTCCAGAGTCTCCTGTTTGGTGAATAAACAACAGACACTGGTATTAAGGGTACATTTAATGCCATCTGAATTTACCTGTATTCATTTAGCAGATAGATGCTTTTCTCCAGAGTGACATACGATGAATGTTGAGTAGTATTTAGCTGACATCTTTAACCAGATTGACATACAGTGTTTGTGAAATTGCACTAAACTCCTTAAAATGATTCAGTCATCTACACACCAAAGCAATGTGACACATCTATACTAAAGGCAATTTTGGACTCCACCTAATTTACCTGAGACAACTGAAACATGTGCTAAGCATCCGTCTGACCTGTGATTTCATGAGGAAGTTGTACACGCGGCTGGTCAGCACAGGGCGAGTCATGATCATGTTGGGGGGGACGGCCCCCAGATGGCAACTTTCCCACTGTGACAAGGGGGCCCGTCGTCCATCTACACAGAGCAGCTCAAAGTCCTCAGTTAGCCTGCCTTCAGCCCATCCACTGGAGCTCAGCCCTGCAAGACAGATAAATCTTGTTGGGTACAGCAGTTTCCAGCACAGAATCAGAAGTGCATGGTAGAGTGTGCTGGAAAACTGCTTTTGGTACATATTAGATATTAAAGCCATGGCCTTGTCATGAAAAGATCTGACTTTAAATTCCACCTCCTGTTGTAGCATCCTTCATTATTCAAGTGAAGTATTCACCCTGTATTCATCCTGAGCTGCTACAGTAAAAATTACTCAGCTCCACAAATTGGTAAATCATTAAGTTGGTTTTTATATAAATCTAACATTGGAAGTCACTTTGGAAAAAAGTGTAAGGAAATGAAGAACAATTTATTACAGCTGTGGTGTCAAATGGTCTCCACCACCCTGATAAGTCGTAGGGTAGAGCTGTGTTAAGACTGTACCTTTTTATCATATTGCAGGACATTTTGTTGATTAATGTATAAAATTTCACTCCAGGATGGAGCAATGTGCATCTTAAAATGTCATACAGTTTAACAGGGTGTTGTAGAGCAAGGTGTGGATTGCTGAGAATGTTGCGCTGCATTAGTCATGGTCTCACTCTGAATGTTGTCCTCCAGGTTGTAGTGCTCCAGGAAGGCCACATCACCATAGTTTTTCCCGCTGGGCTCTCCAACAAGACACCTAAAGGTGAGACCTGAATCAACCCTGTCCCAGAATACACCAGGTATAGAATACATTTCCTTTTGTTTTACTACCTTATTATGCCCTCCCACATCTATTTCACTATGGACATAACTTAGCTATAAATTATTTAAGCATCCTGAGACAGAAGGTTGAACAGTGGTTAAATTAGTCAACTTGTGCATACAACAAAGATAGGTCATTGCTCCTTAAACAACACTTAAGAAAACGTAACAACATTAATGAAACAATTTATCCTCTGAATAAAAGTTTTAACCAAGCAAACAGACAACAACCTAAATATGATACAGCTGATGGAGTCAAATCCATGCAGCATATTTTTGTCAGCATATGAAAACAGGTCTGATATTGCTGGGGCTTACCTTAAAGCACCCATGTTGCCATAGTAATGCTCATTGTGATTGTCTACACAGCGCTTACTTCCAGGCTCCTCCTTGCCCCCCACACATACTTTGCAGAGGTTACCCTTCGAACCAGGGAGGCAGCCCTTCCAGAAGATCTGTTTGTATACTGCCACAGAGTCATGACAGGATGGGGAAAAGGGGCAGCTGAGCAACCTAATACACCTTGATCCCTTATTCAATATACAGTATGTGAATAAAATGAGAATAATCTTCAAAGTCTTGCAAATTTAATTTGACTAAATTTCTAACTATGATTTTAATGTTTGTTCTATCAATCTAACAAAATCTATGCTTAAGAACTATTATACATTACATTTTGTTTTGACTAAACATGGCTGAAAGCGTGTATAAACTTGTTTGTTTTAGCCTGTTGTACATATTCCTCTCTAGACCTTTGCCACGTTGATGTTTAATGGTAAATATGGACTGAGGACGGCACTGACTATATATGTTCCCCTCATTAACAGTGCAATACCCATGCTGGGATCACAGGGTGTGCTGTTATTGGGCTGGGAGACAAGAAGGTGTCTGGCAGGCAGCAACCACCCAGCTGGGCTGTACATGTGGCCATGACAGGAACGGCGCCCCACCAGGGTCCCAAGCAACACGTTCTTCATAGACCGTCGCACCAGCGCCACCGCGAACACAGATGGAAACACTAGAAAAGTAGAATAGACAGATGGAGGGACATACATACATTGAGTGGTTTCATACACACACATCCAGTAGTCCAAGAGAACTGAGTGATAAACACTGATGCAGAAGAATTGCTTACCATCATTCTCAAAGTGAAAGATTCCTGTGGCTCCCTCCTTCTTAGACAAACACTTCTCACCTGAAAACACAGAAAGACAATGAGACAAAAAAAACAAAGACTAAATCCCAGGTTACAACATCTTCAGTAAATTACAAAAACACTGCACTGTCCAATCCAGGGATGATATCCTTATTTCGGCCCTTTCAAACAAGTTCCTCTCCCCAGCACCAAGTTTCCTCATCACAGTCACATGGAAGCTACTTTTCTGATATTGGTTGAAATAAAAAACCAGCACACACATGGGTTTCCAAAGACCTTGGAAGGAGAACAGTTATCAATAAAAATAGCCCATTTCTGCTAGTTTTCCTCTTTATTGCATCTTGTCTGCAAACTTCTGGTTTGGACCTTTCTCTTCGTCTCCAGACTTATCATTTAATTGCTTGTTAAAGCTACATGAACAACAACAGCTGGAATACCCTCCTGCTCTAAAGGGACACCCGCTGCCAGAATGTGTTATATGGCTCCTGCCACGGCTACAAGACTTTGTCCTCTTTCTCTAGCCCCATCTACACTTCCAAAGTGTGCAAGGCTATGGACTTACCATAGTATTCCGTAGCCACTGGCACCAGGCCACATTTCCCAGCAATAAAAGCATGGGTGGCATCCAGTGAAGCGGCATCAACTTCATCTCTCTGTGGGGATAAAACGCTCTGTGAATGTCACAAACTGAAAACTTACTAATAAACTAAAACAGCAGGTGACACAGTGGATAAGAATATGAATATGCTGTTATACATTTTGAGAAAGATGCTGAACATGAACTCCAGCAGCACATACATATACCCTGGTGCACATCTGAGTTGATTTAAAACCAAAATATGAAACACCAGTAGGTTACACGCTAGTATTTCATGCCTTGGAATAATAATTTTAAGGGCCGTAAGTATACTTGGTAACCATGTATGTGACAAATAAATTCTTTTGATCTTGATCTTTGAAACACAAGGAGCATGTTCATGCAGACTGAAAGATCATGTCCTGCCTTGATCATCTCGATGCAGTTGCTCATGGATGAAGCCATAATGCACACCAATGGGTCCGACTTGATGCTTAGAGCCCACTGCTCACACTTGCGCTGTTCAGCAGCACTGATGCAGCACCAGCGGATCACACTGTCCTCCAAAGTGCTGCCTGAGTCACACACAAGCAGCACAGTACTCACCACTACCTACAGCATCTCACAAACACACTGCATAAGATCATATACAACATGTACCGCATACATCTGGATACTCTTTGCACTTGTTCATTTTATACACACTTCTCCAAAGTGATTTACAATAATTACTGTGTAGCACTGAGCTGAGGCTTTCATTCAAGGTGACTTACAATGCCAGATGTGCTACAGGTAATTCTATAGTCATTCACCCATCTGCACAACAAGTGTCTAAAGTATCTTCATCAGTATCTAACACACAATGGCCACATAGAATCAATGAACTCTGTAGCTACTTGATAACTAGACTGGGGAGGATGTGACCTAGAAGTGCATTGTATACCTTCATGTCCCAGACCCTTCAGCAGAGCCATATAGTCCAGTCCCAGCATTTGACTGATGTCAGTGTTATCCGGCAGGACCACCAGCTTGTCAGTAGCATCTTGAAATAGCAAATTGCTGGAGCCATAGGGGTGAGATTTGAACAACTGGAATCGCAGCCTCTGCCGCCCTTGACGGCCAAAAGCCATCTAATGGATGCCAAGAGGAATAAGCAATTAGCAACAGGCAGTGAGATCAATAAAGAGAGATCAATGAGATCAACAAACAGAATGCAGCTGTAAATTCTGTACCGATCAAAGAACTGGGAATACAAATGTTGTCCATTATCATTTCCAGAAGGAAAGCGTTATGGTCATCAATATTTACCCATTAGTAGGTGACATAGTTGTTATTGCCACTGCCTTACAGGTTCAAGTTCCACTTCCTGCTCTAGTACCTTGAGCAAGGTCAGTACCTTGAATTGCTTCAGCCGTATAAATGTTTAAATAATTGTGAGGAGTTCTGCATGCCTTAAAAACTTCAGTTGCAGTGGGGAAAAAAAATACAAGTTTCAATGGGAAAAAAATGTGTGTTAAATAAATTATAACTTGTGATTCTTCATTTAAAAAAAACAAAGTTATGAGTACTGAAAACCTGGCTTTTGTCCTACAGTCTAAAAATATGCATTTCAGGTTAACCAGTCACTGTAAGTTGTCCATAATGTGTGCATGCATTTTTGAAAATGTGTGTTGGTATCCTATTCAGGACATAATTTCATAGCCTCTTGGCCAGTGATTCCAGGATGGGCTCCAGACCGCCACAACCCTGACCAGG
Source organism: Heterotis niloticus (assembly GCA_018136845.1). Lineage (NCBI taxonomy): Eukaryota > Metazoa > Chordata > Actinopteri > Osteoglossiformes > Osteoglossidae > Heterotis > Heterotis niloticus. The sequence continues at coordinate 36,975,898 of CM030889.1, read as the reverse complement.
ATGCAGGAGTTAAAGATAATGAATTGATGGATGGGTGTACTGAATGTTGTCTGTTATGTATGTATGTTTATAGTTAATGTAGGCATAATAAATGGCATAATTTCCCCAAGAGTGCAGAAGTACACAAAAGAAGTGCATACAAGTGGAAGGGTTTTGTTGCTTTCATTAACTCCTACCTCTATTACTGACAGGAACTTTCTTAGGAGTTTGCGGTGGTTTAACCGTGTCACAACCCCTCCACCTGGCCCCCGGCCCAGGTTACAGCGGCTGAATTCATTGAGAGAGCCTGTTGAACCATCTGTGCATAACAACCTGTAATCCTCCTTCTCTTTCTCTGTCAGCAAGAAAAAAAAAGAAAGCTAAAATATTTTTTTTAAGAGAGAAATATTTTTTAAGTGACAAATGGAATGAGGACAGAGGCACGGGATGAAAAGGGAGGTGGTAAAAATAAGAGGAAGAGAAGATTTAAAATATACTGTACATTTGGGAATAAAATGGGGAGGACAATGTATTGAATAATCATAAATAGTTATCCTCTCACTGAATGCGAGAAGAAAAAAGCTAAAAAAAACGCTGTTAAATGATAATGCTGAACTTTCAATATTTTCACAAAGTGCAAAGTACTCACTTTTTTCCAGATACTGTCCAGTTTACAGAAACAATGTTGTAACACAAAATAGAAAACCAACCAATAAGATCACTTTAGTTGTCACGGTCCTACCATTGATGGTCTCCAGGGCGAGGTGGTCGACAAATGCCACATCTCCTTTGCCAGTGCGCAGACACCTGTGGAGTCAACCCAGTATTTACAACTGACCTCTCACACATTCACATATATGCATTGACCATTAGCAATACATTCAGGAGTAAATCGATTTGTATGAAAGGTGGTAGAAAGAAAGTCCACTCCTTACCTTAATGCCCCCTGGCTATTGTAGAAGGGCTCATTATGGGAGGTCTCACAGTGGAAGTTTCGCCGACGGACGTATGACTTCTCGCCCTGGCACAGCGCACACAGGCTGGGTGCCATGGTTGTAGCACCCGGGACACAGCTGGCATTGAAGTAGGCGGTGACTGCTAACAGGGCAAAAACAAGGGTGGGAGACCTAAACTCTGATCCATCTTGGTGACTCACTTATCACCTGCAGGACAGTCTTAGAGTTCAACACCAAAGAAGCTGAAATGTAGGTTTTCAACCAAAAATGACCAGTTGCAAGATATTTTAATAATATACCATAAACATGCATGTGACTCCACATTTGAGCCAGAGTTACTAGAATTAACCCTCCATTTCATTTCACATTCATACCCTCGCCCAGAGGCTGCTCTTCAGCCCAGTGCAGGTAGTTGCGGGACAGCAAGAAGCCGAGCGGCAGGCTCCATCCTGCAGTCCAACGGGCACCACTGTGACAGGTCCGCTGGCCCTTCAGCGACCGAATGTTCAACTCACTATTCCTTACCACAGCTATGGCAAGGACACAGCCCCCTGATGGACACAAACACAGACACAGTGTGCACTAACTGCATCTGCACATTCATTCAGAACTCGTTCAGTCCACAGGGTTCACACAGTAATCACCACTGTCACCTTTCGTAACAGAAAACATTTTCAAATTCTGCCTTCTGCTGGATTACCCTTGAGCAAAGTACTTACATTGAACATCAAACATATCTCATTGTCATATAGAGATCCAGTTTACATACGTGGCTGTTATAAAGACATTCAATGAACACAGCTGTGTTTTTCTTAATTATGGTTTTACATAGCATATATCCTGATGTACTCAAAGACTTAACAGCTTGAGTTGGGAACACAAGCTGACAATCCTCAACTACCCAGTTTTGCACATACCATCTTTGTAGATCTCCTTGGCAACTGTGGTGAGACCAAACTGCTTCACCGCCGTATAAAGTTCCCCTGCATCCAAAGTAATGGCATCTGCGCGGTTGGCCTGCAGGTACATTGACATACACTGTCACCATTGTGACTGCTCTACAGAAGCCTGTCAAACAGAGCAGAAAAGCCATTATGCTGGGGCGATGCAGGGTACAGGCTCACCCGAATCTTATTGATGCAGTCAGTCGTGCTGTAGGCCTGTACACAGGACATCCTGCCGAAGGTCACCAGTGCCCTTCGAGGCAGCACTGCTGCCAGGGTCTTGGCTAGATGAACACACTTTTTCTGCTCAGCCTCTGACACCGTGCACCACCGCGTCTTCTTACCTGGACACAGATGTGCATGACTGCACCTCTCATCTTTATAAGCATTGTTGAACACTAACCACATCTGGCACAAAAAGGCCTAAAACTTGTGAAGACAAAAGCAGAGTGGCAAAATCCTAACGTAGAATATTTACATGTCATTGTGGCCTATCCGTTTACTACGTGCGCATATATATATATATATATGCTGTACTTTCTGGACCTGTTTACAGAAAACCATGTTTTGTAATCCTGATTTATAATAGTTTTTGCATATTAAGGTTTCAGGAAGACATAGGAGCAACAGAGGCAGAATGGACAATGGAGCCTGGAAAGAATGAACAAGACAGAAACACAACTTGGCATTTTATTTAAATAATTATTAAACTTGGGTGTCACAACATAATATGTAAGGTACCAGTCAATATAGTGGTTGTTGGTTGGGGTCCTGTGATCAAGTCTGCAGAAGTCTATAATGACTGTGCAGAGTTCATGAAACTGGCAGCAGAGAAATAAACTGTGTTGTTTCCAGATTGTTTCCATTAATTTGAAAATAATATTTTAGAAGTTGAAATAAGGTGCTAAACTGGTAAAGATTTGTAGTAACAGCTACCAGAGCAACAACAAAAAAACTCACCAGAAGCCCCAGTGCAGCAGGCGCAGATGATGAAGAGGACAAGAACGGGTTTCATGGTGTTTTTATCGACAGCCTAACTGTCAAATAATGGTTTCATAACAGCTGCAATGTGTATCTGTTACTAAGTTGCAGTCGAAGAAACACACTCTGCACTCCTCCCAGTGAGAGATATTTCCGTTTTCATTTTGCACCTGGAAACATATGTGTGACAGGCACTTTCCCTTTGAATCTTCCCATACTTCTTACAACTGCTGGGAGTTATTTTGGTTACAAGACACAAGTAAGAACAGTTTGATGGGGGTTTTTACTGTATCATTGTTCGATTTCGTCGGATATGCCAAACATGTTAAAAAAATTTATGGTACAGTATATGCACTTTGTTGGACTTTTCACCATAGAAATTCTTTTTCTCCTGGATAAAACAGGGAAAGAGCAGTGATGGTGGGAAGTGAAATTGCACATGTTTTTGTGTTTAAGTGTTCAGTGGGAGGGGCCATTCTTGGAGGAGTGCGAGATGAGGTCTGTTTTCCAGCCGAAAAAGGTTGCAGTGTCAACGTGCCACACTACTTCATGTTAGCTAAAAACAAAATCATTATCATTTTTTATTTCTTCTAACCACTACTAGAAGGGGTCACAGAGGTCCAGAGACTTTCTGAAATTCCTGGATAATAGACTAGGAAAACACACCCTGGACAGGATGCCAGTCCATGATCATGGAACACAACTATGAATTGGGGGTAGAAAAACAGAGCACCCGGACTAAACCCATACAGACACAAGGAAAACAAACAAACTGTACACAGACTGAGCCTGAAACACAGTCCTGGCGCTGTGACGCAGCAGCACTAAACTCTGGTTCACCATGGCGACCACTTTTCTGTGTATTTTAAATGAACGCAAAAAATTGATAAGCTGGAAGAGGTCACATTCCACAGCATGATTTAATTAAAAAAAAACAACAACAACAAAACAACTACGGGTGGAGAAGCAACGCCATGACTGAATGGAACCGGAAGTGGATGTTTTCAGTCGCATGAATATTTCGTCATTCGCGCGTTTCCTTTCACCCGGTTTCAAACGACTGAGCTGTATATAAGAGCGCGTGGCCGAAAAAGCTATCTGTAATTATTTACTTGTTTTATTTGCTAAAAAGTCGCGAGAATGAGCAAAGCACATCCACCAGAGTTGAAGAAGTGAGTAGCTCTTTCTTGTTTTAAAAATGTAGTGTTTCTTTGTATTATTTAAAAATGAAATGCAATTCGGAGTAATGATGGCTGGTTAGCTTGGATGCTAACTGTTGACTAAAGAAAGCACTCTTATTAATATTAAAAACTGTTACGCACTTGTTTGGACACATATTACTACTTTTTTTTTTAGCCAATAACGTAATAAAAGTAAACTCTTGCAGTTTGAACTATCAGCAGCAGTGTTTTATGCTGTCCACTGACGGATTTCTTGTCTCCCTAGATTTATGGACAAGAAGCTTTCATGTAAGTGTAAATTGTTTTGTAATAAAACGTCTTGTTAAATGTCACTATAATTGCAAATTATGTATGTCAGCGCGGAGGTTCTTTTAGATTTAGTGTTTTTTTTTTTTTATTTCGTTTCTGTTTTGCCTACGTTTCATATGGCAATCGAAATCAATAAAAAAAATTAAAAAAAATTTTCGAACGCAGAATAGTTCAAATGTTCCCATCTGTAGTTTTACTACAAGATGCTTGTATATTTGGACACTTTAGTCAAGATACCTGCAGTACCTGCCATCTGCACTTAAGAAAATATAACATTCAATGACAAAAATCTGTTCTGTAGTGCTTTCTTATTTGGCTAAATGTAAGCAGTCTGGATTTTGAATTTAGAACTAGTTTGTTCTCTTTGTGTTCAGACCGGATTTGGACTCGGAAGGCAGTATGGTGTAAATGTGTACTGCAGATGCACACATCTTGAGAAGCCTGAGTAACCTGTGAAAAACCATTATAGATCATTTGTTCCCTCAGTCTGTGATTGCTGTTGTATTTCTTTGCTATAGACATAGACAAGCTGCTTGCATTCATGTATACATTTTATTTTAGAAGTCATTTTAGAAGTCATTGATAGCTGATAGATTAGCCATACATCTTTTGTTGTTAAAATGCGGATTCAATTTTTTTTTGTTGTTTTTGAGAAGTGCATGCAGTTTCCTACATACAAAAACATGCCTTGCTTAAAGTGTCTATATAAATTTTCAACAAAATGATGTACAAAGTTGCTTACTCTTAAACCCTTTATCTGTTCTGGTTCCAATTCCCTCCACCATTTTCATCTTGTAGTGAAGTTGAATGGTGGTCGTCATGTCCAGGGGATTCTGCGTGGTTTTGACCCTTTCATGAACCTGGTGATGGATGACTGCCTCGAAATGGGTCCTGGGGGACAGCAGAGTACCATTGGCATGGTGGTCAGTTAATTCCCTTTGTTATATGTCACTAATTTGTGGAGCCCAGTCTTACAATTGTAAAGCAATTTTTTTCCTGCTTTAGTAAAAACTATACAGAAGTGTTCTCTAGTTGGGTTGCCTTTTTATTTGAAGTGGCAGGTTCTGAAACATTCAGTGGTGGTGGAATTTTGACAGATCAATTCTGTTTCCTAGAAGGTGCATAAAAAATTGTTAAAGTTGTGACAGAAGTTTTAAGAGCCTGATAAAACTACAAAGAAGTATTCATGGTTGTTTACTTAGTGACCCAGCCTTAGACCTTGCCACCTACCTTAACTCTTTTAGTGATATGTGCATTTTCTCCTGTTAGTTTTTTATTTTTTACTTATTTTTTTTGCAGTTAATGTAAAAGTAGAGGATACCTACACTGCAACTGATAAAGTGGCTTGGTCTGTGCTTTCATTAGTGTGTCCAGGCAGGAATAACTGCCCCCCCCCCCCCCCCGAGCTTATTTAGTTTTAAAATCCTTGTTTTACGGGTGTGTATCAGCAAGAAAAATCACCCCATACTTACCATGTAAACAGTGATTAGGGTTGAGTGTTCCAAAACAGTGAGTAATCTTGAATGATGTTGAACCTGCAGCCTTGGTGTAAAACAGTCATAATATCCAGTCCATACATGGTTAAAGATTGTATTTCCCTCTGTCTTCACATAGGTCCCATCTTATTTCATTAATGTTCAATCTGTAGTGTTCATGTAATCTGTAGTGTTCATGCAGTAATGCATGTGTTTGAGCAGGTTTACCACATCTTAATACTGATTTACATTTTGCCAGCAGTCACAAATATGAATGTTTTCTAAGGTCATTTGTGCATATATTTGCATGTTTTTACTAAGGCCGATTTTAAATTGAGCTTAAGCCGTGTCTATGGTTTTATAGTCTAAATTGAACGATACTTCATTTGTATGATGAGTGGAAAGAAGATGTGGGAACATTTGATGTGAAGTTCATCTGTGTGTGTGGTTTTTTTTTTTTTTTCTTTTTCCCCTTTTCTCCTTTCCTGTAGGTGATACGAGGAAACAGCATCATAATGCTGGAAGCCTTGGAGAGAGTATGAAGACAAACCCTATGATACCCTCGGTTACATTGCAAGTGATCCGTTGGCTCAGATCTTGATGAAGTTTGTCTACTGTTTGTTGTCCTTCAGCCTCTTTGGATGCAAATATTTTTTACCATACAGCGATTTGTCTTTCTAAACCTGCTCCCTGTTAAACTTAGATTTAAAAGACTTCCATTTGTTTCTTACGTGTTAGCAGAAATTTTGTAGTAACAGTGAGTGTGATTTACCTTTTTTTTCTGTGCAAAAAAGATATTGCAACAAGTTGTTTAATTGTAAAACAAAATAAACTTTTGTATCAAACCTTTAACCATCATATTTTGTTAACCTCCAGAATCACAATTATAGTCAGTCTGTCCACTATCACTAATTGTTGCAAATGTTCAGAATCAAAAAAAAGGTGAAATATTTCCACAGATAGTAATTTGCTTGAAATAAAAGCAGGATGGTATGGGGTTACTTAATATCTCAAATCAGTTAGTCTCAAACAATATTGGTCGTCTGTTCAAATGTATCTAATGAAATCAAGTGATTGGCCATTATAGATGTCTCATGTTTTCTTAGACTATTGCATCACAGTAGAAGGTAGTTGGACTCAACACATGAGGCTCATCTGCCTAAATAACAATCCTGTAGAGTGAACTGCAAAAAGGCATTTACTAAATGAATAAATATAAATGGAGGTAGCCTAGTAGTGCGATAAAGTTGGAAAAACTTCTGGACTTTGGGTGGGATACTTATATCAGTTAGCTGTTACTGGCACTCATTGCCCTGTTGTTTCTACACAATTTTCATGTTTCCACATTTAACAGCAATATTTTTTTTGAAAGGACCATGAGCAATAGGAAATAAAATGTCTGTAGCTACACATGTGTCTGTATTTGCCTTTCTGCCAATAATGAAGCAAAATCCCTGATCATCTTTATTGCACCTACTGTTGCATGGTTACTGCATTAGGTTCAGTTTCTCTGAACACTGCTTAGAGATTACAAAAACCCAGATATATACACTGTACAACACAATATATTAACACTATAATGCTCTCTTTTGTGTTGTAAATACAAAATATTGCTTTTGGTTCAAACTTGTGTTAGTTGACCACATAATACCATACATGGTCATAGATAGTGAAGGTATAAATATAAAATATTAATGTCTCAGCTGGAGAGGGGTTTAAATTGGAGTGAAATTCAGCTGGTTTGCTGTAAACCTCAGGAGAAAGTGATAAATGCAAACAAATGATAAAAATTAATATAGATGATAATTGTGTTTTTTTGTGAAAGTAGCCCTGAAACTATTCAGCATTTATTCTGGCTATGTCCCTTGGTCAAACATTTTTGGACTGAATTGAACAATAGTCCAAAACTGGTACTAGTTCGACATGAACTTTATCTGGGTTTCTTTAGTTTGCTTTATATTTATCTAGTATATGATAATGTACATCCCTGAGAATGTTTCTGAATATATTATCTGTATTGCTGTTGGTATGATACACTACCTGGCCAAAAGAAGTCACACACTCTAGTATTTGGTTGGACTGCCTTTAGTTTTGATTACAGCACGCATTCGCCATGGCATCGTTTCGAAAAGCTTACGCAATGTCACAACATTTATTTCCGTCCAGAGTTGCATTCATTTTTCGCCAACATCTTGCATCAATGATGGGAGAGTTGGACCGCTGCGTAAAGTTTTCTCCAGCACATCCTAAAGATTCTCAGTGGGGTTAAGGTCTGGACTCTGTGGTGGCCAATCCATGTGTGAAAATGATGTCTGATGCTCCCTGAAGCACTCTTTCACAATTTGAGCCCAATGAATCCTGGCATTGTCATCTTGGAATATGAAGAAAAAATCCATTTATGGAAAAACCTGGTCATTCAGTATATTCAGGTAGTCAGCTGACCTCATTTTTTGGGCACATAACGTTGCTGAACCTAGACCTGACCAACTGAAGCAACCTCCGTTCATAACACTAAGTTAAATCCAGTTGGTGGCTTTTTTTGGCCGGGTAGTGTATTTTGTATTGCTGTTTAAAGAACAATTTTATTTAAACGTATATTAAAATTATCAGTTACAAAGTTTCCAATGCATACAGAATAGAATTAAACAATTTCACAACAATGCAGGTGACTAAAAGGAAATTAATATAGGATTGTATTCTTTTTATTAAAGAATTTGCACGTGTATTTGGCTAATACGAACATAACTTTGATAAAATGCATTTCAAATGTCCCCTAATTTCTTTGACGTCACTAAGGGCAAAGAAAACCAATGAAAACAGAGGCGGCTAAATGGAGCACCAATGAAATGCTACCCCCAAATACGACTGCCCGCCCCCCCCCCCCCAAAAGCGGGGCTGCTTCATCACCTACGCCATCGGAACCCCCTACGTACGTAATTAAGAACTAACGTACGCAAGCAAAAAGATCCTGTGATTGGCTGAGGAGCCTGTCAGTCCAGTGCACGTGACCGCTGACGCACAGCGTCTATGAGAGCGGAGTGTCTGGAGTGCTATGTTGAGAGTAGCGATGTCGGAGGAGATCGGCAAGGCGCTGCAGGCTGTGGTGGACCGGGTAAAGCAGGCGGCTGCTCGTCGTCCACAGGTTTGTTTCCCCCAACTTGACAGCTTTAAAATTTTTGCAGGATATAAGACGCGATGAGATTGCTGTTAGGACGTGTGTGAAGTTTTCATTACGTAAAATCGGGACAGCTGCAACCTTTGAGCTGAAGCGCGCCATGTGAGTAGCCATACAGCAGCCCGTTGGCGCCCCTTTATGCTGTCAATCACTTGGGGAGCCTGACAGCTCGTGGGTTCCTGCGTGGGGCCGCACGCGGGAGCCGTTTCCCGGCGCGTGTCTCGCTGGTGCCCTCTCGCTCGCGAGAACCCTCCGCCTCCTCGCCCCCCAGTTGTGGTCTGGCGTGCGACGCGTGACTGCAGCGTCACCAGGCCTGCGGCGATGTGGGGGGGCTCGACGTAGGTGAGGTGGGAACAGGAAGGATTTTTGTTGCTAACCGCAAATCTTAGTTCATGAAGCTCTTGCGTGTCAGCTGCAGATTCCTTATTATTTGCAAGGCACATGACGCCAGGAGTGGAATTTGTAGCTGCAGATTGCAAGATAAGTCAGAACCGTATCGCTAGCTGCTTTCCCGTTATTAATTATTATAGAAACTTACTGGTGGTCACCACAGTATTGGTGGGTATATTTTGAGGAAGAAAGAGAGAACCCACCCCTGGGATCAGGGTCCTTGCCAGTCCATACGTGCACCTGTGGACTGACAGGTACACCCCTTCCCCATTTGCTTTCACTTGTGCTCTGTATAATGTCTGTCTTCTGCAATAGGGTCTCAACCCTTGGTCTGGTTGAATGATTGTTGTTCCTGAACAGTTTATCCTGGCCAGGTGTTTTGGGCAGGTGGCTGCTATTATTTTGTTGAAATTTATCTGGCATCTTTTTCCAAGGTGACCTACAGCATTCATTTTGTTCACTACATTCTGTACAGCACAGTGTTGATTCTGGGTAAAATTAGAGTAAGTGCCTTGATCACGGTACAACAGGAGGAGTGGGGATTTGATCGGGGACTCAGATTGCAGGACAGCAGCCCTAAAAGCCACACCGCCTGCTGGTATGAGTACAGACTGGTCTCCCCTACAGACGCTGCCACCGGTCACACCACGGTTGGTGGCCGTCAGTAAGACGAAACCACCGGAGATGGTGATTGAGGCCTATAGACAGGGGCAGCGCAACTTTGGGGAGAATTATGTGAGTATCTGGTCTAGAACATACAGATGGTTCAAAATTACTGCAGTCCAAGTATTTTTTGATGCTATTATTTTGCTCAAGAGGTCATGTCAGACTGATCATACTGATACTTTATTTCTGTAGTGTGTTCTCTTTATTCTTTCCTATGAAGCTTTGTTTTTTTAAAATCTGTGTTTTGGTTTCCTGTGCTGTTTTCCCTCTCTCAGGTCAACGAGCTTGTGGAAAAAGCCTCCGATCCACAGGTGAATATTGAATAATATTAAACATGTTGTGGTTTAGTCTCTTTTTCGTCACCATATCTGTTTTTAAAATATGCACATCTTTACTTCTCAGGTTTTGTCATCATGTCCAGAAATCAAGTGGCATTTCATTGGGCACCTACAGAAGAACAATGTCAACAAGCTCCTAGGTAAAAACCACCTCAGACTTCCTCCTCCTTATGCTCAGTGGTTTTAGGAGGTGTCCTTCAACAGCAGACTCCCTTTGCCTGCCTTTATAAAATAATAGGAAATAGGCATGCGGTACCTGGAATCTTGGTATCCAACATGTTTTCAGTGACAAAGTAGAGGTGGATACCGAGGAACTACTGTATTTTTTTATCTTGCTTTAAAGCACCAGTGACCGCTCTGTGACTTCAGTAAAATTGGATGTTTCTGACACTCCCTCTGCCGTTCTGTTGAAGCAGTCACGATGTATTCCTCTAAATGTGCTGTTTGTTTGCCTGCATGTTTTCTGGGGATAATTTGGCTTTTTTGTTTTTGGTTGCAAGCTAGCCCTGACCTAATTTTATATTGTACTATCATTTGAATTTATTTATATCTTGTGGCCTACTAGATAGCCTGCTCCAGTGCAAAAGCATGAAGTTTTTTTTTTTTTTTTTTTTTTTTTTTGGGTTTTGTTTATTTTTCTGTGCTTATGTGTTTGAGGGAGAACTTTTTTGTGTTTAATGAGTCATAAAGGTTTTAAGCATTTTGACTCACACATTGTAGATTTGCACATCACACTTTTGCCCTTGTCTCCACAAAACTTTTTTTTTTTTTTTTTTTTTTTGCCGATCTTCCCACCCCATCTTAGGTGTACCTAACCTTTTCATGGTGGAGACAGTGGACTCTGTGAAGTTGGCAGAGAAGATTAACAGCTCCTGGCAGAGGCTGCGGGCAGCCAACAGTCAGAGGTTAAAGGTCATGGTCCAGGTCAACACAAGTGGCGAAGACAGTGGGTGTCATCCTTTGTAAAGCCATTGTTTCCTTAAATATTGCTAAGGTTGTTTTAATAGACGTTACAAGATGGTGGTTATATTATATATAATCCTGTCTGTTTGTGTTCAGCTTTGTCAGCTTATCTGTCTTTCTCTTTTCCAGGTAAGCATGGGTTGCCCCCTGAGGAGACTGTGAGCACCATCAAACACATTGTGTCTCAGTGCCCTGCCCTGCATTTTGTGGGGATCATGACTATTGGACGATATGGCTATGACCTCAGCCAGGGCCCCAACCCAGACTTTCAGGTAAGTACCCCTAAGACACATGAATACTTGGAGAGTCAGATTTCTTAAAGTAACTTCACAGCTTTACCTGAGGTTTACCTGTGTGTGTGTGTGTGTGTGTGTGTGTGTGTGTGTCACGCAGATGCTGCTGAGCTGTCGGAAGGAGGTGTGTGACAGCCTGCAGCTCCCAGTAGAGGACGTAGAGCTCAGCATGGGGATGTCTACAGACTTTGAACATGCAGTATGTCTCATATTCCACACAATCATAAAAACACGTGTGTCACTGGCAGTAACGCAGAAAACGACACAAAAACTTCCTCTTACCACTGTCCCCATTTTCATGTGGGCAGCAAATTTTTTTCCCCTTATTTATTGTTGAAGAGGGTGCTTCCATCCAGAGCAATTTTGAATTGCACATCCATGTATTTTTAGGGAATCTCCACATACCTGAAACTTTTCTTTAGAGCTAATTACAGTGTTAGGCTTGTACACTAAGCTAGTTACAATTAACTAACTTAACCTGCAATACAGGTTGCTAATACAGCAGGAATGAGAACGTGGATTTAAAACCTTTGAGTGCAGGGTGGCAGCTCTAACCACTCCACCACCTGCTGTGCCGGATCACCCGTGAGTGCTCACGTATCTGTAACTTCTTCTCTGTTTAAGAACCTCCATTCCACTTTTACCCTCTCTTTCAGATTGAAGTGGGCTCTACCAATGTACGTGTCGGTAGCACCATCTTTGGTGAGCGGGATTACCCCAACACTCCTAGTCCTGAAAAGAGAAGGGTTGTGGTTACTGAAGAAGCTGCTGGGAAGCTGCAGCACCTAACAGTGAAGGAACAGTGATCGCTGGGTTCTTTTTACACAGCAGAACCAAGAGGAATCCAAAAGGTACACCCAAAGGCAGTGCTCCGTTTCCGTATTTTTGGAGGAGCATGTGAAGTACCAGAGGTGACGTTCACGTTAGATCATGAAGTGTTAAACTGTTTGTATCAATTATGATCTGCCAACCTAAACCTAGTGGTTCTGTAATTAGTCTTCTATTATTTTTTTTGTAATTTCCTTTTTCTTTCCATCACGCTTACCCTTGAATACACACACATATTGTGTGATGATGGTGAAATACACCCCCCTCCATAGCCCTAGTATATCTAGGCTTTAAAGCACATGGCTTGCTGTAGCAACTTACCAGATGTGAATAGGTACCATCTTCCCCTATATAGCACATTTTGTTCTTTTACATAACAGTTACGTAAATGCTCCATAGAAAAGGTGAACATAGACATGCTTAGTGGAGATATAAATAGGCATGGAATCGGGGGAAGCAAGCTATTTTAATTCATATCCCTGCAGATTGTATTGTTCACTTTGATGGGTTTACTGCTGACTGACAAGAGCAGCAGTTGGCTGTAGGACCCCAACTCCCCTGTAAAAATGAATGGCAGAAGATGGATGAGAAATTAATGCACCATAAAGCTCATAAAATAATACAGTAAACAATACAATACTGAATGTTAACTATATTAACTAGTATTTACTTTTGACAAAGGCATCAGCTAATGCTGAATACACGAAACTGTTTGCAAATATCTACCATCCACACAAAAGAGAAACGTAGCAAACATGTTATTTGTGAGTTAGAATCCCTAATTCACACTAGACTTTGCATCCTAGCTCATTGAATAAGAAGGGAGTGGAAGGGATAGGGAGAAAGAGGCTCCACTCTGTTCTGTCTGATAAGCCTCCTGTTGCCTCGCATCCCACTGAGTTGTCTGGGTTGCTGGCTTTACATCACATTTATGCAACAGATACTTTTCTCCTAAGCGTCATACAACGCAACTAAACTGCGTTTTCCCCAAAACATGGAGATACAAAGATGGTTTTTTTTTTTTTTTTTGAAGTATAGTATGAGTTGAATGCCAGTTTTTTTTGCCAGCACACATCATATTACTCTTATGTGTTTGACAGAACAACAGAGTATTGTACCCATTTAACTGCAGTGGCAATAATTTTAACCGTATTCTGTAGGAGAGCTGGAATGAGGCTGGTCCTACAACTTGACTTGGACTGACCAACATCTCCATGTGGATGTGGCTGGAACGGCTCTCAACAAAGGCTGGAAAAAATGCAATTTTTTTTTTTTTTTTAAAGTTTAACCTGTCATTTCTACTTGTGGGATTAACATGTACATTCTTAAATTGTAATTTAAGACTTCTGCACTTATTCACAGTAAGTATAAATTCAGACTGCTGTCCTGGAACCTTCTTCTAATGGTTTGCCTTGCACACAGATTACTGAGGGATTCTGTGAGAGCATCGTGAAAGGTAGTGGTGTGTATGACAGGGGTGAGGTCTGCTACAAACAAACATTTTCATTATTGACAATCAAACTGCGATCCATCCCTGGAGAAGGTGGCTGTAGCGGCAAAGGCCACAGTGGCACAAATTCTTGGTTCAGTTTGGATGGAATTCTCAAACAGAGTGACAACTGGTCAGTTGTTAAAATGATTACATTTCATGTCAGTGAAAGTCTTAAATTGGACTGATTCAGTTTTTGTGTTTGTCTATGTAGCTGTTCTTTTTATTCTTGGCTGTAGATGTATACTTCTAAATGCAGTGTATAATTTTCAAACATTATAAATGGCCTGCGACATATAGGGTTGGCTGAAGTTTTCACTTATGTTTTTAATTCTGAAAGCAAAAAACTCAAGGATGTTGTCATTTGTCAGTGGTTTGGCTTAAATCTTTGTGGAAAAAGAATAAACAAGTTAGTTGTTAAGGGTTTGTTTACAAGTCTGCTGCTGGATGGTATTTGCCTTGTTAGTCTTGTCTCCTCATGTTGTCCTGTACAGGTGTTGTAGGTGCTTCTGTTGTTAGTGTCATGTCAAATTCTGGGATTGGGCCTTCCTCAAAAGAGGCACATTGAACTACTTACCCAGGTTAGACCCCAATCAAAGTTTAACATGCACACAAAAAAAAATCACCAAGGTACATCTGTCATTCGTGACTTATGTGACCAATGAAAAATCACTAGTTTGAAAAAAGTTTTAAAATAATCCGTTGAGTATATTCCTTGTTTTAACAGGCATGAGTCAGTACACAGATGTAAGAAGTTAACTATATGCTATATCCACCTTAGGGTAATGAGACCAGCAAATTTAGGAAAAGGCTGAAACATAAAGCTCTCCTCTACAGTGGTGAACCACTGGAAGTTAAAAATCGCCACTAATTCACATCTGCAATATGTTGACTTTATTCTGCTCATACACTTGTGTTAATTTTGATTGTACCCCACATACAATTGGCAGGAGAATCAAGGTAAAGTTGACACTGCAAACGTGACTTTTTTTTTTTCTTCTTCTTTTTTTTTTAAACAGAAAGGACTCAGCATATTTCTGTCTTGAAAAACTGTAGACCATGACAGTCAATCAGCATTATTCCGTCTCAAACTGCTTTGAAAAATCCTTACTGGGTTAAGTAAGCTATTACCAAGGTTCCTTGTCTTGCAGTCCACATGGCTTTGCTTTGCTCTCACCACACAGGACAGACAGTTGCAGCCCGGAGACCATAAACGGCAATGCTGTCACGCTCCCCCCATACAGCCTATTTGGATCATAGCATTTGGTTTGGTTTCCCACCAGCACCTCTATGTCTGACCAAGCTTGCAATCCTTGAAGAACGAAGACTTTAGATCCTGATGTTCCTTGGAATGTCATTCTCCCGTCCCCTCCAGAAAAACGTGACCAGTGCCTACAAATCAGGCAATACAAACATGACTGTGTTTCAGATACAAACTGATCAGTTTCTTATTTGAAATAATTGAAACATGGCCCTGGGTAAAAGTGGGATGCTCTCACAACAGTTGCCTGTTTTTACGCGGTTGAATAATGTTTATAAAAGCTTGAGGGAAACCATGAGCTTTGTACGAAATGTACTGCATATATTGATGAGATGACACAATCAGCTTCTTTTTGGAGAAAATTTTTAGGTAGCTTGAAGAATGACATTAGTTAAGTGATTCCAACAAACTTGGAAAAAATTAAACAATACCTCAATAAATTACCCGAATAAACCTTAACAGAGACCACCTACCAGGTATTTGTGGGGGGGGCAAAAAAAAACAAAAAAAAAAAAACATGGAATGTACATAGGGCATTTTTGCTAAAAACTGAACATTTACATTATGCTATTTTAACAGCAATAAAAGACTTATTGTCAATTCAGTGTCATCTATCCTTGCACTTTTCTGCATGTTACAGCAACACCCATATTCCATTTATAAATTAAATTAATACCATGTACCCTAACCTTTCAATTCGCAGTGTGAAATGCATTTTCTGGCGAGGTATGTGCGCTAGGGTACACGTGTGTTCGCATGAAGGTCGTTTGTACACAGCGCGTGTGGATCAGTCCGTCGAGTCAGTCTACATGTACATCTGCAGTGTTGAGTGTCGTACTGCACCTACACCAACTTCTTGGCCTCAAAGAAACTCTTGAGATGCCGCATCTGCCAGACACCGGTGACGAGAAGGATGATGGTCTGCGTGATGGACCACCAAAGCACCCGCTGGTTTGTGCTCTCGCTTGTCATCCGGAAACGCTCCTCCCGGTACTGACCAGCAGGAAGAGAGCCATGTTACCATCAAACTGTTCAGTTGTGTGACAATTCATTCCTCATTTGATATGACAACTTATTTCTCAAAATCACCTGAAACCCATCCCTGTACTAGTTGAACTAAACAGCTGTTCATCATTGCATTCAGCATTCAAAATGGATCAGGACTTTGTAGCATTTGGCACCCGTAAGAAGAAAAAAAAAAGAAAAAAAAAACACCAGTAAGCCTGATTCCAGGCCACAGTCCAGGAGCTGCGAGATGCTCCCTACCATTCCGCCGCCCAATTTATTAACAGTGTTCAAGTTATTTTAGATGCCGTCAATAATGGGCCAATTAACAACTGGCAAAGTTCAAAACTGCCGAGTTCTCTGGGTCTGACCCAAACTCACCCTCTGGTAGTTCTGTTCTTTCTGGATCTGGTCCACTTGGTCCAGCAGCTGTCGAACCCGGAGCTGCAGCTCGGTAAGCTTGTCTTTGGCCGCAATCTCGGGGTAGTTGTTAGTGTGCTCCCCTACTTGGATGTCAAGGTGTACCCTCTTTGGAGGGGAGAAAAAGAGCCTTTCAGACCCTTTTATACCTCCAGGACATTTTGCATTTACAAAATAATACCATTATAAGGGTTAAATGAGTACATAATTTTTTTGTTTTGGAAACCAAACATATAACTGAATATATAACTGAATGTCTTTGCATGAGGGTGATGTCACCTTGACTGCATTACTGTTGTGTGACTAACACAGTCCCCTTGGACTATGGAAAGTGTGCTTGTGCATGTGTGTCTGGGTGTGTATTTTTATGTGCCCACATTTAAATATTGAACATTTCCCCATTTAGTGCACCTGCACAACTCCTGCTGCCTCCACCCAACCCCTACCAGCTTTCCGCCCGCAAACAGGGCCATCTTGGTGGAGTTGGAGTGCAGACAGATCTGGTGCTCGCCAGGAGTGTGCGATGTGAAAGTGAAGCGGCCTTCAGATCCGTACTGCCGAGACAGAATGATCTAGGAGTGGAAACAGGAAGGGAAAAGCGGTCAGCAAAAAGCCTTGTTGCCTGCTCTGCAGAGAAACACAGATTTCATCACTCACTCTGATCTAAATGATTGTTTATATGCAAAGCTATTCAGATTTCACAGGAAAAGTACAGACAGTAGCATAAGTGAAAAGATCAAGTCTAAAAGAAGGATTAAATGCAGGGCTGTTGTGGCCTACAGCCTATTCCTGAAGCACAGGTTGTGTAGTGGGGTACACCAATCCATCATGATCAATCGCACACACTCTTCATTTATTATTATTTCTGCTGTTGTTTCAATTTTCCCATTACAGAACTATTTACAGAACAGTATATGAAGAACAGGGATTCACCTTAGTGTCAGGGTCTTTAATTTCAACGTGCATCCCAAGGCCAGGCGTGGAGGGCAGGAAAGAGCCTGTCTGCTTGTCCCACAGCTGGGTTCTGTACTTTCCTGTTTGGGTGACAGCACTGCCAGTTGCAATGACTCCTTCCACAAATGAGTAAATCAATGAACAAATGGATCAAACAATTACATTCTGTGACAAGTAAACCACCTGACACATGTTGGCTGGCAAAGGCGCACCTTTAACTCCATGAAACATTGAATTAAAACCCTCAATGTCCGAATTAGAACTGTTTTAATTACTTACACACCTGACAGTATATTTTAAAGGTCCTGCTTCGTTGTGGTTTCAGTCGACATGCTTTATTGCAACAGCTGAATAAAAAGGACAATGACCTCAAAATAAACAAGAGAGGGACAAGTGGCACCTGGCACGCCGGGGGGGCGGCGGTCGAGCAGCAGGTGTCACCGGTGAGTGTCACCCCGCACGCCATCATCTGCACATTCATAAGGTAAGGTATGAAGAACTGACCAGGGTTTATGCGGCGTTTCACCGAACGGGTCCTTACTTCCAAATCTAATAAGGCGGTGACAGCTTGGCGACCTTTTTTCCTCCTTGTTTTCCCATCTTGCCTTTGTGTTTACGCTCTGCCGTGACTGCACTCACCAATCACCATGGTTTCGTCCGGAATCTCCTCGATGAAACATTTCTTCTCGGTCTCTCCGATATGGAAGTAGAGCCCGTGTCCCGCGGAAAGACAGGCAAACAAGAGCGCACAGCCGGCCCAGGACGCGCCGAAGGCGTGCATTTTGCGGGACAGGTCGCTCTCACCCACTGACGCAGAAGCTGCTACAGCGGTCCGGCAGCGCCGCCGGTTACTCGTGGCCTCTTCTTCCGCATTTCGGCTCGCACTCTCGCCCAACCGAGCGCTACACGATTGTTATATCGCCCCCTAGAGGGCAGGAGCGATGTTTACGATTTAATATTTACCACGCGGCGCATCTCTAATGTACATATTTTGGGACAATAATCAATGGAAAGTTATGATTTTACTCCAAAACATGTATTGCAAATGATATCATAATATATGTATCATACATAAATCTATACATCACATTATGTGACAACCTGTTCTCCAGCAGGAGCTTCATTCGACTTAGTGCAGTGCTAATAGCAGCCTGATCACAAACACCTCCCGCATCGCTGCCCCAACCATTTTTATTTCTGTGACCGATTTAGCCATTCATTCTGCTGATTCATCTAGTTACAAACATATTGGGGAAAAAAAAAGTTTTTGGTTTCAGACGTTTATTATTTATTATTGCTGATGCTTTTCTCAACGTGCTGACAATGGTCTGCCCATCTATACAGCTGGGTGGTTTTCATTGGAGCCTTTCGGGTGTTTTTGGGAACCCTGGGAACCCTGACCGCTGCACTCCCCGATGCGCCTCCATAGTTTAGAATATATCCATATTTCAACATGGCAAACACACACACGGAGCACGCTGCTGTGTGCGGAACTGTGCCGACGTTTTTCTGCGCCACTTCACGATGCAGTTCACAATGTATGCGAGAGAGGGCGACAGACTCAACGTTTTTTTAGAAGAACGCACCAGGACAGCCGGAACGAAGAGTGACGGAGCGGAGTCCGGAGCGTCCGCTGGAATGTGGGGGTCATCGGCAGTACGAAGGCAAACGGAAAATACATTGCATTACAGATGGTAGCAACTTAAAATGTACATGTCGATCCCGTGCTGTCTTTCGAACAAAACACAAAGATCTTTGCCACTACGGAGGTAATCGCGGTTGTCTAAGTCACTACGTAGCGTATAAAGCACGGCTATTAATGCCTGGCACGACGTGATGGCCAGTATCGACCTCGACACCGTGGGTCTTTGCATTATGGGCTGCAGACAGCAGCAGTCAGCAGAAGACGCGTTTGGTATGAAGAGCACGTCGGGCGAGGACGGCTGCCGGTGCGGTTACGCCATGGCTGCGACCAGTTTAAACCGGGTTCCAAGCGCCGGGGAGGGAGGCGACGCGAAAGCCACGATGCCTCGGAAGCAGCGTTTTCCTGCGCGTCTGTCGTTTCTGCCTAATATTATTGTACTTTCTGTATGTATTTTTTGACAGACTTGTCTCAAGGATGAAGAGTTAAGAGAATTAAGTAACTGCCGTATTACTGCGCCGCAAAGTGAGTGTGGGCAGGGGTGACGTCAGTGTCATTCTTCATTTTTCGAAATAGCCACTTGTTGTTGTTCTTTTTTTTTAAAGCTGGAATTTGGTTTTCAGCAAATGTTAAGCAGTGTGTGCAATGTCACGGGTACACTGAACTACACAAACTACAAGTTTGGTGGAAGTTGCCACATGCCGAGTTTTAAAAAGCTAGGTAAGTCCTTCCCCAAGGGAACGGTGTTCCTGAACCCCAACGACTGACCATTATCACTTAATGGTGGGACATTGTTGGAGGTGTGGACTTTAACTTAAGCCCCATTATTTTCTTACCTTCCTACGTGGTGAGCAGTAATCGCATTTAGCTCAGGGTTGTCCAAACCTGTTCTCACAAAATCTTCCCAGCCCAGAACACCTGGTTTCCCACAGCACATTTCTGCCATTATGTGCAATTTCACTAAGTAGCGTAGTCGCATGCACCGCTGCGACTTACTGCACCGTCTCTGTTACTACAGGTCCGTGTTTAAGACAAGTTGGAAACGTCTTATTTCAAAATGATGCATTGTATTGTCGTTCAAGAGGCTGGTAATTGTTTGGGCGTGCAATTTCTGTGGGAACTGCATAAAGACTCGTGTTAGGAACCCAGGGGTTTTTGCAGGGCTGGTTATGTTAATGGGGGAAACACAAAGCTGAGTGGTTTGAACTCAACTGAAACCCAAATATTACATTGTTTTCACATACTAGGAACAGCAATTGTAATTTTCAATATTTGCAAGGACAGTCACCAGACTAGACAGTCACCTGATTCTGGTTAACATTTAGGCTGGCCATGGTAATATTCATTCTTGACTTTATTCCACTACATAACTGATGGTTAAATAATAAAAAAAAACCTCATTTAACATTAAACTTGCTACACTATTACATCTATGGTCATTATATGATACTGTATATAGGTGGACCTATGTGTGGTAGATTTTGTTCCTCTCTGTGGTTTAGAGAGATATGTGGTTCTATGCAGCTTGCAGCAGACAACAATTCCTTCTCAAAGATTTTAGCTGTGGCATTAGACTGATGTTTTATTTTCTGTGTTGTTTTTCATTTACCTGTCATTAGGCGTCTAGGAAAGCAGCTTTAAAGGAGAACGATTTTTCACACTGACTAGTTTCAAAAGTCATTAATAGGAAGGGCATGCATTGAACACAGAAAAATAATATTGTATCCCTTTAAAAGATACTGTGGTGTAGTGTGCTCACTTGTATGTTTTGTATATATGACAGATGTACAACCAAACATTTCTGTTTTCAAAACAAACTATGTTGTATGTCCACTGTATATACATTTTCTAAGGGAAAAACTTTTAGGTAACATTTGCAGAAGTTTCTAGTATATGAAATAATGCAAAAATATTTCAGGGGCTACATGCAACTGTGGTTAATTATCTTGTAACCATAGATTACTGACTCATTTTCAACTAATGATTCTTCTGCTGTGCCCTCCAGTAACCTAAACTACTGAAAATATAGATCTATTTGAATAGATGAAGATATCGGTAACAACTGTCACTTTGTGTAGAAGCGACATTTTGCAAACTGTTCAGCGGGAAGTCAGAAGAAATTAATTTCTCAGTCATTTTTCAAATAAGTCTCAAGGATTTGTACAATTTCGAAATAGTGGTTTCAGTTTCCTTTACTGTAGGCCATATCTGCTCAGTGCAGGCTCCTGCTGGTCTTCGCCATCAGCTGTTCTATTTAATTCTGTGTGGATTGATCCCACCTCCTACACCACCCCCATCACCCTATTGGTCCCAGGCCCCAGTACAACCCCCCCCCCCCATACTCCGAATGAGCTCCATGATCCCCCGAGCGCTGCTCCTGCCACAGGTAATGATCCAGCGCTCAGCATATCATTGCTTACTAGCACATTGCATAACAGTTTCCAGGTCTCAGTGTGTGCCCAACAGCCACTATTTAGTTTCTTGGGGCCCCATGCCTGTAATGGTGATGAACTTAAAATTCAAGTACAGCACAATGTGTACATTTTGAAGCCACTATATTTACACACAAGGTCCACGGCTTACAAATAAATGGTTGTAAATAAAATTGAATTTATTTTAGTATCAGAAAAACAGATAAACATTTATAGGGTTTAAACATAATTAATAACCTTTAATTAACTGATGCCTTTGTTGCAAGAACCTAAAAATGTGGTGCAAATATGCTGTACTGGAACTTAGAAGATTGCAAGGGACAGCAATACTGTACTTTATATAGCTGTCACATGTTATTGTAATAGTAGGTCACTTTACAGGCTGGCAGAGGCTCGAGATTTAACATGCAGATCTCTGAAATTGCAAGTCCATGATATCATTGATAATAAAAGTCCACATCGCATCGTACATTTTACACAAACGCCTTCTTGTTGCCTAGAACCTCTATAACGTTTTTTCATCTTTTCGGTTTATTTTGCAGTGACCAGTTTGAATCTTCTGTAATGCTTAAGATAGTGGCTTAAAATCAACAGCTGCAAACTTTATCTTACATGCTTCGAACCAAAAGTTATACCTGTTTTGCATGCTGCTATGTAATAAAGAGTAAAATGTTGCTTTACAGTTAGAATCAAACCTATAAGCTACAGGTTTCCAGATACCATAGTTAAAGAATGAATGCTACAGGAATCTTGAAAATCTCCAGTGAAGTAGCCAACTGTACATCATTTTTGCACATTTGTACATCTAGAAAGCTGAATATAAACTACTGTCAGTCTGTCTAAATGTGAAGTACCATGCAGTAAACAAAACAGTAGTGCTGCTTAACTGAAATCTGACCCTTTAATACAGGAATCTTTCAACACTTATTGGTTGCTATTATTTCTTCGGTGTAGAAACAGTACTGATTCTTGATTCCAAGAAGTATCGTTTTTCAAATGGAGCAAAATTTATCTTCCAGGTTTGCATGCATTTAAAACTAGATTTTTCCTCTGCATAATGAAAATTATAATTTAATTAACCAACAGGACTGGTTGCACAACCACAGCAGGAAGAGAACACTTGCCAATCTCAGTGTGAAAAGTTGTGTGTCTGAGCATGGTCTATATATAGGCATTGTTTACCATGGCTGGATGGAGCAGTCAGGGTACAAACAATCCACTCACTCATTCTGAGGGCGAGTTTTTGTGTGCCGGGCGCAAGGTAATTTGGTCAGACTAGTTTGGCAGCTGTAGGAATAATTGTGGACACACGTGGGTGCGACCCAGCAAACCACAGTATTTCAACAAGAGTGCCCTTTTCCTGTTTTGCTCCTTGTTTTGTATCAAGTCATATGTCTAGGATGTGGGGGATAGGAAGACATGCTAGCGTCTGGTCATGGTAGAAAACCAGAATGCACTATTGACATTTCTTGAAAAGGAAAGACTAGTCACAGCTTTATTGCGACCTACCGAGACACCACACGGGGAGTTGGACTGGAAAACATTACGACTAGAGGATGGTCCCTTGGCTGCGCAGGCTGTTCTTTCATAAAGGTTTCTTTGATGTGCAACTATTTTCTAATTTTTTGCTTTTTATAACCTTCTTGCACATTTTGCCCAAGTTGGAAATGCTAGGTATCTGAATTTTATTGTTCATTAGAAAACTTTCATTTTTTTGTTTCCACAAAACCAGAACCTCATATATTTGAACACAATAATGGCTTTACAGCTACAATATAGAATGACAATGACTGACAAACCAATCTAACAAACATAGCTAGTAGCCTTAGGTACCTTGTAACTACTATAAGATTCAAGTTCAAAATTACTTTTTACTTATTAGACTGAGCTAAAAATAAGAAGGTTGTTGAATGTGTTATTTCATCTCACCATTAAAATTTAAATGAGGAATTAAATCCAGTAGTAGGTGGCACAGTACTAGTGGTTCTTGAAACGGCTGTGTAACTGGATGGTTGTAGATTCAAGTTCCAGAGGAGAAAGTGTTACTGTAAACTTCATCAAGGTATTAATCCTGGTTCATATTATTCAATGAATTAGTTTGGCAAAAAATTGTGTTAAAGGGATGTTTATTAAAATGCAGCTTCTTCCAAATGTGGACAGCAGGTTACATAGCCACTAGGGCTGTTGCTTTGAAATCAGAAAGTTAGGTACTTACAATAAACTGCTCCAGTGAATATAGCCAGCTGAATAAATTGGTATATCATTTAAAGTCAAATTCTATACAGAATAAACACAGCTAATTGTTTTGGACAAAGCTAAGCTAAATCGATGTGACTCAGTTTTATCTTTTGTGTTATATATATTTGGCTTACAGTTGGACGGTGAGGGGAGCTTTTATTCCTATTTAGCAATGGATTTGTCCCACTGCAGCATAATGGGCTCCTTGTTAATGAACACACAGATAGAAACATAGGAACATCCTGTATCTCTGTCTTTGATCACGTGGCCTCAAGACTGCTGATGGAAGTAAACTGGCCCTGGGGCCCCGGTGCCAAGTTAAACTGCACACATACCAGTCCCACCACCAGCTGTTTTACTCCTTAAGCTTGTAAAATAACAGGAGCAAGGTTGCAATATTGACAAGCAGAAGCAATGCTGAAATGCTGTATTCATAAACATGAATTCATGAGCAATTGAATTAATACTGTGATCATAAACATAAACACTTACACTGCTGAATTATTGTAAGGTAAGATTACTGTATTATGTGACTAGCTGAGCTACCCAGCACTGCCTGGGTGAAAAGGAGAAAAAGTAAAAAGTAATAATACATAACATCATCAAACTGGTTTACCATAAAAGTGGTTGCATTTAGTACATGAATATTGTGAGTGCTGTTGGACAGGTGAACACCAAAGAGAGTCATGTGTGACACCACTGCTGCTTCTTCAACCTTTGTCAAAGATTGAATTTAAACATCCTCAAAATAGTAAGTAGCCCTTTCTGAATTTCAGGAAATTGATTCCAAAAAACCTCGATTAGGGGTGAGAGATACCTGTGTACCAAGACATTAAGTTTCTACCTACTAGATGTCAGAGGTCAATCAAGCAGTTGTCTGGTTCCTGCTGACAGCACTGTCCCAGGCCAACAAACAAACTCCTAACAAAATGCAAGCTACTGAAAAATAATTCATTTGGAAACGGATGCTGTCAGCAGTTTTGAAGGTAACATCGTCTATAGTTCGTGTGGAGTGTAGCTGACTTGTGTGAGTTGTTAAGACCGGAATTAGGTTTACAGAAGGTTTACTATTATTAGTGTATTAGTGGTTGATATCTAATCCATCAGCATGTTGCTGGGGGGTCTGGGCTTATAACTGGAAGACTGCTGATTCAAATCATGAGAGAACCGGGCATTGTATCTGTGACCAATTTCCATAACCTTGGTTTTTCTCAATTTTAATGTCCTCTGACTTTCATTCAGTTGAGTCTATTCCTCTATTTAGCAGACCTAAATTTTATGGATTCCAGAGTTTATAGACCATTGCACATATATTTCAGAAGAAATCTAAAAAATATGGGGAAAAAACTTTCATATTGGAAGCTATATAATTTTTCACTTTTTGGCATAAATAACTTTACTAATGCATAAAATAATGTTTTAAACAATATACTGGGTCTCAAAAAAATCCAACTGTCTCCATTGTTAGCTTGTAGCCAATTTCTGATCAAGCTGTATCAGTGCATAATTCACTGTACTCTGTATGTATGTTTCCACTAAGAAAAAATGTCATTTTTTAACCTCATTTTATGTTCAAAAGTGTTACTGTAGTACCAAGTGCAGCATAGTACAGTATTGCGTCAATGATGCTTTTGATTTTTTGAATTTTCACCGGACATAGGCTGGAAAATCAAAGGTAACATTTATCATTTTGAGTAGCTTTGTTTTCGGTAAAACAAACACGTACCTCAGAAACTGACTCCAAAAAAGACCGTAAACACCTGCAGATCTCAATGAATACGTACATGTGCGCTTTACTTAAGCATACCTTACCGAGACATTGACTTGCAACCAGGAGCTTGTAAGTTCAGGCTCCACGTTCTGGTACTGCTTTAGTACAACTGATCAATGTGCTCGCACATTCCTGCTCACGTTGGAAAACCCAAATAATAATAATAACAATAATACATTTCACAAAAACATTTGTGGGCTTAGTCGACTGTCCCCACTTCCTCTCCATTGATCAGGGAACAGTTCTGTACCTCTGCAACCAACATCCTGAGTCTCATACGTCGGTCTCATAAATGGAGTTACCTGCTTCCACCGCCCCGTTTCCCATGATCTCATAAAAGATGTGTTCTCTCAGCACGGCCAACAAGATAATCACACTTTTGTGTGGCAAGTCGGTCTTGTGATGGATCCATGTCGATAAACAAACCATGGCGAATGCCCACTGTTGCTGCCTGGCGCCACAAGAGCTAAGCAGAGTAATTACTGGCCTATTGAGTTGGAGGAGCCTACTGTGAGTGAGAATGGGAGAAACACCTTTAACATTTCATTCGGAGGAAACTTGGTAATACTGTATATACATGCTGAAGCAAACACATTTGAAGTCATTTTCTTTCCACAGACGATTTGTGGTGTGACATGTAAACAGTTCTCAGAGGGAGACATTACAGCTGAGACTCCTGTTTTGAAAGAACCGGTACCAAAAACAAAGTCGTGAAGCCTTTTGGTCAATATAATAGCAGAGTGAACAGCAGTAACAGGAAGTGCTGAAATGAAGGACATTTAAAGGAGCACTGATGTGCTGTAACTGAAAGAGAGGTAAGGTTGGGTTGCCATTTTGGGAGCAAGTTAGCAAAAAAGGATCTAGTTTTGCCAGTTCATTTCTTCCCTGATTTTACCTGTAGCCTTCACCACACTATATTCTATTATACTATTGACAGAAGTGGTCCCTCTTCATTTTGTTTTGTCGGTGGGGCTTTTTTGACCTGTGAATGACAAAAAGAATTTAGTTCAAGAACTCATGCGCTAGGATGCCTGATGCGTAGGAAATTAGATTCGAGACTGCTTGTGGAATGTTCAGGAATGTCTCTGCCGTGAATGCCGACCGCAACAGTCAAACGCAGCCAGTTATGCTACAGTGGTTAAGGAACTGGAAGCCAGTTTTGTACCCTTGTAACCAAGGTATTTGATCTCATGAATTGTTTCAGCACATAAGCAGCATTTTCACAAAATGTAGTCTAAATTTGCTGCTCAGCTTGAAATGTTTTTTTAAAAGTTACCTTCAGAATAAACTGGGGGAATTTTAAGTTGGAACAAATATTAACAAAATAAGTGTATTCCTTTGGGTTTGTCTTTATTTTTGATTCAGTGGTTTTATCCCTTTCCGCTGCTATTAATAATTGTAGGAATTATGCAGTTCTCATATGTCCAACTTGAAGTATGACACCAAGACCTCTGAAGAATGTTGAACACAGGTATGAACATGTCCATGCCACAAGTCTCATGAGGAGGCGTGTCACATCCTGCTTCCAGATGAGAGGTGAACACGCTTGTGATGGTGGATCACAACAACACATCCAATAATTTTTGGCAGAGGTGTACAACTTTTACAAAAGGTTTCTCTGCATGAGGCTCACAACCAAAGATCATCAGCAGGCCTTGGTCTTGGTTGCTTGCAAGACAACAACAGACTCCTTGAACACCTTTTGATTTAGAAAGGACTAAAGCACTTTACACAAAAGGTTGTCACAATAATCGCAGCAAACATGGGAAACAATAAAACATGAGAAATCACATTAGTATTTACATGACTTGCATATGTACAAGTGTTATCCTGAGACATTATCTCTCTACTGTTTCTCGTTGTTGTCTCTTTCACCTTGTAAAGCACTTTGAGCTACAGATCTCCGTATGAAAGGTGCTATACAAATAAAATATTATCTTTTTTATAATGAAATAAGGTCACATAGTTACAAACATTACAAACACAACATACTCAAAAATGGATTTTCCCATCCAAGTGTGTGCATAACCTAAAAGAGACAGTATATAAGGCTGACTAAACTCATTCTAGGGTCTTTTTCGAGACCTACCATCATACCTACTGTTAGAAACAGAGGAAAATGGCATGCGGCTGATTTCCCTCTGAACCTCTCGTGTACCCAGGGAAATGCAGGCCAATTTTTGTTCCTTGGGCCTTCTAAGCAAGAGCTTAGGGTGGTATGGAAAGGCCTTGAATTTTTGTTCCCCAACGTAGGGTACAACATCAACCTCCTGACAATGAAAAGCTTATAATTTGACACGTCAGCAAATCTTGCTGCCAAGATTTGAGAACAGTTTACCAAATTAAGTAAATTTATTATACAACTTGAGTTGCCTTGTCATCTCATGTCAGTGTCCTGATTATGAAATCTGACATTTGCGTGACATTGCAAAAAATATATAGGATAAATGTCAGTTAGATGAGTTGACCTAGTTCTGCTAGTCTGTATCAACAAGTTTTTAAAAGAAATATTATCTACTTCCAAGGGGAAGTCAGTACGTTGCACCTTAGGATTTTAAATGAAATTTTAACTGCCATGCTACCTGCTCTGCATCTGTGTTTTGTGCCCTTGCATGCACTTAATAAGACCACATTTGTCAGGGAAGGTAGCGATGCAACTATGTAAATGTTATATTCTCATTCTAGCACAAAAGCTACAAGTTTGCAGGCTCAAAATCTGGCCTCAGTGAGAATTTTGTGTTTGGGTCTGTATGCAATTTGACTAAATTGCTCCATGTACAGTAAAATTCCACATAGCTGAACATCCCACACAGAAGAAGGTAAACTGAAAAGAATGTTGTAATGCTTTGCGGCAGGTCTCTACAAAACCTGTCCAAAGTTGACCATCTCAGTATACAGACAGCAACTGCTCATTATATCTCACGTGTAATGTGCTATAAACAAAAGCTTTGCATTCTTCTCAGGCCCTGTTCTTGCTCAACCCAACCGCTATCAAAAGGTAGGGTGAGAGAAATGCAGCATAGAGCCAGTTTATGCCTGTCTGTGGCTTTTCCTGTCTCCAAAGTACTCAAATACCTCATTACTGGAAAAAGTATCTCACAGTACCAGCATTAAATGGAACCAGGTTACTAAAAGAAAGCACTGTCAAAAAAGATCAATATGGTCAAACGAAGCAATAAAAAAACATTTTTTACTTATTTAATTCATTGCCTTTAAAGTATATCAATGGTATATAAGTATATTCATATTTATTCAGTGCAGAATTTACTTACCAGTTTTTGCATTCCTCAGATATACTAATAGCTCAAGTACTTCAAGAATGAAGAACGATAAAAATACTCAAAAACAAACCATGATACAAACAAAGTTGGCACTGACACTGTTGTGCTCCACTGGTTTTCTTTAATGCTCGTAGTGTTCCCTATACCAGCTTACTGAATACAGGAATAAAATGAACTTTTTATGAATTCATGCAGCGGGGTGAAAACCAGACAAAATCAGTCAACACTTTCAGGAGACGAGTGTATTTGCACATTAGCTGGAATGCATTACAATACTATTACGTTTAATAGGTGATAATTTTCTTAAAACCCATACTTATTTGAGCAACTGAGCCCGTGAAAACGGCAGGTACCCTCTCTTCCAGCAACTGCGTCACATGCTAAAACTCCCTAACGTCCTCGTATTAAATAGATAACCGAAACATTATTTCCGTTTTCAATATATTGGCTTTATGTGTTCTCATCGTGCATATACATTTGTGTTTGTCTTATTACAGCGTTCTTTAACATAAAGTAATCGATATATTCATATCCAAAATGACGTCACTGCTGCATTCCAACACTATTCTTACGTTTACTGGCAATCGACCATACCTTAGCTGTACTTCCAACGAGTTCCAACATTATATTTTAAGACCGCAAACCCCCAAAATCTATGATCATTTCGTTTAAATGTGGAGGGGAAAAAAAAATCAGACAAATCGCCCAGCTCTGACAATCGCTTAATTTACATCATGCTTCAGATCAAGTACGACAGTACTGTATTAGCAAGTGGGATTTAACCCAATCCTGACCCGGAATTGGCCTGGGACACCGGTGTGGACCAGCGTAGCAACATCCACGGCTGTGTCCCATGGCCTTAGAGCTTGGCCTTCAGCCTGACCATATATGGACGTCCGGGGACGCCTAATCTTAGACGATTGCGTCATAATCAGGTCTCCATAGAGCCCGAAAACAAAGAGTGCCACGCGGTGGGTGCGTGTGCGCGAATGACCATCGCTCCCAGACTTTGGCTTCCATTTTTCAAACAAAAGTGCTTTAATTGATGGACAAGTCTCTTTGCTCTACCAGAGTCAGCCATCTCCATGTTTAACCCTGGTGTTCAGACATTAAACTTGAATGTCTGAACACCAGGGCTGTATTTCGGTTAGCGGTACTCTAAATAATAAGCCCAATGCCTTACACTAAAATGTATATTTGTACGGTGGTGGCCAGAAAACGCCTTATATTACAAAAAATCATGTTGTACACCAGAACAAGCTCACTTTTTAAATATTAACAGCCTTTACGAAGCTAGAAATGTGTACAGGAGGTGTAGGTTTGTATACGTAGTTGGTTTGCATGCGGTGTTCTGGGTGTTAATGCTCTATTACCATGTCTATTTCTCTGTTGTGCTCCACACAAAATACTCTCTATATACAAAATCACTTTTTATATTTATGACTTCCCTTTTTATCATCCTTTATTACTGTCATTAAATGATATAGCAATAGCAGACAGACAGATAACCTACAATAAAGATTACTATTAAACTAAGGTAATGTATAGCACCAATGAAAAGTGAGTGCATC
The DNA here is from genome assembly GCA_018136845.1 of Heterotis niloticus. Taxonomy (NCBI): domain Eukaryota; kingdom Metazoa; phylum Chordata; class Actinopteri; order Osteoglossiformes; family Osteoglossidae; genus Heterotis; species Heterotis niloticus. Next base: position 36,945,356 of record CM030889.1, on the reverse strand, counting down.
TGTTAGAAAGTCGTTTATTTTGTCACATGTCATTTGGTTAACAATTCTGATCAGGAAATAAACAGATATGTCTTCTCAACTCTTCTGCAGTAATTTCCAGACACTCAAGACACTTGTGTGTTGATTTGGTTTTGCTCTTTACTTGTCCCATACAGGTATTGCCCAGGTGTACTCAGACTTTTGACTGCTATTGTGCAAAACCCCAAGGAAAACACAGCAAAGAATTCCGGGCTCAAGAGGATGTGAATTTGGCTCAGCTGGCAACTGCAGGTAATGTAAACCAGGCTAGTTTTTACAAAATCCTAAATTGTGAAGATTACCGAAATGATATCAGTTGAAAGTATGCATATATTAAAACTTATGTTTATCCATCCTTCCTTCCTTCCTTCCATCCATCGATCCATTATCCTTAACCACCTGCCCTGGTCAGGGTGGCACCAGTCTGGAGCCTATCCTAGAGTCACTGGACACAAGTCTAGAAGGCTACAGCTTGGATGGAAAGTCACTTATGAAAATATACCTCTTGTTTATAATTTAACAATGTAATTGCTCTGAGCAAGGACAAAGCCATTAACCTGGCTCAAACTTGAATCATGTGGTTACAACAATGGCATTTTGACAATGTGCTGTATGGCATACCTGCTTACCATGTATGTGACAAATAAATCTCTTTGAATCTTTGAATCTTGAATCTTTGAATGTGCTGCCTCTAAAACTAATGAAACGAGAAGAACCCAATTAAAAACATGCATTTAGATATTCAAAATAAAAGAAAAAAATTATCACACAGGTGGCAACTCTTTTCGTCAGAGATTGTGGCTGATTTGCTTTTACAATATTGTTTTTTTTCTTTTGAAGCTTACATTACGATCCCTCGTTTGAAACTATTTGGGTGATAAAAGGCAGTTTCTTAATATTTCAGCCATAATTATTGGCGCTCCTAACTCCTAACTCACAATACAAATGCACTTAACAGGGACCGAAAAACTCATAAGTAAATGTTCACATTTACGTTTTTACATAGATGCCGATCAGTCGAAAATATTTTTTGTTGACGATTTCTTAGTCAAATGCAGAAGTAAATGTACGCATGTCATATTTCAACAGTGATCTTTAATGCGTTCGTTTGTCATATCTTCTATCGTGAAAGACGGTGGATGCGGCAAAATACAGGGAAATGGTTTTAATATTAAAGGCTGATTTTTTTTGCCCTGTAGATTATTAACAGTTTTTTGTGTGCCTGGTGCACATTTACGGAGAGTAACTTTGTACTGTCTGTAAACGCCGTGTGTCGCGCTGCCGGTCCCTTGTGATTCACCCCCCCCCCCTTCCTCCTCCTCCTCCGCCCCTCCCTCTCCGACCGCCCTTCCCACCTCCCTTTTTCTTAAATTCAGAACAGCGCGTTCTGTCAGAACGAGCAGGAGTCGCCTCTTCCTGGGATTTTGAGCACTTGAATAACTAAGTATTTATTTTCATTGGAAAAACTTAAATTTCGTAAGCTCAAACAGACATTAAAAACGGCGTATTTCTGGACAGTTTCGAAACAGTCGACTTAGCTTTCAGCACAGGATTCTGCGCGCGCGCGCGCATCTCGCCACCGGACGTCTTCAACGCTCGTGACAAAGCGGCATTTTTCCTGTGGTGGGTATTTCTTTCAACTTGTTTTTATTTAACATGTCTAATCTTATAGCGTAACGTGTCAAATTGGTGAACTGAATTGGAGGGAAAAAATTACAGTGCGACCACCTTAAGACACTAACGAATATTCTCAAGGTTACTGGTAAATTTAAAAAGTAGCATAAAAGTGGTATAACCAGTCGATATGCAGTGAAAGTGGCCGAGTAAGTAACTGGATCATGACAACGAACATTTTATGTCAGGCTAACACTAGGCTTCATTGGGTTAATGTACAAATGCATACATAACCTTAGAACATGCTTTAAAATGTACTTCATGCCAACGCGGGAAATGGAGGAGGGCTGCACGCTGGTGGGTTAACGGCTCTTACCTTCGTGTAATCCGGGTTAGTACTTGTTCACCAGGTGTGCCTGCACTGGATAATGGCGATGGGTCGGTTAAAGTGGCTCGGTGTCAGGCTGGACCGCCACTTTTGTCGGAAAAAATGCCATAAGGTATCAACGCTGGTCTTCCTTAGGTACTAAATAACGACAATAAACGTAATTTTCATAACTACGCTGTTATCCGGTGGTTCCATGGCAGCGGGAGGATCGAAAATGATCCGCCCGGTTCGACCGACGAGATTTACGGTGTTTAACCTGGTTTAGAGGTCACCACCAGCACACCCACTTCTAAAATAGCCATTTATAACGACAATGAAGTGTTTTTCTAATGGGATTTATGCCGTATGACGATCATCTTTTGCAGGAAGTTTAGACGTTCTTCCTCAGAGAGGCGGGGATGCCGGAGCCAGCCGGCTTTTTCAGGTTTTCGCCTTTTTGCCCCCCCCCCCCCTCCTCCTTTTTATAACGAACATCTTTCTTGATTAAGATGGGGTTTGTGGCATTATAACTAAAACGGAACCATTTGCTGCTGACATGATTGTTGCTTTCTGAGGACTTCCCTTTTAACACGCGTGAACGGTGCCATATGGGGTGTTCGCATAGATGGGGTGTATTAACCTACATTGATGACAAAGTAGCAACTTTTAAGGTCACCCAAATCGCTCAATATTTCCTAGGGGTATCCGACAAACGAGGACAGCTCTGCTAATGTATACAGATACTGCAGTGAAATTAAATTACGTCGGGTAGAGGGTTGGCATGCAGTCAAAAAAGGAAGGGGGGGGGGCAAAATGGGCGACCGTGTGTGCGTGTGAAATAGGGAAAGGAACATGCTGTGAGTTCTTTAAAGGAAAGGGGTAGCTTGGCGAGGGCCTCTCCTTACACACCGCATTATTTTTCCGTCCGTGCATGTGACGGGCCGATCACTGCCGTGCTGGCTTTTCTCCGGAGGACCTCTAGCCCCGCCTTCCCCGTTACCGTAGTTAAAGCAGCAGCATTTCCCTGACACATGGACAGCGTGGTTACTCGTTTTAACGGGCGACAAAATGGTTGCATCTTTTCATCACTCGGTAAAGAGAAGGAAACTTTGTGCGTGTAATCTAAGAGTTGGCAGTTAAAGAATTAAAACTGGTTCGCTCTTAAAAGTCAGCCGGTAGAGCACACATTGAGTGACAGGTCAAAGTTTGAACTCGTTTGCTCTGTGTGAAGCACCATGTTTTTGGTGTATTGATCTTCTGCTTTCACTGCTCAATCCTGATACACAGTGCATGTGTAGGACCTGCAGTGGTTAGAGCTACTGCCTTTTGTGCTATGAGGTGACAGGTTTGAATTCTACTTAACACTGTAGTACCCTTTAACTTGGTATTTACCCTGAATTACTTCAGTAACAATGACTCAGTTCTACAAGCAGGTAAATGCAATTGTATGTAGCTTGATGTTGTGAGCTGCTCTAGAGGAGAGCATCAGCTGACTGAATTAATATCTTTCTGTTCAGAATGAATCTTATCCATAAGGCTTTTAGTTTGTAATCTGAAAATGTACATGCTCCAATTGGAGTAAAGAAACTGCACACATTTAATGCATTTTTTAAATACATTTTTGATAACTATAATGCTTGTGTGTGTTAATTGGTGCACTTGCTAATGTTTTTGAAATATGTGTTCTCTTTTCCAGAATGTGGCATTACTTCCCCACAGTACTGGCCACAACATGGATGCTCGCTTTGTCTGCATAATTTCCAAGAGCCAAACAAACCTCAAAAACAATAGTATACTCAGGGGATAGCAGTAGCTTCTGCCCCGTTTTTTTTTTTTTTTTTAAACATCATCTCATTTAAGGCAAAAAAAGGCTCCAAGTAAATTATTTTAGTTTACATATTTATTTTTCTCCTTTTGCAAAAGGTGAAGAAAATCTAAACCTTAGTACCTCATTTTTTGTAAAATTTAGACTTTTTTCTTGTTAAAACAAAAAATATATATATATTTTTGTAAAATCATTTTATTATTGGCAAAGAGTGTAAAGCTTTACTTGCAAAGTAAAAATCTTGAAAGATGGAATCGACTACTCTAGCCTCTCTGGCTGCTGTCACCACATTGGCTGTAGCTTCCCAGTCCCCCTTGTCTGACTATCTGTGGCTCCTTGTATTGGGCTTTGTCATCGCCTTCATCTTGGCCTTCTCAGTCGGTGCCAATGATGTGGCCAACTCCTTCGGTACAGCCGTAGGCTCTGGTGTGGTCACCCTCCGGCAGGCTTGCATCCTGGCCACTGTCTTTGAGACGTTGGGCTCTATCCTGCTAGGGGTCAAGGTCAGCGAGACCATCCGCCAAGGCATTGTTGATGTAACCATGTACAATGGCTCTGAGCCACTCCTGATGGCTGGATCCATCAGCGCCATGTTTGGTGAGTACACTCAACCAAATAACGATTCTTGCTTTATTCATGCATTGAGGAGTAACATTATTTTAAGCAGAAATTTTGTTTACGATGTATTGATAATTCCATAGACACTGGTGACAACTATGGGTGCTTTTTTGTGCGTGTGTGTGTTTCCTTTTGCTCCAGGATCTGCTGTGTGGCAGTTGGTTGCATCTTTTCTGAAGCTTCCCATCTCTGGAACCCATTGCATTGTTGGAGCCACCATTGGTTTCTCCCTTGTCGCAAGAGGTCAACAAGGGGTTAAATGGTTGGAACTGCTCAGAATTGGTGTGTACTTGACGTTCTTCCTTTACCACTTCAAATATTTGTAATGGTACCTCTTCTTTTTGAAGGCATTTGGTGATTTACTGTTGGGAAGTGTACTCATTTGTCACTTCTGTGGTTTAATTGGCCTACCCAAGGGGTAGTAGTTGTTGCTCTGTATGGACCAATGGTGGGGTGCTGATGTTTGTCTCATTCTTCCAACAGTGGCCTCTTGGTTTCTCTCACCTCTGCTGTCAGGCATCATGTCTGCCATCCTTTTCTACTATGTTCGCAAGTACATCTTGAACAAGGTAAGGGTGTAATGCAAGCTGGCAGTTTATTTATTTATTTTTAATGAAGTGTGGTCAAGTTCAGGTCTGTGTGTCACTCACTTTGGTCTTGTTGTGGATTACGGTTTTGTCCATATTCAGATTTTGCCTGTGTCAGCTAATTTTTCTTTTGTAAGGGTTGGCTTTTAATTGGTTTTCAGTCCATCACCTTTCACATGGATTGATGTCCTGCTATAGTTGAGTCACTTTATTTGAAATTCATTGTTTGTACCAATTTTAAGAGCAAGAAATGGTGAGATGAATTGTATGCAAAATATAATTTATTTTCCAGGTAAAGGTTCTTGAAAGGCCCACCTTATAATTTGCTTATCTGTTCGCAGTACAGATATGCGTCACTTTAACGACAGGGATACGTTCTGAGAAATGCGTCATTAGGGGATTTTGTTGTTGTGCAAACATCATAGTGTATGTATGCTGCATCATGTCCGCTTTGACTTGTATACGGCATACCCCATTGCTCCTAGCCTACAAACCTATACAGCATATCACGGCAGACGCAGTGAACAGGAGTTGTATGAAGCTGCTGCTGGTGTAACACAGCATACTGTTTTACAGTAAACTTCTCTTTAGAAGTAGAAAGAGAAACTGTAATATAACAACGAAAAGTCCAGTACAGTGACTGCGTAAACTAGTAACATGGTTGTTTATTCTTATCAAGCATTATGTACTGTATATAATCTTATGGGATAACCATTGTGTATGCGGTCTGTCGTTGACTGACACATAGTTATGCTGCGCATACCTGTAATTATTGTCCTGTGTTATTTGTGAATTGCTACAATTTATTTATTTTTTAAAATTAACAGTTAATTGGTTATTGCATTCTCTTTGGTTTGTTTTAACACAATGGTGAATCTGACTACTGCACAATGTAATATTCCTAATACTTCAGTAATGCCTCAAAAGAGGAACCCATATTTACAATCAGTTCCATCATTTAAGTGTGCCTCATATCCAGATGCCTAGCAGGTGATGTCTTGCTTAAAAAAGGCAAGAGTGCAATGTCTAAGCCTCTGTGGGGTTACTACTGCTTTTACAACTTTATGCGTTCCTTTGTTCAATTGCTTTGGTTTGACTTCTAAAGTAAGCATCTAAGTACAATGGATTTTAAGCACCGTTGGCAGATCTTATTTTCATTTTTGTTTTTAATTATGTGGTAATCCCACAGACTAGCTTACTAGTGAATGAGGGCTTTGCAGTGAGGTGTCAAGTGAGCTTTCTGGGAAAAGCAGGACATGGTTGACAGTTTGAATTTGATCTGAATATGGCTGTTGTTGTTGCAGAGTAGCCAGTTTTGGAAAAAATTAGGTCTGTATGTAGTTGATGTTGGCAGGTATAGGTATTTGGGTGGTTTCTGGGAACAGTAGTGGATCCATGTAGTAAATGTCTGCCTGCTCTCCTGTGGTGAGTGGACTAGAGTTGCTTCCTACTGACCTCGTCCTGGCCATTGTTAGCATGTCAGCTCTGTTTTCTGTAGTGACGTTCAGCCAGCTGTAAAAATAAATCTCATCTCATTGCTGAGTTCAGTTAGTTGGTGCATTTGTGTGACAAGTTGTTTTCCAATGTAATGGCATATATCACATATTGCTGTGCTTTCTTATCAAGGCTGAATTTTTAAGGATTTACTTGTCTATGAATATTTGGTTTATGGGCAGTCGTAAATTTCTTAAAATAACCTTATTGGAACCAGACTGTTATACACACAGAGACGTTCTTGTGGTCTTTCCTCTATAAACTGAGATGGCTGAAATTTTTGTATACATGGGCACTCTCTGGTGTCTAACCAGTGAGACCGGGTGACCTTGCAGGCACATAGTGACCTGAGTCAGACCAATCTGGCCCTGTTGGTGGAGAGGCTCTCAATGGCTCTACTGTGAAACCTTTACTTGCCTGAATTCCCTCTGAAAGTCTTTATATGTGATCACTCAGTAGAGCCCAGAAGCCACCTCCCCTTGTGGTTTAAATGTTTATGCCATAATTGGTGACTAAGGCATATTCCTGGGTTTTTTTTTTTTTTTTTTTTTTTCTCTTTTTTTTTGGAACATACTGTTAGATTAACACTGAAGGTAAGTTCTTATATTTTAGGCTAATAGCATCAGGAATTTTATCAGTACACTGCAACCATATTTTATTAAACTTGACCCTGCAAGAACTTTGTTCTTTTATTTATTTTTCCCCCCCAATGTCTGATATGTATCTGATTCTTCTTATTGAACCACTTGCTCTTTGTAGGAGGACCCAGTGCCCAATGGCCTGAAATCCCTTCCTGTCTTCTACGCTGTGACCATGGGAATCAACCTCTTCTCGATCTTGTTCACAGGTGCTCCATGTAAGTGTCTGGTGTTGTTTCTAGTCCTTTTTGGGTATGGAAAAATGGCCCTTGTTTGGACCGCTGTTTCTCATTCTGAAGAAGAGCTTTGTGTGTTCACAGCACTCCAGGATGAACAGTTATAAATGGGTGATGTAAGGGGTTGCTGAAGGCTTTTGCAGGCTTTCTATGTGCATTTCTGTTAAAGACAGGTGTTAACCAGGAAGCAAAGAGGAATCTGCCACATGTCAGTAGGGATTTATGCTTTTGTGCCAAGTGATTCCTTCTGAATGGACAGGGTTTTTTTTTTTTTTTTTTTTTTTTTTTTTTTTTTTAACTAACCTCTTAAAGCCCTTGTCAAGTAAAAATTATGCTCCAGGATTGCTGCTGTGATCAACCTATGTATTACTAGTCTTTGTCATATGTGCTGTGTTTGAGGAATTTTTTTTCTTTTTTTTTTTTTTTTTTTTTCTCTAGTTTTCTGGCTTCGTAATCCCTTAATAAACATGCAATCTTCGCTGCTTTTGTTTTCACTTGCAGGACTGACCTATTCAAGGATTCACCTGGCCTGGGCCCTTCACTGAAGGCTGCAGGCCGGTGTGTGGCAAGACTAGGACACACATGGGCACGCACACATACTCACAGACACAAAGGACCATATTCATACATGTATATTTACATATAAAATAGAGGCATGCAAGTGAAAAAGGCTGAACACTGCTAGAGCACCTATCTCAAACATGTACAGAGCCAGTTAAAAAGTAGAACAAAGCAGTCTATCGTTCCTTGTCCAGGGTCCCTTTTTTTTTTTCTTCTTTTTTTCTTTTCCCCTTTTCACTTGGTTGCTGCAGTGTTTGGTCAACTGTGCTTTATGACATGTTACAGATATAACATCACACATTCAGAAATGAGGTCCATGCTGAGTTGGACTGTTAAGTGAGGCAAATGGGTGGACGCACGCACGCACGCACGCACCTACCTCCTGTGTGAAATGGAACCATGTGTCCTTCATGCCTGTCAGTGTACTTGGTAGCTCAAAGGAGATTACTGACCATATGAGGAGACTGCCCCTATACCCTGCATACCTCATTCTTTACTTTTTGTTCTTATTTAAATCCATTTTTTTTTTCCCTCTCTCCCCTGTCTTCCCCTCTTCTCTCTAACCTGTTTGGTGGCCTTTGTTGTGCTGCTTTGGTGTGTATCTCAAAATATGGTCTATAAGTTGGTAAAGAGTTTTAGGATGATATCGATTGATTGGAGCAGCACCATGATGCCAAGTGGAAAAGTACTGGTGCAATTCTTGGAATCTGTTGTGGAATTTGTCATTGTAATTTTCCACATACTTTGTAGTACCTAATGGTCACACTGACAAACTTGGCACTAGTCTTTATTGACAGTGCTAGACACTGTCAAATTGTACTTTAACTAGACAACAAATGTTCAGACTTTGTACAGGAAGTAAACAGATTTAGCTTATACTGGTTTATAGCATGCTTTAGAGGTGGGTTGCAGCTAAATTCATCAGTGACTTCATTAAGATGTTTTTCAATGTCTTTCTGAACTGAACCTCAGTATGTAGGGACTTATTGTTAATAGCTGTTACTGCAAAATGGCAAGTCTGGTTCCTCGGAGTCCTTTTCTCAGTGCCTTTTTTCCTCTCAAATTGTTTGTTTCTGAAAAGACTATTAAGCTATAAATTTAGCTTATTGTGTAATTGGGATTGTAAGTTAAGGTAGGGTTTAAAAAGACAAACTGATGGTTTTGAGTGCGTGAGCCTATATTTTTTTTTTTTACTTGGAGTTGGGAGATTTGTCCCTTTGGAACTGGTTAGCTCTGTAATTAACATTCTGACATTCGATGAAAAGGGCACTGGGGCCATGGTAGAAACCTGTTCAAGTCTTGTGCTGAAGGAAAGAGGATGGTGGGCCACAGGGAAGCACAAGAATGCAATATTGGTGTGGCCAGCTGCCTCACTGTTACTTTTCCAAAGTGAGTACTGCTACAGCCCTTGGCTTAGGTCCCTTGGAAGTCTTTTTTACTCTGTTGCAATTTGGGATATGTGATTGGCGCTTCAGAGCGGCGTGGTCTGCTTCCTCTACTACTCTGTCTTTCCAGCATGGGTGGCTGTCTGCTGTCCAGAGGGACGTGTGGTAAAGGCGTGGGTAAGGAGCATGAATACTGGCTCCAACTGCCGCCCATGCTGCCAGGCCACAATGGTGAGGTATTTGTAGAACTGTCTGGTGAGGTTCCTGTGAAAGCTGGAGAATCTGCTTTTGGGAGAATGATATTACATTCCAAGAGAGTGGTTTCAATGCCACTGACTCTGTCACCTCCTTTCAGTGTTGCCTCTGGCCTTTTTAGGTTTGGGTGTCTTCCCTTGCCTTCCAGCTGTGGTTGTGCATGTGGAATAAAGAGGGTGGGGGATTAAACAATTATCCTTTTATAGGGGTGACAGAGTTTTGGTTCAGATGCCTATATAAAACACTGATGGAGTCCCATGCTGGTAAATGTTAATTTGCAGAGAGTGTCTTCTGAGTTTTTGGATACTTTCCATGCTGTTGGATACTTCCATACTTTCCATTACATGTAATGCAATCTAGTCCAGGCAGAAGGTCCTATCTGTGCAGGCCAGGGGGAGGCTATGGTATCAGTCAGATAAGTTACTGCTAAATGTTCTGAACTTGTGGGGACTTCTGCTGAATGCTTATCAAACTGGTGAGGAGCTAAGTGCAGTCAGAGTTCTGGTGTAGAAATGCTATGAATGTTATGGAGAGTACTGGTAAGTTGACAAGAACTGGTTAGCTGTTTCTATGAAGCTTGTCAGAGAGGACCATCTGGAGTTATTTGTCATGAGAACATACAACCTTGGACAGGAATGAAATTGTAAAGTGGTGTGTCTTGGAAACTATCAGAACTGCAGCCTTAGTTCCCTGTACAGCATGTGACTTCAGTATGACTGACACTCTCCTTGATTCGCTCTCTTGCCCAATGACCGTCCACTCTCCCTTGGATAGTGCTTATGGAGGAATGAGTGCTGAAAGCTGACTACCATTACTCCTGATGTTCATTGCAGCATCAGTGATCTATTGCGCTTGTCCAAAGGGGTTTTGCTTGGTTTTTATTATTTTTTAAAAAAATAAAAACTCCCCTCCCTCATTCAGTAATGGTGGTGACCTTGCTTGCTGAGTCACTGCAGTCAAACTCCCCCTCCTTCCCCTACACCAATCTGTCTAATTCTGTTGCATAACTGCAGGAAAACATAGGACAACTCACCCATCCCTAATCCCCCCCCCCAGATGTACAGTAATATGTGAGGCTTGCTGCCTTTTATATAAACATATGACTTGGGATCTCTGTGCTATAGACTGTACCCCCCCCCCCACCTTTGTTCTTTGTATTAAATCCTAAAATTGTTTTGTGTAGCATACCTTTGTTTGTGGAACTACCGTGATCTGAGCCATCACATTTACCTCATGTTCCTTCCTCCTTCAGTCTGTAAAGAGTTGAAAGGCTAATGTAAATAGGTCTTGAACCCTTCCCCTCATCATGGATGATGGACGGTGTAGCAGAAGAGCTGGCACAGTGTGGGAATGCATGTAGAGGCCATCGTCTGTTATCTCAATACACCCTCTGTCTCTCCCTCTGGCCCGTGCAGTACTGGGCTTCGACCGAGTCCAGTGGTGGGGCACACTGCTCATCTCAGTGGCCTGTGCCCTCATCACAGCTGTCATTGTTTGGTTCCTCGTCTGCCCACGGCTCAGGAAGAAGATTGAATGTAAGTCGAGCTTCTTCTAGCCCCCCCCCGATTCTTAATTGAGTAAAATCTGTCTGCTTAATTGCAAGCACTGCCAGTTGTATTTGAGCTGATGCTATATTCTGAAATCATGGACAATTCTGGGTAAACAATTCATTTCACAAAACAATGTACCACAAAGACACATGATAATCAAGGCACCTTTTTGCCAGTGTACACTGTTACTGCTAATACAATTGAGTCTGATGGGGAAATTCCCAGAAGATCAGGACGAATGATGTGTGGTTCAAATTAATCTAATGAAATAATTGGGTCCTAAAGGGATGCATTTTAAAGCCCTTCTTGAATCCTGTAAGGGATTCAGCAGTTCTGAGGGAGAAAAGAAGGTCATTCCCTAGTGTCTGACCGAAAACTGAGAAGCTGTGAATTTTGCATTTTGGACCCATTGTAAATAGGACCAGTGATTATATTTATTCATATAGTTGAAACTTTTCTCCAAAGAGGCTTACAGTGTGAAGCTTCTTGTAATAATTTACTAATTTATATAGCTATATAATTTTTATGGGAAGAATTTAGGGTAAGTACCTTGCTCAGGAGGTGGGATTCAAACTCACCAAAGATGGCAGCTCTAACTACGACACAACTTGCTGATTTATATTTTTATCTGCACTTCATTGCTTTAAGTGGGATTTGTTGGTGGGTAATGCAGGTTGGATGAAGTCCCTGCTCCTGAAAGTTGACCTCCCATATATTTCTAGTCCAGGAAATATAAATATGTAGTTCTTAAAGTACCTCTTCTAGCACCCTTTGCTTGACTTCTGTAGGGATCAAATGCATACAGGCACCCAGTGATCTTCAGCATTTCATCTAACCTGCCTGCAGTCAGAGACTACTGTAACTCACATTACCCACAAACAAATCCCAATTAAAGCTATGAAGTACAGATAAAAACATAAATCAGCAGTATAACCTTACCATTACCTTTTCAGGTGAAGTAAAGTCTAGCCCCTCTGAGCATCCTTTGATGGAGAAGGATGGCCTGAAACCTGTGGTAGAAGAATCCCCCAAACCCGCCCCTTCTTCAAACCCTGCTCCACAGCCTCTACCTCCTTCAGATGAACGACGGGTGGCCTTCGATATTGGTGAATCAGAGGAGATGGATGAGAAGGATGCTAAGGATGTGAACAGCACCGATGGCAGTGGTGAGTTTTCATGAAGGTAGTGGATAAACATTTAATGCTGGGCCTCCTACCTTGTAAGAATGTGTATATGCATAGAATCTAAAGCCTGTATTAATGGGAATGTGTAAAAGTTGGTTTGATACATTTTTCATGTCCTGAGTATTGTGACTAATGGAACACCATACGATGGTGTTTTGTAGCCCAGAACCCAGGTCATATCCATTTCAGCAATGGCACGATCCAGGTGCCCAGCAATGGTTACAGCCAGTACCACACGGTGCACAAGGACTCCGGGTTGTACAAAGACCTACTGCACAAGCTTCATCTGGCCTCAGTGGGCGATTGCCTGGGCGAATTAGGTGACCGGCCCATCCGCCGCAACAACAGCTACACCTCCTACACGCTGGCCATCTACGGCATGCATACTGACCTGCGGCCCAAGGAGGGTGAGGTGAAGTCAGGTGATGAAGCAGAACGAGATAAGAAGCGAGTGCGGATGGACAGCTACACCAGCTATTGCAATGCTGTGGCGGAGCCAGGTGTGACCGAGAGTGTGGCAGGTGGACAGGTGGCACTGGAGATAAGTGACACCAACAGTAGCCACGGCTCAGTTGATGAAGATGGGTTGGAGCAAGATCGGCTGGAAGTTTCCATGCTCTTCCAATTCCTGCAAATTCTTACTGCCTGCTTCGGCTCCTTCGCTCATGGTGGTAACGATGTCAGGTAAGGGAACAGCGGTGTACGTCATGGAGAAGCAGCATGGGGAGTTTGCACTGGGCCAGATAAGAATAGCGGGTGACTTGAAACATTAATCATGGTAAAATTAGACATGTTGCATGCCTTCATTACATTTATATGTATGTTACAGCAGTAGCAGTTATAGCTTTTTTTTTTTGTCTTCAAATATATACAAATAAAGGAATGTGATTACTGTACAAGGTCAGAACTACAAAATAACTGACCACTGTGTTGTTGATATGCATTTTACTGTGAAAATAGGTCCTACTGTACAAATAAGACATGTCTGATTTGAAAGGGGCAAGGTGTTTCAACACCCCCTTTCTTGAACTTTGACATAGATGTGTAATTTTCATCCTTTCTTATCCCTGATCCTCAGCAATGCCATTGGACCACTGGTGGCCCTTTGGCTGGTGTACTCCACTGGAGAGGTGGTTTCTGGTGTTCCCACACCCTTGTGGCTGCTCCTCTATGGAGGAGTGGGCATTTGTGCAGGTCTTTGGGTGTGGGGTCGCAGAGTCATCCAGACCATGGGCAAAGACCTGACCCCAATCACCCCGTCCAGGTAGCATCACTTTGACACAATTTTCTTGGTTGTTAGCTTATGTGATTTTCACTGTAAGTGAGCTGATATTTTATTCATATTTAGGATGAGGTTGGTTTGTAACCCTGTGATTTTTTTTTTTTTTTTTTTTTTGTGCTGCATTGTAGTGGATTCAGCATTGAATTGGCTTCTGCTGCAACTGTGGTGGTTGCTTCTAACATTGGTCTTCCTATCAGCACCACGCACTGCAAGGTAACATTGATGGTCTAATTCAAATCACTGCTGTGTGTGGGGACAGCTCTGGTTTAACTCTTTCAAACTGATGGTTGACATAAGAGGGTGGAAATGGCTCTTGACAAGTCAACAACAAAGGGGTTAAAGGTTGTAATCAACTTTACATGTCCATAAAAGTCACTGAAAGTATATTTTGGTTTAATCACCAGATGACAGCATTGAGTTGCTATAATCACTGCCTGGGGCAGTAAAAAATGGATGGAAAAGGGTTAATGTATCAACACTAACTTGTATTCTTTTCCCCATACAAATTTAAAAAAAAATCTTTAGTTTTCTTTTGTGTATTATATGTGCAGCTTTAAAACAATTTTGGTGTCTTAGTTTTTGTTTTTCATACATTATCTTGCTATTTAACAATTTTATGAATAAGGGTATTTCACCACTTTCACAAAATGTACCTTTTACTGTAAAATATTTAACTGGTGCCAAAAAAAATTGGCTTAAGAAAAAGCTAAGCTAAAGGGTAGCATCTCAGTACTCTTCTCTCTGTGTTCAGGTGGGCTCTGTGGTGGCTGTGGGCTGGCTGCGGTCAAGGAAGGCAGTGGACTGGCGTCTGTTTCGCAACATTTTTCTGGCCTGGTTTGTGACTGTGCCCATTTCTGGGCTCATCAGTGCTGCCATAATGGCTCTCTTCATTTATGTCATCTTGTAAGCAGGGCTGGGCCTTGCTTCAGCCCTACATTTACTGCTCACGTACCTGCAGTATTGTTTGTGTGGGTTTTTTTTTTTTTTTTTTTTTTTTCCCTTCTCTCTCTCTTTTTGGTGTTGTCACATTTTATTCAGATCCTTTCAATCTCACATGCTCACCTGAGCTTTACCTGCTGATCCTTTCACCTCTCTGTATATAGGCCCTCAAAACACACAGAGTTCTTCATAGACATTTTATGATTTTACATTGTGATCCTTAATAAAGTCTTTTCATTTTTCTACATGGACGAGTTAAAATGACAAAAGAACACTTGCATGCAGTATTAGCATTTAGAAAAATCGAATTGTTAATGTAGTGCACACTATTTAATGCACACTATGTAGTGTAGTGCACTTATTATGGAGCAATGCAGAAACTAAGTGCCATTTGATCCAGTTTAACTTTGTTCATTGTTTACTGGCAGGGAGAGAATCATTTTGGAAATGTTTTGCTTTAAATCTTGTGTGTTAAGTGATGCTGTCATTGATAGGAAAAGGCAATGTGCTTAGAAAGTGCAAAGGAGCAACTTTAAATTCCTGACAACTTGATTGTGCTAATCTGCAGATAACTTATATTGCTTGTGAGAACTACATAATGGGCTGAATTAAATTCAGCCTTTTGTCTTATTCACAACCAGATCTCTTAATTGAGATTTCATTTAAAAATAAAATTGCCATTCCATTAAGGTCTTGCCAAAGGCAGGTATTTCAGGATTCCTGAAGTAAGCTTGGTGTCTATTTGTAGTTGTTGATGCCCATTTAGTAACTGATGGAAAAGTGAGTTTTTTGGTGCAGGAGAAACTGGTGAAGTGTTGCATGTGGAGTTTTGTGGAGTCTCAAGAAGCCAACAAAGGAAAAACCACATTGTGTATTAGGAACTGGACAGCTGCTGTAAATGCCTTTTATGGTACCAAAGAGTGGAGTGATTCCAGTATGTATAAAAAATATAGTCTTCCTAAAAATGTACTGGACTTGAAAATAAAGAAATGAAAAAAGACCTCTGTGTTTCTTGAATTGTTAAAGATTGTCTGTAGCTTCTTTAAAAACTATTGCTTCACATTTGTGAGTGTGCACAGATTATTTCAGTACAGTTGGATTTGTTCTGCAGTAGCAATGCCTGAATTGGTGTCAATCTGAGGATGAAGAACACTGGTTCCTCTTTTAGCTGACCTGGTTTCTGAGCAGTATAGGCACCAGCATTTGTTTCTCGCTTGTAATCTACACCACACACATAGATTAAGGTCACGTCTGAAACTGCACACCAAACAGTACCCTCAAATATAGGACTTTTGCAACCAAGGACAAAATATTGGGGTTCTGTACAATAACTTCACTGTATACTCTGAGACCCATCAAGAAAGGTTTATAAATGTATTTCTAGGTTGCTTTCCAAGTCCCCTTCTCAGGCATCACCCTTGGCACCATTTGAAGGCACAGAATGTCAATGTCCTCTGTGTTAGAGAACCGGTTGTTTTTGCAAGGTGCGTTTTAAAAAGCTATGCTCTAGAGAAGACAGAAATAAACAGCAATATTAATGTTAGATGTGTGTGGCTTACAAGCTGAATCAGTTTTATCACTGCTATAAACCACTATACACTACCCCCTCCAGTGGCTCTCTGAGGTGCCTGACATTGATGTGAAGTGCCCTGCTTTCACACTGAAGCACTGCAGTGGTGGAGGTCTTGTATGGGAAGGGATGAGTGCTGAAGGTGTGGGACATCTGATCTTCATCGATGGCAGCATGAATTCACAAGATGCAAAATCCCAGGCCACAATGCTGGAGTGACCTAGTATGTCACCTTCTTTAAAGGCACGAGTCGCGCAACCTCCCCATCAAACATCAAGGCACCGAACCAGGTCGTTCAGAAGTGACTGTATGCCCTGAACTTGTATGCCCAATGCCAAGAAGGATCAGTGCAGCACTAAAGGGTAATGGTGGACAAGTAGTAGAATATTACATATTTGTAAAACTTAACCACAGATGTACACATTTTTGCAACCCTTGATGTAAACCATGTTGCCTAATTTGCTTATTTTACAGACACAGATGACATCTATGTTAAATACATATTTAGTAACTTTATATCTTATCTTCCCATTAGGTGAAATGGTCATAATTTAGGAATATATCCTTATGTTTACAAGGGGTGCATTCATATATGCCGTATACTTCAGCCAAGGAGCCACACATTCACCTGATCACCAAAAATAGACTGCCTTAAAGGACAGAAAGAGGACACAACAAAAGTACCAGGCATCTAGTGTGCTGCTGTCTATACAAATGTCCCAGATACAGTTCTGGCCTAGATATATACACAGTGTGATGAACGGAAAGAGACTAAAATAGAGACTACACCTTGGTACACTTTTTCAAAATGGCCATATTCCAAGATCCACCTCTGTTACATTGGACAGCTTATCTGGAGAGGCTAGTTAGGAAATTCTGGTTATGAATTTGTGAGGGTTTGACAGCATCCATCTCACTTCTCTTCAGCAGTTCTAGTACTGAAATAAGTTGTATCATACTCAACACTATCAATCTTCACAGATGTCAAACAAACTGCTTGAAAATGATCTGAGCCAATTTTCTGCATCAGCGCATAATATACAGTGCACACTGTTTACATGCACACCATCTGGATTGACAACGGTCATGCATATATACCTTTACTAAAAAAAGGATATCGTGTACATGCATGCAGCATAATATATTCTGGAAAACAATGCCTGCTGAAAAAAATTTAATGATTATCATATACAGTACAGTAGCTGGTGTCCTAACTTTTCCAGGCTAAATTGAATGGACTTAGATGTAACCTTTGTGTTCTAAACAGAATTCTGCTTGTTAATGTCATAAATCTGGTCAGATAGCGCATAAAAGTGTGCGTATGAGTCACAGCCAGCAGCTTCTAAGTAAGCACGTATAGTATGAAGACTCTGCATGGCAGCTGTGAATGTCACTGGAGTCTGTATGCCTGCTGCTTGACCTCCGTTGCTTGCTCTGTTATACGTTTCTCCGTGGTTGTACTCGCCATCCGAGTCCTCATCCTTGATTGGCTTTAGGCCGGCACACAGCTCCACATCTGTGCTGTCTGCAGCCGTTTGTAGGTCGATGTCCACAGCCACATAACGATTAAAGGCGTCCTCTGTTACACTAGCTGGCAGGTGAAATTCCAGTTTGCACTCACTGATGTTACTGGCGGTCTCCAGCCATCGTGCAGTTCTGGTGCTGTCTGGATCTTTCACAAAACTTGCCCGCCTGTAGCAGTTGCCAATGGTTGATGCTGTAACGCGATCCCATGCTACCTTCTGCATATGGAGGGAGTCCAGCAATGTCAGCTTGCACGCTGCTTCCGCTGCCCGCTGAGTCTCGTCGCTGACTTCCATCACATCCGTTAAATGACGTAGCACCAACGATCTGTAGTGTTGCTTGAAATTAGCAATTATACCCTGACCCATAGGTTGAATGAGGGACGTTGTGTTTGGTGGCAAAAAGACCAACTTAATGTTTGACAGCCTCACGTCGACGCTGTGAGCAGCGCAGTTATCACACAGCATCACAATCTGTCGTTTCTTTGCCCCCATCATTTGGTCAATCTTCTTCAACCACTCCCTCCATATGTCTGCCGTCATCCAGGCATTTTTGTTAGCTTCGTATGCCACTGGCAGCCGTTTGACGTTTTTGAAGCAGCGAGGCTGTCTGCACTTCCCAATGGTTAACAGTTCCAGCTTTTCGCTGCCGTCCATGTTGCATGCAAGCAATAGAGTAACGCGATCTTTGGGAACTTTGCAGCCAGTTGCTTCTGAGTGCTGGAAAGTGAGTGTTCCTTCAGGGAGAGCCCTCCAGTATAAACCGGTCTCATCAGCATTAAAAATGTCACGTGGTTGGAAGTCTTTGAAGATGTATGGTAAAACCTCAGTAACCCATCGTTCTGTGTTGACATTGTCCACATTTTGTTTCTCCCCGTGTTGCCTTTTGAATTTGATCCCATTTCGTTCTTTCCACCGCTCCAGCCAACCAACAGTTGCTCTGAAACCTGTAATGCCGAGATTTTCGGCGAGAGCGTTGGCCTTCTCCATTAGCAGTGGGCCACTAACAGGCAGCTGTCGACTAAGCGCTTGGCCAAACCAACGAAGAAGCGATGCTTCGACATCCTCAGCTTTGCCAGCTCTTTTGCGCTTTCTTTCTGGATTGGTGTTATTCTGCCAATCATCCAGAATGTTATCTTTATTCTTCAGTATCCGTGATATTTGGCTGGGATGAACACCATAACTCTTTGCAATTGAGCTCTGACTCTCTTTGGCATCCAGTCTCTTTACAACATCAACTCGCTCAGCTAACGACAGTGCCTTGCGCTTATTTGACGGTGCCATGCTTGAGCTTTTTATCACCAACTAAACTTTCTACATCGTGCAGCGTCTGCGGGTGCCAAGCAGGGAGGAGGTCGGAGACTTTTCTAGAATGAGCGTTGTCATTGGCCGTTCATGGTCTGTGCGTCGCATAATGTTGACTTACTATTGGCTACCGACAACCGTTCTTAGAGGCGGAGCCGGATAGGCCAGGAGATGCGCACGCGGCACCCAAACGTGCGTTGTTTATAGCCGGAAGTTGCGCTCATCGCCGGTGTTTATAGACGGAGTTATCAGGCTTTCAAATGGGCTGAATTCAAACAGGACCGAATATGAAACCTGCATATAAACGGATCGTGCTTATAACCGACATGCTTATACGTAAAGTGCACTGTATATCATGATAATAATGTTTGAAAGAATTTGTGGAATAAAACTCTTTGCATTCTAGTTTTTTTTAAACCATGCTACCGTGTTTATATATTTGATTTTTCTGCACAGTAATAAGTAATAGCTGCGTAATACACTTTGTTACATTTGTTCATCTACGGTACCTGTATTTGAGGTTTTCAGAAGCATCACATTATCTTTGGAACCCAGCTTGTTACATTGATTGAGAAATTGAAAGCGCTATCTCGCTAACTTCACAATATGGAAGACACTGTAATGCACATTATTCTGAAATGCCACGAAAATAACCAGTTTCAATCAATTTAGAAAAATGAAAGGCGCAGCAGTAAAGTTATAAAGCACAACGGACGTGTTGCGTCACAATCACCCGGAAGTATTATTGTGGAGGAAGCCGTTTCCGGTAGACCTGGATGTGCTTTCTATCCGCGGTTGAGCGCAACACCAACGCTGTAAGAAAGCGGCGTTGTACAGCTAATCAGGTTAAGCTACTGTGTAGATGCAAACTTTTAATTGTTCAACAAAAACTTTCCACCGTTGCACAGGCGATTGTTTTCCTGCGAAGAGCTCGGCTGGGAGGGGAGTTTGAAGAGCTAGCACCGCTAACTTTGTTTTTTTTTCCCGGGTTGGTGGTGCGCAGCGCAGCGCAGGCCTAAGGGATGGCGGACGTCACCGCGCGGAGCCTCCAATATGAGTACAAGGCGGTGAGTTTCTCTGCCAGAGGCGTTAAAATGTTTCTACTTTTTTATTTTATCTTTTTGCTTGCTTTGTTCATGTAAATCAGTGGTACCTGGCTTTCAGGGTAATTTTATTTGAACAAATGGTCACCGCATTTCCTACAACACAATTTCCCTCGCTTTTGAAGCGTAAATTTACTGTCAGCACCTTCCTGTATTGAAAATAATGCTTTTATTGTATGTTGCTTGATTGGTTATATAATATAGTAATCTCTTATCCATAATGACAAGGTGATACTGTTGGTAATACCATATTTGCTTGTGGTCAGTTAATGACAGTCTGCTTTCAGCAAGTTTCCTGTAAGTTTGGCCAGATTTTCACTCTGCAGCTGGATTCTTCTTCCAGAACTCCAACTTAGTGTTGCAAGCTGACCGATCTTTGATTGACCGGACACGTCGTGATGAGCCCACAGGGGAAGTTCTTTCACTGGTGGGGAAACTGGAAGGCACCAAAATGGGGGACAAAGCCCAGAGGACCAAGCCTCAGATGTTAGAAGAGAGACGAGCAAAGTAAGAAACCCTTTTTTTTATTGTTATTTAACAGAATAGTACAGGGGGCAGAGATAGTACCTCACAGCAGTTGATTCTAAATTTCCTCGTATGTGTTTATGTGCCAGGGAGGGTGTGAGCGAGAGTGTTTCTGGCTACCTTGTGATGGACTGACATCTATTACAGGCTATAACCTGCTTTACACACTCTGCCAGGATAGGCTCCAGACCACCATAACCCTGCACTGGACAAGTGGTTAATGATAATTATTGGAGGATATTGCTTTAGGGCATTTTTTTTTGTATCTGTGATGTGCTTTTCAGGTTATCGGGTCACTCTAAATTGCCCATAGTGTGTGAGTGTGAGACTGTGATGGACTGGCATCCCATCCAGGGACAATTTCATAGCCTACAGTTCTGGACAGCTGTGATCCTGCTCAAAATAAGCAGTTAACAACGATAATAAAGCAAATTCTTTAAAGTATAAATAATGCAATTGTAAAATGGTAAATTAATTAAACTTTTATAAAAGAGTACTATCATGAAACTGCACTAGAGGAGATGACGTTAACAGGTGTTACTGCTTTTTTTAAAAAATTTTTTTTTAAATTACATGTATTTAAAGAAATTACATTGTAGTTGCACTGAAATGCTTGTGTTGTGCTCTTAGGAGAAGGAAGCGAGATGAAGACCGACACGATATCAACAAGATGAAGGGCTTTACACTGTTGTCAGAAGGCATTGATGAGATGGTGGGCATTGTCTACAAGCCCAAGACCAAGGAAACTAGGGAAACTTATGAGGTTCTGCTGAGTTTCATTCAAGCCGCTCTTGGTGATCAGGTGAGATCATAACTTTAACACAGGGAAAATCTTGCTTCTGCCAAAATGTGTCAGAGGTGCCTTTGGAGAATGTGAAAATGTGAATTAAATATAGCCCTTTTCTGCCCTGGCTACATTTGTTTTTAGCCACGAGACATTTTGTGCGGTGCAGCCGATGAGGTCCTAGCCGTGCTGAAGAATGAGAAGATGCGGGACAAGGAGCGTCGCCGGGAAGTGGAGCAGCTGCTGGGACCAACAGATGACACACGCTACCATGTGTTAGTTAACCTTGGCAAAAAGATTTCGGATTATGGCGGGGATAAGGAGCTCCAGAATATGGGTACGTTGCAGTGTGTGAACCATTTATTTATTTATTTATTTATCTATTTATTTATTTATTTATTTATTTGGGGGGTTCTTACAGGGTACTGGTGCAGCTTTTATTTATTTTTGATAGAATGCTTAGTAAAATGTTTGTTTTTCTTGCTTGATTTTCTTATTCAGAGCACTTTGTTTAATATGTTGCATCTTTAGAAATAACTCTTTGAAAAAGCTATTTAGATTAATGTATTCATTTGCTTGTTATGTGAATCAGAAAGCTTTTTATTTGAGTTCTTGTTCTGTCAGAGAAAGAGAATGTATCCAGGATTGGAATAATTTTCTGTTATCTATGTACACAGATGACAACATTGATGAGACATATGGAGTCAATGTGCAGTTTGAATCCGATGAAGAGGTGACACCCCCCCGTGTTGTACATTTATATTTATGCTTCACATGCTAGTCATAACTGATCTTTCTTGGTATCTGTTTCCACAATACCTTTTTGCTGATCTGGCAGGAGGGGGATGAAGACCAATTTGGAGAAGTCCGTGAAGAGGGGTCTGATGAAGACAACGAAGGTGTGGAGGCAGATATAGGTCTCACTCTCACTGCAAATGTAAGAGCCATACCTTACAACCAGTTATTACTTCTCTGGTGTCTATTTTACTTTCCATGTTATCTTTGCAGAGTGTGTGATATTTCACTTATATGTGTAATATTTTAAAATGTATTGTATTTTATTTAAAGTTCTATTTTTTTTAATATTTAATTTAATTTGTTTCTCATTATATTTGCTCTTGTTATTTGTACAGTTATAACATAAGGAATTTCCTTTGGGATTAATAAAGTTTTTCTGATTCAGATTATAAATGAATAGAAATTGATTATGATGTGTTGAAAATTGATTCAGTAGTCTTCTTATTTTGTTAGATTGGCTCTTTGTTTCTGAGCCTTTTCTTTACCCAAATGTATGTATTCTTGTGGTAGCTTGGAACCACAGGGGATTCCATGACTGCCAAGAAGAAGGACTTACATCCTCGAGATATTGATGCCTTCTGGCTGCAACGTCAGCTCAGCCGTTTCTATGATGATGCCATTGTTTCTCAGAAGAAGGCTGATGAGGTTTTGGAGATCTTAAAGGTTTGTCATCCCTTTAATTTAAACACTACTTGTTGGTCCCAACTTGTATATGTGGAGAAATATAGACATCAAAACTCAGTTCTGACATGCAAAATCCTTTGGTTGTGGCTGAAGCATGAATGTGTCCTAGCTCCAAATCATCTAATTGTAGAATCACAATTAAAGTGTACTTTTATGCTGAAGTTTTTCTGGTACAGTTAATCATTGAAATGTGAATTTTATGACTTTGGAGCATTAGGTTTTCCCATATTAACATTGATATGTTTGTGTATAGACGGCCAGTGATGATAGAGAATGTGAAAACCAGTTGGTTTTGCTCTTGGGCTTCAACACTTTTGACTTCATCAAAATCCTTCGGCAGCATCGACGGATGAGTGAGTGTGCTAATTTGTTCTGAACTGGCAATTTAACATGACTAACAGTCTTACCTGTTTAGTCAAATTGCTTTTTTGTGATCAAATCAATTTCTTCAACCTTTGACACTTTTGTCGTTTTCACTATTTAGTGTCATCACCCGTCAAATCTGAGACATTCTGATACAGTCTTTAACTTGTACGATTTGCATATAGAGATAAAAAACATTACAAATTCTGTGTTTTGTTTTCTCTTCTGTCATTCCCACCCAGTCTTGTACTGCACTATGTTGGCCAGTGCCCAAAGTGAAGCTGAGAAAGAGAAGATTACGGCAAAGATGGAGGCTGATCAGGACCTGTCTAAAGTGTTGTACCAGCTGCAGGAGACTGAGAAAGAAGACATAATTAGGGTGAGGATTCAGATAGAGAAATATCTAATGTTTATCCATCATTTTGGAGTTTTTGTGTGATGCGTTATGTACGTAAAGGTTCAGTATTCTAATCTGTGCTTGGCCCTACAGGAAGAGCGGTCCCGCAGAGAGAGGGTTCGGAAGTCTCGTGTGGATAATGACCTGGAGGCCATGGACTTGGACCCTGGTGAGGTGAGTCTTGCATTCTCCTGCTAAACAGAGCAACCTCAACATGCTACTAATTGCACACCAGAAAACAAACTCTATCAGACCTATATTTAAATATACCCAAAAAGGCAACAAATCTTAAGAGAATGCGTTCAAGCCCTATATATCCTGCATGCTTGGATTTCTTTATCACACTTTCTTCTCTGGACCACAGGCCCTGGCCCCACGGCAGCTGCTGGACCTAGAGGACCTTGCTTTTAGCCAGGGCAGTCACTTCATGGCTAACAAGCGTTGCCAGCTGCCTGATGGCTCCTTCCGTAAGCAGCGGAAGGGGTACGAGGAGGTCCACGTCCCTGCGCTCAAGCCCAAGCCCTTTGCTGAGGATGAGGTGTGTTTGTGTGTGCACGCATATGCAAAGAAGTATCAGGTTTGAATGTGGCCGTTTTAAAACTGTGAAGTATAATAGATTCATTTTTCCGTTTGTCATACCACTTCGTTATTCTTCCAGGTACTGGTTGCCATTGAGAAGCTTCCCAAGTATGCACAGGCTGCATTTGAGGGATTCAAAACCCTCAATCGAATTCAGAGCAAGCTGTTCAAAGCTGCTATGGAGACAGATGAAAACCTTCTGGTGTGCGCTCCCACGGTTAGTAACTGCTCAAATAATGTAAACCTAAATAGCTGTTACATCAAATGCGTTGTCATGGCTTATTTCAGGCTTTCTATATAAGGTTGCTCATGAACTTATGTCTGGTGCTGTTGCTATTCTGTAAAATATCTTGGCATTTAAAAATACATTGTCTGAACATAATTAGTTTGGCATGTGATGTATAATTAATAATTTGTATTAGGAATAGAGGGGAGCCATCTATTGCTGTTTTGTCTCAATTTTGTTCTGTATCACTTCCAAACTGCAGGGGGCAGGGAAGACAAATGTGGCATTGATGGCTATGCTGCGAGAGATTGGAAAGCACATCAACATGGACGGTACCATCAATGTGGATGATTTCAAGATTATTTACATTGCACCCATGCGTTCTCTGGTACAGGAGATGGTGGGAAGTTTTAGCAAGGTGAGTGTAGTCATCACATAAGAAAGGTGATTGCTCTTGTGTGGAATGGAGGGCTATGAGAAAACCTGTGAACTGCATTTCAGTTGTTAGAAGCTGCAAGGAATAAAGATTAGATACATCTAACTTTCTGTGTCAAATCTATGCCTCTCATCCCCTCAGCGCCTGGCCAGCTATGGAATCACAGTGGCAGAACTAACAGGGGACCACCAGCTATGCAAAGAAGAGATTAATGCCACTCAGATCATAGTCTGCACTCCTGAGAAATGGGACATCATCACACGGAAAGGTGGAGAGCGTACCTACACCCAGTTGGTTCGCCTTATCATCATTGTGAGTAGACAATTTCTTTGTACTTAACTACATAGAGTTCAAGTTGATAGTCACCAGCAGCCCTTGTATGTGTGTTTGTTGTAATTTGGCTTTGCAACTGTTTACTTACAAAAGTTTGTAATATTAAATAAAAGTTGACTTTGCAGTCTTAAATTTGTATATTCATCCAACCAGTGTGCTGATTTGTCTTTGCCTGTTTTGTCCTCAGGATGAGATCCACCTATTACATGATGACCGTGGGCCGGTCCTGGAGTCCCTGGTGGCCCGCACCATCCGCAATGTGGAACTGACCCAGGAGGATGTTCGTTTGCTGGGGCTGAGTGCCACGCTGCCTAATTACGAAGATGTGGCTACCTGCCTCCGTGTTAACCCAGCACGAGGACTCTTTTATTTTGATAATAGGTTGGTGAAGATACTTTTACAGGCGCACATATAGGTTACATCATATGGAAATCTAGTTTAAAGGTTTTCTTAAAGAAGTGACAGCACCATACTTGAAGATTACTCTAGTCCCTGCTTGCTAAGTTCAGTATGTTTCCTGCTTTCTGCCATTCAGTTTCCGTCCTGTTCCATTGGAGCAAACTTATGTGGGCATAACTGAGAAGAAGGCAATTAAGCGCTTCCAGATCATGAATGAAATAGTATATGAGAAGATAATGGAACATGCTGGCAAGAACCAGGTGAGTTCTGCTGTTCTTTTGAATTAAATCACTGCATACATCAGCTTTTGAAAACAATCAGTGGCAGTTAGTACCAGTATCCTTTTTTTACTTTCAAATTGTATGTCTGATTAACTGGTAGAAATATGGTAATTTCTTGGGCAGCAGGCATAATAGCTGATATAGGTCTGGACACATGAACAAGTTTCAGGATAGAATTCTAGTCAACCACTATCAATGAAAGGTTGGTGTACATAACTTAAAAAATTGTCTCAAATTGCATTTTTATATATAACCAGCTATACATGAGTAAGATGTAGAACTCTCAGATGAATAAAAACATTTTCTCATAGTATCTGTCTTAATTTGATGGCCCTAATAATTATGTCTGTAATTCTTAAACTACTCTGCCTCTTTTTTGCTAGGTTCTGGTATTTGTTCACTCCAGGAAGGAGACAGGGAAGACTGCCCGTGCTATCCGGGACATGTGCCTGGAGAAAGACACGCTGGGGCTCTTCCTGAGGGAAGGTTCTGCCTCCACAGAGGTTCTGAGAACTGAAGCAGAACAGTGCAAGGTAAGCTGAGGGCCCACAACCACACTAAACACGGTTTTGATACAGTTTAAAATTCCACAGTTCAGATGTACCACTAAATTCTAAATTGTCCATGAATGATGGGGTCGGGTTGTAGATGTGTGGTGTGATTTCAGTTTGAGTTCAGGGTGTTCACAGGTTGTACTCTTCTTTAGAATCTGGAACTGAAAGATCTTCTGCCATATGGGTTTGCCATCCATCACGCTGGTATGACTCGTGTGGACCGCACCTTGGTGGAGGATCTGTTTGCTGATCGCCACATCCAGGTACATTCAACTTCATTCTGTAGGAGCCAGGTTGACATGCAGCACTTAGAAGCACCTTTTAGACAAGTATCCACCTCCTAATTGAGATACATTTGTCCCACACAAATGGTCTTTGTCTTCCTGTGCCTGCTATGGAGATCAAATGGAGCTGTTCTGTTTGCCTTTACTAGTGTATTTCATTCCAGGTTTTGGTATCTACGGCAACACTGGCCTGGGGTGTCAATCTGCCAGCACACACTGTTATTATCAAAGGTACCCAGGTGTACAGTCCAGAAAAGGGTCGCTGGACAGAGCTGGGCGCCTTGGACATTCTCCAGGTCAGCAGGGAGTACAGAGGCTTGGTGATGGGGCTTTTGTACAGGAGGGGCTTGAAATTTTTAAAATACCTTTATTTATAATTTAACCATGTAGTAACTTTTGCTGAGAAGGTGTATAGTTGATAATGACGTTGGATGACTCATAAACCCCCCCCCCCCCTTTTCCTTTAACCATATCTATTTTTCTCACCCTGTTCTTGGTATGGGGTTCAGATGTTGGGTCGTGCTGGTCGTCCCCAGTATGACACTAAAGGTGAAGGCATTCTGATCACCTCACATGGTGAGCTGCAGTACTACTTGTCCTTGCTCAACCAGCAACTGCCCATTGAGAGCCAGATGGTTAGCAAACTGCCAGACATGCTCAATGCTGAAATTGTGCTGGGCAACGTGCAGAATGCCAAGGTATGTATGCCAGGAATCTTTGGTTTGAATTGTTAAAGTGCCTGTGTTAGTATTGTGGCCATGCATCCATGTAGCTATCCAGCATGACCTATGGAACAGCTTACTATAGTTCATCCTAGAGCAGAAGCAACAAAGTAGGTGATTGTTGCTATACATTAAAACTGTCAGCAGTAGCTTAAGCTAGTTTGTAATTGGGCAAAGCAGGAACAGTTCATTAAAGTTTTAACGTAATTTATATTTAATGGAGTCAGTGTAAGTATATGTGCGCTTAATACAAATATCTAGTGGTAAAAGCCTTATCCATTTTGCATTTCTGACCCTCTTCTCAGGATGCTGTGAACTGGCTAGGTTATACCTACCTGTATGTGCGCATGCTGCGGAATCCCAACCTCTACGGTGTCTCTCATGATGAGCGCTCATCCGACCACCTGCTGGAAAGGCGCCGGCTGGATCTGGTCCACACAGCTGCTAGCATGCTGGACAAGAATGGTCTTATTAAGTACGACAAGAGGACTGGCAGCTTCCAAGTATGGCTTCCACTGGATTTTGAAACAACCAAATGCCTTACAAGCAGCATCTTTTTGTTTGAAGCTTCTTCCTAAGCCAGTGGCTTTCTTTACCCTTTCATTTATTGCATATAATAATTTTCTGGTCTCTGCAAAATGTTATGTATATGGCCAGCATGGCAAAATGCATAGCTTGTGCACTGTAATTTATGGGAATTCTGGAGAAAATTGAATTTTGTGTTTTAGACCAGAAAATATTTTGTTTTTGTGAAAATATTCACTTTTTTCTCTGTACTGTTATGATGCATTTATGTCATCATGCGCTATGGAACTTCACCAGTTTCTGATTGGTGCTATTTTGCCCTGCAGGTGACAGATCTGGGCCGCATTGCCAGCCACTACTATATTACTCATGATTCCATCCACACTTACAATCAGCTGCTGAAGCCCACGCTGAGTGAGATTGAGCTGTTCCGTGTCTTCTCCCTCTCCTCTGAGTTCAGGAATATCACTGTTCGTGAGGTCAGTTCCACACTCTTTCAGAGTTCATTTACTTCAATCCCCAATCTGAAATTCAGAACAGTCTTCATGCTCTTGAAGATGTGTTGGAAAGCATGTAAAAGTCTTGAACTTTCCACAAAAGTATGATTAGCCCTGTGCATTGGGAATAAATTTTTTTTTTTTTTTTTTTTTTAATTTTATTTATTTATTTTTTAAGCATTGTTATTCAGATGTCATAGTAATGCATACTGTAAGGATGTTAAATTTCTGATCTTCTGACAGAAGTATTTTAAGAGTAACAATATTATTGGTGTCCCACCACATCCTGATCCAGACAGGGTTATGATGTCAGTTTCTGCTTTTCAGGAAGAGAAGCTTGAGCTTCAGAAGCTTCTGGAGAGAGTTCCCATTCCAGTAAAAGAGAGCATAGAGGAACCCAGTGCCAAGGTATAGCAGTCTTGAGAGTTTTTTGCTTTCATTGGCATTTTGTTCACCAAAGACAAGGTCTTTTAACCTCTATTGAAGTTTTAATTAGGCTGTTCCTGAAATTTAGTTAGATTTGTGTTTTGATGACAGTTGTGCATGTTTCAGATCAATGTGCTGCTGCAGGCTTTCATCTCTCAACTGAAATTGGAAGGCTTTGCCCTTATGGCTGACATGGTCTACGTCACACAGGTAAGCCACAAGTAGACTGATGAAAGCCCCACTGGCTTCACAGAGCATTTAATGTCTCCTCTGTGCAGTCTTTAAAAACATTACATATAATGCTCATGTCATTCTTGGGTCCCTTTCACTACTTTCTCTTTCACTGATTTTTTTTTTTTCGGCAATACATGTAGATATTGCATGGAAGTATGATTAGTTCTACAACTACTATAATGCACTATAAAGTAATTGCAGCAGGGGAATCTTCCATTGTGGTAGTAAAGTCCGTGGTTTTTTCTTACCTTCAGAGTGCTGGCCGTCTCATGCGAGCCATTTTTGAGATTGTGCTGAGCAGGGGTTGGGCCCAGCTAACTGACAAAACCATGAACCTCTGCAAAATGATTGACAAGAGGATGTAAGTACTTTTCAAGGCTATTTGTAAGTTTACTCAGCTGAGTTGGAAAATAAAGTACTCCCAACTTTAAACATGAAATTTCCAAAATATCTGTGGCATCTTGTAACATAGTTATATCTGAAAGGACACAATTCCTGGTCTTTCTGTATCATTTCAACACATTTTATTTGGCGAGTTGTATCTTTAGCTTAGACTCACTTGAATGTTTTAGATGAACAGTGACTCAAGTCTTAAAATAGTAAAAAAGCACAAAATAGCTTTGTTAATTTAGAGCCCATTTTCAATACCTTCATGATAGTCTTTTTGTTTGATTTTGATTTTTTTTTTCTTTGTCCTTGATTAATGGGGCTTCTGCTTGTCATCGTTGCAGGTGGCAGTCCATGTCCCCTCTAAGACAATTCCGGAAGCTTCCTGAGGAGGTAATCAAGAAGATTGAGAAGAAGAACTTCCCTTTTGAACGGCTGTACGACCTGAACCATAATGAGATTGGTGAGCCGTTATTTTTATTTATTTATTTATTTATTTATTTATTTATTTATTTATTTATTTATTTTTTAACTTTCAGTGATTACATGCTTTGGTTTCTAAGCTGTCTGGAGGTTCATTCCAGTAATGTGGTCATTGAATGAATGGCCTCCTAAAATATTGTTTCACACCAACTAAAGGTGAGCTGATTCGCATGCCAAAGATGGGAAAGACCATCCACAAGTATGTACACCAGTTCCCCAAACTGGACCTGGCAGTTCACCTGCAGCCGATTACCCGCTCCACACTGAAGGTGGAGCTCACCATTACACCAGACTTCCAGTGGGATGACAAGGTCTGAGATTGCTTTGTGTCCTTTTTGATAATGGTCCATCAGCTGATGTCTGTTTTTAATGTCTTGATTACTTTTTTGATAATGTTACCACATGATTAATAATTAAGCTAATAGAATGTAATAGTGATTGTCTGCCTTACTTTGTAGTTTCCCACTGTCTCATATATGATTTGGATTTTATCAGTTGTGGCTAAGAAACATAACTTGCTTTAGTACAGTATGGACTCGTAGATGCTCTTGGAGAAATTACTTCAATAAAAGGTTGAGTGATCCAGAATATGATGTATGAGGTTAGGGTGCCATTGCTAAAGAAAAGGTTGAAAACCACTGCGCTAGACTAAGTGTACCATGCACCTACAGTCTGTACTCAGTTACTTAATCCAGGCTGTCCCACTTACTGACTTTCCCTGCAGGTGCATGGCTCTTCAGAGGCCTTCTGGATCCTGGTGGAGGACGTGGACAGCGAGGTTGTCCTCCATCATGAGTATTTCCTGCTGAAGTCCAAATATGCTCAGGATGAGCACTTGGTGACATTTTTTGTACCGGTGTTTGAGCCTCTGCCACCCCAGTACTTCATCCGTGTGGTCTCAGACCGTTGGCTGTGTAAGTAACCCTGCTACTGTTAGAGGTGTGACTTGGGTTACCTGAGCTCTACCACGTTGGTGTGTGTTTAACTTACAACCTTTTGTTTTCTTTCAGCCTGTGAAACCCAGTTGCCTGTGTCATTCCGTCACCTGATTTTGCCGGAGAAGTACCCCCCACCTACTGAGCTGCTTGACCTACAGCCCCTGCCGGTCTCTGCCCTAAGAAACTCTGCATTTGAGAGCTTGTACCAGGACAAATTCCCCTTTTTCAACCCCATCCAGACTCAGGGTGAGTGTCACATTTAATCCTCTAGCATGCTTTGTACCTGAAGTATGAATACCAGTCAAACACATCCACCAATCACATATGGAAAAATGTTACCATGTAGCATGCATGAGACTAATTTCAAGCACAATTTCTCTCCGGCAGTGTTCAATGCAATTTACAACAGTGATGACAATGTGTTTGTGGGAGCACCTACTGGCAGTGGGAAAACGATCTGCGCTGAGTTTGCCATCCTCAGGATGCTGCTGCACAACTCAGAAGGTCGTTGTGTCTACATCACCCCGATGGAAGCACTTGCTGAGCAGGTAGGTAGAGAAGGGTTGTGCTGCTAATGTCATGCTGGAATAAAATAATGAATTTTATTGTGTTTGGAATGCAGTCCTGTGGAATAAACAAACTTTTGCTGTTTTAGTCCATCTTGATTTGGTACTTAATGGGTTGGTTTTGTTGTAAGCTCCTTGCTTCCCTCTGATTTCAAGGTGTTTATGGACTGGCACCAAAAATTCCAGGACACCTTGAATAAGAAGGTTGTCCTTCTTACTGGGGAGACCAGTACGGATCTGAAGCTCTTGGGAAAAGGAGATATCATTGTCAGCACGCCTGACAAGTGGGATATCTTGTCCCGGCGCTGGAAGCAGCGGAAGAATGTGCAGAACGTCAGCCTTTTCATTGTAGATGAGATCCACCTGATTGGGGGAGAGAATGGGGTATGCTTCTCAAAATGTGTATAAGGAAATACTTGGACAACAATACAAGTGTTTAGAGATTTAGACCCTGTTGCCTGAGTAGGTACCACCTTTTGCAGTGTGAAAATGCAATGCATTCTTGTATGTTCACTGTTCTTCATAATCTTCCCCAGCCCGTGCTGGAGGTCATCTGTTCCAGGATGCGCTACATTTCCTCACAGATTGAGCGGCCGATCCGCGTTGTGGCTCTCAGCTCTTCACTGTCGAACGCCAAGGATGTGGCACACTGGTTGGGGTGCAGCACCACAGCCACTTTCAACTTCCATCCCAATGTCCGCCCTGTGCCCTTGGAGCTCCACATCCAGGTAGGGGGGCTGTCAGAGGAGGGTGGGTGAACAGAAGCTTATATCAATTCTAGCTATTTTCCCTGAGTTACGATAGTCCCACTTGTGATTTTTCGACTTTATGATGGTGCGATACCGATACGCATTCAGTAGAAACTGTTCTTTTGAACACAGGCGTGACAGTAGGTTAGGTGTATTGAATGCATTTTCGACATACGATGGGTTTATTGGAACGTAACCCCATCGTAAGTTGGGGACCGTCTGTAACTAGTCTGTTTCTAAATGTAAACGTATTAATGGACTATTGAACCTAGTGATTAAGATGTTTCTTTTGTGATTTGTGTTCATGCACCTCTCCACCTCTGCTCCATCCCATACTCACAGGGCTTCAATGTGAGCCACACCCAGACCCGACTATTATCAATGGCAAAGCCTGTGTACCACGCCATCATGCGGCACTCCCCCACCAAGCCTGCCCTTGTGTTTGTACCGTCCCGCCGGCAGACACGCCTCACTGCTATTGACATTCTCACCTTCTGTGCTGCTGATGTTATTGCTCAGAGGTGAGTGACATGGTGGGCCCAGGTTGACTTTGGTCCCTGAACAACTGGGCTTAATACCTCATTTAATAATGCTGAATTTAGCCTATTTGGCTCCATAAAAATTCTGAAAATGCTGATTCAGAGCAATTGAATGATGATAATACAAATTGGTAAAGGACAACCACCAGTACAGTGGTCATTCAGTCTTCTCTAATGTTACTATTTTGTTGTGCTGAGATTGTGCCTGAACACCAAGTTTAGATTCTGTTGACAATGCCTATTGTCAACAAACAGTGGCACAGATTTTATTCCTATTAGTATTGGCTATGCAAGTTCACTATATTAGAATACCCAGGAGGGGTGGGTGATCACTGGCTTTGTACCACTAGAGATGTATTGTACTCTGTGGATGGAAATTTACCCTAGAGTTACCATAACTGTTGTTACTCAGTAGATCTTTGTTTAGTGCTGTCACTGGTGACAACAGCAGGCAAAAATAAACTAGAATATAAAATAAAAATAGAATTAATCACATGTCCTCACAGGTTCCTGCACTGCACTGAGAAGGATCTGGCTCCCTTTTTGGAGAAGATCACAGATGGCACCCTCAAAGAGACATTGGCCAATGGAGTAGGATACCTTCATGAAGGCCTGTCCCCAACAGAGCGCAGGATTGTGGAGCAGCTCTTCAGTTCTGGTAGGGGAATTAGTTTAGCATGGGAGGGAAGTGGGTGAGATTACAGGTTCATATGATAGAAGCAAATTAATTGAATGCTATTTGTAAATAATATTTTCAGTCCTGCCTGCAGTATAGAATTAAAACACAATTAAACCCTTGATATTTAGCTGCATGATGATAGTGTTGATTTTACTATGTGACAGTCACTCTGCATCACAGGTCATATGCATAATGGAAGTGAAGTTATACTTGTTCCCCAGGTGCTATACAGGTGGTGGTGGCGTCACGCTCCCTTTGCTGGGGTACCAGCATTTCAGCTCATCTGGTTATTGTCATGGATACACAGTACTACAATGGCAAAATCCATGCGTAAGTAGCTGAGTCAAAAGATCATGAGGAACGTTAGCAGAGGAGAAGCTTATCCTTTTTATTTTGTTGAAATGTATCTGAAAATGCACAACTACAGAATAAAAAGTAAATAGTAACAGTCAATGAATGTTATTCTGTCCTTTTGCTGTCAGGAAGCATCAATTTGGCTGCTTTAACAACAAAACTATTTTTGTTTATTGTCAGCAGGGGAGTATGCAAGTGTTTGTTTCACAGAACAGTCCAAAATTTACAATATGGACAGAGCATATCTAAACTGTGCTTAGATTGGTTAATTTAGTGTGAGAACAGGAAGGCATTTTGTTTGTTTGGGATGCAGCTTGGCTTTGGTTTCCTACAATTTTGCCTTTTTTAAAGGTTACATAATTATTTCTCCCCTAGCTATGTGGACTACCCCATTTATGATGTACTGCAGATGGTAGGAAAAGCCAACCGCCCTCTGCAGGATGATGAGGGGCGCTGTGTCATCATGTGCCAGGGCTCCAAAAAGGTAAGGAGCCTTTGTGATTCCTCCTACCTCCTTTGTTTCCTCTGACTTGCTAATACTTCTTCTTACTTCCTGCACTAACTTTCCTCTTGTCCCCAGGATTTCTTCAAAAAATTCCTTTATGAGCCGTTGCCAGTAGAGTCCCATCTGGACCACTGCTTGCATGACCACTTCAATGCTGAGATTGTCACTAAGACTGTGGAGAACAAACAGGATGCAGTGGATTACCTGACCTGGACTTTCCTATACCGGCGCATGACCCAGAACCCCAACTATTATAACCTGCAGGGTGAGGAGATACTAATTCCTTTAATAACATAAACCGTGCAGAAGGTTAAGCAGCAGGTATTATGGTCTTCCTTCTCACTTCCAGGCATGTCTCACCGCCACCTTTCGGACCACCTGTCTGAGCTGGTGGAGAACACATTGAATGACCTGGAGCAGTCAAAGTGCATCAGCATCGAAGATGAAATGGATGTAGCACCGCTTAACTTGGGCATGATTGCTGCCTACTACTACATCAACTACACAACCATTGGTAAGTGAATTATAAATGTGCCGCAATTTTACTTTTAGATAGGGGTCTCTCTTCTCTTCATGGGTTTAGTAGAGAAATGCATTCCCCAAAAAAAGATGGGCTCATTAGGTTTTTACATCCTCAGAATTGTTCAGCATGTCACTCAACGCCAAGACAAAAATCCGCGGCCTAATCGAAATCATCTCCAATGCTGCCGAGTACAAAAATATTCCCATCAGGCACCATGAGGATACGCTGCTCCGACAGGTGAGAAGCTGACTTCCACAGGTGTTTTTGTCCACTCATAGCTCTGAGACCATCTGCACAGGCTCACTGATCTGTGTTTTCTCTCCTAGCTGGCCCAGAAAGTGCCGCACAAGCTGAACAACCCCAAGTTTAATGACCCCCATGTAAAGACCAACCTGCTATTGCAGGCACACCTGTCACGCATGCAGCTGAGTGCAGAACTGCAATCAGACACTGAGGAAATCCTCAGCAAGGTGAGAGAAAATACCCTGCAACACGGGAACCATAAACCACCAAGACACAACTAGAGATGTTATGATTTTAAATGTGAAGTGTACACTCTGTGCACAATTATTAGGCAAATTGAATTCCTCAGGATTAATTTTATTGTTGAACAAACTCAATGTTCTCAGTCTATCCAAAATGTTATTAAACCTCAAATCTAACCGTTTACAAAAGAAAAAGTGAGTTGTCTCTTCCTAAAGGAAATATATAAGTGGACACAATTATTAGACAACTATTAGTACACAAAATTGTTAGGCAACTAAATAACAAACATTTTTCCCAACTCACATTTCTTCTCACTTTTTAGAGTAAGTGTGACAAATAAGTAACACAAAATGACTAATATTTTTGGTCTTTCAAAAACATTCAGTGACCAATATAGCCACCCTTCTCTTCAGTGAGCTTTCCATCTGTGGAGTCTGTCAGTTTCTTGATCTGTTCACGATCAGCTTTCACTGAAGCAGCAACCACAGCCTCCCAGATGCTGTTCAAACAGGTGTATTGTCTCCCCTCACTGTAAAGCTCACATTTGAGAAGGGCCCACAAGTTCTCAATAGGATTTAAGTCAGGTGAAGAAGGGGGCCTGCAGAGGGCGGTTGGCTTTTCCTACCATCTGGTCAGTATTTGCTCATCTTTGAAGCCTTTGCTGGCAAGTCAAGCAGTGGAGTACTTGGATGCATGAGATGGAGCATTGTCCTGCATTAAGATCATGGCCTTCTTGAATACTGCAGACTTCTTCCTGTAACGCTGATTGTTGAAAGTGTCTACCAGAAACTGGCAGTAGATTTGGGAGTTGATTTTTAGTCCATATTCAACTCGAAAAGGTGCAGCTAGCTTGTCCTTAATGATAGCAGCCCATACCAGTACCCCTCCTCCACTTTGCTGGCACCTGACTCGTAGTGGTGCCCTGTGTCCATTAGTGATCCAGCCTCGGGCCCATCCATCTGGTCCATTGAGACTCACATTTCATCTGTCCATAAAACCTTTAAAAACTCTGTCTTCAAGTATTTCTTGGCCCAATCTAGGCACTTCAACTTGTGAATCTTATTCAGTGGTGGTCGTTTTTCAGCCTTCCTTACCTTAGCCATTTCTCTGAGCACTTCACAACTTGTACTTCTTGGTACTCCAGGTAGCTTGCAGTTCTGGAATATGATTGCAATGGAGGCTAATGGGTTCCTGATACTTTCAAGTTTCATCCTTTTCAAGGCTTGTGCAGTTAATTTGCGACTCTTCTTCTCTATGCATTTTTTGCGACCCTGCTGACTATTCACAACAAAACATTTGATTGTCCGGTGGTCACGCCCCAATAATTTAGCTATTTCAAGACTGTTGGATCCATCTGAAAGGCATTTTATAATTTTTGACTTTTCAGTGTCAGTTAAATGTCTTTTTTGGGCCATTTCACCTGAGGTAATGAAGCTGCTTGATAAATATGTACATTATATCAGGTGTTAGTCACTGTGGGTCACACCCTCCCTCATTGTACAAATACATATCACCTAAAAATGATTCAATCCAATAAGCATTCAGGTTTATATGGATTGGAGTTGGAAAATATGAACAGAAATTATGATGAGGTCAGAATACTCACTTGCCTAATAATTGTGCACACAGTGTATTAAGGGATAAGGCAGTTGTGTTCAAATCCCAAGATAGTGACTGGATATATAGTTAACCTGAAAATGTTTGTAAATTCCCAAATTTGTGAATGAGTAGAAGTATAGTAGTAAATAGTAGTGTATGAGTGATCATAGTCTCTCTTCCTCTATGCAGGCGGTGCGTCTGATCCAGGCTTGTGTGGATGTTCTGTCCAGCAATGGGTGGCTAAGTCCTGCGCTGGCAGCTATGGAGCTGGCCCAGATGGTGACCCAGGCCATGTGGTCCAAGGACTCATACCTGAAACAGCTGCCACACTTCACCTCAGAGCACATAAAGCGCTGCACTGATAAGGTGTGTGTGGGCTGACCTCTGGCCATTTCAGACTCTCATTTCATTGATGTGGTAAATTGTTTCCTGCTGCCAAATGTACTTTTGGGTGCCATGAAGGCTAGCAGATGTGCTGACAGCCCACTGTTTTCTGTCAGGGTGTTGAGAGCATCTTTGACATCATGGAGATGGAAGATGAGGAGCGCACCAGTTTGCTGCAGCTGACAGATGCACAGATGGCTGATGTGGCACGCTTCTGCAACCGCTACCCCAATATCGAGTTGTCCTACGAGGTGGCTGACAAGGACAGCATCAAGAGGTATGAGACAGTAGCTGATGCTGTCACTGTCTTTTTCCATATGGTTGTCTATACACAGATGTTTTATTGTGCTCTTTAATTCACCTTTTTTATCCCCATAGTGGAGGTCCAGTTCTAGTTTTGGTCCAGCTGGAGAGGGAGGAGGAAGTGACAGGACCTGTAATTGCACCTCTGTTCCCCCAGGTACTGCTGCACAAGTCCATTTGTACTTAGACTCCTTTTGATTGTTTAGGATGTTTAGTACTCTGCTCAACAAAAACTGAATCACTCAAGCAAACAAGAGAATCTTTGACTGTATGCTCCCTTCAGGAATTCTGTAAAACCTGTACAGTCCTCCTTCACCGCATATCCTCTAAATTGATAGCCATTATGTACTTTGAAGCTTTTTGTAATGCATATTCTTTTGAAACGGTAAAAATATTCTGTTCTTTTGCAGAAACGAGAGGAGGGCTGGTGGGTGGTAATTGGGGACCCCAAGTCCAACAGCCTCATCTCCATTAAGAGACTGACACTTCAGCAGAAAGCCAAGGTTTGTCCTTTGGTTGCAGGATAGAAAGAGCATAATGATGTTGCGTGTAATTTCTTGAATTTTCTCCAGATGGCCATTCAGATGTGACTCTTTTAGACAATTGATGCTTCATACACTTTGGGTTTCTTGTACTAAAACAGTAAAAATGAAATGCTGAGTGGCTTTCTCTTTACTGATACTGGTGATAGCCATGGTGTGATGTTCAACAGGGGGTCACCTTATATTCATGTTCTCCTGTTGCAGGTGAAGCTGGACTTTGTTGCTCCAGCAATGGGTGTACACAACTACACACTATATTTCATGAGTGATGCCTACATGGGCTGTGACCAGGAGTACAAGTTCAGCGTGGATGTGAAGGAGGCAGACAGTGATGGGGACAGTGACTCAGACTGAGTCCAACTGTTTGTTCTCAGTTGAACCTCACCCAGTTCTTTCCTTGTGTTTTAATGTGCATCTTCATTGAGGTTTTTTTTTAAAGAAAGTCTGCTGATGAAGCAGATTAATTTACTTTTTGTCACTTTTTTTTGTGTTAGTGCAAATGGCTCTTTCTACATAAAACTGCAGAAAAATGATTGGAAATAATGTAGAACTGTGAATTTAGTCAAGCCAGTGTGTTCAAAGTAAGGCACTGCAGTTCATTTTTTAAAAGGTGATGTTATGTAAGCAGGGTAAGACTAATTCTGTACAGGTTTTTTTTAGATGAAATGGGTAAAGTAACGATGCAACTCGCTGTCAAATTAAAGGTATAAAATAAGTCATCTTTCATAAACTTTTTGTATTTGTGTGCTTTAGCAAATGCAAGGATTGGATGTGTCACGCTAATTGGGCTGTTCTGAAAGGTATGAATGTGGCAGATCTGCATGGTGCGTAGCTGAACACCACAGACCACACTAATGCATCCTTTGTCATTTAACTGCATATTTAATCATAGCCAAATAGATCCCAGTATGGCCTCCTAACCATCTACAGCTGTCCTTTATATATCTACTCCTGGACTGAATCCAGCTCAAGTCTATAGTACACTGCCTAGGTACACTGGTTGCAAAGTGATGTGTGGACATCTAGGGCTGTAAGATACCCTGCACAAAGGTATTAACTAAATTTAAATACAGTAATGGAATCTGGATCTTAGTTTGTTCTAATGGGAATGCATGCCTACAAAAAATACTTCACTATCATTAGTTTTATTCAATGGCTATGTATTAGGCAGAAGAGCTTGAAATTGCCAGGCTATATTCCTTCAGCCTGGTGAATAAAACATTTAACATCGCACGGTAGATAATGTCATTAAGTCCCAGTTCACCTCAGTGCTCAAGCTTCTAACTGGCAACACCAGATGATGATCTCCCCATCATCACTGCAGGATGCCAGCAGCCCAGACTCCTTGGGGTTCCAAGCAACGCAATTTACATCCTGACTATGGGCTTTAGGCACATGGACGGACAGATAGAACGTGGGCTGCATGGGGTCGGAGGTTGGATCCTCACGGAATACACGAACTCCGTCGTCTCCGCAGGCAGTGGCTAAAGCACCAGTCAAATGACACCTGGGAAATGATAGGCAAGAAACCTGTAAGATGAAAATACTCCACTCTTTCATATATACCTTATATTGGTGCTTAACCTGTAGCATTGTGCAGCATTACATGTGGTGACACAGTCACCTGCAACAGGTTTGTTTTAAGGGGGCATTTCATCTAAAAAAAAAAAAAAAAAAAAAAAGACTGGGGGTTGAAAGGCCCAACTTGACATAAGTGTGGTGTGATGTTACTGGGATAGAAGGAAGCTTACCATGACACATCGTATATGGTCCTGCCATGGAAGCCTGACAAAGTACAGACACACTTCCAGTTGAGATCAGTGTCAGCTCCTGGTCATAGAAACAATGTTCAGTCTCAGACAGATATACCGCAAGTAAGTCACCTGTCACTCTTTACTTGCCAAGTAAAAACCCCCCTATCTATTCCCTAAACACACAGAAAAACACCTTTCCTTCCTCTGTCCCTCTACATACCCAGCTCATCCCCAGGTTGACACTCTCTCCATATCTTCACTGTGCGGTCATCACTACAAGAAGCCAGTCGTTGGCCACTGGCATCAAAGGCCAGGCTCCAGACGGTGGATGAATGACCTTCCAGCGTTGTCTTGCAAACCCAGTCATCGTCTTCCTCCCGGTACAGGCGCACTGTGTTGTCATAGCTAGCAGAAGCTAGCAGCTATGGACAACCATGCAAGGTTTTACATACTCAATGCAAGACACAGCACAGTTCAGAAGTCCAGCCTTTAAAATAATGGGAAACAGTCACCCTATTTATGAACATTATCCGGGGTATGACTGTTTGTATTCAGCGTACCCCAATTCGTCATTCTATTCAAGAACATCATAACTATAAAACTATTATCTATTAAATTATATTAGTGCCATTAGTCTAGTGCCAAATCAACTTTTCTTGAAGCAATCTATAACCTGCTGGACCTTTGGTGCTGCATGCAGAGAGGTCATCGTTTAACAGAGCAAGAAATGAGCATGAGGTAGTGGGTGGGGAAAAAAGAATACCTCCTGAGTGGGGTGCCAGGTCACATGCTTCACATCTTGAGTGTGAGCATGGACCACACTGACGCACTCATACTCGTCCTCCTCATCCACTAAGAGTTGGGAAGGAAGAATGAAAAAATTATTTGAAAACACATTCTCTCGAGAAATAGATAATTTAGTTTTTCATTATGTGATATGCATATACAAATGAGACAAAATCCTACTAACTCACTATAAGAATGAGAGACCATACAGCTGGTTGGGCTATGGAGTGTTCTTGTGTGACTATAAACACGAAACATGACACAAGTATGCACCTCAAAATGACACAAAAACAGCTGAGGGTCTTGCCTTTAAGAACATAATGCAAGCATATATAATATTTGACCTCTGTGACCGTATTTAAGTAATTCTTAGTTAGTCCAGTACTCTAGAATATTCCTGCAGTGGTCAGAAGCCAGACTTCAATCTGTAACTTTTAGGTTATAACCTGATGTCCTCAACTACTCTCACAAACAAAACAGTATGGGGTTTTACACTAATTTCATGAATGTGGACTCACCCTCCCAAACCCACACACTTTTGTCTCGACTGCAGGTTGCCAGTAAACTGCCCGATGGAGCCCAGGCCACACACTTCACTTCATTTTCGTGGCCCTCCAGGACTGTAACACACTGAGGAAGAGGAAAGACAAGTAAATGTACAATGGCAGGGATCAGAGGTCATCAGGTATAATGGGAGGGATTTAGAAAAGGTCAAGTATCAATAATGTGACAAAGAAAAGAGGTTTTTCAAAGTCCTGAATGTAAGAACAAGCTGCAAAATGAACAATGTGGAAAACAGGATTTATTGATCACACTGAACAAAGTTTAGGGAGGAAAAAAGACAAATAAGTCAGAATAAAGACACCTTACAACAGTCATCTGAAAAAATTGCTCCTTCTACCTCAAAGTCATCTTCCTTCTTTCTCCAAATGCAGGCAGTGGCATCAAAGCTAGCAGAGGCAAGGTAGTTTCCACATGGTGACCAGGTGACCTTTCTAACCGTGCGCTGGTGGCCATCCTGCAGCACAGTCTTACACACCCACGAATCCCCTGCCAAGGAAGCAACGCATGGGTAGCGGTGAGAACATACTACTACAGTTTTCACCATGTTAATCTTTAAAGAAATATCAACCTAGAAAAAGTTACACAATTTCACTTATTGTTTAAAAGTTGTGTAAAAACAGTGGTCAAAAGGTGAAAGGACCCCATGTTTAAATTCAGCCACTTCGTCTGAAACTGCTGGGATGGGGGTTCGTGTTATTTATCTTATTTGGTGATATATCAAACTGGCTCCGATTAAACATACTAACTAGCTTATAAACAAGCAAATTTAAATAGGGAGACTGACTCTAACGCAAAGTTTATGTTGTCAGCGGTGTAGGAAGTTATAAGGGGTTGCTTTGGTTGTTCTCTCCAAGTTCTTACCTTCTTGGCCCCAGATGCGCACAGCCCGGTCTCCCCCGCACGATGCCAGCAGGGTTCCACTTGGGTTCCACGCCACGAACCAGCAACGCGAGTCCGGATGGCCGCTCAGTTTGCACAGCGCTGTCAGCGAGTCCTTCATTTCGGCGGACACCTACACAGCTGACAACTGTTTTTTTTTTATCTTAAATACCCAACGCCTTAGAAAGTACCTTAAATATTACGAAATAGAACTGAACTGCAAATTATTATTCTCTAACTAACGGCATAACTTAAAGATCCTATCCGGCTAACTGCACTCCACTTCCGGTAACTTAAGCGACAAGTCAGATGGTAAGCCGT
Organism: Heterotis niloticus; assembly: GCA_018136845.1. Classification (NCBI taxonomy): domain Eukaryota; kingdom Metazoa; phylum Chordata; class Actinopteri; order Osteoglossiformes; family Osteoglossidae; genus Heterotis; species Heterotis niloticus. Next base: position 36,902,914 of record CM030889.1, on the reverse strand, counting down.
TAGGGTCAAATCACCATCGCCTATCGCTAAAACCGCGGTCAATTGCATTGTGGGATACCGAGTCCATCGGCCGAACTACATTATCGGGTGCGTCTGACAGGAAGGTGGAAGAAAAAGTCATACGTCATATACCAGGAACAGGAAGGAAGTAGATTTTACCTTTTGTTTTCTGTTTGAGGTCTTTAGTAAATAGATGCATTATTCTTAGCGTTAAGTCGAGGTTAGACAACGTGAAAACGCAGCTCCAGTCTCCACTGTTAACAACCGTTTACGTTTTTATTGTCTTATATCTAAAGCGTAAAATTTGAACTGACGTTTGTTCGTCGTCTAACGAGTTGTCGCTGTCATTGCTATCGGGCCCGGTCCTGGGTTTCTACCACCGCTGTTAGTGGTAAATAAATGATAACTCTCCTTTGTCTTTTTTTTATACAAAACGTATAAATCCGATGGTGTTTAGACAGGGTGATACATTCGAGAGCGCTCTGTCAGCGTAAGACAGCGGGTAAGTTTTTTTTTTTTGGCTGCATTTCCATGTTTTAGTTTTATTTAGTTGAAATAAAACCAGTTAAAATATTGGTTACTGCCAGTATTATTAGTGGATAGACTGGGTAGGTGGACTGTCAGCCGCTCCTGTCTGTGCGATCGGGAGAAGCTCCGGGGACCATGTACGCTCCACCGGGGGCCGGGCTCCCAACAGGCCGGCGCAGGCGGGGGCCTGGGGGTACGGCGCTCCCCAAGCAGCCCGAGCGCAGCCTGGCGTCAGCGCTGCCGGGCGCGCTCTCCATCACGGCCCTGTGCACGGCGCTGGCGGAGCCCGCGTGGCTGCGCATCCACGGAGGGACGTGTCCCAGGCAGGAGCTCGGGGTTGCCGACGTGCTGGGATACGTGGAGCCAAAGCTTTTGCAAGGTGCAGTAGAGCAAACGAAATTCTCAACATGTATACAAATGAGCCGAACACGAAGGTCCCTTCCTGCTGCAGTACCTGTAGTAAAGGTCGTTCTGCTCATCTGGTACAATAAGATTACTTTGCTTTGTGTAAGTGGGTAAATCGTTATAAAGTTGATTATCTAAAATTGCAAGTTGTCTCTGGACAAACGTGTCAGCTAAGTAAAGGTTAACAAAGGTGTGCTGCTTGTCACATGATGTGACTGATGTAGTGATAGAAGGAAATTCACATTTGAAGGTGCTCGATGAGTCTTTATCCAATGTGGGACAATCACAGAATCTTCTGGAGGAGCTGCTTGCAGAGTACCCTGAGCACTGTGGCCTTGGCTGATTTCTCCTTTGATGCTATGCTGGCAAGGATGTTTTCTCAGTTTCAACCTGTATTTCATTGGCAGCTTTGACAGTGTTAGATAATCAGCTTTACGACGACTTAATCGTTTTTACGGCCAGGCATTCTTGCTGTGTGAAATCAACGTAAGCACCTTGGTTAAGGGTATCTCAGCAGGAACAGGGTTTGAACCATTGCATTTGTCTTGCGGAGTGACATCCCTTACCACTGAACCGACTGCCGTTCCTTGTGTATGCGAGTTATGTGTTATGCACTTAATCTGTCAAGTACGTTGACACTCTGATCTCAGGAGTCCAGTATAGTGTGGTGATGCAAGCACAGGTGGACCAGGCTGTCTGTGAATCAGGTGTGAAGCTCACTTACTCTCTTTCTCTGTCCAACCAGACTACTGTGTAAACCCCCAGACCATCCTCCTCCTCAGGGTGATCGCTGCCTTCTGTTTCCTGGGCATTCTGTGCAGCCTGAGCGCCTTTCTGCTGGATGTCTTTGGACCTAAGCACCCTGCCCTCAAGATCACCCGCCGTTACGCCTTTGCACACATCCTCACTGGTACGGGTCAAGTGAGCCAGGGCCATTACAGCTCCTCATTGGTTGGTTTTAAAATGTTGACTGGGAAGTGTCATGGTCATCTGACCTGCTGGATTTAGGGGCATGCTGAGCAGCTTTAAACTAATATTAGCAGTTCAATTTAATGTAAAATTCATAATGTGATATTTCCAGCCATTCGAAAGACAATTACAATACCATTAAAATGCATTAGATGATTTAGTTTACATTTTAATTATTCAAAATTATCCTCTCAGCAGCAGTTTACCTCCCACCCAACTGAGAATCAGCTTCTGCCTCTTGCTGTGTAATCTTATCTCAGTACCAGCAGATAATTTAGTGGTTAATTGGTTTCTTTGGCCACATGATCAACACTTCCTTAGGAGATCAATGATTAGCACCAAATAGTTGTTATCATGACACTGGACTTGACACCAAATTGTGGCAGGTTCAAATGTTTCTATATGTGACTTAACGATTTAGCTGTTTAAACTGATAAATATAAAATCTAAGTTGTGTTTCTAACTGTAAACAGTTTAAACATCTGTCCTCTTTTCCTGGTCCTTGCAGTCCTCCAGTGTGCCACTGTGATTGGCTTCTGCTACTGGGCCTCCGAGCTGATCCTGTCACTCCAGCAGCAGCACAAGAAGTATCACGGCTCCCTCATTTATGTCACCTTTGCCATCAGCTTCTACCTGGTCGCGGGGGCAGGTGGGGCCTCCATCCTGGCCACGGCTGCCAACCTGCTGCGACACTACCCCACAGAAGAGGAAGAGCAGGCCCTGGAGCTCCTCTCAGAGATGGAGGACAGCAGTGAGGCCTTCCCTACCGACTACGATCTGGCAAACCAGTTTCAACCACCACCTGCCTACACGCCCTAGAGAGGCACAGAACCCTTGCCCCTTGCACTCTGTATTCTCTGTAAATACCGTTGTTGCTAATGACAGATACAGGCACACACAGGCACACAAGTTTGTGCACAGAGGTATCTACAGATTGACTTCCTTAATATCTTTCTTACAAATCTTAGCATGATACACACATACATCTTTTCGGTGGGCTGCTCATTGTCCCATTTTAAAATAGTTGTAGGATAAACTAATTATCACTCAGGCTTAGATTTGGTCATTTAGAAGTGCTTAAACTTTGTGCAGATCTGCTATTTTCCATATTTTATGAGAGAAAGTTATCTTAAACAGCGAAAAGCTATAAACTTTGATTCATAATGCAGTATTTTCTAGAGTGTCGCCATTATGTCCTTGGTGTTTCTTAATGTTCCCTTTATCATCGGTGCAGTCTGGATTTTCCTCAAAGAACAGAATTAGAGCTTACTGCATTTTGGTAGATTTAGTTTCTTTCCTAAATTGACAGTCCTTGGAAGGAAGTATTGTCCTGGCAACAGTACCATCATGTAAGAGAAGAGGAAGGGTTAAAGTGTCTATTCCCGGAGGTCTGAGATAGATGTAGCAGGGTCTCAGCATTGTTCCCATTACGTCACCAGTCTGGGCTCCCTGTTTGTATGAGTGATGATGGATGCATATGCCTGGTGACACGGAGCTACCCTTTAAGCTTCCTGTCCTTCTCAGCTCTTTCTACTATTGCTTTTGCAGAGAAGTAGGCTGGCCATTTTATTCACAGTGTTCCAGAAGGTTCTACAGATACAAGTCCTCCCCTGTGTAGTCTGACTGTGACAGTCAGACCAGCCGACTGTGAACGAAAGTGGTTTATTCTTTGCAACAGAGGGATATGGGGAGATGTCCATGTTGAATAAAGTAGATTATTATTTAACCACCTGGGCAGTGGAATTGTGGGTTAGAACAGTAGAAATGTTGCTTTTGGATTTTGAGTGGCCGATGTTATGTGGGTCCTTTTGGTAATTTGACAAAATATGTATATTACTCTGATTTGTATTTTAAATCAAAACAACAGAAGATTTAAGAGAAAGGGCTGCACTTTTCCTAGGTCTTAGTCCAACTTGTGTTCATTTCCAAAAATAGTCATTTAACAGTGTCTGCGCTGACTTTTTACTGTGGTATTTCTGAAAAATGCTGAAAATCCTTTGCTTCTGGAATGCTAACTCCAGCTTAGTTTTGACTCATGATGTAGTGAGATCTTCACTACAAAGGATCTCAGAAATATAGTCCTATTTAAACAAATTATAGTTTTTCCTCAAATGATAATGAACGAATAGCATTGTGTGTATTTAAAATATATAGTTCATGCAAACCATGTTTTGACGACTACTTAGAATGTGGAGTTGTATTGAATAATTTAGTGCTGCAGTAGGTATTTTTGAGATGTGACATTTACATCAGAATACATCTGTTGTCAGAATAATATTAGCCTAAACTTGGCTGTGATGATTGTTTATAAGGGACTGATCTGTGATTACCCCCTCCCCACATTTTCTGCAGTTGTGAAAAATGAAACCAAAACAATCCTTAAAATGTCTAAATACAATCTTGCCTGTGGCATAAAATCTTTTTTCTACTTTGTTTCATGTGATAATGAGAAATACTTTGTGCATGAAATCTGACTGAAAAGTCAAGTGTCAAGCAGAAGGGTCTGTGTTTTTGAGGATGTGACAATGGCTACAGTTTATTTTACCAGTCCATAATATGTGGTCCAGATGTTGCAGCAGTAATGGTTTATTTTTTGTTTTATTTTTATTTTCTTTTTCTGTGGTTTTTTTTAATGATGCTATATTTTGATGTTAGTATGAGTGTAAAGGTGTGGTAAAATTGATTTGTGAACAGTGATATAAAGCCTTTTTGGTCATACTTGAAACCTGTTTGTATTGCCTTTAACTTCAAAATGAACAATAATGGAATTATTATTTTTTTTCCTGCTAGTGGTATTTGTTAAACTGTAGCATGGATTTAGGATTACTGTCCTGATATGGTGTTTGCAATGTTTGAAATTCTGCATTTATTTATATAACCACTTGTCCTGTGCAGGGCTGGTGGTCTGGAGTTTATCTTGGAGGTACATCCTCTGAGGTGCAAGTCAGGATGCATCTTGGACAAGACGCTGACCCGTCACAGGGCAGTCACATATGTACACACTGCAGGCTATTTAAACTCACTCACCAGAGTCACGAAGACACGGAACAGAGATCTTTGTGCTTTGAGAGGAACCCAGAATCCTCTGAGGAGCACAGACATGGGTTTAAAGTCCAGACAGACAGAACCTGATTTGTATCTGTGGCCCAGGAACTTTTAAGTGTTATGTACTGTACCACTATGTCACCCCTATAGTTTACATTTTATTCCTTATTACTGATTTTAATTATTAGCATTGCAATTCTTGGTACTGTATTTCTACATCGATGCAAGCAGCAGTTCTTTGAAGATACCCATTTTTCTTGGTCTTTAAGTTATGCTGGACATAACACAATTGGCATATTTGCCTACAGTCCTTCTCACTTTGTTCTCAGTGACTACTGTCTTATCTCCTGAAAGAACAAGTAGCATGGCAGAGAAGCGTATGCCAAATTTTTTGTCTGCCACCCATACATTTCATTAATTATAGGTTATAGTGAACAGAAGGTGGTCTCGGGAAATGTGAGGTGCAAGGCTGGGTACACATTCATGTAAGGGTCTCTTCTACAGTAAAGTAATTCAATACAATTTGCTCCATAAAACATTGACATGATACTGCCTCTCTTTGGTGCTATCTTAACTTATTTAAAGAAAATTTATATAAACAGCTCTGTGCAGCCACTTACAGTAAGTTTTTCCACATGAACCTGGGCAAACCATGTGTTTATAAGTTTGCTTTGTGCATGGGGGGGCACAGTCATCGTGGAGCAGGAAGGGAACTTCCCCAAACTGTGGCCATGAAGCTGGAAGCACACAGTTGTCTAGAATGTATTTGTATTCTCCATGGGTGTGGCTGAAACAGCTCAGTCCAGTCATTAGAAGGGGCGTCCACATACTTTTGGCCATGTAATGTGTAATTTACCATACAAGTGTGGTTGTCTGTGATAAGCTGCATCATTCAGTCCTTTCTTCCTTCACAATGTTGTACCTTGTACAGTTATAACCTTCTCTAAGGGATGTTTTCTCATATAGCCTTCATGTTCTGTAACACGTAAGTGGTCTGTCCATTTTTCTGTCTCTTCCAGACTAGTGGGTTGATGCTACCATGTTTGTCTTGTACTTTTTGGTACTCCCGAGCAAGTATATTTTGTGGATTGGGTTGGTTCTTTCAAAGAAAGGGTTTTGAAATGATTACCTGGCTCTGACAAGCTTGGGGATCTTATACAGCTGCCTGGCTTTTTGACAGAGACGTGCAGTGTCGTCCATTTCTCTCTCAAAAAAGGGCGTCTCCTGTGGGCCTCTGATTTTCCAAAGGCAGGGAGCTTTGTATTACATCCCGCCATCCCCTGGTACTAAATCATGGAGGTTGTCCCGTCAGACTTCACCCCCTCCCCATTCACCCTGTAAATTATAGCAGCACTCTAACTAATGAAATGGTTTGAGTCCAGGCACTAATATGAAGCCATTAAGTGAATAAAGCTACTTCCCCCTCTAATGAAATTGAAGTCCCAGCCCCTATGGTAAGAGAGGACGAGTTACATTAATATTTATGAAGAACAAAGACCCCCCACAGCCCAGTCAGTTTCTGCTACGTACCCCTCTTGCCCAGCAGACTGCGTCTTCCCATTTTTGCGGAGAGGGGACTCTTGTGACACTCTGTCTCCAGCCTTGATTTGACAAACATCATCCAACATCCATCGGCGCTCCACTTCACTGCAGTCTTACTTTCAGTAGAGGCAAAAGTTTGGGGCAATCTCTGGTTGCTCTTTCTTCCCTTCCGTTGAAGAACACACTTCGGTTGGCTGGAAGACAATATCTGGACAGGTTGGACTGGGTAAAGTATAGACATCTACAGATGTTCTGAATATTCAATGCAGTGCTACTAATTAAAAGTTTTATTTGTTCAAATATCTTCAAATATTCAAATGTAAGATACATATTTCTTCAGAACTGGAAAAATATTCTCAAATTGTGAAAGCATTTAGGTTTTAATGAAACTTGTAAAAATGTCTATTTTTGGATTACGTTGAGCAGAAAGGGTAATTGTCCTTCATTATTTTGCCTCAGAAGGGACTTAAATTTTCCCTTTAGTTTCTTGCAACTCTTTTTGGTACTGGGTAAGGTGCAGTGATTACTAGAAGGATGAAAAGAAAGAAAAATGAAATGGAAGAGGTTGACATTGCTGGGTTGGTGCTTCCTGTTATCAACCCTCAGTGAGGACTCTGGAGGTTGCTGATTCCAAGGTTTAAGTCATACTGAAATAAAAATGAACTACAACAGATGGAGTACTGGAAGGTCTCCCAGAATCTTCTTCAGCTAGAAATTAGACTTAGAGTAAGAATACAAGAATTTGTAGGTATTTGTTTCTTGTATTTCATCTCCATCAGAACTTCTGCGTTTCATGCCTTTGCTCAGACTATTTAGCATATTGGGTTCTCTTCATTCCTGGAAACAGGCAACTGGCACACTAATGGATATGTCCTTGTAAAGGAGTGTCTTTGCCAATCTGATTAAAATAAAGAGAGGGTCAATGCTCACATTCTTCCACTTCTAAATGAAAAGCACTCTCCCAGGAGGCAAGGAAGGGGAAACTAGATTATGGATCCATCAGGGGCAGTGCAGAAGATTCTTAGGCAAGGTAACTCATTTAGCATCAGGACCACTATCTGTATAAGTATGCTTGTACAACACTGAGGTTTACTTTCTTTGGCTCCCATTTGCTTTGGGATTCATATGGCTAAAAGTTATTTCTGTCAGTCAAAGAACTAGGAATTATAGTAGAAAGAAGACCACAGTAGCAGCCTGTTTTCCTCACTCCTTGCCTTTCAGCATCATGACTCATCTTAATTTTTACAAATCTTGGGTTTAAGTTTAAATAAATACTAGCAAGTATAAATGTGAAACAAAAATTCTTTTCACTTGTCTGAAAGCACAGTAGTCAAAGGTAAGTCAAAGGTCTAGCTCATAGAATTCTGGAAAGTAATAATTTGTGGTAACACCATCAGAAATAAATATAGCAGAAGGTGACTGTTGCTTACAGAGATATGCAATCCTAAAAGATAAATTTGCCAAAGAGGAATGGAAACCTTTTTGTTAGTTGATTTACAAAGTGAAGTTTTTATTGTAAACGGTATAGGATACCAGTTCATGATAACGTGAGTTTTTATGAGATGGGAAAGATGCAATGGACGAAGTCGGGTTGGTACTTTGGGAGTGGCAGCATAGGGAACAAAGAGGCGGGGTTCGTTTTGGGGGAGTTGCTGGGGGGAGGAAGGAAGATCATTTGTAAAGTGCGTGCACAGAAAGGGCGGATCCTAAATTTTACCGCAGTAACCTCTGACCTTTTTTATCTTGCAGATGTGTACTGCATTGCGGACATCCACTTCTTTCCATCCACTCCGCAGAATCATCCCGTTTCTATCGACCACTCTCAGAACACTTAGCTATGGGTATCCTTATGATGTTTGGGCTTAATCAACAATAAAATAAGTTGTTGGCCCATGGAAGCTCATTGCCGGTTCTGCGGTCACCTTGCATTTTTCATACAGAAGGATACAGAACAGTGAAGATGTATCAGTGTGAGCTGTTTTTGGGTTTATGGTGAACTACATGGGAGTGCTAAAACAATACCTCTTTTCCACTGCCAGGTTCTCTTCATTTTTACGCCAGCCTCAGATGACCGAGGTCACCCCAAAAACTCTTCACATTAGCCCAGGACTCCATTGTGCTTGATCTAACCATGTGCTTTGAAATCTACACATGGTTGTGCCAAGCACCCTGGAGGCCTTAGTGCAATATCCTACACCAACTCAGTCAACAACTCGGTCTATCCAAACTAGCTGAGTTCAGAACCTCAGAAGCATTGAAGATAAACCTGCCTGGCAGACTGATAAATTTATATTAAGCTGAATGACTTGAAGAGCAGTTTGTACACTTTTAATAAAGGCTATTTCATTCCATTTTTGATAAGTATGTATTTGACCAGTGATGTTTGCATAAATAAAAATTACTTCAAGGCCCTAATATTGCACTATACCCTGTATAAAAGGCCCATGTGTGGTGTAATATAATACTGAACCTATGCAAAACGGAAACTTGTGTGACATCTTGACTACATATCGGAATATGTTGTGCTGGTTTAAAGACTCACGATGCGCATTGCTGCTGTAAAGGAGTGGGGCATTTATCATGAAGTCCTTCAGGATTTTGACAAACGCATCTCTCAAGCATTCGAGGAGTAATTACATCAATTCATTCATCTTCAGCTTAAGCACTGCCAATAAGGAGCTATACATATATAGGAGCTATATATATCTGTTGCAGGCCACACACACCCCAAGGAGACCCAAGGGAAATGGTCAGACTGAAATACATCACTCCGGGAATGGGAAGGTGTGCTGTAGAACAAGCACCAGGCACCATTTGTGACCACATAATGAATAGCACCGCAATATAATTTTTGTTGAGTGTATATCTTACAAAATAGACAGCTGGGTAATGTAATGAGTTTTAACCATATGCAGAATTGCGCTCACTGCAGCCTTTCACAAGGAACAAATATTTATTCCCAAAGTACAGTACATAACCAAACACATATGCAAATGTGCATGAGGAAGTGACGGGAGTGTGCAAACTTTTGCAAACAGCTAGTATGAGCACAAAGTTTGAAGTTATGGTAAAGGCCAAAGGTTTTGCATGCTACTTTTGGGAGAAGCTAGGCTGCAGTGTTCCTGCCTTTTTTTATGTCCTCAACATAAGAGTGTAAAATATTCAGCAAAGCACATCACCCTGTATCATTTATGCTGATAAGGTATATGATAAGATGGTCACAGACTAAAAGTTCAACACTGTCCTGCTAACCTTTCCAAGTATTGACTTCTACCTTTTAGCCATCAGGCCACATTTTATGGTTGGCACTAAATGATGAGTGCAGGTTCAAATTTTAAATTACTGCTATGGAGTTAACTAAAGGAAACACATCAGTCCCTGTATTTAGGCAGTAATCCTGCTAAAAAGCTGCATAAAAATAAAAAATGCTGTTATAGATGCATTTAACTGGCTTAATTTGTGCTTTTGTAACACACTGATATTTTTAACTTAAACCTTGTAACCACACTTGAATTGGGAATGATTAATATGCTTAAAGTTTCAACCCACCCTATAATTTGTATCTGAACTGTTTTAATTATTCAGGTTAGGATGTTAATGCTATACAACTTCATCAAGACATATGGGCTTCTCAGGGTGAAATATGTGAATGTGCGATTTGTATAAACCCCTAATAAGACCTAATGAATGTACTTCATATGTTGTTCGAAGGTATGGAGTGGTAATGTAAATTAAGCCACTTCAAGAACACAGAGAAGTTAAAGAAAAACTTTTTTATTCTCCTAACCCAACAGCAAGCAGGCGGGGGCTGGGAATAGTGGACGCACCAGGCAATCGGGGGATCTACTGCTGGATGCGGCGGATGGACTGAATCTGAGGTGTCTGCGAGTGGGAGCCAAATTCTCTGAAGTACTTGTACTCTCCGCAGTGACGGTCACACTCCATGATGTACTGGTAGCCACGGTAACCAGGGTACTGGTAGCAAACAAACCTGCAGCAAGGAGTGTACAAGTGAGGGTGGTTCATTTGCTGTCACAACAGATCAATATAGGAGAAAAGGTATACAATTAAGCCTGGAGGCTGAAGAGGTAACCAAAGGTTGAATGCAGTGTTTTAGAAAAGGTTTCACGTTTAATTATTTTCTGCTTTACAAACTATGCCAATGAGAGACAGTGAGACTGAGTGAGAGGAGATCCACAAAATACTCACGCTCCAGAGTGGACTCGCAGGGATCCCACTTCATTGTTGCACCAGCCCATGCCTTGCAGGGAGGGATAGTCATCGCTCACTTCACCCCTGCGGCCCAGGAAGTTCTCCTTCTCATAAATGGACATGCGGCATTCCCTGTGGTTCTGCGTAAAGACCAACAATGCTTTGCTATATCATAGTTATGGGTCATGGGTCCTGGAATGTAGCTCTACAGCACTATAAGGCATTTTTTTCAGCTCTGTCTCCCATTATTCAAAACTATCTCCTTAGAAAGATATTTTGGTCTCTTTCCACATTCTTTCATCTCAGCAGAGTGTTACATTGCAATGTGTTGGTAAAAAATAAATTAGAGCTGCTTCTGACAACTGATGTCTGCAAAGTTCTTAGAGTAAAAAACAAAATTATAGTTTGTATAAAGAATTTTCTGTTTAATTGTGTGGTTATTTATATTTACTATTGTTTATTATTACTGTTACTGAAATATTTCAGGTCAGTGTTCCAGTTACCAAACACCCCCATGGAGTCTGTGGTGTTAATGAAGGCTTATTTAGGACAAGATTAAGTTTCTTTAGAAAAAGGGCTGAAAAAGCTTGATTTTTTTCATGCCTGCTGGGTTATAGAGATCTGAGAGAGTAGGGAAATGGTGGTGATGGAGAAGTTGAGGTAGAACCTGGAGACTTGCAGAATAGGGATAGTGTGACTCACAGCACAGGAGATGGGCCTGAAGGATGTCAGCCTCTCGATGGGGTAGGCGTTGCTGCCTCCCCAGGCGTTGCACTGGGGGTAATCTCCACGCTCCAGAACAAACTGGTGGCCCTGGTAGGCTGCATGTTCATAGCCCACCCATCTGGGAGGAGGGGAAAAGGATTTTGTTAAAGTGCTTCTTTCACCATACAGCTTTTTCCATGCATCACTGTCTCATTTCCCTGGTTCATTTTATAAACTGATCCTTATTGAACACATAGCTAATCCATTAGAAAAGTTCCCCACTAAATTTAGCCATGTTCCCAAGGTCCTCCCTGGCACAGGCAAGATGTGTCATGTTTAATGCAAGCATTTTTATAACAGGAAACATTCATGACAACGGAGCAAAGATAAGGAATTTATACAATGAATGTATGCTGTCTTAATGCTACCTTTCACATGCTTATAGTCTGAAAATCCTAGGATTTTGAGTGAAAGGTAATTGCATTAATTTAATTGCAATAATTGCATTATTTCTCCATTTGTCTGCAGTTTAGGCTGTCAAACCTAAGTTCTTCTGATCCATCCTACATAAATTTCTGTAGAATATCATCATCCTGAGTCCCAGCTATGCAGTTTTGTTCACTCTAGAAGACATATAAACCTACCATACTTTACATAATACAGTTGACATTAAAGCCCTAACACAGTTTACATATGAAAATACACCCAAAAACCTTTTTTGGAACCCAAAAGTCTACGAATGACTTTTCTACAAAACACCAGGTTTTTCAAGTTTTCATCAGTCACTGATCTATTTCATTTGTTTAACACATCTGCCTAGCTATGATTTTTCCTCAAGAGGGGTCAGGCCCAATGAGGACTATTCTGAGCTTTTTGTTAGCTTGCGGCATGCATGCAAACAACCAGGGTGAACACACCGCAGATGTTTCTCATGGAAGTCGTGTGCACTTACGCGCCACTCTCCACCCTCAGCGAGCGCACGGTCTCAAAGCCAAACTCCATGACGTTACAGCACTCAGAGGTGAACTCATGGCGGCGACCCTGGAAGCACTCCTCATCGAACACGATGATCTAAGGGAGAAATGGAGAGAACAGTGGATCACACTCACAACTGAGATAGTGTGAAAACAAATGCTTTGTGTGTCTCCAGTGGGCAAGTCCTGCCTTGGATGCCTATGGAGACTCCAGTGGTACACTATTTCTAAGTTTGTCTGCAATTTAGGCTGTCAAACCTAAGTTCTTCTGATCCATCCTACATCAATTGAATCTCAGCACCTGAGAAATTTCCAAAGTGAATCTCTTAATTAAATCACTAGTTGAACTTGTTTTTTTCTCTAAATGTTTTTTGCACCCCAGGAGTGGCCCTGAGTCCTTTGATATGACAGCACTTTATGCATATGAATAGGTAGCATCACATCCTTCCCTCTGTCTTTTCATATTTACCTTCCAGTGGCCAGTGAACTTGCAACATTGGTGATTCATTTTAGCTACAACACAGAGGAAAAAGATGGTTGTCATTAAAGGGGACAGCAGTCAGCAAAAGAGATGTAAACACTGCAGCCAAAACTTATTTACTATGTTCACAAAAATCGTTTCTGGCACATTCAGCCCACGATGCGCAAAACAGGGAGGTTGACTCGATGGATGAGACAGTCGCAGACAAATAGTTTCACCATCATGGCCAGAACAATAATTACAGAGGGAGCATTAACTGGAAGAGTAAATTTAGTCAATTTTTTGTAATAAATGTGTGTGGAAATTATGTAAAGGCAGCATGGGCAAGTAGGGGCCTAGTGGTCAGAAAAAGGACCTTAGACAAAAAACTGCAGGTGTGTACTTGATTATTTGTCTCGCTGCAGAATAAAGTACAATTTTAACCTCTATACTAATTTTAATTTCAAAATAATTTTATAAATCTGAAGAAAACTGATTTCTAAATGACTACATAGATAATTAGATAAATAGATAAACCTGAAACAGTTAAGATAAAAAGATTAACAGAGATCAACAGTGTGGCAGTACAACAGAAATATAGCTTTATTTACGAGAGTGAAAACATAGTAGGTTTGGAAAAAGTGTTCAGCTCAGAGCCTTCTACTGCATCTCAGTGCAAAGCATCATATGCTGCCTCCCACATTCACCCTACATGGATGCTTACCTGGCTGCGGGGTCCCTGGGACGTCCTGCTGTGACAGTGGGACCCGGACTGTGACTTGGCTGTTTTAAAGCCTCCCAGGCACAGGGGCCCAGCCAAAACCCCCGGCTCAGCATGGGGGGAGGAGCAGCCCATTGTCTCCCCACAAAGAGGCTTAATCTATAGACTGGCAGAAGTGCAGACGCTACACTCTGTACCACTGGAGTCTCCATAGGTATCCAAGGCAGGACTTGCCCACTGGAGACACACACTCAGAGAAGTGTGAAGGAACGGAGAGGAGGTCACATGACTTCCATTAGTCTGTAAGTGATGGATGGGTTTCTCTTCCTCTATGGAAGAAATTTGACATAAAATATACTGCCTGTGTAACATACATGCTAAAAAAAATCAGGATCAATACCCAGGCCCAAGAATTTTAATTTGTAACCAAAGGAATGGAAAATGAGGACTGATGTCGTGAACTTTGATGGGAGAGTTATCTCAGCAAATAGTAAGAAATGGTAGAAAATTTAATCTGAGCAGGCCAAATGATAAGAAAACATCTAATAATGTGTCAGAACTGAGGGTAAATTGTGTGATGGGGTACCCTTAACTGGCAGGTACAGAGGAAAAGACGTTTTGGCACTCTGTTGAAATTCTGTGAATTTATAAAACACTGCTGATGGAAAAATGTTCATAATATAGTAACAGAAGTGCTTGGTATGAGAAATGAAAAAGCAAAACAAAGGAAAATACTTCATTTTATGTTAATATAATGCCCATTGCTGTAAGCTTTTCTTGGAGTACTTTATATATCATCAGAGAAAAGGGAATAAAAGGTCTGATACTTACTTTTGCAAAAAAGATAAAACAAAAGTGTTCTCTCAAACTGTATATAAATTCATTAATTTTTCTTTTCATAAACTATTCATTTTTGGGTGACAATTGCACTCTATACCGAGTTCCATTTTTACTGATCTGCACAGGTGTGTGCTGGCCAAAATGGGCTTAGACTGTCTATCCAAATAAATAATGAAGAAATAAACTTTGGGGAGTAATGGGTTGTTAGTGATTAGGTTACCAGGTTTTTTTACCAGCTGAGTGACTGAATATCCACTGCCAGAACTTTCATTTGCTCCTGTTTTGACCCGACACAAACATAGCCACAGACAGCTGCTGCCCCATTGCTGCCGAGAGCAGAGCCTCTGGGGTTAAAGTGCTGTTTTGATGGAAAGCCACAGTGCGTCAGGGCTGTATTGTTTTTAAAACATATAGTGACTACCATTCTACATAGAAAACAGGAGCTCTGTGAAATAAACGCATCTGAAATGTTTTCTCACACACGTTTGTGTGTGGTCAAACGCTGAAATGATCGTGCGGTTTCGACTCATCGGCACATACACTGTGCAAGTTTAAAACAGTAAAAATGATTAAGACTACCGAGGTAACGAAAATCACAGCACTTCCTTTTGACTTTTGACTTCCTGCAGGTACAATACAGTTGACAGGATTTCTATAAGAGTATTTAGGGCGAAAAAATAAAACCAAAACTAATGACCCATTTTAACCGCACATATTTTCACAGGAAAAAATAAAGTATGTTTATGTATTTTCTTACAATCTATAAATATACTTTTTTGTAATTTTTATAAATATAAAAATATAGTAAATACATTTATTTTATGTACTTGCAAAAAATATAAAGATGCTCATGACTGCATAAATGTGAAATATAGGAGCCACTCTGACCTTTTGCACTGTAAGATTGCAGAGTCAGCGATGCCCTGCACTCAAATGTACACTAACAGTTATCACCTATAAATATCTCAAGTGTAGCTCTACAAATAACAAAGTGGATAAGCTACAGTATTTCAAACATAACCCAAAGATCTGATAAAATCTTTAAACTTAAAATAACACATGTAGGCCAATGCTGCAAGTTTTGGAAAAATTAGCTTTCAATTTTGGGTTGTTTTGTACCTAGACAGGTTTATGTTTGTTGAAAAACATTACTTTCAGCTTACATTATTACTGTAAGTATGGCTGGGGATTTTAATGATATGTATACTTTTCTTGTGGTGGCAGGTTGGTTTGATAATTGCTCTCCAGGCAATATGAAGTCATTTTAGCGGACACTGTTTCCCTGCGATATTCCTATAGTCCAGTCACATATTGCCCTCATATATACTGCTAAATAGATGGCAGAATGGTTTTGTGAACAACTATAAGTCATTTCACAGCCTTTCCTGTCCTCATGTAAACATTACTCAACCTTTTTTTGGGAGGAGGGCATTGTGTGTTGAAAAATTTGAAGTAGATTTACACCTCTTTCACCTGTTAGAGAGCAGTTAAATTGCATTCAAGCATATTGGTGCCTACTGTATGTTTACTTGCAAGTATTTTTGTTGAATATACACGTTGATAATTGAAAGTATCTTGTATTCAGATGGTTTACCCACTGCTTGTTCACTGTCCAAACATGCAGCTTAACACTCTAAATGAAACATTCTGGACTTAAATGCAAAATATTTCGTACTATCCTGTTCTCTTATTAGATCTATTCCTTCCTTTTATTGCCTTATCTCCAATATATAATATCAAAATTCATTTAGAGGAGACCATACAGTGCCTGGTGTCATTCAAAATTACCAGCCCATAATGATGTTACAGTTTGCACTGCTGTTTCCTCACTGCATCTGTAGTTTGGATCTGGACTCCATTTGATTTCTGTGCTGTTAAAAGAGGGAAATGACTTCCAGGATCACACGTGATACATTTTATTTTTTACTTTTACATCACAAGTTGTAAGATAGGAACTTTTATGACCCCTTGTGTCAAAATTGAGGCTGAATAAAGAAACGGGTTTTAAAAGCCACTGGACAGACTCTCGTATCCTGGTGAAAAAGCATGTACAGCCTCTCTCAGCATCCCATTGAGTAAAAGAAGAGACCATGATCTTTTGACCTATGGATTCCTCTATATGGCTCCTATAGCCTTCAGCAGGTCCTCCCTGGCACAGGCAAAACTGCTTCGCTCAGGACTTTCCATTGACAACAAAGTGCTTACGGTCGCAGGCGGACCTTTCTGGGTAGCAGAATGGATGGCAGACATCGGCACAGGCTGGCTCTGATGACGCCCGCGAATCCTTTTGTCTGCAAAGCCCTGCTGTGCACCCTTTGCCAGGGTATAAAAGGTGGTGCCTAGGGTGTCACAGACCAGCACGAGCCAGCCAACTCACACACTGCTGTACTCACGCAGGTAAAGGCAACGCAGTGCACTCACTCTGCATGCACTCTTCATATAGACAGACATTCATGACAGTGGGGCCTTAGGTGCCTGTTATAACCAGGGCACCTGATGCTGTTCACCATGTGTCCCATGACAATGTCCAGAACTCTTAGTTGTAAGCAGGCTGGACAGAACTTGGAGAAGTTTTTCTCTGGGGAATTCTTGTGGGACGAGGTGGTCTCTCTGGGGTCAGATGTTGTCTCTGACGAATGTCCTGGAATCCTGGAGAATGAGATCCAGCCTGTCCTTTCTGCTGTGTTCTACCTAATGCCACGGCTCTTCTCTCTGTTCTCTCTCGCAGAACCTTCTAAGCCCTCACGATGTCTCAGACTGCCAAGGCCGCAGCCAGTCATGGCACTGATGCCAAGGAAAAGGGCGCTCCTGCCCCAAGCAGTAAGGCCACCAAGACCGGAGACCCCGGCATGGGCAACTACAGAGTAAGTGGGCTGGACTTACAAGGGGAATTCCAGTGTGTGTGTGTGTGTGTGTGTGTGTGTGTGTGTGTGTGTGTGTTATTGTTTATTTGACAGAAGCTGTCACACTGGTTATGATGTCAGCACTATGAATACATTTGTTTGAATTTAGTTCAGGTTTTCTCATGTGATGTCTATGCTGACATGTTAGACCTTGATGGAGAAAGCAAGATCCAGCACTGGTATGCTGAAGCTCTTTAAATTAGGAATGGACAGGGAGTTATTGAAGTTTGCAGCCTTTCCCAGAGACGTTATTGTCCATGTTTAGACGTAATTCATTTCAAATGAATAATCTGCTGCCAAATCCTGTTAATCAGAAGCATCATTTTGCGCAGTAATGCGGCCTATTCAGAATGAATAGTTCATATCCGCGGAA
Organism: Heterotis niloticus; assembly: GCA_018136845.1. Taxonomy (NCBI): domain Eukaryota; kingdom Metazoa; phylum Chordata; class Actinopteri; order Osteoglossiformes; family Osteoglossidae; genus Heterotis; species Heterotis niloticus. The sequence continues at coordinate 36,885,237 of CM030889.1, read as the reverse complement.
TCAGGATGAGCAAAATGGAATAATCAGTTGAAGTGTGGTGATCTCGCAGCCCTTTTTTATTAGAAAATTATGAATATTGTTTGGAATTGAATTATATTAGGTTTCTACAATACAAATACGTGTCGTATTAATCTCAGTTTCCACTCTTTAAAAATTTGTGTTACTTATGAAAACATCAATAAACTAGAGGCAGAGCATTACCAGGCAATAGCACCATTAGTTTTGCTAATTTATGCAGCCTTAACATGGAATAAGATGCTTCACTAAGGTTTTTTTAAAGCAAGTCAAGAAATTAAATAACATCAGGTATTTGAAAGGTACCTGGGTTTTGATGTAGTTCTCATCCAGACTTGCTGAAAGTGATCATAACATTGTCCTCATTGCAATTGAGGAAATAATGCAGTATCACGCTCCTCTCCAGATCATGCTGTTTGAGCAGGAGAACTTCCAGGGCAGGATGATGGAGATTCAGAACGAGTGCATGAACACGACTGAAATCGGCCTGGACCGCGTGCGCAGTATCCGAGTGGAATGCGGCCCGTAAGTCCATGTAGTTAAAATATCAGCATCAAAAGCAGTCATATCAGCTGCAGCACTAATAGGTATCTCTCTCTCTCACTCTCACACACACACACACACACACACACACACACACACACACACACACACACACACACTACACTTCAGTAGCATGTCAGTATGGTGCCAGTGTATTCTTCTGGCAAAGATCGGATCACCCTTGTTGAATCTAACCACCTCCCATCTATCTGTCTCTCAACTCTGGTCTTTTCCCCTCTCAACCCCTTAACAATCCTCCCCTGAACCTTTTACTGTTCCCCTGTCTTCCCCTTTTTTCTTCCCACTCTGATACCTCTGTGTATCTTTTATCTATCCTCACCCTGCTTGCTTATTTCTCTTGTCATTCCCCCAAATTCCTCTCCTGCCTTCTGTCCCCCTTCCCTCTCTCTCCCTCTCCAGCTGGGTTGCCTTTGAGCAGACCAACTTCCGTGGGGAGATGTTCATCCTGGAGAAGGGGGAGTATCCTCGCTGGGATACCTGGTCCAATAGCTATCGCAGTGACTGCCTCATGTCCCTCCGGCCCATCCGTATGGTGAGTGTGATCACATGGTCATCTATAACCCCGACACTCAAAATTCAACTGTGCCAAATAAGAAAAAACCAGAAACTCTGATCACAACATCTGATTTTTTAATTTAATATTTCAGAAGTGTTTAAAGATTAATTTTCCAGCACGTGTATACCAAAATTTTCAGTTTTTTCACACAAGACTTTTTCACAATAATGAAAACATGCAATCTTGAACGCTGCACAGCTTTCGGCTTAAAGTCAAATGGAAAGATGAGCAGAGGACAGTGATCAAAATTATTTATTTTGACATTCATCCAAACCTCACAAAATCAGACCTGGCCAAAGTGCACATAAACAGAGTTGTCACCAGCCAATGTTTTAGCAAGAATTGTTGAAAAAGGGGGCACATGCTCATCAATCCTTAGTTAACATGTGGTCACCTTGTGGTTGATCCCCAATCAATGACCAGGATGGCTGGCAAAGCAACCTCCATAAGTTGTGCTTCTTGACAGATCTGAATCAGATAAAATGTAAACTCTTATTATTCTGTAGAAGAATAAGGAAGACAGAATCTGGTCTAAGCCATGTGTGAACCCAAAGTTAAACTGTGGCAAATCTTCTGGGTTCAACTGTCGCTTCCTTTTCCCCGGACTGCAGGACAACATGGAGCACAAGATCTGCTTGTACGAAATGTCTGACTTTGAGGGCAACAAGATGGAAATCCAGGAGGATGATGTGCCCACCCTCTGGGCACATGGCTTCTGTGATAGGGTGGGCAGCGTGAGGGTCCCTGGAGGATCGTGAGTATCATAGGATCACATGTTTTTCAAATGCAAAAAAATGAGCCTCTCCATGAAGCCCACAGTAGGCCATCATTCTAATGTAACTCTAACAGGGATTTGGATTCATCTGAGAAATCATTTATTGTTGACTAACCCTCAGGAGAGTTGACTTCTAGTCTTGTTTGGAGTTTCTTGTTGCTTATAGCCATTCTACACTCTTTGCATTGCAGGTGGGTGGGCTACCAGTACCCCGGATACAGGGGCTACCAGTACCTGTTTGAGTGTGGCGAATACAGACACTACAACGAGTTTTGCGCCTTCCAGCCTCAGATCCAGTCCATGCGCCGCGTGAGGGACATGCAGTTCCACCAGCGTGGCTGCTTCACCTTCACTGCAGCCAGCAAGTGAGCTGCCACTGGCACCAAAGCTTGGACGACGTGCTTTTTATTCCCCAGGCTGCCCTCCACATTGTAATTCCCATTTGACTGACCCTTTGTGATGATAACAATAAACCTGTTTCGAAAACACAAGCCTTGTGTGACCTTCAGTCTCAGCCAAGTTTTAAATCTCACTCTCACTTTATCTCCTCTTCATCTTCAGATCTAAGGAATGATCAGTAAATGGCAGAGCCATTACAGAAGTGGCTTTATTGCCAGTAATTATTTCCCAATAACTGCACCCAGCAACCTAACTGCAAGTGTGTCAATCTGATTCATTTTTAGCTTTACAGCATGTAAAGGTGCCACATTCTCACCTGCACAGGTTGTCCTGGATAAGGAAACCTGTCATGCATAATAATATCTCAGCCAAGACTGGAAATAACTTTAGACCTGCTTCACCTTTCTGGTCATACTACATGGACCCATCAGCACAGTGTAGGAAGACCAAGAGCTCATACGAGAGCTGTGGTCACCACTAGCCAGTGCGGATGAGTAACACTCACCCTGCACATGCCCTGATGAAGTAGCATGCTGTAGGACCCCTGGCAATTTCCCTGACTCTCAGTGGGGCATTGCAAATGAGCCTGATTCAAACCTTAACCCACTGAACCACCTGGATTCCTGCAGTCATATTAACTCAAGGACACAGAGCTACTAAGTGCAGAAAGAGGATAGCAGCCCATGGTGCTCTAGACTGCCCATGCTGTCTGGGATCAACTGAGTAGGAGGCTTTGCAAATACGGTTAGGAACAAAAGAAAATATTGGGAAATCTAGGCATGACATAACCATCAGTTATAAATTAAAGAAGTACCGTAGTACTAATATAAGAGTGCCTGATGACCTTTGCCTTTTAACTCTTTCACTATGGCACCAGATACCCATTCAGCACAGAAAAGCAACACCTACAGTTCTGTCCAGAAAAGGTCAATTTATATTCTTTAATGCAAGGTGTTGCAGCACTCAAAAGGGTACAATATGAAGACATAACTGCTAGTTTTGATAAAATGCAAAATCAGAGCTGAAGAATGAAGCATAAAGCATTAAGTTGAAGAATGATAACAAAATTAAGCATGATATAGGAACCAGACATATATGAGCGACAGATGATCTCAGTTTTCAGAGTTAATCAGGACCAAAGAGACTTCAGTTTTATGATCAGATAAGTTTATATATCAAAATCTTTAAAACAGAAAAAGGACAGCTGCAGTGCAGCTAATAAAGAGAATATGTGGTTAAAGGGTCAAAAAGCAGGGGCTGAACAAAACATGGCAGGGTCAAACCCCTCAAGGGGAACCGCCATCTTAATTTGCCAAGTACATATTGAGTTATATTCAAATAATACTTTTAAGCACATGTTAAATAACTCCCACAAGTATTTGTTCAAAAACTGCGAGGGCAGCAGATTTGTGAAACTTTGATAACATTTTGCCATTACTCTGACTTTTCCAATTAAGTGAAAGGTCAGTGGTGACAAAGTGGAGCAGAGCTGCAGGTCTGATCAATAACCGATCCCCTGGAGTCTCTATAAAAGCCCTGCTGTTCCTGCTGGGAAGACTATCTTCGTTGTGGCTTGGCCCCTTACAGCTGGACCGTTATGAAGTGGCTCACTGTGATTGCTCTGGTGGTCTTCCTCTCCTCTGTGGAGGGCGACAAAAACCCTCATGCGGGTAAGGGACAAAAAATTCCTGACACTCCATGCACATTTTAGAAATGCTTTTTGTAACTACTTTCCTCCATATGTACCTTCTGCATTCGCTTTGACTGTAATTTCTGCAATGCAGAAAACAAGATCTGCCGATTCTACCATGAATTAAAAGAGGACGGTTTCCGGACTTTGTAAGTATCTGCATCTGCAAAATCTTTACAGAACCAGCTTTTATCTGCATACCTCTGGTTTTAGAACACAGTGCATACATTATACACACTGTACTCATTTCTCATTTCTAGAGTCCTTATTGGGCTGTCCCAGAACTTACCAGAAAGCACTCTGCAGGACTTTAAGCCTCTGATAGACCAGGCAGTTGTCAAAGTTACTGAATGCTGCAAGGAGGACCATCATACAGACTGCAACAAAGATGAGGTGGATAGTCTGGTCCATAAAACTGCAATACAGACTGTATTATGTTCTGTGATCATCTGATTTAGCAGTTATATATTTTAAGAGCATTATAAAAGCTTTTGATTTCTTTTGTAAAGTTGTGGTTCATTAGCCAAGAATTAGTTAATGATAAGGGTGATACCGATATCTTGCATGGATTTCTAACAGCCTCATCCCCTCTCTTGTGTAAATCTGGGTAATCCTCCCTGCTTGTCCCTAACTTCCTGATAAGGTGTGTCTGCCACTGTTGTCCCCTCAGGAGGACATGTTCCAGAGTGAGGTGTGCGCCTCTGAGTCTGTGGCTGAGAAGAACGGCCTGAAGCCTTGCTGCGAGATGAGCGGGGCCAACCGCACACACTGCTTTGTGGACCACAAATCCAAGATCCCTGTTCCCATCTCCCAGGAGCCTGACGTCCCTGCTCAGGAGTCGTGTGAGGGCTACAAGAAAGACAAAAGTCTGTATCTTGGCAAGTGAGTATGAATACACTAGTTCTGCTCCTCCAAGTCCTGGGAGCCTCAGCTCGGGATTTGAAAAGTCTTCAGTGGAGAAGTTTGAGAAATCCAGTCATTCTTGTCTTCCTTACTTGTCAGAAATGTATTTTGCCAAGACATTTTAAGATGTCTGTCTTAAAAGAAGTTTGGTGGTAGACTTTGGCCATTGTTAAAATATGAGTTTATGAGTAGTGAAAGTCTTTATTCACTTATGAAACACATATCAAAGAATGATCTCATGGCAGAATCTCCATCTTATGAGCATAGTGAGGATTTTGGGTTCCGTGGACATTTTTTACTGTTTATTTTCAGCTTCATCTACCACTTCTCCAAGCAACATGTTATGGTCCAGCCACAGGTCATCATGGGCATTGCACATAGGTACGATGAAATTCTTAAGAGTTGCTGCGATGATGCCACCCCACAGTCCTGCTTTGATACTAAGGTGCGTCCTAGAGTTGTATGGTCTCATTACTCTAATAGTTCTGAGTCTTCAAAACCCTAACTTGTCAAACAGCTGAGTCTTCTTTCAAAACGAATCTCTGAGTCAGTAATGTTGTTGAGGCCCATAAATCCATACCTCAAAAGTCATGGGGTGATTGTGGAACTATGATAAAAAATTTATTTCTTAAAGTTTCATTTAAGGACACATTCCCTAAAAAGTCTGTCTTTTGATCGCAGAAAGAAGCCTTCAAGCAAAGCATAGAGGAACGTGTGACTGAGCTCAGGTCCCTCTGCATTGTTCGCGAGAAATACGGGGAACGCATCATCAAAGCCAAGTAATGCAGTAATTCAGAGCTTAATGACGCCTTGGTATTCACATCAGTTTAGGTGTCTTAATGTATAAGAAGACACTAAAGTGTTTCTCAGCCCCCTGTTTAGGTTGGTTTTTATTTAAATAGATCTTGTAAAAAATGAGCTTTTATTCGCTCTGTATCTTGAAAGACCAACACTGTTGAAAGCATTAACTGAGAACTCATCGTGGTGGTTAACAGATGATACAAAGGGAGCACATTTTATCTGCACAAAAGCATCTGTAGGTGATGTCTAGCATCTTAACTACTAAAGAGAAAATGCTGAAAGCTCCTCAGTCTGTGTTGTACTTTTCTTTAATTAGGAAAGCCATCCAGTACAGCCAAAAGATTCCACAGGCCTCCTTTGAGCAGATGCAGGCCTTGATGGGCAGGGTGTCTACGGTCACCGCTACCTGCTGCAAAGGAGACATGGTTTCTTGCATGAGAGAGAGGGTGAGAGCACCTCCTAGTGCTGACCAGAAGCACTCCAGCATTTCAGCACATAGCCCGGAAAGGATCTCAAATAATTTGTGTTGAAAGAGAACGCTCGCACCTCAGTTTTTCCTGAAACCTAATAAAAACTTGACGCTGAAGTGTAAATTGATTCCAGGTAACCAAACACAATGAAAGAGTTTCTTAAAACCCACTTCTGAAACCCAGTATCATTGTTAGTTTTATAGCTACAAAGTCTAGTCTGCACAGTATATGGACATATAATTACATTTACAATTATTTATCAGTTCATACAAGTGGGAATATTTTACTGGAGGAATTCAGGCTGTGTTTTGCAGGAATTCAAACAGGGGCTCTTCGAGGTGAAAAAGATTAAGGGCCTAATCCTTGTAGAGAAACAATTCGTGGCAAAGTGATTTTTGAGAGTGTGTAGAACAGCTAATACCATTGATATTTGTGCTGATAATAATCCTGAACATGGCACTCTGACTGCAGAAGCAACTCGTGGACGAAGTTTGTGGAAACCACTCCATAGTGTCGCAGTGTGAACACCTCTCTGAGTGCTGCAAGAAGAGTGTCGCAGAGCGGGGCTCTTGTATCGAGAAGATGAAGGTGGGCAAGAGACTGAAAGGACTGTCAGAACACTATGAGGTGCAAGAACATCTGGACCAGGTGTGTCAAACCATGAAAGAAAGACCGGAAGAAGCATTGGGAAGGTAAGACTTGCAAGAGCACTTGCTTTTATATTCAGGAACATATACACACTTATAGGTGGTCATGCAATGGGACAGTCAGCAACGAGCTGTGCAGTGCACCTCAACAGACCTTTATGCTTCAGAGCTGCATGTGCATGGATGAATGAGTGCATGGACATACACCCCGATACACACTTAGAGCAAACTTGTTTATACATACATTGTTCCTTCTCTCATTGCAGAATAGTTTATGAGATTTCCAGACGTCACCCTGAAGGGTCTCAGCAGGTCATTCTACGCCATATGATGCAGATTGAGGAGGCATTCCAGCAGTGCTGTGGCAAGGAAAATGTGGGCACCTGCTACAAGACTGCTGTATGTTTGGCTCAAATTCACTCTCCCACTGGTCCTGGTCTTAGCACTTGTTCTGCAGTCTAAGGACTGAAATTCATGTGTATATCCATGTACCACACAGATATTTAGCTCTCTGTCCATGGCCATAGTTCACTCTTTGTGACAGAACGGTAGGCCATATAAGGGGGTTGGCAGATTATGTTCTGGAGGAGTTGGGCATCCTATCCTGTAAGAAAACTGATGTCCACTTTAGGTGAAGTAAACACTCACCATTGTTCTTCTCATGCCCAGATGGGTCAAAGTACCTTGGAGATGAAAATAGCCGAGGAGACTGCATATTATGACAAACTGTGTGCTGAAGAGAAAGCGGTTGGACACGAAGAATATGAAAAATGGTAACAATGTCTTACTGGCATTAAAAAGACTCACAGAAAATTAATAATTTAACGTCCCCTGACATGAACATTACACACTGTGTTGCAGGATGCTGATCATGTACACCAGGATCATGCCCCAGGCATCATTCGAACTTCTGAATTCTTTGGCTGACAAGGTGGCTGATATTATTACCTCATGCTGCAAGCTGGACTCCAAACACCGTCTCCTGTCATGTGCTGAGGATAAGGTTACCCCTTTGTTGTCGTCCTTCTTTGTTTGTAACTTTGAGCAGCTGAGGTTGAATTCAGTTTTCTTTTGTATGCAACCCCTCCTTTAACCTTTTCCTGTCCTTCTCACTGAAAGCAAAAGGGACACAACTCTGTGTAGCAGGTATACTTTTGTGTAGTACAGGAAGCTATCACCAATGGGATTTATTATATCCCTCTGAAACCCACCAAAATACTGGGGGAGATGTGTTTTTATGCCCCGTAGCTGGACATGTCCCCCACATTACAGCTGTCCCACAGCTCATCTTTATCATCTTCATCAATCAGTGGCTTTTTTCCATATTATTATGATATTATGGAAATTATGATATTGGCAACAGTTAAATTTAAGAAGTGTATATTTGTTCACCTGAATATGTGATACTTTTATAAGTATATAAACCTCTCATTGGCTATCTTAAGTATTGTAACATGGAGAGTTACCCTTCAAATATATGTGTGTGTGTATATGTATATCTATATGTACACACAGATAGACTTAAGATATTTATCCTCTAGTGTAGAAAAAATTAAAAGTTGGGTCTTAGGAGGATATACACAACATTCACATTTCAACCAATAGCTCACATGTAATAGGGAAGCAGTTGGTTCAGCAAGCTTCAAAGAAAACTGCAGAGGCTACTGACATAAGATGTTCTAGCAAAAAAAGTAATCAGAGCTTTTTTCTTTTTAAAAATCTGATTGCACCCAAAAGGTGGCTAACTTGATTGACAGCACGTGCCACACACTGGAATCTGAGATGATCAACCCACAGATTGCCCACTGCTGCAATGCATCCTACTCTATGCGGAGAGTCTGCATCAGAAACATTACCCCTGACACCACGTTCAAGCCCCCTCCAATCACTGCGCAGACCTTCCACATGGGGCTGGAGCTCTGCTCAGACCATAAGAAGCACTTGTGGCTTGACAAGAAAAGGTGAACCTCACACCGATGCACAGCTTCCCTCCTGCAGTGTCGCTGGAGGGCTGAGCGGGACCAACTCCAGCCGAGAAAGAAACCTTTGGGTTGACAGAGGTCGAGGTTACAGGACATGGTCCGATTTTGTAGAATATTTTTAAAAAGCGTACGTTGTTCCAGGAGAAGAATCCTCTCAGGTCAAAAGCCAAGGTAGAACTAATTTCTTTGCTAAAGCCTTTAAATACATTGGTGTTGTCATTGTCATATATAAATATATTTAATTTTGTATTTAAATTTTTGTTTGACATTTTTTATCCAAGAATAATTTTATCCAGGTGAATAAATAATTATTATTTATTCAGTCCTTTCACAGTGAGGATTCAAATAATGGGGTGATTTCACAGAGAAAATTAACCCCATTAATGTGAGGGATGGGCACATTTCCTTTTAGATGTAATTGTCTGGGTTGAATGTAAGAGCTGTATATAGTTTAGCCCATTTACAGAGCTGGACATTTTTGTTAGTGAATTCAAGATAAAGTAAATTGAAAAAATATATATTCATTTGGACTGCAAAAAAATTTGCAGGACTGGAAAAATTCATGAACACAGGATTGGAGAAATTAATTTAAAATCTCAAAAAGATTTTTCCCAACATGTATGTGACAATACTGTATAACTGATTTATTAATGTATGAATCTGTGTCCTTTTGTCCTCAGGTTGGTGTACAAAGTGGTCCAACAGAAGACCACAATCACAAATGAAGAGCTGAGGACCATCTTTACAAAGTTTGAAAGACTGCTATCCAAGTGCTGCACTGAGGCTGATAAGGAGGCCTGCTTATCCACAGAGGTACAGAGATCCCCTTCCTGAACCTACATATTTCAACAAAATAGCTGGGAAGATAGCACAAGTATCTTCTGTAAATACCTAGGATCTAAGTATTTATTGAAGATACTTGCATTAAATTGTTCAACACCAGATCCCAGTGTATAAATGAGTGAAACAGATATATATTCCTTGAAATGAAGCTTCTGTTGTGCTCTGGTCATTCAGAGTCAGAAACTGGTAGCTGAAACCCAGGATCTTTCGATGGTCTAGATGTACGGTACGTAGGCTCTCCTTGGTTTGAGGAAAATGCACACAGAAACAGTAAAATGCATGAAATGTTTTACATTTGGCAGTTGATTTCACTCCACTTACATTACATTTTAGATAAATTGAATAATTAGCTACTTTAGTTTTTCATAATTTCTCATTTGCATTCCTTGTAAGAAACTTATGAGACGAACCAGTGTGAGATATGAATATGCTCCTTCTGATGGTATTACCACATAAATGATTACTTTTGAATAATATTTTCTACACTTTTTGCAGGTCAGCCTGAAACCTTCCTCATTACCTCACATAATGTTTAATTTCTTCATCATTTCTTTAGGTTTGAGTGAGGCCAATGGGTGGCTTGAGAAGAACGGTTTTTACATCTACCCATTCATCTATGCCCATAGCATCTTTAGTACATCCAGGAATGAAATCAAAATCAGGAATATTCCCTACTGATCAAATGGATTTCTTCTCTAGGAGATAGAGTTGACACCCACTGTGGCTCTGTCATTTGCTCTTTTCAACATGTCATTGGTGTAGATACCTACTGTAATATCTACACTCCCCAAAATTACGCTTGACTGATGTTATGTCAATAAACGTAAATAAAGCTGCTTTATAAAACTCTGTTTTTATTGAACTGAGTAGAGAAATACACTAATGTGGAAACTTGCACACTAAACTCAAATATAAACACTTGAGCATCACACCCATATGTGCTTGTAGAACATCCCATTCCAAACCCATGGGCATGAGTATGAAATTTAAATAAAAATATAGTTAACAGTTAATTTAGATACATTTGCCTCTGGCTGCACAATCAAGGCCTTTATTAAGCCAGAGGGAAGCAGAGAATTTGGGAATTAAAAATCAGAGATTTTCTGTTACCGATTACAGCATCTTTGCATGGAAACAATGTGGCATGCCTTAAATTGACACATGTATTTTATTTGACTTATATTAATTTAGCTGTGGTTTTAAGGATTGTTGTTGTATGTTTTATTTTCTGATTAGCTATGGAAAAAACATACAATTAGAGATCAAATTTATTATTTATTCAACAAAAAAATGAAGCTGTAGTCTAGCTGAATACTGTACAGAATATTTTGTTATCATACCTGTTTAAGGCACCACTGTCAGGCTTTCAATGCTAAAATAGCTTATTCTTGTTCTAAATATAATTTTATTGACAATTTGACTAAAATTACAATGCGACATTACAAAAAAAGGAAAAAGCAACAATTTCTAATTTCTAGACTGGCATTAATAACAAGTCATATTTGCTCGAAATATACCAAGCTCTGAGGTAATTTTAAAAGGAAATTCCAATTGAAACGAAACGGTTGTTTTCAGGCTGGAAATATTGGACTGAGGAGTAGCGGCGCTACCGGAAGACATTTCTGTAGGACCCAGGAGTAACAATTAAATGGGACCGGGTTGTGTATTCATTCCATTAATACCAACCGCAACGTCGTCGCTTATTTTTTATACAACACTTGGCTCCATCAGTCATGCAGTAAAATTTGTATTTCTGCACGATATTTGGTAAGCCGAATATGCGATATATAATAAACAAAAAAATAGATAAGTGACGTTAAGTCCGAACTTGGATCAAACTAACGCGCCCCCTGGGCTGTTACGTAACCGTTTTACACAGCGTGCTCACACGTGGCCTGCAAGATAATGAATAGATTTTAAAACCAAAATGCTGCTGCTAAAGATACTGCAGTTATATTGCAATTACAGAAATATTGATAGTAGTGGTATTCCACATTTAAAAAACTGTAGTGAACCACAACAGTGGAAACGCACATTTTTTTTGCCAAAAGACACACCCATAATTGTGCTTTAAAACGGTTTCCATCGTTATTATATGTTATTGTGTTAATGCCACCAGGGTCCTGTATACATAAATTGTCTGCTGAATGGCACAGAAATATCCGCCTTTTCTTCTGCGAGCGTTCCCCCGGTGACCGTCTCGGTCCATTGGGCGTATGGGCGTCACCTCCATTACATTTTAGTGTGTCTGACTGTACGGCGAAAACATGGTCTACGCTTTGCAACACGCCCCGACAAAACAGCCCGGCCACTGCCAGTTCGCACACAAACACACGCACACACTCCAACGCAGAGACCAACACATTGGCACGCACTTCCTTTCCCAGGCTGTCATCCCAGCCCAGCGATGCTATCACGCGAAAACACACATAAATACACACGGGTGTAAAGCAGTGCTGTGTGAATGAAGAATATCGGTGTTTTCTTGCTGCCGGACTGAAACACGTGAAGTGGAGCGGACCGGCGTGGTGGTGGCCCGGACAAGAGGGTTCGTCGGACCTGAACACCATTGAAAAGCCCCGCTGTGCGTGCTCCCCCTTTTGAGCTGGTAAGTGGGAAATGGCTCCTCGATGAAGAGCTTTTTTCGGTTCTCTTCTGCAGATTTAGTTATGTTTGGTGGCAAAGGGAAACGCAAAAGAAGTGCACATAATAGTACATTCGAATCAGGGAAATCGGACAGCAAGGGTTCCGTTGTCCATTTTATTTCAGCTCGCCATTATAATTGTTCCTACGCGAGGTTGTTCGGTGTTTGTCCTCCGTCTGGTACCTCTGTTTGGCGGATGCCGCTCGATTTAACTTTGGCGACGCGATTGTAACCTCGTTTGTCGCCTCCGTCACCATCCCTCGGTCTACTATTCGTTACCGTTCTGTCTTCCCTTCACTTCTTCGTGCCTCTTTATCGCTGTCACCATCATATTTGTACGTCCCAACTCCGAGCGCTTTCTCTTTTTTTTATTACGTTCTCCTTGCATCATAGCAAAAATAAGTCACCACCTTATCGTTCAATTCGTCATGCTTCACCACCGCGCTTCTTCTACTTCTTCGCAGTCTTTTTTTTCCTTTCTTTCTCTGCTTTTTTCTGTGCATTATGATGCTACAGTTCACCACAAACGATGCTCCTGTCCTTCCGAATGCTTCATAATCATCTTTAGGTGCACCTTCTTCCAGTTCTTTGTGCTTTAGTGCTTAACGTTTCTTACTCTTCATCCTTTAAATTCAGGATGTAGCAAGGTGCTGGAGCCAGATATTGGGGAACAAAAAATATGTAATAGTACTAAATGGAGTTAAATAGAAATACTGGGGGAGATGTGTCTTTATGCCCCATAGCTGGACATGTCCCCCGCATTACAGCTGTCCCACAGCTCATCTTTATCATCTTCATCAATCAGTGGCTTTTTTCCATATTATTATAATATTATGGAAATTATGATATTGGCAACAGTTAAATTTAAGAAGTGTAATATGTTATGTAAAGAACGCGACAGTGCGAGGTTTTTGTTCCTTGCTGTAATGTTGTTCCACTGAGTGAAGTGCATCGGCTCGCTTATAAAACTGACTTATCAGTCTTTGAGAGTCTTAATCGGTTCCAGCTTTCATATGGTTTCTGAATAAGATTTATTAAATGTAAGGGTTCTTTTTTTTTTTTTTTTTAGTGTTAGGACTATATTTACTTTTTACTGCTAAAGGTTACTGGAAAGGACTTGGGCTGCGGCTGCAGTTCTGTCACAGTAAACAGTGAAGTACAGTTTGTCCATATATTCATCTTCATGGATAATCCGACATTTCCTTCTGTCCAGGTCTTCTGTACAAGAGGCAAGATGCATTTGGGTAAAAATGATTGAACATTTACTTTTTCAACAGAACTGCTGTGTTGCGAGGTTTACTGTTCTGGCCGCAGAGCTCGGGGTGGGCATGGCCAGATAAGGTTTGGTAAAACAATAAGCAGCCTTGGCTCAGTTTAATGTGCAAACTAATGTTGTATCATCCCTTTTATTGTATAAACAAAGCATAGCCTCACCTTTGACATACCATCATCTTGACTGCACTAAGGTTGCATCACATTTTGGAATTTTCAAGAGCAAACACATTGTCTTACCCTGCCCGAGCACTATAGAAATATCCTCTTGGCACTTCACCCCCCCTCCCCAGATTCCCACGTATGACCCCAAACACATTTAAGCTGGGAAAGTGCACCTCTGTGTATAGGAATGAATAAATGTGTTTTAGGATATTTTTACTGAAACCTGTCTAAGGAAACTTGTAATGATACTGATATCACTGGGAAAAGAATTTTTCTGTCTTGTCTGAGGTGTGTTATATCCAGACTTATTTGAAATGTTTCCTTGGATCTCTTAGCGTAAGCAGTGTTTTGTTGTGGCCCTATGGCATGAGACCTTGTATAAAAGTGCTTATCGTGATTTTAAAGGGGCGAAACAATGTCTGAAGCGACGTTTTGCAGTAACAATGGCCGGCCAACAGGTGGCGCGTTAGAACAACGCTGACCTTCTCATTGTGCTTAATTTCAATTTATCCTTTTTTCGCTCTGCCCTTTATTACAGGACAGAGTCTGAGATTTATCAGAAAACATCTGGTTAATGTTACCGTATGGCAAGCTGTAGGGTCCGTTGGTCATTTGCTACAGCTTCTTGCCTGACTGCATCCAGAGGTCACGGAGGCCCTGCTTGGTTTTGTCCCTGACACCCATGTCCTTGACTGCCCTTCGCCCCCCCACCCAATCTTTGGACAGGTGCCTTAAAAAAAAAGTCTTTCACTTTTTTTACCCACATGAACCATGTGCTGCTCCCTCTCGATCAGCGTATGCGCACGTTTAAACCGACACACAATGCGCTTAGTGCCCATTCCAGTCTGAGGTTCAGGTTTAAGCTCATGGTATTTGTTGTTTGTGTGCGATTTAGTGACCACCAATCTCCAAACATGTGTAACCGTTTCCACCTCCTGGCTTTCTAATTGCTGTTTTTGCAACAGATGCTGGGTTTGACACTTGTGAACTGTGCTGTCTGTGTCAGTGGGCCTGGACACCTGCTGGAAGGATTCTGAGTTGCTCTGGCGTTGCCTGTGGCTCCAGTGACCTATGCGTCCCAGCGAGTCATGACAGGAACCCTGGGGGGAGGGAAGTGGCTCAACCGGCCCTAACCTGCTGCAGTGTTCTTCTCTTGCTCTCTCTCGCCATTACCCACATGTCCTGTTTCTTTGGCTGCCTCTCTCCCTGACATTGCTGCCTCCTGCTGTTGCCTGTTTAGTTTCCTATTGATGACATGTTTGCTGGCATCCTGCAGAGGGTTGTCGACTTAATTATATTGCTAATTTATACACAAGCATGTCAAAATGTAGCCCAGTTTCATACTTTATCCATGTATGTAGTTGGACATTTAAGGTGAACCGCCTTCATTGTGGTTACTACAGTTTTATGGATTTTGTATTTGAGCTGCTAGCTTTTTGTAGTAAATCCAAGCAGTTGTGTGGAGGACCTGTGCAAACGACAAATGTTTAACCTGTAGAAGATGAAGACAACACTGTTTGTAATGAAATTCCCCTTGTGAAACTGAGAGGTAAGTGCTGGTCTCCCTGTGCTGTTGTGAGCATGGCAGACTCGCTCCATGTTGCGTCAAACATGAGTGACTTACCTCTGGGTCAAAGGCGGGGGAAAAAAAAAAAACCTGCAGGCCTAGTTCCCCCAGATGGATGATTAAGACAGGTTTATATTTCTGAAAATTGTTTTGAAAGACTTGTTTAGGCCCAGAGGGACACTGTAGGGTGTTGTTTTCTTCTAAAGCAGCTGGTTGGAGAGGCAGGTCAGCAGGGGAGGTGTTGTATGAGTAAGATGAATGTGATCCAGCCTCACACTTGCAGCCCCTGGTATTACAACTTGGAGCAAACATTCACATATGTTTTTATCTGTCGATTTCAAGTAGTTTCCTGTTTTACACTGTGCAGATTTATCCAGCCAAGGCCCCCTTATCACTCGAGCAATTTTGGTGAAGTACCACCTTAGTTTTCCTACTGGGCTTCCATACTGAATGTCAAACTTTTTGTCACGTGGTGCTTCTTGGTCTTGAGGCTGGTCTGCTGCCTCAGGTTGATGGTTCTTGGGCGGGTTTCAAAGCGTGGGCATGCCAGGCCCTTGGTGGAGACACTGAGAACAGTAGATCTGTGATAAGCTGACATTGGGCTTTTGAAATGCGCAAGAAACACAATCGGCCTGTTATTTTGTGCATCGCGCTTTTCTCCAAAAACAGCACGTGATAGAGGGGCGAGAACAGCAGGAGCCAAAGATGGCATTTAAACATACACACAACTGTCCTAACAGAGCAATAACTGGCACTGGGCTGTGGGAGGCATAAGTATGGCTGTGATTCACTGTTATGTAGTGGTTGTTTTATGCTGAGCAGTTTGCCTAGCTTACTGTTTTACCCACGTTTATAACAGCTGGAAATTTACTGAAGCAATTCAGCTTAAGTACGTCCCTCAAGTGTACAACAGCAGGGCTTCTGGGTTTTTATAGCAAAAGCCTGGTTCACTAACTCGTAGGCAACCATCAGCTGCTCCAGATTACATCCGGTAGTGGCTGTTGTGGGACACACAAACCCCAGAGGGGTCCTCAGCACACCTGCGAAACAGCCTTAATGAAACAGAATTACCTTAAGGGGTAGTAAGTGTGAAGGATGGAGATGTTGGCATAGGATTTTAAAGAGGAATGTAAGAAATGCACTTCTCAATTTCTAGTAAAGAGAATGTCTGTGAGTGCATATGAATGCAGGAAATCAGCAATTGGGTTTATAGTTCACTTACTTGATGCCTTAGACTTGCTCGCTCTGTTATTTCTGCCAAACAACCAAGAGTATTTTAGCTGGAGTTCTGCTAAAATGGAATAAATGTGAAAACTCTGTTTTAGAGGGGAGTCTGGACAACAGGTTTGGTTTGCAGGGTTACTCGGAGAAATTCAAAACTTTCGCTGCAGCAGAATTGCCTGGGGAATCCAGTAAATACAGTTTAATTCGCCTCACATCTAGTAGTATTGACTAGCAAATTCACGTTTATTCATTTTCTACAAAGTTACTTGTAGTGTTAAGCTACTTGCAGTGATTTGTGTATTTATACAGCTGGTTAATTTTTTTTTTTATTGGACCAACTCTGGGTGAGTATCTTGATCAGGGGTTCTACAGCTGCAGCTGGGATTTGAGTCTGGGTCCTTTGAAGCCAAAATCACTGGCTGTAACCATTATTCCACCTGTTGCCCCAGGTTTAAAATTTATACCTATATTTATAGTATTTGAGGTTTAAGGTTATTGCTATTTGCATTCCAGTTCCTTAAGTGCTGCAGGACCCAGCTAGTCTTGGGGTCAAGGATGTCCTGTAGTCCAAGAGAGTCCAGTTCTATTACCTCTGTGGTTCCCCGCTGGCCCTAGGATCAGAAATGTCCTGTGGCGTGAGAGACTCCGGTTCCATTACCGCTGCGTTGACCCACTGTTCCCAGGATCAGATGCGTTCCATGGTTTGAGACCATCCTGCACAGGGGGAAAAGTTCCAGGTCTGTTGTGCAGACCTCCATCACATCTCTGATCCCAGAGGACTGCAAAACCTGGTCCTTGGATGGGTCGAGCAGCTGCCAAGGCATTCTTTCCACTGGAGCCACAGAGGTCTGGCCAAGAGCCAGAATGCTGCTGAGAAGGGGTCGTGTACGTAGTGCGGTCCTGGTGGGGGTCTGCACAGCAAGAACTGCAAGGCTGCACTCCATGTGTTGATGCCACTTGATGCTGTGTTTTATTAAAGTCTTTCACTAGAGACTAGGGTATGATGACCGTAGCACGAATTTCGTAGTTTCCGTGGTTTGGAATGGCCACGGTGCTTGGACTCAGGGCTCTGGATTTCGTGTCTAACATACTTGTACGACCATGCATGTGTGACGATTGAGGTGGATTTCACTACCTTCAGGGAGAAATTGTTCTATAAAAGGATATTTGAATGCAGTTTCTGTTTTTACTCTTTCTTTCTCAGTGGAACAAGAGTCTGTAGCCCCTCTGCATTTTCTGGGGGCTGTTTTCATAAACTGCTGTAATTGCAACATCTCGGCAGATCAGAGTGGCGCGAAAGCTCTTGGCTGTTATTGCAGGTGCAGATTCATGGTCTTTTCATCCTTCGTAGGTCTCCAGCTGTTCGTGAGGCTGTCAAAGATGAGTTAGGAGCCCCACTTCCCTGTTGGTGGGAGGCTGAAGGCAGCCGGGTTCTGCGCATGCTCTGGGGAGAGCAAAGAAGGCAGATAGCAACAGGTCATTGTCGGGGTAGAGTGTGTTACTCTGGGCTCCATGTAAGGTTTGGCAAACTGGTATGAAGACCTGAAGGCTTCATGTGACACAGCTATTTCCAGCTTGGCCCTCCCCAGCACTGCCTACAACCCCACTGGCAGCGGCCCCAGCTGTTGTCAGGGAACAACTCCTTGGGAGCAGAGCAACAGCATCGGACATGCAATATAGGGGTTGGAGGGGATGAGACGTAGTTACTTTAAATCTCTGGACAGCCTTTTCTCTCTTCCTCTATGAGTGCAGACATATTAAAGTTGTAATCTGCTCTAACCTTCAGTACCCAAAAGAGCAGAACATGGGGTCGGTGAAGCTTGAGAGAGACAGGAGAACTTTCTATTCCTGATGCAGCATTGATCCTAGTCTGTCGAGTGTTTTACATCGACATGCACAGCTGACTTTTGAAGTGATAAGTCACAGTTAGGTCCTTGCTAGGTGTTTAAGATAACATAGAAATCTTCTGAAGGTCAGCTGTGATTGTCTATAGCCTTCCCTGTCAAAACCATTCAGTTTTGTTCTGTCTAGAGGACACAATCATTAAGGATATCTGTTAGACTGTATGTGCTACATTGCTGGATTTTAATCCATGTTGTGGAGGATTTCTATGCTTTTAAGTGATATTGAGTGTTGAACAGGGGGGCTTGATCCACTTCTTGGAAATGTGTCCACCAAAACCTTTTTTGCTGTCTTGTTAGGATAAGCTGCCATAGTGCCGTATTAGTTTTGCCATAAGGTGAAGTGACAAAAAATGTTCAAACAGGAATCCAGACTTATCCATTCCCCAAAACCTTAATGATTGTCATTCACACAGAGACGATGGTGACTATTGGTCTGTCTCTTGAGTACTGCTAGATTGTAGTAGCGATGTGGTCTTGCTTGCAAGATCTTTCTCCTGCCACGTCCAAAATTTGCTGTGAAACCTTTTCTGTAATATTTTCCAGGTGCTTCTTTATGGGGGAGGAAGCAATTTCTTTTGCATATGAGGTAAAATGTAAGCATATAGTGTCTTTTTTTTTGAAAGCATGGTGATACTTGCTTGTCTCTGTTCCAAATCTGCATAACTTTGTGAGATAGCCTCCTGTAAATCAATGATGTATTCAGCTGTCAGGTTTATTGCTCTCAAATTTGAGGCCGAAATGAATTTATTTTTTTTGCGTGGGACAAGAAGTAAACATGTGAAATATGTATCTATAATTAGCAACTTTTGTGTTTTGCTTTCATTTTTTGATCCAGAACACTAAATAAAAATGTGTGCCTAAATGGAATCTCTATAAAGGAAAAAGGCATTTTCAAATTGTGACCTTACTGCTGTATGCACATTTAATTTTGTGTTTTTAGCAGGACAAAATGCCTAATGCCTTGGAGGACTGTACAAATCACTGTTTTTATTTATTTTGTTGTTTATTGGTCTGGTCAACCCAGCTGCATTTTGGACTCATACAGAATGCTAAAGGTTCTGTTTTAGACTTGATCTGACATGGACTCTATACACATGAAGATTATAAGTAAGAATGTAAATGGAACATAACAGGTCCAAAGTAAGACATGTTTATAATCAAACTGTATTTTTTTTTTTATATCTGTTTACCTCTTTTTCAAGAAGTATAAATGAACACGGATCACAAGGTTCTTTCCTCAGAATTACAACTATTTAGATACGTGCAGTAGTGCTTTTGTTCATTCTTTTTATTACATTTAAAAGTAAAACTTTTTTTATTTCTGAAAAAATAATCTAACAGGACTGTTGGCTATGCAAGGGCTTTAGCCTGAAGAATTAGGGCAGCTGTCTTTAGGAATAACATAGAAAAGGCCTTGGTGATATAGCCCACTGTTATGTAAAAACAGGAGAAAGGAAAGGTAGCCTGTTTGGTTTGCAGGGTACAGGTAAATTGAAAGAAAAATGTAACTGATAATTGATTAGCAAGTTTACTGACTTTCTTAATTGCAATTTGTCAAGTATTAGATATCAGAAAATTATTAGCATGTGTTCCTTAATTTTGCTCTGTAGTACAATGTGTGTAAACTTGGTTGACAGGCCTTAAGATACTAACAATGCTTTCTGGCCATTTTGTGTTGTCTGAGCTGTATGTTAACATCTGATTTCTTCACTCTTGACTTTCAGTTGTTTTTAGTTCGTGGGAGAATTTCTGCCTTGGGTTCATTGCTGCTCATTTTCTCGTGGACAAAATATAGGGGTGTGTGTGTGTCTCACAGTGGTGATATTTGTTTCACCATAGCTGGGAGAAGCCAGTAATTCCCTGTTTTACCCACAGAAAGGTACTTATAAAGTGATCATTCCTGGTAGTGTTTCTTGTATCCACCATTGGTCCCCAGTGAATTTATTATTGTTGTTTCTTATGGGCCTCTCAGGAAAAATGACTGTTTCCATCATAGGGTCATGCTGTCTGTCACACAGTGTGCCCATCAGTACCTGCCAGCTGGATGAATTGGTTAAC
This sequence comes from Heterotis niloticus, assembly GCA_018136845.1. NCBI lineage: Eukaryota > Metazoa > Chordata > Actinopteri > Osteoglossiformes > Osteoglossidae > Heterotis > Heterotis niloticus. The sequence goes on along the minus strand of CM030889.1, from coordinate 36,864,758 downwards.
ACTAAACCAATATCTACTTAGCTTACACAATTCACTGCCCCCCCCACCTTTTGCCCTATGTTAGTTGAGTTTAATAATCCTTTTCCTTTGTTTCTTAAGCAATGCTTTGAATGTTTTTAACATCTGGATGTTTTTTGGGTAAATCAGATTACATGGCTTTCTCAAAGGTATAACAGCAGCATCCCTTAAAGGTCTGGAAAATGTAAATTAAAAAGTGAGATGTTGAATTTTCAGTGCCAGTTTGTTTTCATGCCATCCTTTGGATATCTGGTAATCTGGGTTGAGTTTATAGATCTTTAACCAAATCCTTCCAGTGCCAGAGGAATGCTCAATGCATGAACTGCAGTTTGGTGTTAAATAATAGTCTTTATCATACTTTGAACCTATGAACTGGGCTTAAAATTCTAAAATGGTGTAAAATTGTTCATTGTTGTTCACTCGTGTTTAATTCATGTTTTAGTAAACCAGTGTGAATGAATTCATACATCCACATGCATCACTTCATACAGATCAGCCTAACCAGATCTAATGAGATATGATTAACCAAGAAAGACCCAGAAAAATGGATTGAACTTCTACTTGGAGAGGCTGAATGACAATCAAAGATGACCAGCGAAAATGGCAGTAGATTTTTGACATTGTGCAATCACATGTACCCCTGGATTGTACAAAGATGTTTCATAACCAGGGGGGGGATTTAATGGGGAAAGGACTTGGTTTGTACTTCTTTGAAGTTGTTTTTTTTTTTTTTTTTTTTCTTCTCTTCATGGAATCCTCATGAGCCTTGAAGAACTGGTGAATGAAATTTAGACTTCAACAGCCAAGGGTGACATTCGATGCGCCTTTGTTTTGACAATTGTTGCACAGTAATAAACAGGGATGGAGTGTTGTCTTTCTGATGGACTGCTAGCCCGGTGTATCCTGTGATATTTTACAGTTAATCTAGGGTGATACTGTTATGCAGTAAAGTGCTGGCTGTAGTCCAACTGTAGGCCTGTGTGACCAGGAGCGAATCATATGGGTCCAAAGACCCAATACAGTCCTAAGCTGGACTGATCTGCGAGGAGTAAGGAAGCTACCCCTGTACCAACTAGGATTTGATTTAGGGCCACAAGGGGATACTAGACACCGTCACTGACTCATGAAGAATGAGAGGGCGTTCTAGCCTCCTGCTTTGGCATAGTTATAGGGGGGTCCTTGGCTCATACCTGCATTTGAGAGCCAGTTCGGCTGCTGGGACCCTGGTGGAGATAAGTTTTGGAACCGGACAAGAGACTCCAAGAAACACGGAACAGTTTTTTTTGGCTTGTTGTACATTTAGCTGGACTGCATTTGTCTGGCCGAGGCCGTACCACACACTATTTATATCCTTCACACAAAGGTGCTCTTTGCTATTAAACAAATTTGTTGTGATTGTGCCGGCGTAATGTCTCTCGTTCAGCCTCAGCTGATAGTCTGCTGCCAGCGGTCAAGTTCCACAGGTTGACTGCACGACACTGTTATTGTACACATGTGAATCTACGTTGTATGTGTATTAATGCACTCGTGTGCATGCGCGCATGCGTGTGTGTGTGTATATACGCTCTTTTCTCAGCTTGCTGCTATATCCAAAGCCATGAGTCAGTGTAGGGAACAGACGGTGATCCACAGGCTGTCAGCTTGACATTCCTTTGGAGCAAGTGTCAGCGGCTTGTGGCTGCGCCACTGCCACACACACGACACAAGTACCCCCCACCTCCCCACGGCCGCTCTAATCGGAGGCATCCCATGATGCCGCTAGCTGGATCATGTGCCACTGTGCTGAATAGCTGAGGGCAGGGGCGGATTAAGCGCTGATAGAGCGGGGTGAAGCTGCTTAGGAGATCAGAAAGTGTTCAGAATCGAGGGGACTGGCCGGCAGCACGTTGTTCTGTGGCCGCAAGAGGAGACTCACAGAGGACCAGAAAGGGGCAGAAACGCCAGACAGAAGGGAGGCATTAAGACAGGGACAGCAGGTGAGGCTGCCTGCTGGTTCTGTGTGCCAGCAGTTGATGAACATCATGCTGTCCTCCATCTAACAGGCAGGCTTGTAGATGAAGGAAAATAGGTTTGTCGCTGTATGTGTATTCCTTGTATTTATTGTGTGTGTGTGTGTGTGTGTGTGTGTGTGTCAGAGAGAGAGAAAATACAGCATGTTAGATGGGTCTCTCAGCCCCTGGGTCAGTCATTCCAGAAAGGGCTACAGTGAGGTAGAGGCGAAGCAAGCAGCTCAAGGAGAGGTCATTCACACCAGCTGGGTTGACATTTCTCGCTTACATGTGGTGGCAGCACTCATGGCTGTGTTGTGAGCAACCACCCTATCAGTGACTGGACTGCTGGATATCACTGATGCTTATTGTGCTAACAAAGGCTCCTCACCCTAAAGCCATCAGGTTCAAAGTGTTAACTGCAGTAATGCTTCATCCATGTAATAATGGGTGGGTTTCATTTGATGTGTCAGGAACATGTTTGATGTTTCAGTTGTGGTGACTGCGTACGAAAACTTTTCATTCTGACAACCTAATGGAATCCAGAGATGGGCAGAAAGAAAAGCAATCTTGTGCTGACACATTATTACTCATAGAGGAATACATAAGAACATATTTGCAATGTGGGCTGTGTGTAGGTGACCCTTGAGTCAAGGTGTTGGGTGAGTTATACCTGAATGTATGCTTTGTGTCCCATTGCATCTGCTCTGAAGTGATTGGGGGTGCAACTGGGGAAATAGCTATGCCCTGGTTTTCAAACAGCCCAGATGTGTCACAGCAGTGACACTGACTTTTCTTGGGTGACATTGCTGTTGTGTGTCTACCAATGTTGGAGTCAAAAGTATAAGAAGGAGAAGACTGTCCTGGTTTAGTAGGTGGATGGATGGATAAAGAGATGGACACATAACTTTATAGATCCCAAAGGAAAACTGCACAGGTAAAATGGGTATGAAGGGTGGATTAGTGCAAAAAGTTAATCTCTGGAGAGGCTAGCATCAGGCCTGCTTGTCAAATTCCACAAGAAGCAGCAAGATGACTGTGCAGTGCAGAGGTTTTGTAGGAGGGTTTAAAAACCAAAAAAATCTTATTTGTCCTGTGAAGCACTGCCAAAGCCCCAACACTCACGTCTTGAAGAGCCTCTTTATCTGTGTTGACATTGTTATAAGTAGCTCTGATACGCACATAACTGACACAAGCTAAAAATATGATTTGCAGGAGAATTGTCTAATAAAATGCTTTATATGAATCTTGCTTCCCAGTGGATTTTTGAACATTCTGTCCCTGGGGGTCAGGGGGCTTACTGTCTCCAGATGGTACAGCGCTGAAAATTATACAGTATGCTTTGCTGGAACAGACAATGCTGGTACAGCTGTGGGAATGTAATAGCTGGCATTTTACTTAATTTTGAACACTTGCTGTTTTAACAGTTTTTCTCGCTTGTATGATTCTTCACCAAAGTGTAGCTTGGTTTTCAGTTTCTGGTTTTTCTGCAGACACACTAGAAAAATAGAGAATTCTAATCAATAGCATGTCAAAGTCCAGAGGACAACCAGCTGCTGCTACCTGTGATCCTCTTCCTGGAGTTCAGGGGCCTAGTGAGAACATTGATGAAGTTACTGAAAGCCCCTAAAATAGAGGCTGTAATCTTAGACCAGGGCTCTCTCCCAGGCTCTGAGCTTTGGGAACAGCAAGAGGGAAAACACTCTAGGTACCTTCTAACCAGAGTCTCCCACTACAGCCTGTTATGAAAATTCTCCTTAAACAGTTACAGCGAGGGATGTAGAGTATTTATAGATGAGTATCAAGGAAATAATAATTCTTTCAGATTTTCCCTGCACAGACCAGCAGCTTCCGATCACGTCCTGCCATAAGCGGACAGTGGGGGTGGTTGTATTAAAGTTAATCAAATGGGCAGCGAACCACCTGATTCAACTTACGCTCTTCACTGAACCCATTTATCTCCCTGTTGTGAGGTTTTAGTGGTATAAGCAGAACCTGCCCTGCTGGACTGCAGTTAAAAAGTGTGCATTGTGCATCGGTTGTAGATGTGGTTTGCATGAGACAAAAGTGCGGTAGAGGATTGGTTTACTTTAAAAGCCATGCTGGGAACAACATAGTAATGCAGTACCTTACTGGAATCACTAGGAAGGGAAAAAACATGGTATACTGTCATACAGATAGAATGTGGTTCAGGGCACAAATGTAGCACAGCTTATTTTTTTTACTTTGTTAGTTTAAAAAGCTAACCTACATCATTGAAAGGATCAGTACTAATTTATTAGCAAATGAAAAAAGCACAATTGTAGAGTATTGGTCTCTTGAACCGTTTGCGATACTTTTTTGTATGTAACAGAAAAAAGAAGCACTCTTTTTATTTTATCATTTACTACAGCTGTCAGTTTTGGAGATTTATTCATAACTACATAATAGGTAGCCCTTATCAAGTGGCAGTGCATGCTATTACTCTTAAATGATTAAATTTAGTAATTTCAGTAAACCAAATTAATTTTAATGCATTTTTATAACACTGAAAGGAACAAAACATTGTATTTCTTCTATTGATATATGTGACTGGAGGCGAATACAGCCTGTAGTTCCCCAGAGAAACATTACTATAGCTTTAAATCCTGTGTTTTGTTGACTGGTTAATTTTAGTTAAAATTTCAGGGGATGCAACAGGATTTGCAGGTGGATGCGAACCAGTTTTGAATGTTGACCCAGAACATGGCACCGCAGGCCTGTGTCACATCAATCCTGCTCCACACTATGGCCATGTGTGCTGTGGCGGCAGCGCTGACGCCACAGAACTGTTTTTAAAGAGCTGAGTTCAAAGACACAATGAGTTGATGCTCATGGATTTAAATTAATGGCCTTTAAATCCATGAGCATCAACCCATTGTGTCTTTGAACTCATCTGTTAATTGCCTGTTTTAATGTGTTACACAAGTCGTAACTTAGTGAATGCATTAAAAATGTTACTTCCTTAGAACAAGTTTTATGCTTCTGAAAAAGAATGTTTCTTCCATACTGCCATGTTATTGCTTTTTGTTTCTGCTAAATGTGGAAACAAGTTGGCTGCTGGGTGGACTGGAACTCTTGATAGTTTTGATGGTGTTGCTGGTTTATTCAAAGCCTTTGCCTCTTCTCTGGGTGCAGCCAGTAAATTTTCAGTGTGGGAATGGACAGTGTGCATGGGTGGCTGCTGTGCTGTCCCTGAAATCAAAGCCAGTGAGCCAGTAAAGGATGAGGAAAGTATCTTTGCTGTCCTTTATTTGCAAACCAAGGGGATATGGGAATGAAGACCCGAGTAGTCAAGGCAGACTTGCTGCCCTCCCATATTTTGTACCATGTCTAAGTAGCCTGACTACATCTATTCTGAAGTATCTCCTGTTGCCCTTTCCCTAAGAAAGCAAATAAACACCATTTTGTATTTAAAATGTAGCTTTACTATATTTTTACTTGAGCTGTCCCTGCCCAGTGTAATGACTGTTTTGTCTGACAGACAGCAGCTGTGCTCCAGAATGACGGTGTGTTTACGCTGTCGTCATGGTAATAAGCGACAGAATGCCCATGGCACCTGCCAATAATGCTACAATGGCTCTCTGTTGTGTAATATGGCAGTGCAGGATCTACAAGAGATGCTGTTTACACCAGCGGGAAGAGGAGATTAAGTGGACTGTCTGGACTGTGGAAGTACCCACCTTCCGTCAGACAACTGCACACGGAGCTCTCAAACATCACACAGTATCGCACAGTGACACGAATACCGCAAAGAGTGGCACGCAGAGACACGATTGCTACATGCACAATCGCACGAAGGGGCAATAAAGTAACACCAAAATGCTGAGCATCAAAAACAGTTGCAATGATAGAGATGCTGATGCATGCATAGTTGCACACAGATGCACGCATTTGCACTGAAGTGACACTTGGATCACTCGTACGTGTGTGTGTCTGTGGTAGACAGAAGGCTGCATGCTGCACAGTTTGCGTGAGGTCTCGTCTTGTGCCGGGATCAACAGCGGTAGGTAATTTTTCTGTTGCTTGGCAAATCTGTCATTATGGCAAATGCGCAGATTCAGTGGTGATCTCCAGGCAACTGCTGTAGGTGAGAATTTCCAACGTGATGGCGCAGGCAGACCCCTGCCTTTGGTTTCCCACCTTTCTCTGGTGGCCCTTTGGGATCCCCATAAGGTTGATACTGTCAGAAAGGAGGTCTGCCCAAGTATTGCTACTTGCACCACTGTTTCTGATCTACCTGTAGGTAGAAGACCATGACAACATCTGTATCTTTTTCTTACTGTCATACCCGATGATGGTGTTCCCCAACATCATAGGGTTGCTGAGAGACACACGGAACCTCAGCTACACTGAGGGAAGAAGCACGGTCGCACAGCATTAACGTCTGTAGCCTTTGCTGTCCTCCACATTATAGAACACACATTCTTTGTACTTTCCCATTACTGATGGTTGCTGAGGACCAGCATGAGCTTAAGTCAGATTTTTCCCTCCAGCCTGCATGCTACTGCTGTCTGCATGTGCGGCCCTTCCTTTGTCCAGTGTCCTTTCTTCATGCCTCTATCATGTTGTTGAACGCAAACAACCTTAATGCTGGCACCATAAAGGTTTTTGCCCACGTCTGGAGACTCATAAATGATGCATGCGACTGTTTACAGTCGCCGTGTGTTCAGTCCCCTGTAAATGCCTTCATGACCTCAGTGTTTTGGGAGACAGATCAGCTTCACGTCTCTGAGATGAGTTCACACCCTGAGAGGATCCCTTTGTTTCTCGTAATCCACGTTGTTTTCCGAAGGGGCTTTCGGGAGCTGGGACCCGGGAAGATTCCAGTGTCAATGGCTGTCTGTTTGAAAGGGACATACGATGTCATACAGTAGGAAGCAATCTGTAGTGCGCATGAAGAGGACGATTGTAAGACTTCCCTCTCCAAGTGCAGTGTGAAGGAAAACGCTGTTAATCTGCTGGGTGTGTGTCTGTTTGTAAACAAGCATGCTGGTTTGGCTGTCTGTGAGTGCGGTTTGTAGGCAGGGCAGTATATGGCGTAGTGGTTAAGGGCCGTAATTTTTTGAACGGGAGACTGCCGAATCAAACTGCAGACACGGTCCTGTGGTAATGCCCTTGAAAAAGTGCTTAATCAGAATTATTTACTCAAAACCCATCCATTTCAATAAATGATTTTAATAAAGTAGTTTGTTTTGGGCTGCAGGTATTATAGCAGGGATGCTACCTTTTGGATTCAGAAGACATGAAGGACATATTTGATGCCACCTCTGGATGTAATGTCCTTGAGGAAGGTCTGCAGATACAGTAAAAATTACCCAGCTGTATAATTGTATAAATAGCTGCGAGTAGCATAACGTTCTAAATTGCTTTGGAGAAAGTGTTAAGCTAAACGAATAGAAGTAAATGTTTTGCACTAAACTGTTGATCTTAGTGTCAATATCCACATAATAATAGAAATGATAACGATATGTGAGAATAAATGCGACTTGGTTGCTGGTGTTTATGTGCATCTAAAAAGAAATCAGTTCAGTACTGTCGGACGTGTGTTGAGGAGGCCCGGTGAGTCAGTGTTCCTCCAGGTCGTTTCGACAGCTTCTTCACACAAATGCTGCCGCGCGCCCTTGGTGTGACTGCACAGGCTGTCGGGTACCAGACATGTAAACCCCATCCCCACCCCACCTTCTCCTCATCCTCGTGCTTGATTGGACTACCAGTCCCTGTCGCCCCATCTCCTTCAAGCGTGATTGGCCAGTCAGCCCATGTGCACCGCCTCCCTTGTGTGCAATTGGGCTGCGAGGCATTGATGCAAAGATGGCCCTCCCAGATGCGGCTGCCTTCCTTTAAGAGGCAGTCTAGACTGTGCCAGTGCCGTGGTGCTGCGTGGAGCGTGTCGCTCTTGCCTGCGCTGAGCTGCGCAACCCACCGCATCTCTGGCCTCTGACTCACTCTCTCCTTCTATCTCTGTCTGTCTCTTCCAGTCTCTCTCGCCCCCCCCACTCATTCTCTTATCACTCTGCTGTCTTGTCTCCCTCTGTTCCTGTTTCTCTTTGCTTCTCTGCATCTCCGTCTCTGTCTGTCTCCTGCCTTGTCATCCCTGTCCCCCTCCTCCATTTCGCTGGTTTGAAGAAGACCACAAGACTGTAGTCCAAAGGTGAGTGCAGGGATAATTCCTCTAGTACTTGCTCTTTTTGTCTTGGTTATTTATACTTCTTTCTTCCATTGGTGTTTCTCCAATCCTATTCCATTTGAAGGGATATCATACAATTTTCTTTACTGTAGACAGATGTGTCAGTCTTCCTCTTGATGAGGAGTTCTATGGTGTGTGTGTGTGTGTGTGTGTGTGTGTGTGTGTGCACGCGCATATACGCGTGTGCGTGTGTCAGTGTTTATGTTAGACTAACCTGCGGACTCTTTTTCAACCCTGCAGGCTTTGCGGATATTGACACTGCTGTATTCCTAAGGATTCTTCTTCTCCCTGTGCGTCTGCTTTGCTTTAGGTATAAGTGTGTGCGTGCGTGCGTGTGTGTGTGAGAGAAAGACCAGATTGAGAGAGAGAGAGAGAGAGAGAGTGTGTGTGTGTGTGTGTGTGTGTGTGTGTCCTTTTGGATTTCTGCATCTACCTGGCCTTGCCCAGGTAGTATTACGCTTCAGTAATACTGTAGGAATAGAATAAAACATTACTCCATCGCTCTAGAGCTTGGAATGTGGACACATGTCTTGTACATTGGAGACTGAAGCTCCGTCCTCTCCCATTGGACCATTGATTGTGAGTGCCCTTGTACAGGAGACTGAAATGTGGAATCCAGTTTCCTCACGTTGGACCGCGAAGTGCATTTGCTGCAAGCTGAACACTGAGGACTGGACTCTAGTTCTCTTCCTGCAATTTGGAGCCCCTCTTCATCACATGGGAGTATGAAGACACAAAATACCGAAAGATTTAAACGAAATAAACCCAAATGACCCTGTTTTGTTCCTATTTGTTGCTGCAGCCTTCACACCGCTGTGGAGGAAGTGAACACATGTCTTTATTCTTTACTGTACACCCCAAGATACCATTTGCCGATGAAAACAAGAATGCAACAAATGCGAATTAATTTTTTCCCATGAACCACTCATTAATCAAAGCAGCAGCTTGAATGGAAAGCAGGAGGTAGGGAACGGGAGAAAAAAAAACTTGAGCAGAGAATTGCAGCAAGGTCAGAAAAAGCCACTCTCCTGTGTCCTGCTGCCTGGTTTTCCTGTATCGCCTGATGCGGTGGAAGAGAAAACGGATTCCTCAGGGGATCTCTTAAGCCACCACTCATGCTGAGTCTCATTTATTCTTAACGTTTTGTGCTTTTTCATCGATCCCAATAATAAGACTGAGAAAGTGTATTTTTGTGGTGTTTTTAATGCCCCTGTTGGACGTGCACAGTGTTGCCTGTGACAGTCGCTTTTGCAGGCCGACCTCTAGTTGTCCATGTGGATCTCTTTGCCGGTTGAGATATATCTGCAATTATTTTGACTGTTCCACCAAAGGAAACACTATGATGGGGTCCCCCATGGAGCTGTAGATGCATGAAAAAGTTGTCAAAACTCCCCAACGAGACTTCTGTCTATCCATTCATCAATCCATCCCTAGCGAGTAGTCATCATACGTGGTGAAAAATTTGATGGCAAAATTTCAAAGTACCAACACGGTCGAATGGGACCACATTCCAGAACCTCACTGCGACCAAGGATTTGTATTCTGGCTGTAATTAATGTACCACCTGGCTGTTAGATTTGGCAAAGGGAAACACCTTTGTACATTTAATTGCTTTGGCTATCAAAAATCACCCAAAAATACAGCACAGGAAAAAAAAAAATGGGAACGTGGTTTTTAATTATTTCCTAAATTAATTTTTAGCATAGGCATTTCTGTAAGCTGACTAAAGCTGCAATCCGCATTTAAACAAGTTAAGTCACGGATGTTGATGCAGGTTGGAGGCTTTTTATTTTTTTTTTTCCCCCTGGCAGCCTGGAGACAGTGGATCACATGATTACCACACCATCATTCACCTAGCAAGAAGAGGCTCTGCTTGGACTGTGGAGAGAGAGAGAGCGAGAGCGAGCTGGTTTGTGGATGGCCCCGTGCTGAATGGGCCGTCATAGCTGGAACAGTAGAGAAGCTGCGATATATTTTTTTTTTTTTTTTTTTGTCGCGTTTAGTCTGTTCCTATTTAGAGAAGCGCAAGGCTGACAATTGTATTGATCGGGCGTGAGGGGGGGGGTGTTGTAGTACAGCTGAGTCATCAACCACAAGCAAACACACTCCAAAAATCACATGCTTCTCAACCCTTCTTTTGCTAATCGGCACGTCCTCGTGTTTTATCGATGGGTCACCTTTATCTCAGCCAGTTAGTGTTTGAAGTGCTCTGATCAGTCCGGCTGCGAATCCGGGGAGGGGGGCCAAGCAGGGACAGGACTGTTATTTCAATGAAAAAGAAAGCTTTTTGCTTCACTGGGCTACATTTTTCACCGTCTGCAGCGTGTGTGCCCTCAGCCGTGTCTCCAGAGACTGCCTGTGTCTTATAGGTCTTCTCCTGGGAAACAATGCTGTAATTTCCATAGCAAAGCTAATTTGTAGTGACACATGTCAGTGTCCAAACTCGGCATCATCACGAATCCCTGCATGCCCCACAATAGAGCAGTACAAGTTTACCATGGAAGACCCCAGTCAAAATTGGAGATGTTTAAGTATGCGGTAGTGTGAACATTAGGCTTAAAGGAAAAGGCATGGGAGGTTATGGCGTTCACACTAAAAATGAACCAGAATGCCCTGTTCTGTTAAAGGCCGAATGTAATTTAAAACAATCAAAGGAATTCACAAAGGCTCAATAAGTTTGCTCAAATGAGTAAAACAAAAGAACAGGCAGGGCCAAACCTATTGCTAATCAGAATTCATAGGTTTCCAAGATTCTGTGTGCCTTTTTGCAGACATTCCTGTATCCCAGTGTCTCCATGATCTGCTTCTGACAGTCATAGGAGAAAATGTGTTGATGGTGACACGTAAATTTTTTTTGTTTGTGCTTTGTGTTTTTTATGTCTCTCCCTTTGTCTGATCTGGGCACTTTGACTACCCAGTAGCCCTGTGGTCACACAGGGTCTCTACTGCATCCCTATTATCCTCTCAAAATTTTTAATTTTTTTTTGGTGCAACTGTCTCCCCCCCCCCCCCCCCCATGCTGACATGTGAAACACATCTGTCTGCCTTCTGGACTGAACTCTGCTTAGAAACACGTTTTCAAGCGCCTCCGTCAGACCTGCCATCATTATCTGCAGGTCATGTAATGGAGTAACTTCCTAAGCCCTTGTAATGGCTGGATATGGACAAAGAGGCTGCTGCTGTGCTCACAGCCCACATCTCACACATGTTGTCCTTACCCAGGGGGTTTTCCATGGGTCCAAATCCACTCTTTCAAGTTGAGTGTGGTTTGCTGCCGAGGATGCTGGCGATCAGAACCAGGGCTGGCAGGTGGTTTAATGGGATCTGAGGCCAACTGAAAGATCTGATGACGGAGGTTGATGGTGGTGCGTCATTTCTTACTTGTTCCTTTGTAGAATTGTACAGTTACCCTGGTGCTTTGTCTCTCCTCCTGCTTTCCTGCCAGGTTAAGAACATCGGCGCTGACCTCCGAGGGGAACTATGGAATGCACTCTCTGTCTGACACTCAGCAATACCCAAGAGACTGAAGTGAAAACGCTCAGTTAGCAGTTTGCTGCTCCCCTAGAACTTTGCAGGGCACTGCTGCTAGGCCAGGGGGAAGAAAGGAACAAGTTCACAGAAGACGAGCGGTTTTCTGAGTAAATCCAAAACCGCATCTTATTTTGCTTTTGCTGCCATTCCAACTTTGGTTCTCAAGAAGAATCGCCAAGATGGATCTGGAGCCGTACCTGTGGATGGTGGTGTTGGGCTTCATCATCGCCTTTGTACTGGCCTTTTCGGTTGGTGCCAATGATGTGGCCAACTCCTTCGGTACAGCCGTGGGTTCAGGTGTCGTCACCCTCCGACAGGCCTGCATCCTGGCCTCCATCTTTGAGACGCTGGGCTCAATGCTGCTGGGGGCCAAGGTTGGAGAGACCATACGGAAAGGCATTATCGACGTGAACCTGTACAATGACACAGTGCCTGTGCTCATGGCTGGGGAGGTCAGTGCCATGGTCGGTAAGTTCTCCTCCTTTTATTCATTTGTTTCCTTAGCAGTGGTATTTAGGTGCAGGTTAATACACTGGAAACATATGAGTAATTGATATTAATGTTTATACATGGGTTCTCTTTAATGTATGGAAGTGACAAGAAAGAAATACAGTAAAACTGCTCTAATGTGATATATGGGCTCTAAAAAATTAATTATCATAAAATGCAGGATCACTTTACTGTAAGGTTAATGGAAAGTAATATTTCACCATTGAGCTTCCAATTCCTATGTGAAAAGAAAATAGGAGAAATGTGTGTTGCCAATTATTAGAAGCGAAGACAGATTATTAGTGCAGTATTGTGTTACTTTATTAGACTTACCATTAACAGTGTTTCCTTGGAAATTGAGTAAGTTGTTACACTGGCTTCATATGACTTTGCTCACATGCTGTTAATACATATTGATGCTAATTGGAGATTTCCTATTGGTTGTTTCGGATCCTACAAGAGCAGCGTTTGCAGCCGTCTGTTAGAGGTGACTTTGCCGGAAAGGACTGGTGCGGCAGGGGGGGCTTTGGTTCTTCATGGCACTGCAGACTGTTTTAATCACTAATACAAGATCACCAAAAACAGCCTGGACATTTAATTGCATCTGTGTACCACATCCTCAGGCTGATGTTTGTATTTTGAAGAACGGGCTGTCAGGGACATTTTTGTTTGCCGCTTGATTTTGCACAGCGTGCATGTGTCGTTGCTGAGCTTGTAGGACTAAACAGGCCGGTGAACTCATAGCAGGAACGTCAGTGTAATATAACTGCCCCCACTTTAATTTATGGTATGGTATGCTTGCATAAAATTAAAAAAAGAAACATTGACGAATGCTTTTTTTAAAGAGGAAAATGCCCCCCCCCAATTTATAGGAAAATACTATTTTTATGTTGCATTATTTTTCATCTTTCTGCCTGAATGACCTTTTTTCTTCACCATTTTCTTAAAGTGAAGAGATGTGACATAACTGTCTCAGCTGCTTTGGCTTGCAAGCACACCTCACTTCTCAGAGCCAGGATGAAGTAAAATACTCCTTTATTCCACATGATGTTAACTATCTCAGTTTTTGCACAAATATTCTGTATAGATAAATGAGGGTCGAAAAGGCCTGATGTCCCATCAAACAGGGCACGGAACCACATACCTATACTTCCATAATGGGTTCTGAACCACTGCAAGCCTGCACTGGACAAGCAGTTATTCATAATGACAGCTTTGAGTAGTGTAGCAAGGTTGTAGGCCTTGCATGTTTGGCTGAGCATTAAAACCCAGAACCACAGACTGATCCAGAGTTCCACAGCCATGTAAGGACAGCTGCCCTTGCTGTACAATAGGAAATGGTTAAAGCCAGACGGCACGTAGCTCGTTCATGTGCTCAATCTTTGGTCTTCTAGTAACATTCCAGCCACTACTGCTGCTCCCATCGAACCTGGCACTCCCACAGAAAAGCCATGTGACCTGTGGAGTAGAAAGGGCTCGGTGTATTATGTACTGGGGGAAACACTCCCACCTCTTTGTGGCATCTGAGCGGCTGCGGGAGGTGTGGCGGCGAGCCGAATATTCCAGGTGGAAAATTTTCGCCCACCACACCTGGCGATACTGTTGTACCCTTGAGCGGTATTAAGCTTGTGTTGATGAACCTTTCTAAGCACATAAGCCAGTGTGGATAACAGCATGTGCTCAGCAAACGAGCCTTGTAATGCAACTGTGTTGGTGGAAGGAACTGCAAGGAGGGCTTCTGTGGTGACCCTTTTCCTTGGTGCCATTTCATTCCCAGGCTTCCTCATCAGGTGTAGGGGGATGCATCGCAATAGAGAAAAGGAGGAACGATGGCTGAGCAAAGTCAATGGGACTGCATGTGCCCAGCTGTAGGTGTATCAAAAAATGAGTTTTTGGTTGTAAATGGAGGAATGCAGTTGCCAATGGACAGTTTACTGTGACACGGCTGACCTGGCTGAATGTTTATGGCAGATGACAAGAATGATGGGAATGTAGTGTGTACAGGAGCTGTTTGTAGAGGCCATAAGTCTGATCGATCCAGCGCTGTGCAGCTCAGTTGGAACGACTGCCTTTCCACACTGCGTACTTCTCCTTCCTGCGTGAAGTTTTGGGACCCACATTCTGGGGGCTGCTGTCTGCAAATCTTGCTTGGGAGGTCTGATGGAGGGGGGTTCTCTCTATATATAACGTTTTTTTTTTCTTTTGTAAACTGACTTCTTTTAATTTGCCTGTTTTGACTGTAGCACAGATTTATGTGGGTTTTGAGCATTTTTAATCCTAATGGAACAAACATTTTATAACCACAACACATGTCCCCCTCTTGTCTTCAAGGCTCTGCAGTCTGGCAGCTCATTGCCTCCTTCCTCAAGTTGCCCATCTCTGGAACCCATTGCATCGTGGGGTCCACCATCGGTTTTTCCATGGTGGCCATCGGCACAAAGGGTGTACAGTGGATGCAGCTTGTAAAAATCGGTAATGGAAGCATCCTTTTCTTTTCATAACTGCAACAATAATGAGTGTGGAAGTGACACATTCAAACCCATGAATGCTCATATTTTTTCTCCTTACTGATGACCAACATTGATGACCAGCTGTTGTTTCAGATTTTTGTATTTACTTTCATTTGCAGTAAATTGAGTAACTTGAGTATCCAAAGTTTATGATGCTACACAGCTGTTTTTGGTTAGAATACTTTTTAGGAGAATAAGACACTTTGGTCTGTTGTGATGGACAAACTGATTGTTGATGTACACTTGTGTGTACGCAGAGCCACACAAGTCCTCTGGCTGGTGTGGTTATGTTTAAATAGAGAAGTGTCTAATGCATGTTAATGATTGCAGATGTACGGAAGCTGCATAAACAGCTGACCAGTGTGTAAAATAAAGTAGACTGCATTAACTGCTGGGTGTGTGTGTGTGCATGAGTGAGAGACAGACAGACAGAAACATACAATGGGGTTTTATGGAGTGTGACTTCTCTGTCCATCCTCACCCAGTTGCATCATGGTTCATCTCCCCTCTTCTGTCTGGACTGATGTCAGGGTTCCTCTTCCTGCTCATCAGATACTTCATCCTAAACAAGGTGAGTGCGTCACTCTTGATGAAACAAAAACAAGAAACGTTATAAAGAATAAGCATTTTTCCTTTAAGTTTGTTAATCACCTGTGGTAACACTACACATGTATCCCTACAAACACAGCGCCCCCATTCCCACTTTTTGGAGTTGAATGAACTTTTATATGCATAAGTAATTACCAACTTCTGTTGGGTCCATTATTTGTTTTCAAAATCGTGACTTGTCTGTGTCAGTACAAATGTTTAGTTTCTCCACTTGTGTATTAATGTAACTTATAAACAGGACATGCGAATGCTTATTTGGGCACAATCTGTGAGAAAGTAACTTTTATTGATATGTGGTCAAACAAAGTGGTGCTGGTTGCAGTGACATATTGTTGGTCCTCTTGTGCAAGGGGCACTGGTCTGGGCGTTGTTCCCTGGCCAGATTCCTCCTGTCCTCTTGGCCACCCCTTGCAGCAGGGCTGTTCAGCTTCGGTTCTGGAAGGGTGTAAATGTCCAAATGGTTCCCAGCTGGTCAAGGGGCACTTATGTAAGAAATGAAAGGGGCAGAACTGAAGCCAGACTGTGCCAGGGTGGATGCATTCCGCATCAGTAGGGCTCCTTTGGTCACGGGTGGAAAGCCTGCAGATGCTGGCAGTGCTGCTTTCATCCACTTACAGTACAAACATCAAAAAGAGGAAAGTCCTGTTTGAGGTATTAACTGTGGAGGACGCGCCTTTGTTTGCTGTGAGGGCGGTGAATTTGGCAGTCGGCAGGCCTTGATAGCGACTGAACTGGGGGCGATGGGGTCGAGTGTCAGATGTGGAAGTGGAGTTCACACCTCGTATCATGTTGCCCCACCCCACTTTGCTCTGCAGGACGACCCGGTTCCCAATGGCCTTCGTGCCTTACCTCTGTTCTATGCCTCTACCATCGGCATCAACACCTTCTCCATCATGTACACAGGAGCCCCCTGTAAGTATGGAACTGACCCACTTCTGAAGCAGCTTTCCCTCCTTCTGCATCGGCACAATGGTGTCTGGCATTAGAACAGCTGGCAGCCACTCAGCAGAGAATGCAGCCCAACAGCAAAGCAGGCTGGCCAAGTTTTTCCTTTTAAATGAATTTGCTAAATGTGTATGTTTTGCACACTCATTGCTGAAGTTTTTAAGAAGAAACTTGTCAGATTCTGCAAGTTTTCTGTGAAGGATTAGGCCTCTGTTGTGTTTCCTTGTATTCATGTGTAAATACCCCCCCCCCCCAACCCAACACTCCCACCTTGTCTCATTTCCTCTCTCAGTGCTCGGGTTGGAGCTGCTCCCGGTCTGGTCGATTGCCCTCATCACGCTGGCTGGATCGCTGGTCTGTGCAGCCTTGGTGTGGTTTTTCGTCTGCCCGTGGATGAACAGGAAGATAGCAAGTAGGTGTTGCATCTCCTTTTGTCTGTGTTTACACTGGAGTGCGAGGCTGCTGGAGAGACTCAGGAACACGCGTTGAGCTGCCAGCTTTTCCGCAATGAGTAGATTCCTGTTTAAAAAAAGACATTATTTAAATAAAGTGGGTAGTGCAGTGATTTAGGAGCCGAAAAGGTGCACAGACCTACCTGTCGCCTCAGTGCTCTTAGCCTAACTCCTCCTCCCTCCTACTTAAACTGTAAGCACTTAATCTGATTTTTTTCCTGGAAAAAACCCTGCTACATAAATGTGTAAAGCATACAATTGTGCTCTATTGCTTTGCAATAAAACATCATTTAAGGTGACAAATCATTTTAGAAACTGTGGTATAATAAAATGTCAGGCTACAGTCACAGATTTTTTTTTTTTTTTTTTTTTTTCCCTTCATACTTTTCTGAGGTTGTGTTGGTTGCCTGTGGTTTTCTGTTCTCTCCAGCATGGACATTTAGAGAAAAATGCATTCTGAATTAACATTTCAATTGCTGTGTAAAGTAGCGCTTATCCCAGTAGGGCAAATGGTTCCTCACAGATGAACACAGCAACATGAGGCAGTTTCAAGGGTTTAAGGTCCTGCTTGGGACAGAAAAACTGGCATGGTGGTGCAGCAGGGAGTTTTAGATACGAGTTCAAATCCCGCTCAGTGGGTCTGTGTGGAATGTGCGTGTTTCTCCCCACAGTCGCATAGCTTCCCAGGCACAAGTCAGCGGCATGTTAGGAAGAAGGTGGCGGTAGACCACTTCCTCTGCCTCCCCTGCGGTGAAATGCACCCAGCTAGTCGGCAAGAGCCAACTTTGGCCCAAGGGCACTTACCCCACACAGGGTAAATCTGCACACTGAAGAGGTGTTTAAATGGTGACAGCTTCTGTAAATGTCAAGCTGTATAGATGAGGAAATGGAAAAGCTCTCAGCGCCATTATGTCCGTTTGGATGGAAAAGTATTTCCTAAGCAAATGAAACACGTAAATCATGCAAAGGTTCATCTGTCGCAGCATTCAGATTAATTTCCTTGTACAGCAAAGGAGGCCACTGCGGTATAATGGCTGATTCCCTTGTCCTGAGATGAACTTCTCTGAGGACACAGACTTTAGGCCAGAAAGATTAGAGTTGGGATGTAAAGTCTACCATTCAGCTGCTCTCTTTTCCAATTTATCTCCAGTTTCTCTTCTTTGCTTTCAGCTTTCCTGGTGTTCTCACACATCTTCATTTTTGTTCCCTTTTTTATTTCCTACTTTCCATGGTTCTGTTCCCCGTGCCACCTGGCTTTCTCTCCTGCTGCTCGTACTGCCTTCTCATGACTCTGCCATCCACTGTTGCAGACCAGCCCTGTGCCATTGCCTTCCCTAACATGGAGTGCTGAACTTTCGCAGTTGTATGTAGGACAGTCTGAACTTAAAACTTCTACATAATATGCTGAGTGCTGCACATTTCAGTCCATAAAACTATCAGTGTTCATGACAAGTACACACTAACTTTTGTCGTGTAATCCGTGATGAGGCCTCAAGTAAATAAAAACCTTTGATGTGGACGTAGTGTGCAGTTCAGAGGCAAGTTGTGTTGGGCGGTCCCTTAAGTGACGGCAACTCTATTGGTTTTGTATTCTGAGGGAGATGCTGTCAATAGCAGCCTGCTGTGATGGTCTTTATTGTGTATGCAGGTCGGCTGAAGAAAGAGCATGCATTGTCCAGGATATCCGATGAGAGCCTGGATAAAATTCCAGAGGAAGAAGAAACTCCAGTTTTCAAGGAGCTGCCAGGGGCAAAGGGCACAGATGAGTCTGTGGTCCCCCTGACAGAGTCCACGGGAGAATTGAACAGCTTAGCCAACGGCAGCACTGTTCTACCAAATGGCAGGGTTTACGGTGAGCATGGCTGTATCTTTGTCTACAATTTGTTTGCCAGTGCAAAATCTCCTGTGGTTTTGGAAAAGTGGAAGTAGGCACCTTTTAGTTAAAGCAGGCACACCAGAGTTTCGGCGATGTCACACTGAGCATTTGGATTTCTTTCCTGTAGGCAGGACACACTCTATGACCAACAGCTGCTTGAAGTCCCCGATCTCTAACGGCACCTTTGGATTCGACGGTCACATGCGCAGCGATGGCCAGGTGTACCACACAGTGCACAAGGACTCAGGTCTGTACAAGGACCTCCTCCACAAGATTCATCGTGGCCGTCTAGAGGATGACCGCTCCGGTGCCCCAGCAGAGAACAACTACCGGTTGTTACGCCGCAACAACAGCTACACGTGCTACACCGCAGCTATCTGTGGGATGCCAGTGCAACCGCTGCTGCGTTCCGAGTCCAGCTCTGCCCATGAGGACAGCGAGAAGCTTGTGGGTGAAAGTGTTTCCTACTCCAAGAAGCGGGTGCGCTATGACAGTTACTCTAGCTATTGCAATGCTGTGGCAGAGGCTGAGATTGAGGCAGAGGAGGGAGGTGTGGAGGTGAAGCTGGCCAGTGACCCCATGGATCCCCCTCCACCTATGAGCTTGGAAGACCCAGTTGAGGAGGACAAAGAAGAAAAGGACAAGCCACAAGTTTTCCTGCTCTTCCACTTCCTGCAGATCCTCACAGCCTGCTTTGGCTCCTTTGCTCACGGAGGCAATGATGTCAGGTATCCCACGTGCCATGTCCACCACTTATCCATCACCCCTAAATCCAACAAGAAATTTGATTCTTAGGCCTACACAGGGTTATTTATAGGGGTTTATTTGTTAATGCGCTGGCATCAATTGAGATGACAACATTGTCACAAAGAAAGTGACAGATGTGGGCTATGTTTACAGATATGCCATCAGGTGATCCCAATAGGTCATGAATGGCTGATCAGTTGGCTGCTGGCTGTGGCCCTTTGTTGCTGGCCTTTACAACAGAGACCCTGCTGTGCATACTCCTAGTCACACATTGAGAGATGAGATCAAAACATACAGGAATTTCAGAAACCTCAGTCGCAAAACTCTGTGGTCCCAAACAAACTGATCAGCCATTCCCGAGTGCCCATCGTTCAGGGTCACTGTTTACACAATGGCCTTCTTTCTCACTTTCCCTGTAGCAATGATGGAATCTCGACTGATGCCAAAATGTTTGGAAATGAACCACTCAACCCCGCATGCACTTAGAAATCAACCTAATCCTCTGGGGGTGCCAGTTTTCTCTTCCGTCTCGTAACACTTGAAGAAATCTATCTTTGGTCTCCCATACAGCTGCTATCTCTGTATCCACCCCTACAATCACTCGTGCAAAAAAATCACTAATATGTTTTGCAGCACTTTCTGTAAAGACACTAAATAATGTATTAATGTATTTATTATTGGTGCTAATTAGGATATGAAAAGCAATGTTTTACAGTTGACATAACTTGTCTGTCTGTGCCTTCTCCTTCAGTAATGCTATTGGTCCCCTGGTGGCACTGTGGATGATCTATGATCAGGGTGCAGTGATGCAGGATGCAGCCACGCCCATCTGGTTGCTCTTCTATGGCGGCATAGGCATCTGTGCGGGACTCTGGGTGTGGGGCCGCAGGGTTATCCAGACCATGGGCAAGGACTTGACCCCCATCACCCCCTCTAGGTGAGAGCGCAGACTGTGAAGAGTGTACGGTCATTGTCCCTACTGTGAAAGAAAAGGGACATTTTTCTGCTTTCTTGCTTTGTCCTCCCATCCTGTTTGATTGTTAGTAGTCCCTTATGTTTGTGAATTTTTTGGGGGGGGCAGGGTCACATAACCCACAAAACTAATGTGGAGGTTCACCTACCTTGGACACACTGCTTCCACTTCTAGAGGCGACTCTAACGCTGCCACATTGCCACAGAGTTGGAACATAATCCTCCACCATGGCTCTCGAGATGCTTGAGCTGACTGACAGAAACTTTAGCATAATGGTTGAGTAAGATGCAGCACTGTGGGATCTCTTTTTCTAAAGTAAAGCAGCAGCCTACATGGAGGAATCAGCAGAAGCACAAGAAGAAAAAGGAGCACTGCAAGTTCTCCTCAAGGTTATTTTTTCTGCTGACTTTTTCCACTTTTCTGCTTTTTCGGAAACGAGATGAAGAGACACTAATGTGCAGAAGCTCACCTGTGGTGACAATAAGAACAGAATTTCTGTGGCTGCAGGTGAGGAAGTACTCAGTCAAGCTTTGGTCTCATAGCTCTGAACAGCAGAAGAGAATTGGCACCGTGGAGTCTGTGACTTTGATAAATGCTCCCAAAGACCTTTTAGTAAACCGTGAGCAGTGGATGGATGGGGGGGGGGGGTATCCCTCTCAGCTTTAACAATAACCGCATGACCGTTGAGTGAACAGAGTTGCGAACGGCACATCTGACGATTAGAAATGTCTACATTTGGGTTGAACAAGAAGAATGAGCCTCACTCCCTCTTCTTAGAAATGGAGCACTAGTGGGAGCTGTCGAGTGTGACAAAGCCACGTCCTCTCTGTGACCAAAGGCTTTTTATCTGTCCTCCACACTGGAGCGTTGTTGCCAGGGCTGCTGTTTGTTTTGCTGGCCTCTCAGCAGAGTCTGGCTAGATCAGACCAGCGGGGTTCTCTCACAGCAGGACATTGTGCCCTGGCAGCAACATCACACAGAATGGCAGGAAGTAAGCAGACATAGGGCATTCTGGGAGATGGAGCACCACAATAGAAGCTCTGGCAAGCAGCAGACAAATGCCGTCTTCATGGCTTGAAATGGGAGGTGGGCTTTGCAGCCAAGGGAAGTGGTCCAGGTCTCTCTGCCTTCACTCTCCTACTTCATCCACAAAGGCAGATCACCTTTATAGCCTGTGAGCCAAAAACCAACATGCATCTCTTAGCTTTTGTCTGATGGGAGTGAGTTCTGATGTAGACCCCCCCCCGCCCCAGGAGTAAAAATTTGGTTTCAATATGTTATGGTTTCATCCAGTTTCGTCAGCCAGTGAATAACTGCTTGTTTACTCCCCTTCTGTGGGCCTCTCTGGAGTCTCCATGGCAGCAGGGAACTTTACCCCATTGCATCCTCTCCAGCTTATAGCTCACATTCTTGAGGCAAGAGCACTAGCAGGTCTGAGGAAAGTCCTTCACGTACCTTTTCAAACTGTTAACCTCTGATGCCAGTTATATCTTCTGTCCACAGAAAAGGAAGTTTATCATTATAGTAGGTTGAGTAGCTGGATAGGATAAACACAAATAATTGTTTGTATTTGCATGTTTTCCCACCTGCTAACTTAGACACTGAAACTGCACATACACTGGGTAAGGTCCACAGGTAGCCATATCCTCTCTGTGGCTCCACCCAGTGGTGGGGCATTGCATGCAGTATGGCCTCCCTTTTCCTGTGGTGCCACCCAGTGGTGGGGCATTTCCCATTTTGCATGTGCCCACTGGTGTCCTGGTTGAGTAGTGACTGTGAAGTGTGTCTCTTGTTACTCTCTGCAGTGGATTCACTATTGAGCTGGCATCAGCGCTCACTGTTGTGTTCGCCTCCAATATTGGACTCCCTATCAGTACCACACACTGCAAGGTATGCTCGAGTCAGGTGACATCTGGCCCCCGTCCAAGACCTTCAGGTCACTCAGCATCACAGTGGGTGGGGGTGGGGGGTTTGGTCACAGGGGTGAACCAGTGGTTTTTTTTTCTCTCTCTTTTTTTATTTTTTATTTTGCTCGTCATTTATTTGTTGACTGGGAAAGGCAATTGCATTCACACACACTCAGCTGAGTGTTGCGTTATTCAGGTGCGCCTGTGTTCACGCTGCGCATGCATGTCACTGTAAGTGTGTCTTATTGTTCAGTTTGAGTTTGTATACAGTTGCACAGAGATCCATACTTCTGTCTGCATGTATTTCTGTGTTTGCCAACTTAAAGGGGTGTTTGTGCGTGCATGAGCTGGAGAAGTAGTTACTCTAGCTGCATTGTGATTAAGGCTCAGGACATGAGGACCAGTTGCTGTCCGTAACAATCCATAGCGCTGGCTCTTCCCACCACGGACAATCAGCTACTGTGAAAGACCCCCCCCCCCACAACCCTTTAGTACCCATAAATGGTTGATGGTTATGGCACTTTCTATTGGAAAGTACATTTGGCCACCACAGTAGTTTGCTTTAGTGGCATTCACTATTGAAACTCAGCTTGTGCTGGTGAAACAGTCCCTATTGTTGCTACTGGCAAAAAGTGGCCTTTACCTCAGTGGTACCTGCAGGAACCCCAACATCTGTACCCCCCTCTGCTGGATTCAAGCCTACGATGACAAGTGTGTGACCTGAGATGATAAGCAGGACCCCCTGCAGGGCATTTTCATATATGATGTCCCTCACGACAGCCTTTCTCACTTTTCCTCCCCTCCTTACTTGTCGCATGCCATGGTGTGTGGGTCCCTGTGTGCTGCCCTTTCCTTTCTCACAGTGTCTCTCTTGTTTTATCCTCTGTCTCCATTTCTTCACAGTGGATTTTGCATTGAAGTAATGAGTGCTCTAACAGTGCTTGTTGCCTCAAATGTGGGCATCCCAATAAGCTCGACTCACTGCAAGGTATTGGAGTGCTGTAGTGAAGTTGTGCTAAATCACCATTATTTAGTGACAGTAGATGGAATTAAATGAATAATCCGGATCAATGACTGGGGAATAGGTGCTGTTAATTCCTTGTGCACTTTTCCTCCTCAGTTAAGTAACCATGTGCAACACTATCTTTAAAGCTCTGATATGTAGAAGGTTAGCCAAAATTACCTTATACAGATGGTCCCTGAGTTGCAATGGTCCGACTTGATTTTTCAACTTTACATTGGTGTGATAATGCGCATTCGGTAGAATCAACAAATTTTGATTTTTCTCCCGGGCAAGCAAGAGGCAATATGATACTCTCTTATGATGCTGGGCACATCTCCCACTCTGCCATGTGGTCGCTAATGTATACAACCGATACTCTACAGTGTTCTGTGTTGCCAGCATTTTTTTTGGACATCCATCATGTCTACGAAACACCTATCTGTGTCTCCTGAAAGCAGCAAGCCTGTAATGACTTTTAAGGTAGGCTAGGCTATGATGTTCACTAGGTGTTATGGCATGGGGTCATGGAAGCAATCACAAGACACCATAATGAGTTCAAGTTCCATTCAACTCTTTACTGAGTGTTGTTTCCGACAGTGTTGGCGTTAGCCAGGAGCTAGTGCTAAACATTAGCAACTGGCAGTAAACAAAAATGAAACATGCCATAATTCAAGATAAACAAAATACAAGGTCTTTGCAGGAGAGTTCATAAGGAGCAGTGGAAACTGAGCACTGACAGGAAGTCTGGGTATTAACTAAATCCCATCCACAACTGGTTCCTACGCCAATCAATGAGTTTGAAAACGGGGGCAGAGAGACCGCCTACGTTCCGTTGTTGAAGCAGCTACAGTCGTGACAGTAGGTTAGGTGTATTAAATGCATTTTTGAATCACAAAATTTTCAGCTTATGATGGGTTTATCCGAACGTAATCCTGTTGTGAAACGGGGACCATCTGTATAATAAACCTCAAAGTCAGGCTGTATATGTTTATCCAGTGTAACAACTTACCTCTAAAGAATATGTGGCTATGAGGGTAGATGTGTGATACAGCTCAAGAATAAAGACATTTTATTATTTCTGATGCTGCATATGACAAGATTGCTTTATCATTTTCGTTTCCCTTCATAGTTATGCCATCCTTAACTTTTGCAGAGCCTGTAAATATTAGAACACTGCAATCCCTTGACTTTTTGCAAAATAAAAAATGACTATTGTAAATAACTGTATAGAAATATAATCAACAGTTTAGCTGAATACAATATAGTTTTTCAGGTATGTAATATTGTAAAATGCACTGTACAAAATGTACAAAAAATGTTATATACCTATTGTCCAAAGGGACAGTTATCTGACAAAAGTTCCTGCTTGTAATGGACTGGATGAATTACATTTTAAAGATTTGTTGCCATAAGAAGTAAAAGCGCACAAGGGAAAACAGAGCCAAGATTCTACATATTGATTTTCAGAAACATTTCTATACTATTTCTCTTGATTCATCTCATGCCAACCTTTTATATGTAACACTTAAGTTTTCATATTATCTATGAATGCTGCTTTAACAGCACAGTAAACATACTAACAAAACTACTTGTGTTTGGTGAGGTGTTTGGAAGCTTGATGAGAGAGACAGTTTGGATAAAGTTGGGTTTCTTCTGTGAGTAGAAGGTTATTGCAGCAGGCATACAGGGGTGAGAACTTTCCATTTCATACGGCCCAGGGAACACACAGTGACCCATATTCCCACTGATGGAGGAGGTAGCTGAAGTTCTCTGCCCCTTCTAGCGCCTACCATGCACAGGCATGTGTGACTGCTCAGTAGGCTAGGGGGCTCATATATCAAGGGGAGTACAAAAGGAACGAGTGATTTTCCCCAGGAGTACATTCAGAGAGAAACACAATAGAGAAACATTAAAGTAAAGAAAGGTGACACCTGCATGCTGACCTTGCGTCTTCTCATCAAGCAACAAACTTATGATACTGTGCAGTGATATGTTCTGTTCGGCAATGCCACTTGCTTACATAACTAACACAATCCGCACATCATGACCACAGTGTGGAGTAACTGTTAAAAAGCTATGCTTTGAAAAACTTGTCAGTTTAAATCCTTGAAATCTTACACTGGTATACTATGTCACGCTGTCAAACATGACAGTTGACAAGACTGTTCTCAGTGTTAAGATTCTTGATCTGGGGTAAAAAAAAAAAAGTTTTTGTATTTCCTTACTGTTTGCTGGCTGTGTCTGCAAGGAGTAACTGGGCAGGTCCAATTGCGCTGCGAGCAGGTGTCGTCCATAGAAGGCCAGTCAGCAAGGCAGATCCAATTTCACTGGTGCTTGCACTTCACCCACATGACTGTTAAAAGCATGTTGGGAAACTTCACATGTGGACCTGCATCCCAACATCCCTCATGCACAAGTACAGATTACACAGTGTTTTTGTAATTACACATAATTAAGCTGAAGCCTGCAATTCTTACCTTTGTATCTACTGGCACAATCAAAATGGTTATTAATAAACTTTTAGTCTGAAGTAGTATATGGAGAAAGGAAGTAGGTTTGTTACAATTTGCGGGTGGTTCAGGGAGGGTATCTGCCCATGTAGCCTTCACAAAGGTGCTAAAATGGTCATTAGATAATAGTAGAAATTGTAATTTTAGAACATAAGGTATAAAATGTATGAATTGCAGACTGCAGATTTGCATGCTTACAGTAAGTCACTGGAGTAGTAGTATCCATTGTGTGTAACAGCTTTTCACTCGGTGCTGGGTTGTGTGTGTGTGTTTTTTTTTTTTTTTTAACCTGTGGCCACTGCTGCTGTTGATTTGTTCTTTTCTGTGCTTCTCTGTCACCTTGGTGACCAGGTGGGCTCTGTGGTAGCCGTGGGGTGGATACGCTCAAAGAAGGCTGTGGACTGGCGACTCTTCCGGAACATCTTCTTGGCTTGGTTTGTGACAGTGCCAGTGGCTGGGCTCTTCAGTGCAGCCATCATGGCCCTCTTTGTCTATGGCATCCTGCCCTTCGTCTGAAGTGCTGAGAGAAGCTGGCTGGACCGAGGAAAGAGCGGCATGGAGGGGAGGAATCAATTGAATGACGGCGAATGGGATCACAAGCTACCTGGAGCAAGTCCTGAGTATATTCTCATTTGAGTGATTTTTTTTTTTTTTTTTTTTTTTTTTTTTTTATTTTAAGGATTTAGTTTTACTTGCTTAAACAACACACTAAATTAGTTTTCCCTTCCAAATGAACCTGCTGTACATACTACACTACAAGTGCTGATTTTGTGATCTAGTTAAGAGAAATTTAGCATTTACAAAGTAATATCGCTAACAGACATGTTTCATTTAAACATTTAAATAGAAAAATATATGTCTGCAAATATAACTTACATAATGAAGTTTATTGCTATCTAAGTAATGGTGGCGCATACAGAGTAGTGTAGTGATCCTGAAAAGTGTAAATATTGTATCATTTGACTGGGATGTTATACTGAAGTTTGCTTCGGAGATTTCCAGTGTGTTCAGTGCCCCTTCCCCCTCCCCCCATGCCACCCAACATACCAGCTAGCAGGGTACGTCTACCACCCCATCCTCAGAATGGGCAAGGAAAGAGCTTTTTTTTCTGTAAGGATGCTGTACTGTAATTTACATTTAAATGATGCTATCATCAAAAAGATTTTTGGAAAAAAGTTGTACTTAAAGTTCCTCATAGGTTCTAAGATGGATCTCATATTTTAATAATGTATTATACTGTATTTTCTACTGTAAATACTTTCCTCAGTGTTGCTTTTTGGTTTTGTCATGGAGTCTCCACACAACGCATCACATGATGGTTATTTGTGCCAACTGAAATCTTATCTTTGTGATAGGAATCAGATTTCTGGGTATGCCCCATATCTGAAAGCATATCAACAGCCCTTGTAGGAGTGTCAAAAGCCTGCAGTGCTGGACTGATTTTCTGTACCATAGGAGTCCGCCTTATTACACTACTGAAATATACGGCCCTTGTAAACCGGATATCTAATTCCCTTTACAAACTGACAATGCATTTGTTCTGTTTATGTTACAGGTTGACACTTAAAATTACATTCATTAGGTGTTTTTCTGATTTTTAAATCATAGGAAACTGCATTCCTAAATGGTTCTGAAACTGAGCTCGGGATGCTTTAAGTTCAGTGGTCTGTACGAGTGGCTATAAAAATATCAGTGATATAAACAATGGCATTCAAAACACAGACCAGCATTGCGTTCTTTCCATTGACTACAGCTGATGGATCTAAAATTACCGGTTTGTGTGGATTTACTGTAACGCTACCACAACTCCCCATAAAAAAGTACCAAAGATTCAGAGAAATAACTTTCTGCAGCATCAGTATTCCTGACTTTCAGCTAACACATTTTAAATTTTGCATATATTGAAGAAAAAAAAGTTACAGGTTCAAAATGGTACCTTTTCTGGATGCTGGTTTTTGCTCTCTTGCTTGGAGACACAACAAGAGAAGTGTGAGTAAATAACAGCAAAAAATGTGAAGTGATTTGTTTTGAATGCTGATGGTTATATCTGATGCTTGGTAAAACATAATCTTTCCCCAGAAGGGAGAACAACTCCCCTTTCATTGGTTACAAAATTGAAATCAGGGAACTTATTGCTGTTTCAGCACCAGTAAACTGGGTGAAGCATAACTGATGTCGATATAGCCTAAAATAAGTATTATCTTGCAGTATAAAACTTACACTGTACAAATATGTAAAATAGGCGAGGGGGGGGGAATCCAAATTTGTTCCTGACTGGAGTCTACTACAACAGCCCAAAGATTATCTTCTAGCTGATGCAAAGTTGGAGGTCATCCATCTATGCTACTGTGGTCTTTATGCAGATATGAAGTCTGTGAAACACCTGTTCCTGCACCCAGTCTCATCGGCCTGTATATCTAGCAAAGCCCCCACCTGGGAGTCTAGCCATAGTCTCTAAGCACTAGACTTTCGTCAAGCCGTCTTGCTGTTAAAAGTCAAGCCCTGGTGTAGTGTGCAGTGATTCCCACATGCATGTTCAGTCTAGCTTTGTTGTGTCCCTGTCTGTGGTATTGACCTGTGGCTTTAAAAGTGACCAGTGTGCTCCTCCACCCAGATACCACTTTAACTGTCATGTTAAAGACACACAATATCCATGTTGTAAATCATAACTTCAGTGTGACCATATCTAGTGACAAGCACCTCTGGTGGGTTCCAGCTGTTAATTGTAAGGGCCTGAAAAAAGCAATTAACACAAAATGGCTAGAGGGTCAGTGATGTCTCCTTATGTTAGCAACGCAAGGTTCTGTGGTTCATTGTGCACTTTAACAAAACAAGTTAAGTGGCCATCACTTTGTGAAGTTCTGTTTCAACTTTTTGTTCAGTACAGTTGCTCACTGGTACTGTTGTCAAGTATATGCGTGCAGTATTGTAACAGAGACCATTGCCTAAAGACAGCACTGAAAGAAAACGGTTTAATGCTAAGTGTAAGAAAATAACCTGAAGTGTCTAAAAGGAGAGAAAGGACATATTCCTATTTTTATTATTGTTACTGATAATTATAGGTATTCATTAAAATTGTTTAACACTAAGTTGCCTCTATGGGTGCAAATATTAATAAAACAAAATGTCCATCTGACTATATTTTTGTACCATGTGGGAGCTGAACCTCAGCAGTGTCATATTGTAGTTTGTTGTGCAACAATGCAGAGTCTTGTGCTGTAGCACCACAGGGTCTCAGAGAGCTTTCTGAGCTCGCCAGTTCCCTATCTCTATGGAGATCGTGTTTTAAACTTATGTTAAA
Source organism: Heterotis niloticus (assembly GCA_018136845.1). Lineage (NCBI taxonomy): Eukaryota > Metazoa > Chordata > Actinopteri > Osteoglossiformes > Osteoglossidae > Heterotis > Heterotis niloticus. Next base: position 36,835,691 of record CM030889.1, on the reverse strand, counting down.
ATTTTCATTTTTTTAACTATATAAAACACTTTGTAATTTTTTTCCCCAATTCCCACAAGAAGATACTTTAGTGTAATTATTTACAGGTAAGGATATTAAGCACAAATTTGACTTCAGAGACATGGCCCCTGCCCTCAGAGGGACAATGAAGTTGAAAGTAAAAGGGCATTACAGCATCCAGAACTAGAGCTTTGCTTTTAACGCCCATGCATTTGTTGCCACACTCCACTTTTGACTGAGATTTGGCTTTTTTGTTGAATGTTTCTTAAAGTAATTTAAAAATGTTCCAGTTAACTGTGCTTGTTTAGTATGTCATATTTTAATTGTGCAAAGCTCAACCTCAAATATTACTACAAAAACATGTTCCTCTGGTTTGAGAAAACTGTTGCTCCAGAAGCTTGTGTAGTTGCTGTCCACAGATAAACAAGAGTCACTCTGATTTGTACCAGATGCAGTTCACTAGAAGTTCCATAGGGGAGGTGTAACCCAATGTGTGAGTTGGGCAACGTGTGCCATGAGGGTTTATCCTTTAGGAAGTGTAGCTACATGGGCCATGTGTTCAGTAAGGCCGAATGATGCATCCTTGATCAGTACTAACCATCAATGGTGTGATGCCAACAGCTGAATCTCTTACCTGTGCGGGCGAGGGACCATGATGGCAAACTGAATCTTAGTGTGCGTGTGCGAGGTTGATCCACATACCTAGAAGATACACACCAGATAATTCAATTAGAGCCATGCAATGACAACCTGCCAATTCATTTAAGGTGTTTTGACATCAGTGTTCAACAAAGTGGAAAACATAACTTGAACAATAACCCTACAACATGTTATTGTTCTTATGGCTTTTCCTGACTCATGTTGTGGGGCTGCATCTGAGCCAGCTCCTGGTCTTCCTCTGCTCTGTGTTGTGTTTTTACTGCCAATGTTGATTTGAACTGTTTGCTGTAAGGTTTGTTGTCCTTTGCTGCTGAGGACTGGCCTTTAAATCTAACAAATTGTTTTGATTTGCATATAGAATGTACTGTTTTTTTGTTTTTAAATATAGTGAAAATGGTCAGTTCCAAAAATTAAATTATGGGAATAAAAATTACAAAGAATTTTAAGTCAGTTGCATTTGTCAAGTTTTTGTTTAACAATGTCTGTGAACTCTGCGTTCAACCGATTTTAGGAGCATGGTCAAGTCGGAGTCCACTTTTATTTCTCTTATGTGATCATGGATAAAATGAGATTGATTACCCTTGTGTGTGTGTGTGTGTGGGGTGGGGGTGGGAGATTACAAGGATTTGAACCCTCACTTCATTCCTCCCGACACCTTAACCACACAGCTACAGAGGAGCTGAATACTAATCTGTATTTGGGAACGTGGACAAGAAACTTTTCAAGTTTCCACTTACGCTTCAAGCAGAATTAGGATTTTTAATTTAAAAGATAAAAGCCAAGGCTCACCACCACCAGGATTCAAACTGCCAACCGTGAGGTCAGGCACCCAACCTCTTTACTCAGTGGGTCACTTCCTCAACTACCAGAAGATGTTTTGGGTTTCCACTCATGCTTTCAGTAGAATCAAGATGCTTAATTTACAGGTTAAAAGCCAAAGCCTACTGACACCAGGCTTCAAACTCTCACTTTGTTTCTCCAAAGGTCAACACCTTAACCTCACAGCTATGGTGGAGCTGATTGCCAACCCCAGTTTGGGAACATGCAGCACAATTCCATCGCACCTGACAGCCAGCTCCTGTCCTCTCTTCTGAAGCCTTTGCAATCTATAAAATTTATATAATTTCCGGCACTGGCAAAGAATGTCACGTGACCAATTTTTTCCATTAAAATTGACTAAAAAGAACCTTAACTACTGATTCAAAATTCAACATTTTAAAATGCATTCAAATGCATCAATGCATTCAAAATTCTACATTTTAAAATGTACAAAATTACACTTAGATTTTATCATGAGACAATGCAGACAGAAGTAACCATTGAACCAAATTCCCATAGGCAACAATTTTGAAATTAAGTACACTAAAAATTACCCCAGTCAAATGACAAATTTATAAATACATTTATCGTTTACTTTGTGATTATTTTTTAAACTTTATTATGAGTCATACATCCTCACAGCCCATCTGCAGTTCAGCATCTCCATTCACACCGATTCGAGTTTCATATGAAACATCTTTTACACAAAATCCTTCTGTACCATTTCTGATTTGGTTAATTTTTTAGTCCAGGTCCTTAAACTCTCACTAAAATAGAAACCAGGAACCTAGGTCATTATGCACTAGACAGCCAGTGACAGCGGACACTGACCTAAGATGGCACTATGTGTTCCGTATGCTGCAGACAGATGTGCCTACAGAAAAACATCATAGGTATCAGCTAGGTATCATTTATAAACCATAATAAAGGCACACAAAAGGTAAAATTCGTTGTAGAAGTGTGGAGCAAAGAGAAACCTGAACAGCAGCAGCTTCAAAACAACATAAATTTCCTTTTGGAATCTCTGCAATGTGTGGATTAATCCCATACAGTGAAACACAGACAAAAACAACATCTCTTCTATAATCTCTACACTTTAGTTTCATACAAGGTCAACTGTACAAAGCCCTGCATACACCTTCACAACATTTTAAAGCAAAAAAGACCTTTTGTAACATGAACTAATACGAGGTTAAGAATGAGTCGAAATCGTTCCGTATCCTAAATCACTGGAAACATTTAATTTCATTTGCACATGCAAGAGGTGACAACTTACAGTTCCACAAGCTCCAAATACCCTCCAGACATTGGAGGCAAAATGCGTCCTGTACCAAACCCTGATGGAACCCCAGCTATAGACATTGTGGCGGCCAAAAAGGAACCTGGACAGTGTGCAGACACCAAGTTCGATGTTGTCACGCTGACTTTTACAAAAATGCAGGCACTGCCAAGCGAGGTAACACATAGAGTTCAATATGGATGGGGCAACAACACAAATCCTGTATAGCAACGCTAGAAAAATGACGCGTGCAAATCACATTTGAGACACAAAATATCTGCATAATAAACTTTGAGGTCAGGGACCCAACTGCTTTACTCAGTGAGTCACTTCCTCAACTGACAAAAGACATATCAGGTTTACACTTATGGTTTCAGTAGAATCAGGATGCTTAGTTTACAACTTAAAAGCCAAAGTCTACTGACATGGGTTAGTTGTCAGTACCCTTAGGTAATAAACTTATTATTAGAGGCAGTTACTCAAGAAATAGTTGAGACAAACTGTAATCCTGTACACAATTTCTACATGACATGCACCCAAAAAACCACAGTCTGACAACCTACCCTGCCATAGCTTTGTTACATACGTACATCTCTGCCAGAAGGAACATCAATGAGAATGACAGCTTACCATCCTTTATGAAGGATGTGACTAAAAGCCAAGGGGAAGCCCCTAATGCAGAGCTCAGTATTACAATACAAATCGGAATGTGGAACGCATAGCTGCAAACACATGCAGTTGCTTAGAAAATACAACCAACTAGATATCTTGGATGTCAGTGAAATAAGATGGATTGGTAGCGGCAAAGTAGTCAGTAAAGTCAAGACCATCCCATGCTCTGGCCATGATCAAGAACATGTATGTCGAGCTGATGACTGGTTGGGAACAACTGTATCATCACAGTGCAGTTCCCATCCAAACATGCACTGATGAATCATAGTACATTGTCATGCTTTACAAGATGGTTCATGGCTTTCACATTCCAGCTTACAAAATTCACTTTAGTCAGAGCTGGCCATAATTTGTCAAACACAGAAATGCAGGGGAAGCTGGCATATGTTGTGCAATATTTTAATTTACAAACATTCATAAAAGTACCAAAAAAAAAAAAAAACAACAAAAAAAAAAACAACAAACTCCTCCACTCCATATCTATATGCCACACTGCTAGCTACCCCAAACTAAGTAGTACATCCATTCTGGTTGAATGTGAGACACCTATTCCATACTAAACAACAACATGGGTTTAAAGAACTTCAATAGCTAATGAACATACTGAAGACCATGTAACAAAAAAAAGATTATCCTATTTAAAAAACAACTTGGCGGATGCATTAATCGATAAAGACGTGCCAAGAACAGCAAATTATACAAAATATAAGACATGGCAAAAAGCCAAAACTGTGATTAATAATTGCTGGAAATGGTCATAACTAACATGCTAGTAATATTAAATATGAATAAAGTCAACATTTCACACAATCTAACAAAGTGGTGAACCATTAAGGGACATACAGTAAGCACTAAAGTTGCACCCTGAATAAAACTGCTCAGTTATCAGTAGTTGCTTAGCAGATGTTAAAACTGAAAAAGGCTGTGCCATCTTTACAAATTGACAAAATATGAACCATGAACATCATGGACAAGCTGCAGTGTTGCAGAGAAATGCAGCCATAATGGAAACTGCTTACAAAGCCCAACACTGAAAATCTAGAAGAGGATCACCACCACTGACTTGAATTTAAGAAACTGTTTGGCTGTACACAGGGAATTACTGTGGAACACTGCCAGGTTTAATGGCATCCCAGTGACATATCAAGGTCTCCAAAAACATCTATAGCTGTCCTTCCCCATCTGTAATGTCTATCCATAAATTCCCTTAACAGCTTTAAAATCTGTACCCAAAATTCACTGAACAGCCATTCACTGATGACATTACCCTATCGGCAGAAAACACAGCCAGACCTCAAGAGTAAATTACCAACCTGACCAGCAAAGTCAGACTAAAAATCAGCACCAAAAAACTAAAATCATACAGCAATTTAAATCACCATTGGTTAACAATTAGCAGATGATGCAGAACGCTTTGGCTACCTTGGAAGTGTGCAACACAGGGACTGAAGTTAATAGCAGAATATTCAAATCAGCCAAAGTATTTTGGTGAATACAACAGGAGTGAACGCTGAACCAGAGATGTTCCTGTACAATAATATTATCCGACCTACTTCAATTTATACCAATGAAAACACTAGATTATACAGCTTGAATAGCACAGAAAGTGAATATTTTGTACCAGCAGTGCCATGACTGCATCACCAGTTCTGTAATCCTACAGGCAGTCCATTCCCCCTGACTGCAAGAAATAGTGACAACTCACATTCTGGCTGGCGGGCCAAATTTTCAGTTTAATGCACCAATGGTATTCAACACTACACCGGACTCCACTGGAACTGGTTTGGTAAAAATAGAAGTACAAATCGTTTTACACACAATTTGTTCCCAAAATCACAATGCAAACTGAAATGGCATAAACAGGGATGCTATTTTACATTATTTTAAATGAGACAGATAACAATGCATTCTCAGCTCATCTGAAAACCCCCAAACCAACTTTCTCAAGAATCACTAAAACACTGTAAAACATTGCATAGCATTGTACTGTGCAGTACAGCACACACTAGGGATTGCACCATGCAGCATAACACAGGTCATTGCCTTGCACAAAATAAGAGCTGATATTAAAAGTTCAACCGCATTATGACAAAACTGCACTGTGTATTTACTTGTATCCTAAAGAGTAAATACATCTATCTATATTCTATATATCTATAAAGTTGAATCTGTCTGTATGTTCATTCTTTATGCACAGCTTTGTTTTTTCCAGTCACAGACTTGAAATTTGGCACACAGGTACTATAGACCCTCGTTGAGCTTTTGGTATAGTTAAACACACACACACACACACACACACACACACAACCTACTCACTGAAACACACACTTGTTAGAAGGTAATGATGATTGGTGACTTATTATCTGCACATCAGTCTGACCAAGCAGTACATGCTCTACAAGTAGAAAGGTAATAAGGTTGGTGATATATAGTCCCCCACCCTTTCTTCTGGACTACAACTGGATGTAGCATTCACCTGAGTTTAATCCAACTCCTTATCTTGACAGTAAAAGTTCAAAGCATATTTTACTTTAATATTGCATGTTTCTTTACTTTATACCTAAATTAAGAATATTTTTCTTTTTGTATAAAACATAAAGGCTTGTCTGTAAGAGTCAATTTCTTCAAATGTTGTTGAACAGTGCCTGGCTACTGTATTCCTGTCATCTTCCTCTACAATCTCACCATGCATAATTACAATTCACTTCCAAATTCACTCCAAACCTCTCACATGCACCATGGACCTTCATTTATTCCCCTCATGCACTGTAGCTTAGGCCCAACATTCTTCTCTAATGCTCCCACAACTTCCTGTAAGAATGTGTTTATTGCTCAGCTGACCTTCGTTCAATCTCTATGGTAAATGTAGGAATAATTGGGCATTAGAGAAGAATGTTAAGAAGTTCATTAACAACTGTAAGTTTGCAATTCAACAACTAAATGCTTACTTATTACCTTGGCTTTAGATCATAGTGTTGTCCAATCAATTACAAAGTTAGCTACACAAGTCTGACTGGTATGAAGCGCTCACACCCAAGCACATGTATAGGATTAAAAAAAAAAAAAAAAAAAAACTATTTGGTTTATATATTTAATTATTTTCCCTAACTCTTCATCACACAGTTCTTGGTCTTCCTCTGCCTACGTGCCTTGAGGACGACACTTTCTCCGCGCTTAGGGGGCCTTCAGGTTCACACCCCAGGCCCGCCTAGGGCTCACACTCTAACTCGAAGATGGACCGGGCCACAGTCCAAGGGAACTCAAGCTGCGAGCCCCGGGCCCTACTGCCTGCGGGGGTTAGGACAGGCATCGAAGACAACTCACGGTTCATGTCACGTTGTAGATTGCATTCAGGGTTATTCAAGTAGCCTACACAACACAATAGCTATACAATAAAAGATGATTTTTTGAGTTAAGATGAACTGAGAGAAGAGCTTCCTTGAGATGGTAATACTTGCAGGAAAACGTCTACATCTCTGCTACCAATAATATATCTTAAGTATTAAGTATTGTGGGAATCATTGCTAACTTTGCTTATTGACTTTTTTATTTGATAAATAATTGAATGCGATTTATCTGTGATGTAAGAAGAGATTTATTTACTGCTACAACATGACATGGAGATAGTGGTCATATATTGTATGTCTCAAAAATGAAAACCCATAAACTGTTTAAAGTGGTATAATCTTTGTCAGTACTGTTAACTGACTGATGTATTAATTTTTTGCATTTCATTAGTTTATTTTGAAGAAATGTGTTTCATCAGACAAAAATAGCTCCTTTTGAGCACTTTATGCACTAGTAAAATTAATCATTTATATCGATACCCCCTTGTGACTTCTGTACCATCATTCTTTTAAAATGTTCACTAGGCAATCTCATTTTGTAGATTCATAAACAAAGTGCCAATAAAAACACTGTAGCACCAAAGGGGATCCAACATTCTAACCTTCAATCTTATTCTATCCTAACTTGTTAACATCACAGTATCTCATTGGGGTTATCAAGTCCTTTTACAGGTGTTTCGTCGAGTTAGGCCCACAACACTTCTGCAAAGCTCGACCACAGTTCTAGCATCCCAGAACTGCTCTCCTCAATAACTGCACACTCCACCTATGCCCCACAACTACATAACACAAGCTACGTGGCTTAGCACCTATGCTAACAAGCTACATTCTACCTGGCCATTCAGCTACCTGTTACATACTCGATAAGCATTATTATATACTATTTTCACACAAACATGTATTTGTTTCATTCAATTTATTTTTACGCAATTAGAGTTGTACAGTTGTGGTCCCTGCCTGGCTAGCTCAGTCGGTAGAGCACGTGACTTGTAATCTCAGGGTTGTGGTTCAAGCCCCACATTGGGTGTTGATGCAAATCCAGCCTCAAGGGGGTACACCTCTGTGCTGGTCCCAAGCCTGGACAAAATGGATGGTTGCGTCAGGAAGGGCATCCGGCGTAAAAAATCTGCCAAACCAAAATATGCAGACAAGCCAATCTGCTGTGGTGACCCCTAACAGGAGCAGCTGAAAGATGGTAGATTTGTATAGTTGAGCATGAGTATGCATACTTCTCTGCAATGGACTGGCATCTCATGAGGGTGCAGTTTCATAGGTTAGGATTCCAGGATAACCTCTATGTCACTGCAACCCTGACCATAATTAAGTGGTGAATGATAATGGTTGGATAGATGGCTTATTGGATCAGTTACTTGTGCATTTTCATATAAACATTCATATTAAGGAAAATAAAATGTTTATTATATTTTTATGTGTTGGTCTATTTCCTGTAATCATTATTTAGCTGATATCTGTCCTAGGCAATTTGCAATACACGCAGTCCTCAACTTACAACAGGGTTCTGCTGTAACAGGCTCATTATTAGGCAACTTCACTATAATTCACAAACTCATTTCTATTGTATAATATAAACCATAATAATACAGTATCTAAACAATTAATACACAGTCACAGTGTGATGCTCTGCGCAATGTTCTGCTGGGAAACCTTGGTTTCTTGCATTCATGTGGATGTTACTTTGACACATACCACCTACCTAAACACTGTTGCAGACCATGTACACCCCATCATGGCAACAGTATTCTCTGTGCCACAGTGCAAAAATTGCTCAGAAATGGTTTGAGGAACATGACAAAGAGTTCAAGATGTTGTCTTGCCCTCCAAATTCCCCAGATCTCAATCGAGATTGAGCATCTGTGGGATGTGCTAGAAAAACAAGCACAACCCATGAAGGCTCCACCTTGCAACTTTGACAACTTTGAGAAGGATTTGCTGCTAATGTCTTGGTGCCAGATACCACAGGACACCTTCAGAGGTTTTACAAAGTCCATGCCTCAATGGGTCGGACCTGTTTTTTCAGCATGAGGGGGACCCACACAATATTAATTAAGTGGTTTTAATATTGTGGCTAATAGGTGTATATTAGTACTAGAGTAGTAATGAAGTATACAATACAGCACAATATTACAATTATGCTGCACTATCAATTTCACTTCCATTTGCTTTTTCTAGCTACCACCAGAAAATTTAATTTTTAACCCTTTATTGGGCAAATAATCATATTTGGTAACTTCAACGGCCACCCAAAATGCCCTCCCCATGCCTCTCCGTGAAGGGTTGAAATTTTGAATTTCCAAGTATTGCAATTAGTGCCCTATAGAGGGTTAATCTACTAACCACTTTCAATTAAAGATAAAAGAGCATCACCAAGGAAAGTTCCATAAAATGTTTTTATAAACGTTTACATTCATTCATTCAGCTTAAGCTTTTCTTCTGGGTAATTTATACTGAAGAATTTCAAGTTAAGTGGTTGCACATGAGTTTCCATTGGAACCTGAGCCTTTTGATGGCAAGGTGATGACTAACCTCTATTCACACCATCTGCTGCCCCAAAATGTGAGGTAAAAGAATAAATTATGTTACTGCAATGTCATTTGAATAAATTGGTTTTGTCTTTAAGGGGAGGGAAAAAAAAGCCAAATCAAGTGAATGTGTTATGAAGGGATAGAAACAGTATAAGGTATTCTTAAATAAAAATAAAAAAAAATTTCAAAAAAAGTTAAAGTATTGTGTGTATTTCTATGCAGAGCTGGAATACAAATTGAAATCACAAACCAAAGCTTCACACTGGAGCTGTGAGGCACCAGTGCTACCTACTCTGCCACCAGCTTCTACTTCTAAATCTCTGAAATATCTAGCGGTACACGTGGACATAAATTGGTTCCAGCACAAATATCATTGTACCTTCCTGATGCTGCAAGTTGCCATATAAACAAATAACTTTCTGTGGGAGAGAGCTGCGGTGGGACCTGTTTGGACGAACAGGCCTGCCCACATGGCAGATTTTAAGCCCATTTGGAGAGACCATGCAAAGATTTTGCTGGTTCCTTATCAGTTCTCGGGTCAGGCAAGCAGTCCCCTAAAGAGTGCTGACTGTGCTCTATCACAATATCAGAACCTGAAACAATCAATCATCAATAAGCTTGACACAGCTGCCAAAGCCCTTATCTGCTATACAGCTTTCTCTTACCTTATCTTCACTTTCACTGCATAGTTCCTTCCAAAAAATGCGATACCTGTCAAAATAGGGTAAAATAAAACTGAGCACAGAAAATTCACATCTAAATACCTAAAGGTTAAAGGCAGATAACTGCCCGAGACTATAACAAGTAAAACATTGATATACACAAGAAAAGAATACAGTACTAAAAAAAAAGTGTAAATACTCCTACACTGCAATTATTTTTGCTTCTACATGAAAACGTTTCAAGTCTGAATGGCACAGCTTACCTCTCAAAAAGTTACTCCGGTAATATGCGTGCAAACTACTACACACTAACTTCTATTACAGACAGCACATTAATTCTATGAAGTTGTACTGGTTTAAGATGAGAAGGAACAAATTTATTCCCGTTCAACTACCATTTGTTTGCGTCAGCCATACATTTTAATAAACGCAAATACGACTTGCGTATTGGTGGCAGCACCAAAAACGGCTTTAAAACTCGTAGGTTTGTACGCGATATGTAGTCCAGGATGTAGGTTGTCTCGCTGTGTGGAAAACGATAGCAGTTGTTGCAGTTAAAGTTTTTTTTATTTTTTATTTTTTTTATGAAAGAGTTAAGTAACGCCATTTGACCGAAAAGTAAGAATTCGGCGCTATCGTTCCACGTTAAAAAATTTTTTTAAAAAACTGCCTCAGCACTTCTGCACAGCCGTAATGTATATCCTTTATCTAAAACAAAAACGGGGACTTCATGTTAATCTGAACAAATGCGTAGTCGACGCTAAAAAAATAATAATACGGCTTCATAAGCTTTTGTAGTTATAATTCTGAACGCTAAATAAAACTGTTTAGATTTGAATTGACATCACGAAGTAAAGCCGGGCGCACATTTTCGCGCCAATTAAAAAAAAAAAAAAAAAAACCGGAAGTGGTGTGCGTCCTGTGTTTGCTTTTTTTTTTGCAAAATTGCTTTTATTTACACCTGAGCAAAACGTTTTAACACTTAAAATGCTTAAATGTTTAAACACTTCCTACAGCTCCGTATTTGAAAAATGGAATATCAGTGAAGTGTAATGCTGTGGCATATTAATGCTATAATAGGCAATGAGCAGAACAGCACCGTTTCAGCATTTGAAACTAATTCCAGAATAAAATTACACAATAGCATACAGAAACGCTAAAGTTTGACCACTCTGAATATTTCAGTCAACATATATCTAGTGTGTTGATACAAATTTGGTTTTTCCTGATCATAAATGACGGTCAACCAGTGCATTACGTCAGGAAAATGCCGATATGGGTGTATGGTAGCTTCTTAAACCAGGATCAGCCCTGTGCACCGTGAGAATGACCACAGATTCCGGTCAAACTAAATGGCTTTTTTTTGTGCTACACCTTGAGGTCTGAGTTTAAAGTGGAAGCCAGAAGAAGCAGCACTAAAGGGAAATCTGTCAGGGGACAAGAGTTCAGGTTTGGGTGTATAGAGGCCGGATGATGTGTCAGGCCATAAATACTAAACTTATACTAAATAATATTTTGCACAGTAGAGCTCAAAGCATGTAGTGTAATGTCTGCTTTTCTCCTTGTATGTCCTCAAATGACTTCTGATACCTTTCAGTCTCACCTGGTCGACTTCCTTCTGGAACGGAGTCAGCTGTTTCATACCAGCTCTGCAGCTTCAAATGCCAAAAATGGAGAAATCTTACTTCGGGGTCACCCAAGTGAGATGATTTCACTGTTAAAAGCGCAGCATAAATCAACTGGGGGGGGGGCTTCTTCCAGAAGCACAAACCTCCATTTTCCAATTAATAAAGGAAATGCAAAGGAAGGTGGCCACAACAGCGGACAAATGGCTGACAGGTAGGTAGGTAATCACCTGGTCACAATCACATCCATTTACTCACAAAGTAATACAGAAACAAATGAAATATTTACTCATTTCACATGAATGCAAATAAAAGTGTAGTTTTGCTCAGAGCTGGACATTATTTGTTACCATGTGGGTAAGGTATACAACAGTACACCACAGAACAGCAGGTAGAATACAGGCTATTACCTTCAACACCTGCTTACTCAGCACTTCTGAGCTGGTACACCTCAAACTCTTGGAGCTTGATGAGAACCTGCAGCTCTTTGTCAGCACTTTTTTTTTTCCAGTCACAAAACATGCCTTAGATTTTTTGTCCGTTTTAATCATTTAACTGAATTTGAAAGGCAAAAAGCACTCTGTATACTTTAGTTTGGTCTTTTATCCCAAAGTTTGTCAAGGAAAATTAGATTTTTCCTAATTTATGCTGCAAACACTGCAAAAGTGGGCCTGCAGGTAGTCAGCTAATAGTCTCCATCCTCAGTCAGTAACTCCTCTCCTGCAGGAGTCGTACAGCTGAGGGAAGATTCGGATGTAAAGTGCTGTGCTTGCACCCATGGACCCTTTGTAGCCGTCCTGTGTACACTTTTAATCAACATAAAAGGATTGTGCGATCTTCGATGGTTTATTTTTATTTAAGGCAAGTCTAAAAGATTTTTAATGAGCTTCTACACATGACAATCACAGCTGCCATTTGTCCCATCAGTATGATACACCACATAGCCAAAATTCAATACCCTGCTTAGAACTTGCAGGGATTAACCACACAAAATAAATCTTTGGTATCTTCACAGACCTACCCACAATGCACTGGCAACTTGGCAACTATAGGCATCAGTCTGATGCACAAAGTGAAGGAAGCAATGGATTTTGGTTAATATGTACAGGGTATTAGTACGGTCTGCAAATAAAAATCCCTTTAGACTAGAATTAGAAGTCAGTCTCTAAGTAAAATGAACACTCCCCCTTAAAGAAGCATCTTACCTTCTTCTCTACTACACTTCTCCCAAGGCAAACAGTCTCGAAAAAAATATTAAAAATAAAGCAGCACATGGGGGGGGGGGGAACGTCATCATTTTTGAGAAAACAGAAAGCAGCAGCATAACTGATGCAGTGGTATACGCCCTTCATTTAATGATCTTAAGTACATTATCTCAGCACAAAGTTTTGTATTAAAAAGTTTGCCTTGTGCCAAGAAACCCTTCCATATGCTAATGTATAAATGACAACTCACTGCTTTTTACATGGAAAAATTACAGCTGTGGAGACTTTGACACAAGGCTCTCAAACACAAGGTGCACTCAGTGGGCAACTTAGAATGCATATTTTAGAACAAAAATACAGTCAATCTTTCTGCCATCTAAAACAGTTGTGTTCAGAAGGATATTTGTTTGCACAAAGGGTAACATGGATAGAAGGAACTGCACCTGCATGAGTCTATAAAGGTTTGAATGAATCATCACAGTAAAAGGAACAAGTATACTATAGTTGTAAAGGATTTCCTGCTGTTTTTTTAAGGAGATTGCCTGTGTGCAAATCACGTGACACCAGAACACAATAAGGCCTCACATGCTGCCAGGACGGGTTAGGAACAAACAAGATGATTCAAACGTGAACAGTCGATGAGGCAAAAGTGAACAGCCGAAGAGCAACAACACACGTGATGAGGAAGGAGTGCAACCGGCTTCATGGCTGCCAGTGCCTAGTTCAACACTGCAGAAACATAGTATTTTGCTTAAATTTTGAAAGAAGTCTCTCGTTTTTATTTTATACTTGACTAAAAATAATCTTCCAGTAACCGTAAACTGCTAAAAAAAAAAAAAAAATTAAAAAAATTAAAAAACCCTATTTTAACGAGTCATTAAAACTGGTGTGCACTGCAAATGACTTCATGCAGTAGTTTATGGTAAACCATCCAAGCACTTTTTATTCATTAATATTCATAAATACACACAGCAGCTTTATTAGAGAAGGGTTCTGTTTCCTCTTCAGTTTTAAATATGGAGTATTTCTCTACTCAGAGAGCCTTCCAAACTGGCAGCATAAGCTGTCCCTGGCACTGCTACCTACATTAACCTGCTGACGTAAAAATTAGTTAAGTGGAATTGATTATCAACTTTTATTTATAGATATATATTTTTTCTTTCCCCTCGATGTATGTACACAATGTAATAAGGGTGACAGACTTGAAATTACAAACACCAAAAAAAGAAAGGAAAAAAAAAAAAACAAACAAAAAACAAACAAAAAACCCCCCAAAAAGCTGTTGTCCACTCTCATTGGCAGTTACAGCACAGAGAACATTGTCTGCATGGGAGAAGGTCACATCAAAGAGGAGGGGGTGGAGGCTCCTTTCCTGTGTTTCTCTCTTTCAGGTTTAGGCTCTCTAGAGCAACATCTAAAGGCATGATATCAACACAGCCCATGGCCCCGAAGTCGGCGAAGTCTCGGTGTTCATCCTCGTCAGACGAGGAGCTCTCTTCACGTGTGAGGGTGGACAGCAGCAGTTCCTGGACAAACAGGCTGCGGTCTGCCCGCTCGCTCTCCAGGGCTTGCCGCTCCACCTCAGACATCTTTGGCTCGCTCAGCCTGCCACAAGGAGGCAGAGGAGGGGACAAGATTGAAGCTTTTTTTTTTTTCTCCCCCCCCCCCTTAAAAATAAGGAGATGAGCAAATAGGGGGAGAATCATGGGTGAGCAGATGGCCCAGCAAATGGGCAGCAACAGATAAATCAGAGGCGGGTCCAACTTACCTGGTGAGGAGGAACTGTGAGCTATGGGAGAGAGGGGGGGTGTTATCAGGTGGTGCTGGGTTCGAGTTGCCACTGGACTGTGTGACAGTGGTGCTCACGCTGTTGGGGTTGTTGCGCCGTGTGGCATTGCGAGCTGATTCCAGCTGCTGTCGTGCTACCTGAGCCTGCTGACGCTCTAGCTGCAGCTGCATCTGCAACTGCTGCAGCTGAGATGCAGACGGACCAGATGAGTTTAGCTGCCCGCCAGCGGAGCGTCGCACACCTGACAGCTGCGACAACAGTTCTGCAAGGGCAGTGAAAGGATCACCAAAAGTCAATTGAACAGTATTTATTGAGTACTTTTTGAGCACTGTTTCACAGGAAATTTCTTAAAATAAAGGGAGGAATGCTTCCATTTAGTATTTGTAAAAAAAGTAATGTGGTGCTCAGAGCAAGTAACAGGTGGCACAGTGGTTAGGACAGCAGCCTTGCAAGAATCAAGATTATAATCCCACCTACTGCTGTATTACTCTATCAAGGTGCTTTCCTAAATGACCGTAAAAATGTCTGATGCATGAATAAATGTTCAGTAATTGTAAACAATCTAACATTGTTTTATTCCAAAGGTCAGCTAAATAAATGTAAATGTAAAGTTGCTCCAGAAACATTTGAGTCTGTATATAGACACAATGACAAAAATAAGCAATATGCAATGTGAGAAATTAAACATACAAACTTTGGATATAAAAAAAAAAATACAGCAGATACACAGCGAGAGACAAACAGTATCCTGGTTTAACATGAGACTGTGTACAAACCTGCTGGTTTTAAAGCAGGGGATATGCTGCCATCAATATGCAACTCATATTTAAGTTCATTATGATGTACAACTGACACAAATGGTAAATGAATGAGAATAAACTTTAATGGGGGGGGGGGAGACACCGTCAACGCTGAAGTCCAGTTGTGTAGTAGTTTGCACACTTTAAATCTGAATTTGTTTAAGAACAGTCCACTGAAATAAATAGGTAAACTGCAGAAACACAATGACCCAAATCCAGCTTTTTACATCACATAATTCCTGCTGAAAATGTTTAGGCCATGTAGAAACCCTGGCACACACCCCAGATGCCCTGCAGACACAGGTGGAACTACGCCACCCCATGTCCAGGTCTGCCTTTTAATTCTCTCAGAAAAGTAGCGAGGATTAGAGACCAGGATGAATTTCTGGGTGGTCACCATAACAGCCTACAGTTTCCTGTGGGGGTTGCTAGGAAATGACATGGATGATCATAACCTAGGGGAAATTGCTCAACTTCTGAGTTTATAAGAACAAATTGTACACAGGCAGACTCAGCCCTTCCTCCTCCCAAAACAACAAGACTTCTGCAGGTTACCACAACAAATATGGCACACTCCCATTCAAGGCTTACACTCCAACCTCCGTACTAACACACCAATGGCAGTAACGACAGTTAGAGAAGCAGAATCTGTGACAACACTCACCTGCTATGGGATCCATGGCCTCCCTATTGCTTGGGGAATACGAAGAACTCTGTGAGGAGGACAGCCCCCCGGTGGAGCTGCTGGTAAAGTGCATGTTGGAACGACGAGCACGAGGACCTCCGAGGCCACGGCCAGGGTGGAACATCCTTCGCACATGTCGAACGCCACTCGATTCGTCATGAATCTTACGGTTAAGGAATACAGGAGCCTTAGAGCGGGGGGGGGGGGGGGCAAGTTAGGGTGTAAATAGAAACACTGTAGCGAACAAGACAAAAAGCAGAAAGAACTGCACAGTACACAAGACCGCACACAGACAGCACATATCAGGTCTAGCAAGCAAGAACGTAAGATATCTGTTATGAGGCTTAAGATGCCTGTAAAAACAAACAAAATATACTTCCCCTGACTGTCTGCAGTTAAGATGTATGGCCCCTTTGGAGGATTCCAGAATAAAATGGAAAAACCAGGATAAAATTAGTATGTACACAACACACATTTGTTAGAATTAATTAATACAACTACTCAATTTATGCATCTATCTGCTCAGTACAATGTGTAATGGCCAAAAATATCAGTCCCAAAAAAGGCAAAATCCAACATCACAATTTTATACAGATTTGTGTAAAAAAAAAAAAAAAAAAGAAACACACAAATCCCGTGTGCTGTGAGTATGTGCCTGCAAAGCAGGTTCCCAGCTTGTGTTTGCTGTGTATCATGTTTTACAGTGGTTTAGTGATATTTTGGAAAGTTGGATTGGGGGTTTTTCAGAAGGGCTGGAATGCATTCATTATTTTCCCCCAGAAGAAATAAATAGCCATCTCAAAGTATGCACTTTTGTACAACCCCTTTCAGGAGCCAATTAGACACACAATTTGAGGAATGAATACTTCCCCCCCTGTATTTTATATTATTTAGTCAGATTAGTAGCAGAGAAGAACAAACAAGGGTATAACATATGGTCTGAGGTAGTGAAAGGATATTAAATCTCTAGGTGCTCTGTGTTCAAGTGTGAGGTGGGCAGCAAAGTCATCTGTGACATGATTGGGGTCACCTCCGGGAAGAGCTGCACATATCGGACAGATCTGAAAATGACAGAAAAACAATCTTATATATGAACAGGAAAGACCACCTAATAGCACTAAACAGAGATTAAACCTGATATTATTGTGTTGGGAATGGGAAAGAAAAATTACAAAACAGGAGTAGACAGAGGCAGCACGCAATCCATTGCTGTATTCAAAAAAAGGGAAGTGACGTGCCTGCTCATATACTTTTTGCTGGCCTGAATTCTTCAGCGGATTTTAATGTCAGTGCATTCAGGCACCGAAGTTACATGTTACAAAGACTGAGAAGTGCAATGGAAAGGAATGTTTAAAGTAAGTATAAATAGCATAGAAATGTTAGATGGAGCAATGGGGTCAAATTTCACCATTAACCTCTTAGAGTCAAATATCTCCATGTTGAACTAGGGCAAAAGTCATCAGTAAGCTTTGGCAAATTAACACCCCACAGCGCCCTCAAGTGCTTTTCTGTTTAAAAACTCTTTAAACCCAAAAAGGAACTGTGAAATGGTATTGATGCAGCTTAGAGAGGAAACAGACAGAAACAAAGATGCAAAGACAAAGAGACTTATTTACAAAAAAAAAAAAAAATCCCTGATACAAAAAAAAGGATCTGAGTCCTTAGCTGGTTTGGAGGACATACAATGGATCAGAGCTGTGAGCTGACAGACATGTTGGCTGTGCTACTCACCACCTCCGTGGAGGTCTCTGCATGCTCCGAAGTCACATGCTCCTGCAGAGAGGTTTCCGTATAACCCATTTTGCCGCAGTATGGACACGTGAAGGACTGTGGTTGCTCCACTGAGAAAGCCTCCCCACCGTAATACAAGTCTACAGAAGTGCAAACATGATTTAAAAAAAAAAACAAAAAAACAAAAAAAAACAGACACATTAGATAACAAAGGCTGTCACTAGCTGTCATGGACCTAGTAGATAGTTCGCTTCACCCAGTTACAGTGCTGGCTCTGCCTATAGGTCCAAAATCTGCCTATGTCAAGCAGACACCCATTTTGAATGCTACATAAAAATGTTCAAATAAATGGATGACATTGGCTCGTTATTTCAGGAAAACAACTAGGACTAGAAAGTAAGTTTATAACTTGTTTGTAAATTCTATCCCTTTCTCCAGGAAGACAGCAAAATGCCATTTTCTCTTGATGCATGAAAAACTTCAGATTAAAAACAAATAACTTTGTAAAAGTAGTTTTTCCCCTTAGGAACACCAGATACTGACAATAAGTACTATGGAACCACGTTCAATAAAGGAATTTACCATAGCATTTCTGTGTAACAAAGGCATAAAATATTGCACCAGCTACTTACCAAAATCTACCCTAGTTAATATACACTGCATGGGATGCTCTGTAGTGTGTCGGGTTGTTGTGGCTCCACTTTCGTAGCACGATGCACACAAGTCGTAGTCGTAGCAAATTAAACACTTGTATCTGCGGCCTCTGAAGTTTCCCTTTAAACAAGCGTCACAGCTGACCCCTGTAAGCAACAACATGCTGTAAATCACAATTATGGTATCATGGGAAATAAAGGCATTCTAAAAACCATTCAGCTATTTGCAAAGCACTAATCAATAACAAATTTATAATCACAGAAAATTTTACAAAACATACAAAATGGTATTCACAGTTTTATCGACACCATAGGCAGCAGGTGGGGTGGAAATTAAAACCATTGTCCTGAAAAAAAAACCATTGTTTAAAACCATACTCCTTCTGTAGTACCCTAGAGCAAAGTATTTTCCCTTAATTATGACAAATAACCCAACTGTATATACAATAAATGTAACTCGGTAAATAAACACTTCAGGCCACTGAACTGTACTTAATATTGTTTCTTGCATTCTTGAACACGCACATGACCATTCTTTTCTATAAACTGCTGGGCAGCAGAGTGAAACATGGTCATCGGCATGGAACGTAATGGGCTCTTTATAATTCCAGGTTCTCGCACTAAGAAGAGGGACGATTCACCGAATTATTTTCATTAAAGCATACTGCATAAATTAGTTAACAGCCTGCAGAACAACTCCATTAACTTTTCCCCAGACTAGGCCACACCTCTTTTTCAGAATTGTTGCTTTTGTTGCTCACATCAAGGCAATTCTGACCTTACTACAATGCTGATTAACAATATGATGCTTGGGCAGCTACACTTTTAGGAAGCAAGAATTAACCTTACACACACCAGTACTGTAGCTTTGTAATCAGAACTGTATGATGCTTTGGACAAAAGCGTTTGTTAAATGAGTAAATGTTCATACTAAATGTTAATGAGTAAATGTTAAATGTAACCTTTAACTAACACACACTGACAAGGAGAATCACAGCAGGAGTGATTACAGAAACTTTGCTAAATTATGTACAAAAAACATTTCCTATGAACAAAAACAAAATATCAAAGTAGTGATGTTTAGACTGTAAACTTGTGCTAATGCTTTAAAAAAAAAAACAAGCCAGGACAGCAGTAATAATTATCTGCAGTTAAACCAGTTTTATTTCAACACACTTACATTGACAAAGGCTTTCCAAAATAGAGACTAATCATACTAGTCATGTGATCTGCATTAAAACAAATGAGGCAAGTAAAACGTCACCTTTCAGCACAAAGCAGAGTGGGGAAATCCCAACTTATTTAGCAAATGTTTGTTACTTGTTCAGCATCACATAACCCTGAGATGGGATGCCAGACTTTCTGCAGCAGGAAAGACATCCCTGTTTATGCTGCTTCTTCCTTTTGGCCTTCAAAGCTGGGGTCCCTGTCATGACTAAAATATGAACACAGCTCTCATCAGCATGTCCAGCCAACGTAACAGAGCTCCCTATGGCTGCATGTCTAGCAGAGTCACGGTACAAAAGTAACAGCAATGCAAACAATTTGGACTCAGCTTCCCACTCTCTAATACTCTAAAATCTTGGGGTGTGGGCTGCTTTATTGAAAAGCTCCTTAAACTGGCTAGCTGATCTAGTCTGATCCCTCAACAAGGAGGCTTTTGGAATAAACAAGTTATTGGGGAGAAAACTGTACAAGGCTGAAAATGTATGTCTGTGGTGGCCAATACTGTCCTATGAAGGCCACAATACAACTGGTCTAGCAGCTAGAAAGGAAAATCATTAGGCTTCTGCAGGTTAAAATATAAATAACATCAAATATGGACTGGGTTGATTCCGGTATGCAGGAAAAATCTTATTTTGGGGTAGGAGGTGTAGCAGGGGAAAAAGCTATCAACTTGAATTTAAAGGACCTTGATTTGAATTTCAATTCTTGCTGAAATACCAATGAGGAAGCTACTTGCCTTGAACTTGTATAATCAAAATTTGTTAAAGGCAAGTAGTTTCGTCAGTGGTAAAAACCTTGTTATGCACAGCTGTATAAATGGGTAAATCATTTTAAGTAGCTTATTATACAAATCTGTTATAAGCTGCTTTGGAGTAAAGAATCTGCTAAATGAATAAATTAATACCTTATCTAAACAATGACTACTACGCTCTGATTTCATGAGTATGCCATGAAAAACCTTCAACCCTACTAAAGTCTTTGAAGATCTGGTTGCATACCCTTGCAAAAAACAAAACGAACCTGTAGGACATTAGGAAAGGTTGAAACACAAGGCAAAACTTGATCACTTCATCTTTGCAATAAAACAGATATTACAGACCAGCGCTAGGGTAAGTGTAAAAAAAAAAAAAAAAAAAAAAGTGTACTGCGGCACATTTGCATTTACCGCAGACCACACATGACAGACATGCAGGTCACCATGCGTATAAGATATTTAGAGTCACTATACAACAGTCTGTTTTTCTACCGACCTTTCATTTTATGGGGCTACACAAAGGACAGAGTTACACAACTGATAAGTGGTAGTGCTCTGAGTGATAGATGAAATTGAGAGATGCCAAACTGTAGTGACATTTTTTAAAGCAGGACTGACAGACACGTAATCATGTCAATATGTGTTCATATGCTAATGTGAACCAACCATTAATTTATAGCCACTCGAGACACATTTTAAATGTTTTCAAAACTGTACATGCTATAATGCTAAGACCTCGTGTACCTTACAAAAGAAATCAAATCATATGTTTAGCAAAGATGCGGACAATTGAACAAAAAAAAAAAAAAAAAAAAGCCCTACATGTACATATTTTACAAACGAAAAACAATTTGCTGTAACTTAGGACACGATATAAAAGCCAGCTTGTAAAATATGACAATAGATGCCACCTGATCTGATTTTGTAAAAATAAAGACTTGAAAGAAACTGCATTACTGCTGGGTTCCCAATTTCTAAATGACTAAACTATATATACATGTAAAATTGGAAACTGATGACCATCAAAGCAAAAGGAACCCAAAAAAAAAAAAAAAACCAAAAGGCAACTCATACTGTAAACAATTTTAGTTTATGAAGCACACACCAAAAGGAGGTTACGCATTAATGCTTTGCCTATAATCATTTCCAAGCTTATGAAGATTCAGAAAGTACTCATTTTTATACAGCAAGCAACATGTCACAGCTTGCCTTGCACTTTTGGTCATTGGTGTTTATTCTGTAATCGCAGATGTTTAAGGATATATTGCATCGGGAGCAACAATGTACTCATTTGGCAAGAAACTTACAGCAAATCTAAATCATCAAATTACAAAAGGCCTTTCCTGGTCACAAAGCTCCTCAACTAAAATATAATCTAACTAATAAATGCACTTATATCTAGTACTACAGTTAATATAGGGAAAAAAACGCTTTTTAAATAATCAAGGCATGTATCTGTCACAGGCAAAGCTTTTAAAGCAACATCTCCCACCATAATGCCAGCTGTAATTAAACATACAGTGTATGTTGACCACTTGTCTTCAGGTGATCGCCAGAAGATATTAAAGAAAACCCGAGAAACAGTAGGAGAGCCATACAAAACTGGTGAGAAAACGAAAACCATAAATAGAATCAGCCTTGAAACACGAGTTCTACAGTAACTGCGTTACTCACCAAGTCAGTCAAACTCCTTTCAAAAACATAATTCCGAAAATCAAAAAATATACTCTAACACCAAACATCACATCACTGGTAAAACAGCACTAGTTCATTTACTGCAACATTTATAGGAGTGGAAATAATGGATTCCCTCTACAAAGAAGGACTAGTACTTTTAAATATGACAAAGTCATAAAAGCTGGTCAAATGAGCCATACCAACTTCAACACCAACTATTAATATTATAACTGCGCAGATGAACACAACACAGTGATTGTTTAAAAAACCCTAAAATGCTTACTACAGCTCTAAATCAACACCTTAGTTACATGGTAAAAGTATATGCAAAGAGCTTCACAAGACTTATCTAGGTTTGGAGAAAGCCAAAGGATACCTGCAGCCACATTTTCTGGCCAATACAGGGCATGGAAAATCTGTTATGGCACAAGTAGCGTTCTTGGGAGAGTCACTGGATCCAGGCACTACTCTGTACAGCTGTATAACAGCCAAGAAATATAATTCATTTTCAGAGAACTACTTTCACTTGATGGTGCAAATGCTGCACTACTCCCATATCTCAAATTTTGTAATGCCTGTTGCGACAAATTCAAAAGTCTTTTCATAAACAGTAGGATTACAAATAAAAAAAAATAAAAAACCTTTATTCTATCCACCTTCATTGCAGGTACTAAAACCACTAGGCTTGGCCAGATGTAACAGTTAACTGCTATGTCATAAAAAGCTCAGGTTAACTCAGATTAATCCCTAGTGTCATTTAATTTCTTGTTAGAAGGCTAGATGCTTTCCTGTTACATTTTCATAAAAGGGAAAAGTACAAAGAACTACAACATCTCATGATTTAGTGAATGGCACAATGCTGAGATAATATCCAATTTCAAATATCCAACTGCAGAAATCTCAGAATTTAGTGTTCTTTTCAACAGACCAGAATGATTCAACAAAAAGACTGCATGGAAACTTGGCCAAATTCTAATCATAAAAAAAAAACTGCAATAAAGAAAAAAAGCATGCATCCAGATGCAGTTGCTCTAAATCGACTGAACATACTGCAAATAAAGGGGAGTAAACATGATGTACATTGCCCACTTTCATCTACTTTGGTAAGTTAAACACTACAGTGCCTTTCTAGTTAAGCTCCACAACTGTATAGGAAGTATTCATCGTGTTTTAGAAATTCTTTACTACACCAAATCCCTGCTAGGTATTCTAGATAGATGATACCAAATCTGTCGAGGAAGTTGAGTAAAACATTCCAAAACAAGTAGCAAGACTAAGTTGCCTCAAGAAAAGAAATAAATTACATACAAACATGGACACACAGAGCCCTTAAATCATCTTCTTAAACACCTATTTCCACCATCAAATTGTATAGACTTTGTTGACAGGAAATGAAAGTTAAAATTGCCCAAACCAAATTCTTACCTGTAGTTACCAACATTTAGAAAATACTAGCGGCCTATCACCTTACGCAGGAGGATAGTTACTTATCAGTACTAGGCATTTCGTTTTTTGGTCAGAAATGCAATGGCCACAGCTGTTTCAAATACTTTTTAAACTGAGTGCTGTGGTTGTTCATGAATAGCCTAAAATGTGTGAAACTGTTAACCTGACGTGCAGGCTGTGTGAAGAGGATTATTAGTACAGTAATACTACATCTGACATAACTATCGATTTAACCACGCCAGAATGTCAAATGCCATTCCTACCCAGCGTCAATGTGTAAAATAACTAATGCTATCGTTAGCTTCGAGGGACTCAATAGGCTGAGACTAGTTAGCCTACGAGATAGGGAGATAACCAGTGGGCTACGGCTAGTTAGCTTGTGAGGTAACCAGCTGGGCAAGTCTCGTTAGCCTACGAGGTAGCTAATATGCTAACGCTAGATAACCTGTGAGGTAAGCAAAGTTAGCCTTCGACCTACCTTTAAAACGTAACTGGAGAACTAACGTTAGCTAACTTTGAGAAATAACCAGTGGGCTAACGTTAGTTACCCGTGAGAGGAAATCAAGTTTGCTAACGTTGGCTAGCCGGTGGGATAATGAGTATGCTAACGATAGCTAGCCGATATAGTAACAAGTACGCTACTATTAGTTAGCCCGTGTGAATTAACTAGTAGGCAAGTGTTAGCACTACACAGTTGGTGACCGAGATATGAACCGACATTACCGACCCATTTCTTTTGAGCATAAATGGGAAACTAAGCGGAGAGGACGGGCGGCGCTGGAGGAGGCCCAGCAGGCCTAGTGCTCCTGACGGCCACCGTGATGACAGTGCAGCTCAGTGTCTCAGCTGCTCGAGGAGGGGGAGCGCACAGGACCAGCATTCCTCGCAGTGCTGTGAGGCGGCAGCGCGGCCTCGACGCCCGGACAAACAGCAGCCGACACTCCTACACGGGGGACAAGGCGTCCCGGCTTCTGTCCCGCGGTCGGGCTACCTGCCCCCTCTCCGTCAGCCGTCGAAGTGGCTCGCAACGGCTGAGGAGGGGAGCGGAGGGCAGCGGAGGGTCAGAGGGGGGAAAAGTGGCGAACTGTATGGCGGCCGCCATCACGCGCGCGCCCCAGCGTTATTTCAGCAGAAAACATGGCAACCCTGCACTCCGCCGCTGCGCTTTCGCCGGGCTCCTCGCCGCCTTAGGCTTTTTCTCGGGCTCACCTTCATGTCGGGACATCCTACAGACGCGGAAAAAACCCCTTCGTCGGGCTCTCGGGCGCTGACTGTGCTGTTGGGGACGCGAGGCCGGGATTTACGCGCTCTTGCTCCTTTTCTCGGCAAAGATCCGGAGCTCCAGCTCTCTGCCACATCCCCCCCGCCGTCTGTCACCGGGGCGCTGACGAAGGGCTGCGATGGCGCCGACGCACCGCTAGGGGGAGCACTGCCGCACCCACTGTAGCCAAATGACGTCCGGTGAAGTCGTCGCACTTCCGCCGTCATTTTAAATGTCAATATCGACACCATTTTACCTTAAAAATATTTGTTTTATTATCGCTATTTAAACGCGGCAAATTTCCAAGGCCATGCTGTCGTAAATTATTACATAAGTTGTTAACATTAAACAGTGTTTTTTTTTTTTTTTAAAAACCCTGGTGGGGTTTTTCAGTGAACTCAGTGTACAGAGTGTGTGTAAAAAGTGTATGTATAAAAAGTACACAAGTCGAAGAAAAACGAGTGAGTTGTTACTGTATTTATGGGAAAAACCAATATAAACCAGTTTGAGTACAGTTGCATTAAAACAATGCAAAAGTGTTTGTGAACCCCAATCATTGGACTTTCTTGTCTTCTTTTTGAATAAATACAGCTTTTGGAAACACTTAGTAGAACAGAGCGGCTAAGGCTGTTTCTGGAGGTTTGATGGTGCTTCTTAGGTCCTAAACTGCCCTTTGTGTGTGTGTTTGACAATGAGAGAGATTTCCTTGCAAGAGACCAGTGCCCTTCTCACTGTGTACCCTGGCATGCACCCTGAACTAGGAAAGATGTTATTAATAATGCATGAATTGACCTAAACCACTTTTTGCAAAATAAATGCTGCAATTCTGCATTTCAGTTTTTTTCAAGGGAGCTCTTCAGCTAATGGTCAATGTTAACAAGTAGGTAAAAATTTGAAGGTTACTAGTTTAGTTTGAAAACTTAGTTCAGGCTGAATCAATAGACTGCAAAAGATTAAAGTAACCTGGAAATAAGATGTTCCCTCAGAACATCTTCTGCACCTGGTGGGCCTGCTCCACCGTGGCCACTCCCCTCTCCTTTCTTGCTCCCTTTCGTGAGTAAAAGACCTTATAACACACATTTAGCGCAAAGATGAGGACACTGCGGGTTAATTCATCACACGGCTTCCCATGACTGTGTATCTCGCATCGAAAGCCTTTTGCATTCCCTTCTCTTGGACAGACAAGAGATCACGTTGCTGGCATTTACTACACCTCGCAGTTATTTGGCACAGAATACTAAAGTATTGCTTATACATGATGAACCTACTGTACTTTTCAGGAAGAAACTTTGGTAAAGAATACAGCACTGAATTATTTAATAATTGTATAGAAAATATACTGTAGCCGGAAATAAAACAAAATGAGTCAAAAACATCAACACATGTTTGAAAAAAGTTGCCGTATGGTGGACGATAAACATAGAAATAATCACTGTCACAAATAGAATCCGATTTACGGTCCCTAACCCGGTCGTAAAGGGTCCTGGCCACAAGAGGGCGCTGCTCAGAGGTGCACGTGGTCCTCGCTATCCGTGCAACACCCTGCTTACAGACGTTCGCAGTGTTTCAAAGCCTCGCAGCCAGTGGTCCAGGGATAGGTTCCGAATCGTCAGTACCCTGACTGGAATGGATGGCAATGGATGGATGCTTCTAAAAGTAAAACAGTAAATCGCTAAAACAACTCGAACACATGCTTGTGCCGATATTCCAGCCGTCTGAGACAGTTCTGACCGCGACCACTGGGTGACGCTACTTCACGCTCTAGTTGCCTTTCGTCCGTTGACCTTACTGATGCACTTAATTTCTATCTTCTGCACAAGTACAATGCCTTACATATTGAAACTCTACGCTGACCAGCATGTTTCACACAGAAACTTTATGTACTCATAAATACTTAAAGTCCCAAACTTTCCTATACTATATGAAACCTAATGTAGGCCCATTATTAAGAGGTTTCGCAGTTATTTCCGTTGTAATACAGTTTTGCAGTAATAACTATAGGTTAGGAAAGCAAAAATATTAATGCTGCCCTTCGAAACAAGTGTGTACGTGGGCAGGTGAGCACGTGTTTGTTTGTGTGTATTTGCACACTGCGGGTCCGCCGGGATTTTTTTTTCCTCCTTTTTTTCCACGCGAACGTCACGTGATGGCGTGATATGGAACTCAAAGGCATTCCTGCTTATAGACGTCTCGTGCAGGGCGTGGCTCTTTTCAGGGCCCGGGTCCGCTCAGCGAAGACGCGTGTAAAACACAGTGGGTTCATTGTGTGGAGGCGGCACCTCCTTCACGCTCCCTTTCCACTAAACCAGCGCAATAAACAGCCCCCACGATGTGGTTCCCACCGGGCCAAAAACTGACCGAGTGTTTAAACGGGCTGCACATAGCATTGCTTCTTCAAGTCAAACTGTTGCACTCCGCGCTCTAAGGATCTGTGTGCCATGAAGTCCATAATACTACAGTGCACGATGTCCCGCTTCGGTAAGCTTCGCACAGGTGTGACGTTCTTGCGGCACACTTTAAACAGTTTTAAGCAGCTCGTCAAGCCTGGGACCGATCTGCATTCCGCGTCGGTGTACGTTTTAAATAACCAGTGTTTGCACCCCAGTCGTGACCTTAATTCGTGGTCCGTGACCCTGGGCTACTAGCGGAGTGGAAACAAATTTGTTTCCAGAAGCCACATCAGCGCCACTACAACTTCATTCAAAGTTTGGCTCGGCCACGCCCTCACACGTATACGCCGGGGGCTTGACCAATCAGAGACCCGCACACCTTCAATAAGAGATCTGCCGATGGCCACGTGACCCAGAGGACCTATATTTAAAAGTTAATGAGCGGCTGCGCCGGTAGGCACAGCTCCGCCGGTGTGGACTGGATCGCTCCGTACTGGACGGGCAGTCGGCGAGAAGCGCCTTTTGGTTTATGCAGCTGAAATAAATCAGCGTCAATACGTGACGGGGTTTTTATCAACAGGCACAAAGAAATGAGAGTCACTTTTGCCCCATGGTGGATCGTTCTGGGTTGTGTATCCACGGTTTTTACTTTTATACGTGGGGATGATGGACTTTTCAGAGGTAAGAACTTAATTCATAAGTGACCCTCAATAACTGATCATTCGCCGAATGCACACGGGGTGAGAGAGTTGCGTATGGACATCTTTCAGTACTTACAACACGTCCACGCGATAGATATGTAAAGAAATATTGTATATGCCGTATTTTAGTCTTTTTCCACGTCACTTTCACATTTCACGTTTAATTCGTACTGAAATTTAATAAAGAAGTTTTTGCTTCCCCAGCGAAACATATGTAAGAAGTTTTACGGGCAGCCAGGCTCTGAATGCGAACCGGACGAGTGGAATTCCCACGAAGTGTATTCACTATATTCTACGCGTCGGCTTAGAAACGTCACAAGATAACTTTGCCACCGCTTGAAACTTGTCTGATCATTTTTGTTTGGCTTCGGCTCAGTTCATCATGGTTTCCTTGTATGTATGGAATGAAGTTCAGAGGATGAATTCAGTGAGCTGGCTGGGATTGTGAAATACGGTGTTTAGCGTTTTCTAGTTTGTGCTGGCATGTGTTGAGAACAGGCTGGTTGGCAGACTTGACTCTGTGCCAGAGACCTGGGTTTTTGCCAGGTTCCATCCATTCACAGCTGGAGCTAACACTAATTCCAAGGGCCAGTTTCCTTGCTTGACCCCCCAAAACAAAAGGCCAGTGACTGTGCTGGCATGAACTTTCCTCTTGAACCATGTGGTTGGGACTATGGTTTATGCCACGTTTTCACTGCGTGCAGAATGTGCGTGGGTTCCTCCCCCAGCTCTAAAACAAACTTCACTGTCTCTTTTCAGAGGACATTGCTGAAAGCCTGCCAACTCCAGAGAGTGACAACAGTGGTGGTCTTCACTCTCCCGTGAAGTACAACATGAGGAAATCCTTGGATTTGGATGAAGATGGCTGTTACCTGGCGCTTGGGGACAGGGATTGTTTGCGGGAGTGTGGCTTCAATGTCACAGCTAAGACCATCCTTGTCATTCATGGCTGGACAGTAAGTGTTGTGCCTTATAGCTTATGTCTTTCTGTAGGCTCTCGTCTTATTCTGAAACAAATTCTTAAGTTGGATAGCGGACACAGTAGCGATTTGCAGTTAGTTTTAGGTTGCCACCACAATTTTCTACTGCTCTGATTCCCAGAACTGATGTTTGACAGCTGAGCAGCTGTTCTACAGAACTTTCCCAGTGGCTTGTACACTTGTAGGGTACCCACCCAGTTACCTCAGATGTTTATGTCTCAAGCACTCAAACTAATGTTTGCCACACCTTCAAAGTAGTATGGATTTTGTGGCATTATATAGGGCAGCTCTTCAGGTTGAAGTTTGTCAACCTGGCTACAAGATACTGGTTTTTGTGGTGTTTGGCAGCTGTTCCCTAACTGGCTCTTCTTGACTCCACCTAGATGAGTGGTATGTTTGAGAGCTGGATGAAGCAGCTGGTGAAGGCACTCCAGGTCCGAGAGCCAGAGGCCAACGTGGTTGTGGTGGACTGGCTTGCTTATGCACAGCAGCTGTACCCTGATGCTGTCAACCACACAAGAGAAGTTGGGAAGAGCATCGCAGAAATGATCGACTGGCTAAAGGTGCGTTGCTGGCTATGCTTAGTGTGCTCACTTACGGCACCTCAACAGGTTGATTCCATAAACCTCCAGAAGATAATATTTTAGGCACATTTGTCATAAATTTAAATTGTCATGGTCATTGATTTCAAACCATTTTTATAGTTTGGCACTTTTCAGAATCAGTCCCATGCTCAAAATGTCTAAAAGCTGCAGTACAGTGCCAATAGCAGGAACTCTGTGTATGTGATGGCAGTAATCTCTATGCAGCAGTCAATGGACACAAGGGTTTAATGGAGGTGCTACAATAAGTGGCTGCAGCCCAGATTTCCAGATGGCTCTCTGGTCTCAGACTGTACCTGTTGATACCTTAGAAAATAACAAGGGCGCCTCTAAGGATTTCTGGTCACAAGTCCAGTTTCTTGTCCCTTTTAATGCGGTTTAGAAGTTTCTAGGCTAAATCTCGGTCTTAATCTCAGTTTTGCTACTGTTAGGGTTCCAAAGAAGCAGCATATGAGAGTATGGTTTTTGTTTCACTTGCAGAAGGAGCAGCAGCTTCCTCTGGACCGGGTGCATATGATTGGCTACAGTCTAGGTGCCCATGTGGCAGGGTATGCTGGGTCCTTTGTGCAAGGGATGGTTGGCAGGATCACTGGTAAGTGAAGTTGTCAGTGCTTGTATATCTCAGTCCTATATGGTTTGGATACACCTGACTTCCTTTGTTGGTTTCCCTTGAAGGTCTGGACCCAGCTGGCCCTATGTTTGAGGGGGTTGATGCAGATCGTCGACTGTCCCCTGATGATGCAGATTTTGTAGACGTCCTGCACACCTACACACGGGAGGCCCTGGGGGTCAGCATTGGAATCCAGCAGCCAGTTGGTGACATCGACATCTATCCCAATGGCGGGGATGTTCAACCGGGCTGCCGACTGAGTGATGTCTTGTCCACTGCAGCTGCAGGAAGTGAGTGCTGTCACCAGTGATTTTGAAGGCCCACTTGAATTTTAACAGCTGCATCTCTAGTGTTTCATTAGTTTAGTGCGGTTATTAAAATTCCACTTGTCTCACATTTACATACTTGTAATAGTTGGCACTTCTTGGTGCTCCGATTCCTTCTGCAGATTTTATGGAAGTCATGAAATGTGAACATGAGAGGGCAGTGCACCTCTTTGTCGACTCGCTACTCAACAAAGACCACCTCAGCTTTGCTTACCAGTGCACTGGGCCTGAGCGCTTCAACAAGGGCATTTGCCTGAGCTGCCGTAAGAACCGTTGCAACAACCTGGGCTACGGTGCAAGGAAAACACGCAAGAGGAGGAATAGCAAGATGTACCTCAAGACACGTGCTGACATGCCCTTTCGGGGTGAGTAATGGCCTTTTCTTTTCTTCTTTTTTTTTTTTTTTTTTTTTTTTAAGGAAAAAGGAAAGAGTTTACAGAAATCTTATCATTACAGAACACCGGAGTACTTCTTGTAAATATGACTAAATGAAATGCCACTGATGGATTAAAATTTTGTATGACCTTTGCAGGTTATCATTACCAGATGAAGATGCATGTGTTCAACAGGAAGCAGGCGGATGACGCAGACCCCACATTCTTTGTGAAACTGTATGGTGCTCATAATGATACCGAGGACCTGAGTGTAGATGTGTAGGTTTGATATTTTGCTCTCTTAATGCTTGGTTTGGTTTAAAACCATTAACAGTCAAAACTAGTTAAATTGACTTTCATAGCATTCCAAAGTGGAATGTGAAAAGAGATTTTATCACATGGCTACATGATTAGTAGCTTAGCTATTGCTTTCCTCCAAAGCAACTTGTGTAGCTTATGGTTTGCCTGTTTACTAACCTAGTTATTCCCTTTTGTATCTTAGGCCAGACCAGGTAGGCCTGAACATGACCAACACCTTCCTAGTCTTCACAGAGGAAGATATTGGAGACCTCCTGAAAATAAGGCTTTTGTGGGAGGGAACAGACTCCTGGAGCGCAGTCTGGAAGAAAATGAGTACCTTATGGTCCTGGTCCAGTTCTACAGCTGACCCTGTGCTTGAGGTGCGGCGCATTCGTGTCAAGTCTGGGGAGACTCAAAAGAAGTAAGTAGTCTTTATAGTCACCGTGTCTTGTCTGCAGTGCACCACATGGAGAAAGGATCAGTCTACTGTCTGTAAGGCCTCTATAACCTTGTTATGTGATTCTAGGTTTACATTTTGTGCCGAAGATCCCATTTCAACTAAGATTTCACCAGGGAAGGAGATCTGGTTTGTGAAGTGCCGTGATGGTTGGGAAGTGAAACCAAGGAAGAGGTACAACTTCATCTGTATGCTTTACATGGCCAGCAGCAATAGCTGCTGCTACACTTGTGTTCACAACACTTATTTCAGTCATGACTGGACTGGCTCATTCAATCACAGTAGTTGACTTGCTGCCATGCTTAATGTATTTCAGACTGCATTTTTAAAGACTGGACTTCTCCACTTGAGCAGCAGCACCATGGAGGAACCAGTCACAGGGACCCAATAGCACTGAAGAGCTTCCCTCCTCTGCACTTTGAAACAATGAGATGGGACACCATGGCAACTATCTCCATACAAGTGATGGACTGACTGATCATGCGTTCCTCACTCCAGCCAGCTACCTTGGCACCGAAGGCGGCTTAGTTATGCTGTTGGGTTTGAATGTTGTGAGAATGGTCTCTATGTTCTAATTTATTGACAAAGCACTGTAAGACCAAGTTATTTATCCACATGCATTGCATGGGTAATATGAAGCACAGAGGTGCTTATTGCAAGTTATTTAATTCCATACACACATATGTGACTTGACCAAACTGTGTGGGTTTGGGGACTTGTACTCAATATTGTATTACTGAAGGAGGCTGTGAAATTGCAGATTGTATGTCAGTTTTTAATTAATGTAATTTCCATATCTGGATAATATGGGGTGAGTTTGTACATAATGTAAATAACTGACAATTAAACCATTCACACATTGTTTATAACTGTACAGTGTTTGTGTATTGGTGTGTGGGGGAGGGTGTTTCATGGGTTTGTATTGAATTTTAATTGTGCTTAAAATGAAACAAGCTTGGGGC
This sequence comes from Heterotis niloticus, assembly GCA_018136845.1. Classification (NCBI taxonomy): domain Eukaryota; kingdom Metazoa; phylum Chordata; class Actinopteri; order Osteoglossiformes; family Osteoglossidae; genus Heterotis; species Heterotis niloticus. Next base: position 36,803,154 of record CM030889.1, on the reverse strand, counting down.
TGTTTATCCCTGGCCCAAAGACAAAGATCTGAGGTTGTGGTGCTTTAGTTTTTTATATTGTAAATGTTAATCTGCAAGAAGTCTATGCAATAGTCCTATGGGGTTAAAGGTAGCTTTTTCATTCTCTTTCCAAACATGCAGTTTCATGTGGGTAAAACAAATGTTTCACCAAAGCTTTTCTGAAACCCTGTTTACTGAGCAATGTCAGAACACAAACAGCAGTCTTACACAAGTTGCACAGTTGTATCACGTACTGCTTAACCCTCCAAAAAAATTGCAAAAACAAGGGTGAAGGGCTTTGGGAATAGGTTTTTAGCACAAACTGCTCTAGTAAACATTAACCTCAGCACATGGCAAGGTTGGTTATGTTGCTTATTCTGCCCTTTAAAGGGAGACTCAAATTGATATGGTTTTTGTTGTAGCACTCTTTAGTGTGGAACTGTTGACTGAGCCCAGAACATGTGGAATTGCTCAACATATATATTTCTGTAATCACTTTGTTACACCAAGAGGCTCAGCATTTCTTTTTCTTTTTTTAATTTCAGCCCATTATATAACCCCACTGTACTCATTCCTATCACAATGTTTCTGCACTGTGCCACAGTGAACCAAAGGTGACCCTTATGGCCCAGTGGGACATTCCATCCCTCTGCAACGCCCCCTTCTCAGAGGCAGGCAATGGAAACCATGTGACTTGTTACTGTGTGGCATTAACACACTCCATTTAGGACAGGCATATGGTACTGTGAGTACCAGCTCCCCAAGTCATTGTACAGTATGTCATGTGTTCCATTATACGCTTTCATCTGTCACCTTTAGGTCCCTGTACAGTACAGACACTAAAGTTTCTCTTCTAGCTCAACAACTACAAAGAGGACATTTTGATCTAGTCATACATCAACTGGTATTTTTCCTTTAAAACAAATAGTCACAAAGTACACTTTAGTGACCTTGTTATACTGCTTAGAGAAAGAAAAATGAACATTTATGATATCCACTAAAATACGAGGCCCCTGGCCGTCGTGAAGCTGCTCAAGATAAAGCAGTTAATGAAAATGGATAGCTGGTTGGATAGGGTAAAATATGGTTAAAAAATGGTAAAAAATGGGGTAAAATGTTCCTCTACTTGGGAGTTTGAATTAAAAAGCTGGCACAGCTTCTTCATGGAAAACTGGATTTCATGATTACACAATATGTTGCACCCAACATCTGAAATACTTAGGAAAAACACACAGAAGAGGTATTGGTGATGTGCAGTTAAGCAGCTTCCTGGGCCCTTCCTGGATTTATCCAGTTGCACTTCCCTGATGGCCAGCTGTGCTTTGATTCTAGTAGACTATCAGCAAAATCCATGTGATTTGGCTACTTTCAACTTTTACACTGCACAGGTGGCCCTGTTCACTCCCATAGTGCTTTGTGTGTGTATGTTTTGTGTTATTGTTCTCAGTCCTGGATTGTTGCCACAATGGCTAAGCAAGTAGTACTGCTGCCTCACGGTTTCTGGGCTGTTCATGTGTCGATTGGAAGCCAGTTCAATGCGTGTAGAGATTGTAGGTTCTCCCTCTGCATATGGATTTCTTCCCACACTCAAAATACATATTTTTCAGGTTGTTTGCTCACACTAAACTGCCCATAGTGTGTGGCCATCCTGCAATAAACTGGCACCCCATTCAGGGTGTATTTTCCAGTGATTCTGGGATAGGCTCTGCAGTTAAGGATAATGAATGGCGGTACGGTTTCTCTTTTACGCAGTCAATTAAAATGAGGTCTTTTGCCTGCTTAATGACAAGCATTCAATTTCAAAGCTACTGTACTTCTACTGTATTTTAACCTACACATTACTTTTATCTTTGGATAAGGTCACATACTATACTATGACTGCGAGGTGATCAGAGTTAAATCCCTTCAAAGTTAAGGCAATTAGGATCTTAAATTGTCATCTTTTATAAGGTACCCACCTTAAATTGGAAAAAAAAAAAACATTTATATATTAACAAAATTTAATGTGCAACATGTGATTTTGCAACTGGCAGTACTGCAATAACAACAGTAACCTTGCTGTTTCCTGTATCTCACATTGATTTTGGCCTTCCCTGGCTACATGACCTTCGATGAGTGTCTGTAACAGACAGCTTGGCCCTGTCACAGAACTGATTTCGGTCTTGACTAGGATATGGATATTGTGAAACCCAGAATTTCTTTTCCAGCAGCCATTCTTTTGTAGATGCACTTGCATGTTCAGGATTTTTATTGGACCACAGCACCCAGTCTTCAGCTCATGGCCTAAAGCTGTGCTGTACAATACAAAATTCATTGTCCTGTCAAAAATAGCAGGCCATCCAGATCCAGAGACACAAAGAGCAGGCTTAAACATGAAAAGCTCTCACCACCAGGCTTGACAACATGAATAAGGTTCTTCTTTTCAAAAGAAGGGTTGGTTTTTCATCAAACAACATTTCTTGTCAATGCAAACCATTCTACCCTTAACTTGATTGCATCATTCTCAGTCCCATGTTCAGTATTCCTGGGTAATAAAAAAATCTTTTGTAGATTTGCTCTTTGGTGAATTTCCTTTTAGAGAGCAGTGAACATCTCCTCAGAGTAATATGATAAATTATCCGAAAGTTAAAAATGGTCACATTATGCAGGATGTGGTTTTTAGGTGTTTAATAATATACTGACTAGGGGACAACAAATTTAGTGACATAAAGGCTACAATGCCAATTTCATTAAAAATAAAATAAAAAAATGAAAAACACATACATATATATACATACACACACACACACCGATCAGCCACAACATTAAAACCATCTGCCTAATATAGTGTGGGTTCCCCTTACGCTACCAAAACAGCTCTGACCTATTGAGGCATGGACTCCACAAGACCTCTGAAGGTGTCCTGCAGTATCTGGCACCAAGACGTTAGCAGCAAATCCTTTAAGTCCTGTAAATTGCGAGTTGGAGCCTCCATGGATTGCACTTGTTTTTCCAGCACATTCCACAGACGCTCAATTGGACTGAAATCTGGGGAATTTAGAGGCCAAGACAATATCTTGAGCTCTTAATCATGTTCCTCAAACCATTTCTGAACAATTTTTGCACTGTGGCAGGGCCACTTCCATCAAGCAATACCATTGCCATGAAGGGGTGTATGTGTTTTGCAACAATGTTTAGGTAGGTGGTATGTGTCAAAGTAACATCCACATGAATGCCAGGACCCAAGCAAAATATTGCCCAGAGCATCACATTGTCTCCAGTGGCTTGCCTTCCCATCATGCATCCTGCTGCCATCTCTTCCCCAGTTAAATGACGCACACGCAACCAGCCATGATATAAAAGAAAATGATTCATCAGACCAGGTCACCTTCTTCCAGTGCTCCATGGTCCATTTCTGATGCTCACGTGCCCACTGTAGACATTTTTGGCAGCAGACAGGGGTCAGCATGGGCACTCTCTACAGTAGCTCTTCTGTGGGATCAGACCAGACAGGCAAGCCTTCACGCCATATGTTGCCTAATATCTCCCCCCACCCCTTGACAGGTGTCATTGTAGTGAGATGATCAAGGTTATTCCCTTCAGCTGTTAGTGATCTCAATGTTGTTGCTGATTGGTGTACATACACACACTATCTACAGCTGTAGACGTTCACTGCGTGGTTGAGGTAGCTTAGATTATAGCTTTAGGTCACAAGTAATTCCTTCGGTCTAAAAATACCAATTGTGAGATCTTTCTACTTCTTGGGATCAAATGAGGGTTTTGGGTCATGATCTGAGGCTTTGAACACTGCCACTGTAAAAAAAAAAAGTAAAAAAAAAAAAAAAAAAAAGCTGGCTGAGGGTGGAGCGACAGTTGCACGTGATGAATGCAGTGCTCCCAAACAGCTTCTGTGGGAATGGACAACACAGGAGTGCCACCAAGGAGACCCGGAGACAGGGGTCAAAGGTTGGAGGGGGGATGCTCTCCATTCAATGGGCCACACTGGAGCTCTCAGGCATGCATTAGCATCACAAAGCCCAGACGAAGAATGTCTATAGTCTCTGCAATGCTATGCTCGCGTTTGAGCTTTTCATGCTCGGGTTCGGAGGACTGGCGGGCCACACCAGCAGTGATTTAAATGGCTGTTGTCGCAAAAAAAAATGTCAATAAATACGGAAGCCTGCGCAGCCCTTTGGAGGAATGACAGAAAAATAAGGACAAGGTAGTGCGTTGCAAATGATTTTGTTTCTATTAATGGATATCAGTGCTATCAGGAATTATGATGTTGTGTGTGAATATGAAGAAAATTGGTCACATTTTACAATACTCATTTTCTGAGCAGGCAAAAACATACAAGACCCAATTATAAAGCTTTTTAGAAACCTAAAGAATAAATAGCGTTTAAATTCCAATGCAGATCAGATGGGGAAATTTTGACATGGTTTATAAATGGAAATGTTCACACAGCACTTAGCTATAAGTGTTATTCAGAGAAACTTGTATCTGCTAGTTTTTAAAAGAGTTCCCATCCATCAATTTTCATTAAGCAATAAATCCTGAACCAGTTCACAGTGGTCTAGAATCTATGCCAGAAGCACTGGGCTATGAAACATCTCCCAGATGGCACACCAATCTACTGTATTCTTATCAGATATAAAACTGTATAAAACTATATACCTGCTAACTTTGCATATCACTATCAGTAAAGCTGAATCTCTGTTTCTCTATTGTTTTTCCTGCCACAGACTTGACATTTGACACACAGATACTTCTCACCCTAAGTGAGGTTTTTCCATAGTCAATTGCACACATGCACACGCACCATGTTGAGAGCGAGGGAGGACCCAAACTGGCGAGAAGGAGTTATACACAACACACGGCACTATTTTAAGGGTAGTAAAATGTGTTGATATATGCAGTATTTTGTAATTAATTTTCTCTTTTTCAAATTTCCACTGAGCTACAACTAGGAATTCGCTCTCTGTGGCATGCACCTGTTCAACAACACTAACTAAGGGTAATACAATATGGAGATATATTATGCCATTGCTGTTTACCTGGCCACTTTCTGACCCAGGCAGTGCCGATTAACTCAGCTAGTTATGCCTAAAGCAAAATACAATGTTTTTAGTGTAGTGTCTTTGTTATCTGAGATTGGTTGTAATTACAGTTTTTCTCATTTGCTTAAACACATTTCACTGAAAGTGCCCTCATTCTCTCAAAAGTTTAAACATTATATCATAACATCTCACTCATCTGTGCAAATCCCAGACTTCAAGCCCAAAAGCAAACAATCAACTCAAAATCATTCACTTTGTCATTTAAAGCAAACGTTCCACTCATACGGCACACACAAGCAAGCAAAAATGATCTCATACACATTGATCACAAGACACAACAAGGATCAATTCAGAACACTACTCTAAAAACTTGATACAACCAGGGACTTATCAAGGATTCCATTGATAGCACTCAACACACAATAATGAAAGTGTACAGATATACCATGTGCAAGACCAAGTTTCAAATTTTTATCTTTCTCAAATGCACTGCTCATGTTTCCAGGCTGGGTCAGGCCACAAAGCCTCATCCAAGTCACACAAGATGTTTGCTCTTCTAAAGCAGCAAGGAAAATATGCTTGGCTGTGTCTTATTCAGGCTTGGATGGACTCTAAAGTGATATCCCCACAGGCTTACGCCATGGCCCACAAAAGATTCCCTGCATCATAAGGATTCCAGTCGTAAACCTTCCACCACCATGCCAAGAAGAATTCTTCTATGGGGTTGAAAAATAGGGAATATGTTGGCAAGAACAAATCGGAAAACCTGGGATGATCAGCGAACCAGTTACGTATGGTTGCAGCTCAATGAAAACTGAAATTGTCCCAAATCACAATGTATTGTGACAACTCTGCCCTCCCAGCCTCATTTTGTTTTCGTCGCTCAACATTCTCAAAAAGGTGATCTAGGAAATTCAAGAGAGGTGCTATTTTGTAAGGGCCCCGAATGACATGGTGCTGGAGAACCCCGTATTCACTTTATGGTTGCACACATGGTCACATTGCCTCCCCGCTGCCCAGGGATTTCGACAATGGCACACTGCCCAGTAATCCTGTGGGCTCTTCTCTTCTTTTAGCATCAAGTGAGAAGCAATTTGACACACAGTGCTTTGAGCTGGAGAGCTGAGTGCTAATTGAGCTTAAGTTTTGACACCTTGTGTTTGATTTGGGACAGTAGCGTTTTCAGATCGGTTGTATGGCGATAAGTGTGCTTTACCAATGGGATTTGTGTTTGAAGATCTGCTCAAATGGTGCAACCAATCTGTGATATGACACCAATGACAGGAACACAGTTTGTAATTCTGGGAATAGTGTGATAATGTTCAGGACTTCATTAAAGCAAATGGTTAGCTGATATAGTGTTTAAGCAATTGTGAAAAACTGTAACAGCCAAAGTATGTAAAATTCCCTCAAATGACATGACCAAAATTCAGTGATGCAAATAGAAGGAACAATTCATTCTACCAACAATTCATTTAATAGAGGAATACCGGAAATAAATGCAAATTATTGTAAAAATTAGGCTGTTACAATGGTTTTCTCTAGTTTGTTTGGCAGATGAACAGAATAAATATAAATAAATTATGAATAATATGCTGTATTTTAGTTGGTTTTCAATCCTTTTAAATGCAACAAATGATTTGGTTGCCTTTAATTCATGTGCCATTTTGTCAAAGTGTTTTACAAAATCTGTAATTTTTTAACATTTTTTCCGTCTTAAAAGAACCAAAATAAACAATATTATGTACAATTAACAAATCGTACCGCTTTCTATTCTGTAACACTAAAAAAACAACAGTAGTAATAGCAGAAGTCCAATATTATATTTATTAGAACTTGTTTACATACGTAAACAGCAGACACAAATGGAATAATGAGACAGTTTATCCAGAATTTCCGCTTGGAATAAATTCATGTGGAATTATCAAATATTTGTGAATGGATGTGCATATGATATAAACACAGCAGTAAGTTAATTCATTTGAAAATGCCCAGGGTGTTCAGGGTGATGAAAATGAATTCAGACCATTTGCAGTGCTTGGACTGGAACAGAACTGAGAAACACTAAATGGACACCAGGTGTGATAAATCCGACCACATATTAAAGACTGATTATTCAGGAGGTATTTTAATATAAAAAGGGGTGAAATCAGTGTAACTACAGTGAAATGTAACAACAACATAAAGCTTTGAACCTAATCTTGAAACATGTTTTTAATGTGGACAAGCAGGACTCCAGCGGCAAGTTCGCAGCTAATTTTTCTGCAAAAGAGCTGGTTGCCATATTTCACTCTCCAGTCACACTTTCAGGAACAATGGCTCACAGAGATTAAATACTGCAGCACTATTAGTTTTACAAATACACTAAAAATGCAGGGCAAACAGTTGAAATAATTGACTTGGTACTTTTAAGTAAAAAGGAAAGAAGAAAGTCATTTCATGTGGTTTTTCAATCACAAAAAGAAGCTCATCACCATGGCCTTGTTTCACATTTTCCATTAACTGGGCTGCAAGTGGTGGAGCCACATTGTGGTCAATTTCACTGCAAACACAACGAGTCTATTGTCTAGAAGCAGCTAACAACTTTGACATTAGATCCAACACAGAGCTACAGCTGGACCAATAGGGATGTCGATCCCCACCATCCGATTTTGGGATCAAAGTTTAACATTTTAAAAGGGCAAAAGATTGCAAAAGCAACATTCTTGGGTATGGGAAAAAGAGAACCAGTCTGAGAAAATGGCTGAATATCAAATGTGAGTTTTTCCTCACCCTAGTTCACCTTTGGTTGGATTTTGGACTAAGAGAGGAGCCAAGCAACACCATGAAGAGCAAAAGGAACAGAAATCTTGCTGGGATCATTTTAATTTAATCTCTCATACAATACCACACAATACTCAAATCCATTTAATCCCTCAACACAGCATGCTTTGGCTCCTTCCTCAGTCATTACATTGCCAGCTTGGTTGGCACAGTTTACAAACAACTTCTTACCCACTGCTTAACTGAAAGCTCACTTCATTGTATCGAAAGTGTGTTGGATGTTACAGTACGGATGTTTTCACCTTGTGTTGCAGAGACAGCAGATCTGTTAACACTTTACAGGAGAGGGCCTTGACAGAACTGCCTTTTTCCAAGGTAAATTTCAGCAGTCAAAATAAGGCTGGTTAAAGGACTGCAGAAAGAAGCTGCGCAACTAGTAAGATTTGTCTAAAAAAGATTGGATGTTATAAACATATTAAAGGTAGGAAAAATAATTGTAACTCAAGTGAAATAGCACTGTTTAATAGTGTCTATAAATTGAACTGACCGCTGCACATTTTAATGTTACCAAAAGGCTAAAATCTTACAGTATGTCTGAGGGTGGGATTCTGTAGCTAGAACTTCATAAATGGTCTACAGCTTCAGTGATGCTTGTAACATGCTTAGACTGCCCGAGTAACAATACCTGTTAAATGACATGAGCTTCTTCAGGTCACAGGCTGAACATGCAAACTGATCAGAGATGATGTCTGCGTTACTGAAAAGATTCAACTTCATCCCTTATAAACGACTGGCTGCTCAAAGCAGTGCTGTGGTGTGAAGGCTGATCTAGAAGCAGTAGGTGTAAGGCAGGATGCACCGTGGATGGGATGCCATATAATTGATCAAAGAGAGAAAGGAAATGAAATAAAAGAAGCACGGAAATATACATATGAGGGCTATGGAACAGGCTGATCTTAAGCCTGGATTTAAAGACGCCCATAGCAGTTCAGGTATCCTAGATTTTGGCTACGGGTAGACTTTCTCTGTGTTTAAATGAAAAGGGAGGATGAAAGCGAGTGTACTTTTTAGGACTACATTGTTTATTGTTTGTTTAATTGATATTTATGCTAATGACGAGTTTGTTTTACTTTGTCAGAAGACTTACAGGAATAAATTATACTCCTGTGTAGGAATCCTGTATTTTTGGTGGATATTATAGTTAAATGAGAAATGCTAATTTCCATTATAAGAAATAAAGAACTGAGAATTTTCAAACGAATGTTCTAAACAAATGTGTTGACTGTGGCTAGTTTTTATGGATGAACACTATTGTGGCTGCTAGAGGAACAGTGTTAAAAATGATTTTATGCAGCAAACTGTAAGAGTTTTTGCAAATTTAAGATTGGAAGATATATGAAAACATGTTCTCCACATTCTTATTTTTTTCTATTTTTTATTCTTCACTAAATCTCCTGTGGAACTCAACTCTGCAGCATGAACATGTTCAGTACAGCAGGAGACAGAGAATATGCTGTAGGATACTAGGTTTTTTCCAAATTGGTGTGTCAGACAGTAGTTTGTATAGTCAGACGCTACACATGCGGATCCTATTATGACCAAGCTTGATCTCTGAGTGGGGTGACACGGAGGCTGGTTTGGCAGGCTCCACCCCTGGGCTGATATGGGCTGACAGCCTGATTTTCTTTTTAATTTTTTCTTTTCTTGAAATCCATTGGCAACAGTGTTACCCTACAACGATGTTTCTCAACAGTGAGAGCCAGACAACGGTGAATCATATCGCACATGTTCCCTGTTATGGAGATAGCTTTATCGGCCCCCCACAGCACGGTTTTTGGTGCTGACTCCAGAGGAAGCCAGGTGTGCAGAGTGAGAGGAGAACAGAAAGCACCCCCACCCGTACGCTCCACACAATGTATCTTAATGTGAGATGTTTCGTTCTCCTGAAACCGGTTTTTACTGTTGCAGTGCATTCCTTCAAAATTACGAATAGGTGTATTAAGTTGTTATTGCATCACTTCCCTTGATTCTTCCATCCATTTCGTATGCATGCATAGTTCAGAACTGTTCAGGTGCCATAGCCTTTAAGTTGCAAGAGATAATTCAGTTTTTAGAAATTTAACTGCTTTTAGCAACCATTAGCGCAGCAGGAAATGCAATCCTTCCTTTATCAGCTTAAGACGGTCTGGGAAAGAAGTAATATTTACTTAATATTTTATCATAGAAAAATGTGGACCCTTCTGGAAAGTCAACTTCAGCACCAATGAACGTAACAGGGAATAGTCCTTCCAGTATACGCTGGAAGAAAATCAAAACCACTCATAAACTGAGCAAACGTCTTTCATGGAATCAAAGGAAATGGACCATTCACGAGGCATCTGAACTTGTTTTAATTAGACGACAACCCAAGAGTTTTAAATGCTGGAAATATAAAATACAGTAACTTTAGCTTAGAACTCATTCATTTCAGTACTGTAACCGAGATTTGAAACTCAGGTTCTCTTTAACAATGGAGAATAACAGATCTTCTAATGACTCACAACCCTGTGAGTGTCTCTCATGGGAAACTTTTAGAAATTAGAGGAATGTCTGAGAGAGCCCTTTGGCAAGAGCCAGAATTTTAATCTTGAATGAAAAAAAGTTTTCACGTGGTTCAAAACTGGAGGATTGAGGACACACGAAGACGTAGTCACAGTGAAGACTTCATATCAACCATAAAGTGTTCAGCAGTTCAAATGTACTACATGTACACAATAAAGAAAAAACTCTAAACCACAAGTCCCTAGCAAGAGTTTTGGGAACCCCCTAGTGTGGGTGTATGGTTAGTTTTTCACAAATGACAGCTTTGTTATTCAGATAAAACATTTTATGGGAAGTGGGATCTTTGAGACCCAACTGTAGCTGCTTTGTCCTCAGCATTTTCATCAGCCGGCTCATACCTAAGTGCTAACTTGTGCTAAAGTGTTCAAGGAGAAATAGTTGCTCTGTTCTCTGGTTGAGGTTTACATACCTGTTCAACCTGTTAGAGGTAAGAAGTGTAAAAAAGATGGCTACTTTGTGTTTAATGACTCAACACGTTTGCGTAAACAATTTAAGACAAAAGCAATACTGGTTTTCTTATCAGTTTACCAGCTCAGTGAAAAGTTATGGGACATTTTAATAAAATGAGTTTTTCCCCCCACAGCTGACCATGTTTTAAGGCCATGCCATTAATTAGAATTTTCCTGTCTTCGCTCACTGGATGCATCTTGTAGAACTTTAGGGTGTGTTTTTGGCTGTTATCTTGTCGAAGAGTGAAGGATGGCCCAACTAGTCGTAATCTAAAGGGAACAGTGTGCTATAGTGGCCATGCTGGTTCAGATGGCCATGTTCTTGTAAAGATCACCAAAACAACCCCTCACCATGACAATGTCTCCTCCATGCTGGACAGCAGAAGCTGGGTGAGACCCTCTTATAATCATTTTTGGACTCTAGGAAGAAACCCAAACAAACATGACTACCACATGCAAATTTGACAAAGAATGAGCATAGGCACCTAGTCCAGAGAATAAGAAAACAGTGCTGTTTGTTGGGCTTCAGGTATACCCAGAACTTTTTCTAGTGGTGTGCATTTTCTCTTAATACTGTGATTTTTTTGAATTTGGGCAGTTTTTGCAGTGTTTGCACAGATGCATTTCCTACGATATATTTTGGCCAAAAATACGTACGGTATTCTTAGAGGAGCTGACAGACAAGAGTTCCACAGCTTTCATGCAAACAAATTCCATGTGGATTTTATTCTTAGTGGTAATCTCCTCATAATAGTATGAAATTCCTGTAGACCATAATTCTTTGACTCATTGTGGAAGAAATGTGAAGGATCAGAAAGGTGTATCTGTAGGTAGCCAATTATGAAAAGTATATGCTTTGGTTATGGGTTGGGTCATGCAGGTACCTCAAGGCACCTAGATGGTGTGACTAAGCGTAGGTTTACTCTGTTCAGTCTGTGTAGTTTGCATGTCCTCTCCACGTGTATGTGGGTTTCCTCCCACAGTCCAAAGACATGGAGAGGTGTCCCATCTGAGATGCATCCTACCTCATGTTCTATACTTACAGGATCGGAACTCAGCCCTGCACTGGATAAACGGTTTTCAATAATGAATCGAGAAATTTACGAATAAAGCTATGCTTATGGATCTCAGCACACTCAAGATACACTACAGTGGTTGTGTTGTGAAATAGCGCATTTTTATTTGATTTCATAGCTGTCAATGTTATCTGTGAAACATTTCTAATAAAATACAAAAAGGTAAAAAAAAAAACAGCTCAAAGTAGAGCTGCAGTTTCAAAGAAATGAACACTTTCTGGTGAAGGTGAAAACAAATTCAGAAGAAAATACAAATACCCACCCATTTCCAAGAAAGTCTTTTTTTTTTTTTTTATTAAATCTAACGGAAACCACCGCCTTTTGTTATGTCAGTGTAACAGTAAGCTAGGTACTATTTCAACTGGTTCAGAGGGCAACATTTAAAGTGTGAACTTCACAGACTTCTACTTTTTCAGTTTCATAAGAATCCAACAACATTTTTTTTCCTTCTACAGTACTTAGCAAAAGTCTTAGGCACTTGTGAAAAACTGTAAAGTCAGAATACATTTATATATTTACAACATACAAAGTGCATGAAACAGAAGAATCAGTAGTCAAATCAATATTTAGTGTGAGCACCACTTGCTTTCAAAACAGCACTTCACTTGAGCATACTTTTGCAAGGTACTTGACAGGTAGGAATTTTCCAGTGAGCTTAGAGAATTTCCCATAGTTCTTCTATGGATTTTGGCTGTTTCAGTTCTTTCTGTCTCTTTGTGTAACCCAAGACTAACTTGGGGGCCACATCATCTGTTGCAGGACTCCATCTTCTTCTTTTTGGAAAAAGATCATTTTTTTATGACTCTTGCTGTATGTTTGGGGCCACTGTCATGCTGCAGAATGAATTTATTACCAGACAGCTCCCTGATGGCATTGTATGATGGATAAGAATCTGCTTGTATTTCTCAGCATTGAGGACACTAATTCTGATCAAATTCCCAACACCATTTGCAACAATGCTGCCCCAAACCTGCAAGGATCCTCCACCATTTTTTACCATTGCCTGCAGACACTCATCCTTGCAGCGTTCTCCAGCCCTTCAACAAACAAACTGCCTTCTTTTAGAGCTAAATATTTCAAATTTGGACTCAGTCCAGAGCACCAGTTTACATTTTGCTGCATCCCAAGTCTTGTAATTGTATGTATAGGCTTTGTTTCCACATCTAAGGAATGGTTTTTAGGATGCAAGTCTTTCCTTGAGACCACTTCTGACCAGACTTCTCCAGACTGTAGATGGGTGTACCAGAGTCCCTGTGGTTTCTTCCAGTTCTGAGGTGATGGCACTGCTTGACATCTTCCAGGCTTAGAGGGACATCAACTTGATGTGTCGTTCATCTGCTGAGGTTTCTTTGACTGACCATCGCATTTTTGGTCCTTAACGTTACATGTTTCTTTGTGCTTCTTTAGAGCTTGGATAGCACATCCAAAAACACCTGTCTGCCTCCAAATTTCTGCGTGCGATAGACCTTGCTGATGCTGGATGACCACCTTGTGTATGTGCTCAGCCTTAGTTTAGCAGTCTGTTCAGCAAACTCACCTTTTCACTAGCTTATCCTCACCCATTTTTATTCCCTCATGTGTTTCTTTTCGGTTAATAATTATGCTTGAGTTGCAAATGATTACCACCTGTTTTGCTTAGTTGTTTAATATAGTTGTCCTATTATACATTGAAGTATATGCTTACAAAAACAGGTTTGGAGGATCTGGATTGTTTTGTGTTAGTTTACCAATTTCTTTATTTAAACTTGGTGGCATATTTCACTATTTTCATAAGAAATGTTTGGAAATCTAAAATATATTTGTTACTGACACACTAATGGTGAAAACAGAAAAGAACTGTTTCAAGACAAATGTTTTGTGAAAAATCTGAAGTCCCTAAGACTTTTGCACAGTAGTGTATACTATTCTAAACTATGCAGCCAGCCTACCAGATCATGGGTGTTAACATCTGATCTTTACCCATGACTTTTCTCTAAGGACAATTCTGAGGTTCCAGGTCCAGATCATCAGCAGCTTTACCTATAAATACTCATTGTCATGTAGCTTTACTATTCACTCTCCACCTCTGAATTATTATTTTTTTATATTATTTGTGTTAATGAACCAGCCTGTGGTACAGTGGCAACCCATCCATAGTGTACCTCCTCCTTGTCTTGCACCCACTGATTCTGGGATAGGTGCTGGACTATCATGACCCTTACAAGAACAAGTGGTTAATGAAAATGGATGGATGGAGCAAATGAATGTAGTGAGTGCCCTCAGATGGTCTGGTGCTCTATCCACCATGTATCACACTTTGCACTGCACACCTCTGCTATAGGTTACGAACCAATGACCCTGCACTACACAAGTGCTTACTGATGATAGATGGGTAAACAGAGAGGTGCATCTACAGTATCTGGTTAAATTCTTAAAAAAACAAGAAGTAGTGTTGTATTCACCTTTGAGGTCATGCAGTTATGATGCAGATAGAGGCAGGGGTTCACAATCAGCACTCCCATCATAGCAGGGAAAATGCTATTGTCCCATTGCGTAAACAAATAAGACAGTTGCTTAACAGAAAGTTGAGTGCATTTTGAATTACAGTACTTGTATGGGTACATCTTGAATATCACAGAATATATCACACGCCATGTAAGCATACCTTAAAATACACTGACAGCTCCCTTTATAGTCTTTATGACATGAGTGATAGGTCAGTAAATAGAAGGAATAACAAACCAGTGACGTTAAACACAGACCCCATATACTGTAGCATTTTGACTGTATTTACCCAAACTATCTTTACTATAGACTCACTTTCAAAGTCCTGTCCTGCAATTTCTGTCCTTGGCTTTTCTCCAGTGGCCAAACTGACAGAACTAAGTTCCAGCTGCTGTTGTTGCTTTAGTTTTGTACGTCATCATGCACGATACACAGAATCCTCAAGGTTAAAAAAGTAGTCACAACGTACAAATATTTAGGATAAGAGTTGAAGTTTAAACATTCTAATCGGTATCGTCAGCTGTATTAAAAGTTGCACCAAGGACATTTTACTAACATTTTAAATTCAGCTAAATAAAAATATGACATGCCTGCAAATGTCATCAACACTGATGTTGACATGATTTTCTTTAGAAAATAATTTAAGGAATCTATGCTTGTCATCTTTCCATTTCAAGTGGGTTTACATAGAGATGCAATGATTTTTAAGGTTTGTTTAGATGGGAGGAAAAAACCTTCCTGCCTACGGGTGTTAAATTACCCACAAGGAGGAATATTACAAGGCTGATGGTGATTGGCTTAGAGAATCTGCATGATTCTGGCGGCTTTTGATTGGCTGAAAGGAGTGTGGCCTCACCTTACAGAGAGTTACATGAGGTCATTGATATTCCAGGGTTTGAATGGCTTTGACCTCTCACTTGTTCCAAAGAATTTCTTTATGAAAAAATACTACTTCTGCCAAACGGTTTTATTTTATTCCAAAGTCACAGTACAGAAGCCCGGAGTTGTACCAGACTTTGCACGCAAATATATTTGCTTATGAACGGACACCTTTATTAAAGAATAACTTCACTCAGACGGAGACCTGAAGCTGGTAAAATGATGCTGGAACTTTCACAAAGATATAGAAACTAAGTGAAATTCCCTGTGGTGTGTAACTGTGACCCTGTTTCATGAAAACAAAAAAGAGCAGATGTACACAACGTATGTAATTTCCACGAACTGAAATGCGTAACAAATAACTGCCCTAGTTAACTGGCTTAAATGCGTGTTCAAATGCCATTTCTACAATTCCCTCTAAGTAAATATATGTACATGGACAGCAGGTAGTGACTAAGGAAATGGATGTGTGATTTGAAGGTAAATGGTTTGCATTTCCCTCCCATCACCACTGTAGCACCCTTGATAAACACAATCAATCTGTGTCAATGCGCAAAATTTCTAAGTAGCTTTGGATGAACGTGAGAGCTGAGTAGCTGAGAAGATGCAGTATACGTAAACATAACTATGGAAATGTTAACTTTATTCAGAAGCGATTTCTTTATACTAAGATGACATTTTTTGCCATGTGCTTCGGTGCAAAATACTCCCCATGAGAAACAACTTTAATCCTCGGCTGTAAATATTTGCTCAGAGTGTCGGCAGTTTGCTGCCTGTGGTTTGGGAATGATCTGCTAAGACTGCTTCTCCGTTCCACTTGCAGCTCCAGCGTAGGCTGCAGTACTGAAAGCTCCACAGTCCAGAAAACCAGGCCTTTGTCTATAAGAACGTGAAAGAAAATACTATGCTTCATGGAGATTTTTTATTTTGGTCACTAAGAATGCATTGTGTTGACTATAGACTCTGAATACTGTGCTAATAATAAAAAAAAATCTACAATTTACTTTACTACATTTACTGAAATTCCTATGCTTATTTGAAGTGCATTACAGAGATTATTTCAACTCATGTTTAAGTTCTTAAGAAGATAACATGGTTGGTGTTAGGTTTTACCTCTATCAGCCCATGGTTTGATGAAATGGGTTGGGGGGGGGGGGTTGAAGGAAGGCAATGAGCTGTGGAATTACTAAAACAACTGTCTAGACTGAGCATGGCCATGGCTGCACCACCTCACTCCTGCCTGTCAAGCCCAACACCCTGAAAAGGATTTCCTTGTGGCCTCAGCTGCAGTCCACATGCGAACACAAAACATAACAAAGCTGTTTTATTTTCACTGCTTTTCTGTTTAAATAAGCTTATCGCTGAGTGGAATTCATGGTTTTCATTCCAATATTTATCACTGATATTCAGGCAGCTTAATCCAGGTGGGTGTCCACAAGTGACCTGAACCAGCAACTTTCCGGATGCATGCCATCATCTCTAAACTATTTATGACAAGCTACTATAAAAGTGATCATAAACAAGATATACCGTATAACAGCAACATAGCATGTAAGATTTGAATGGCTTTTAACACTTTTTAAAGATAAAAAGCATTCTCGATGAAGTGTTTAATTTTCTATTTGTGTTTAGAAGGGTTACACTAGTAAACCATGAAGTCTGGGTTTATACAGAAATTAACTGTGATGCGTGTACTGCTATGTCCTCAAACTCCTCCTCAGCCCCAGCTCACCAGTCAGAAAAACAGCTACCAGACACATATTGATAGTGAACACAGCACTGTTTACCAATAGGAGACATAAGCATAAGAACTCCAAAGAACTCCAAAGACTAAACATACGGATTCAGTTTGTAATAAAAAACCACTGACTGTACACTGTCCCCTTATTTTTCCCTATATCCCTTTTCTACAGCTTCTTGAGCACTTGATCTAATGCCTCCCTCCTCTTTCGTTTTCAAAAAAACAGCTTCATATGTGGTTACTATAAAAATTCAAGGAACTTAACCTGATGAAAAATTCACAGTTACAGCACGAAAGATTACAAATGCAGAACTAAACCTGGATATGGTTGCTCTTTTTGATATACATTTGAAACACAATGGTGAATTATGTTAAATTGTAACAAGTGAAATATTTTCCATTGAAAGTTATCATAGCATCACAGTTTCAGTTTCAGAGAATTTGGTAGCACCAACAACGGAGCACATCATTTTCACAGAGCTTTAAAGCAGTGAGCCACAAACAGGTCAAAATAGAGAAATATAAAAATAGAAAACTCACAATCACGTGAAAATTTAGTGGACATGAACAGCTCCAGCAAAAAGTGTGACACCACCTAGAAACGTGGGCAGTACTGACATGGGCCACCTGGACAGAAGGGATAACAGGTATTTGACACCATTTCCAGTATGCAACATTCATAAATTAACTACAACTACTATTCACTCTTCTTCTTCTTCTTTCGGCCGCTCCCGTTAGGGGTCGCCACAGCGGATCAAAAGCTTCCACTTCCTCCTGTCCTCTGCATCTCTCTCCGTCACCCCCACCACCTGCATGTCCTTCTTCACCACATCCATAAATCTCCTCTTAGGCCTTCCTCTCTTCCTCTTGCCTGGCAGCTCCATCCCTAGCATCCTTCTCCCGATATATCCAGGATCTCTCCTCTGCACATGTCACAACTACTATTCACTGTAATGTAAAAAAAGTTTTTATTCCTATGTAGGTGGAAGGGTACAGAGAAAGACAGAATTGCCAGACATCCAAAAAGACACTGGTTAACTAATCTTGGGACCTCCCAAGTTGTAATGACCCCCCCCCCCCTTTGATTAAGTTCTACTTATCTGCTGTATGTAGACACCTGAGCATCACACCCATATGTGCTGGTTGAACATCCCATTGCAAACCCATGGGCATTAAAATGGAATTGCCATTTATAGAGGTGACATTTGCGCTTGGGTCCTTCAAGCGTAAGAAATTGGCGCCAAGTTTGAAACTCTCGATTTCTTTTGCCGCACTCAGATATGCGATGCGACAGCAACTCTGGATTTGCTTTTCCAGCCTATAGGTTACAGAGGCTTGACTGCGTGATCAGGCTGTGCAAAAACAGGAGTGAGCGATGACCTGAAATAGCACCGAAGTCTCGTGCTACGGTGCCAGCTTCCCTTCCAGGAGAGGGGGGCAAACTGGCAAGAGACCTGCGACTGGGCCAAATAGGAGTAATCCCCAACAAGACCTCAGGGGTTACATTAAGACAAGTAACTCAGTGCAACTGAATGCTACCCAGAAGGTTCACACGTGGACAGAGTTGATCTAGAATGGGGGTTCTTAAACTTTTTAATCTGAGGACCCAAATAAGAAAACTGGGACCCAAGAAGAGAACTATTACCACAGTATCAGCAAAAGCAATTAACTTTATACTATTAAGCTTTAAAAACTGGCTGTGGCTAGTTAACCATGCTGTGGCCACATCCTGTTTTTATTTGCTTTTTAAAGCTCAATGAAACAGCTGCTCAGCAAGCACACCTGTGGCTGTAGGTTTCCATCACACCCAATTTCTCCTTTCAGTTGGGCTTAAATAATTCCTTAATGAATAAAGATGTTATTTCCAATTGTCTTTTAATTTTACTGGATTTGTTAAATTTTTACTAAATGAAGCAAAATTAAACAATGAGATGAAGTAAATGTAGAAATGGCGGGGATTTTGAAAGCCGCAGCCACAGGGGGGCCCCAGGCCTGAAGCTGAGAACCTCTGCCTACAAACTGGTGGGATGCTGGCTGCGACCCTCAGCTTCCACTCACTCTTTCGCTGTCCAAACGCTGTTTTTTGCCAACCTTTCTGGCTTGCACTTGAAGTCTCTGGGTTTGTTTTCATGCTTCACCATTTGTGCGAGCTTTAGTAAAACCGGCAGAACCAAATTGTTCATTTTATTTTTCTAACTCTATTCCAACTCTATTCCCTGCATCCTCACCATTCCTCTGTCCTCCCTCTCATTTATGCACATGTATTCTGTCTTAGTCCTACTGACCTTCATTCCTCTTCTCTCTAGAGCATATCGCCACCTCTCCAGGGTCTCTTCAACCTGCTCCCTACTCTCACTACAGATCACAATGTCATCCACAAACATCATAGTCCACGGTGCCTCCTGTCTGATCTCATCTGTCAACCTGTCCATTACCATTGCAAACAAGAAAGGACTCAAAGCTGATCCTTGATGTAATCCTACCCCCACCCTGAAAGCATCCGTCACTCCTACTGCAGACCTCACCACTGTCACACTGTCCTTGTATATATCCTGTACCACTTTTACATACTTTTCTGGCACCCCCGACTTCCTCATACAATACCATAGCTCCTCTCTAGGTACCCTGTCATATGCTTTCTCTAAGTCCACGAAGACACAATGCAACTCCTTCTTACCTTCTCGGTACTTCTCCATCAACACCCTCAGAGCAAACATCACATCTGTAGTACTTCTTCTCGGCATGAAGCCATACTGCTGCTCACTAATCGTCACCTCCCTTCTTAACCTAGCTTCCACTACTCTTTCCCATAACTTCATGCTATGGCTGATCAGTTTTATCCCTCTGTAGTTACTACAGCTCTGCACATCACCTTTATTCTTAAAAATAGGTACCAGTACACTTCTTCTCCACTCCTCAGGCATCGTCTCGCTTTCCAAGATTCCATTAAACAATCTGGTTAAAAACTCCACTGCCATCTCTCCTAAACACTTCCATGCTTCCACAGGTATGTCATCTGGGCCAACAGCCTTTCCATTCTTCATCCTCTTCATAGCTGTCCTAACTTCCTCCTTGCTAATCCATTGCACTCCCCTATTCATAGTCCCTACATCATCCAGTCTTCTCTCTTTCTCGTTCTCTTCATTCATCAACCCCTCAAAGTACTCTTTCCATCTGCTCAACACACTCTCCTTGCTTGTGATTACATTTCCATTGCTATCCTTTATCACCCTAACCTGCTGCACATCTTTCCCAGCTCGGTCCCTCTGCCTAGCCAATCGGTACAGGTCCTTTTCTCCCTCCTTAGTGTCCAACCTCTCATACAATTCACCATAAGCCTTTTCTTTAGCCTTTGCCACCTCTGTCTTCGCCCTACGCCTCATCTCCTTGTACTCCTGTCTACATTCTTCATCTCTCTGTCTATCCCACTTCTTCTTTGCCAGCCTCTTCCTCTGTATACTCTCCTGTACTTCTTCATTCCACCACCAGGTTTCCTTGTCCTCCTTCCTCTGTCCCGATGCCACACCAAGCACCTTTCTAGCTGTCTCCCTTACCACTTCTGCTGTAGATGTCCAGCTCACTGGTAAGTTTTCACTGCCACCCAGTGCCTGTCTTAATTCCTCCCTGAACTCCACCTTATAGTTTTCCTTTTCCAACTTCCACCATTTGATCCTTGGTTCTGCCCTCACTCTCCTTCTCTTTTTGATCTCCAATGTCATCCTACAAACCACCATCCTATGCTGCCTAACTACGCTTTCCCCTGCCACCACTTTACAGTCTACAGTCTCCTTCAGTCTGGCCCTCCTGCATAAGATATAGTCCACCTGTGTGCATCTTCCTCCACTCTTGTACGTCACCCTGTGTTCCTCCCTCTTCTTAAAATACGTGTTCACCACAGCCATGTCCATCCTTTTTGCAAAATCCACTATCATCTGACCTTCTGCGTTCCTCTCCTTGACACCATACCTACCCATCACCTCCTCATCTCCTCTGTTTCCTTCCCCAACATGTCCATTGAAATCCGCTCCAATCACCACTCTCTCTCCCTCAGGTACACTCCTCGCCACTTCATCCATATCACTCCAGAATTCTTCTTTCTCATCCATCTCACACCCAACTTGCGGGGCATATGCACTAACAACATTCAGCATCACACCATCAGTTTCCAGTTTCATAACCATCACTCTGTCAGACACTCGCTTCACCTCCAAGACACTCTTTACATACTGTTCCTTCAGGATAATCCCTACCCCGTTTCTCCTCCCATCCACACCATGGTAAAACAGTTTAAACCCCCCTCCGATGCACCTAGCCTTACTCCCCTTCCATTTGGTCTCTTGCACACACAATATATCAACCTTCCTTCTCTCCATCATATCTGCAAGCTCTCTCCCTTTACCAGTCATACTTCCAACATTCAAAGTTCCTATCCTCACATCCACTCTCTTAACCTTCCTCCTCTCCTCCTTCCTCCGGACATGCCTTCCTCCTCTGTTCCTCCTTCTTTGGCCAGCAGTAGCCCAATTTCCGCCAGCACCCTGTCGGCTAGCAGTGCTGGTGGCGGTCATTGTTAACCCGGGCCTCGACCGATCCGGTTTGGGAATTTCTATTTTTGTCTGCATATTTAGTTTGGCAAAAATTTTTACGCCGGATGCCCTTCCTGACGCAACCCTCTCCATTTCCGGGCTTGGGACCGGCACAAAGATATGCACTAGTTTGTGCATCCCCTTGCGGCTGGATTTGGAACGGAGCCAAATAGAGGGCGTTATATCTTTCGTCCTCGAACTCGCGCTTGGACGAACTAAACCACGTTTGCTAAGCAACCAAGTGGCGACCCATCACAAACACGAACGTGGGTCGCGTTCAACAGACACTGCAGCTTTACTTTGCATACAGCTCAGCGACTATGTTGCATTAGCCTGCGCTTTTTGTACTTTGCCATAAAAGTGATGACACCTGCCAGAAATGTGAGTTCTTGGAAACGTGATCAATGGAGGGTGTAGTGTTTCTCACCTTCTTCGCAGCTTTGGTGTTTTTTTTGACGCATCTGTACTTGTTCTTCCTGTTGATTTACAATAACATTCATTGGCATTGATTCATTCAGCGATGAACACATGAACAGGTTAGTCCACACACACACAAGAGTTAAAGTGGCCTCAATGGGTCCTGGAACACTAAGTGGATGCGCTAAAGGAACCACTCAACGGGCACGTTTCAATGTATAAGAAATTTGATGTGATTTTTGGTTTTGGTTGTGGCTATCAAGTTTCGTTCTGTATTGTTGTCCTGCAACAGGAGACATTTGCTCCTCATTGTGTGGCAACAGGAAATATCATACCGCTTCAGTAAAGCAGAGGATTTTTTTTCAGCACCAGATACAAAGTTTGGTAACTGAAGAAAGTCTTTCGAAACTTTCGAGGTTCCCAGCTGCCCCCCTTACTGGACCCCCTGCAGTTTGCATATTGCCCAAACCGTTCAACAGATGATGCCATCACAACCATCCTTCATCTAGCCCTCACCCACCTAGAGAAAAAGGACACATGTTAGTCTACCGTTCATAGACTTTAGTTCAGCATTTAACACCATCATTCCTCAGCATCTGATTGACTGCTGGGCCTGAACACCTCCCTCTGTAACTGGATCCTGGACTTCTTGACTGAGAAACCTCAGTCAGTCAAGATCAGGAGCAAAATCTCCAGTACAGGCATACTGAGCACGGGGCCCCCCCAAGGCTGTGTACTCAGTCCACTGCTGTTCACGCTGCTGACCCACGACTGTGCTGCAATGGACAGCTCGAACCACATCACCAAGTTTGCTGATGACATGACCGTGGTGGGTCTAATCAGCAGGAATGATGAATCCGCACAGAGAGAAGAGGTACGACATCTCACAGACTGGTACAGAGTTAAGAACAATGTGGATAAAACAAAAGAGATAGTTGTGGACTTTAGAAGAGTACAACATGCTCTCTCTCCACTGACCATCAACGGCTCCTGTGGAGATAGTCCAGAGCACCGAGTTCCTCGATGTCCACATCACAGAGAACCTCACGTGGACTCTAAACACCAGCTCTATTGCTAAGAAAGCCCAGCAGCGTCTCTACAGTACTTTCTACGGAGACTGAAGAGAGCTCACCTCCCTACCCCAATCCTCACCATAATCTACAGAGGGGCCATCGAGAGCATCCTAAGCTGCCGCATCACTGCCTCAGACTGCAAAATCCTACAGCGCATAGTGAGGACAGCTGAAAAATCATCGGAGCTCCTACGGCCTCTGTTACAGACATTTACACCACATGCTGCATCCGCAAAGCCTCCAGCATTGTGGATGATCCTACACACCCCTCCCACACAATCTTTTCCCTCCTTCCATCTGGAAAAAGGTTCCGCAACATACGGGCCTCCACCACCAACAGTCAAGCAATTCCACTGTTGCTGCTCATTTGCACTGTGTACTATCTCTGTCTTATTGATGGAGAAAGATGCAGAGGACAGGAAGAAGTGGAAACAATTGATCCGCTGTGGCAACCCCTAACGGGAGCAGCCGAAAGAAGAAGACTGTCTCTGTCTTACATTTATTTATTGTATTTAGTGTGCCCCCCCCCAATTGTCTCACACTCCCTGTATATTGCACATCTTTTATTTATTTGCACTCTGTGTTGTTGTGTTGCACCTTGGCCCTGGAGGAACGCTGTTTCATTTCACTGTGTACATGGTTGAAATGAAAAAAACTCCTACTTGACTTGAGAGTGGAGTCCCAAAGTTCCGCCCCCATGTGAAGACAGTGCCAACAAGTAACAGGGTCCATCTCAGAATTTGATTCAGCAACAGAAAATTAATCCCCAACATGGGGGGTGCTGTTCTCAGTGCTGAGGCTTGTAGACAAGGCTGAAGACATTTAGAAAAAAAAAATGTAATAGAGTTTGTAGAGAAAAATGTAGAGTTTTAACTAAGCCCACAATTGATTAAATGCTAAACTCATTCAATGTTTTTACCAACGCAATACTTCAAAGAGGCATTGTTGACAACGGAGGGCATCTCAAAACCTGAAACCCTCTTACTTGTCATTACGCACTTGATTCTGCCTTTTTGTCCTCTTTTGCTGAACACTGGTTTCTATTCCGTACATTTAAACAACACATTTGTGCAGCTGTTTTTTTTTTCCTTTTGACGTAGCCTGCGGATGGGTGCAGCCTTTGCCTGGTCTCGCTTTCACCCACAACCTTGGACTCTCCGCTCTCACAGCTACAACATTTGCTCTGTTAAAATGTTACTGACACTATTTGAACAGTAATTATACTTAGCTGTACACATAGCAGCAGTTGCATGGTATACTGTATGCATTTATAACACTGCCATTAAGGGGGTTGTTTCCAGTTTTTGAGCTCTAAGGATGCGTGAAATTCATCTAAAATTGTGTTCCATAATGAGTGAGTAAAAGTCAGATTTGATTTGTTTGATGTATTTAGTCAGATATATTCATTTTGCCTAATAAGGTAAAGAGGAGGTCAGTTCCTTAACCGTGACAGACAATGCACAGTGAGATGTAACGCTTCTTTTTTCTGCTTTTAAATTTCTGTGGAAGTAAAACAGCACAGCAGATAACACCTGGACCCAAGATGAGGGAAAAGGAGTTCAACGGTTGATCAAGCAGCATTACTACTGATCAGTAAGAGTCGTTCGGCTGGATTCCTACTGCTACTCAGTATGAGAGTAACTGCAACAGTCACGCTGACTTGGATGTCTCCTGCATCAACAAGGTCCACATTGAATTTTGGGAAACCAGCACAGTTTGATTGTAAATGGGCTACTGGAATCAACCACAGATGGACAAGATGTATATTCCTGCATCTTGGTGCTTTGAACGTCAAGAAGGATGATCTGTGTGTTGAAGGACAAAGTCGGTTTAGTCTCAGGACTTCAGTATCAGAACAGAGTTGTTCAGGTGTCGTGACTGAATGGATAAAGAGTAAAAGGACCCTGTACTGGGAGCAGAGATGATGAAAGCTGGTCGTAAACCTGATGCGTGAGTGTCTACAGGTCCAGGTTAAGCACTGCTGGTTAAAAGTGGCCTGGCAGGACAAGTGCTCCCAATCTTTTCTGCTGGAAGATCCGAGATGGCCGCACCCCACCGCAGTTTGTCCCCAGGCTGCTTTAAGGATCGGTAAGGACAGAAACCAAAAAGGACTGAAACCAACACCTACCTGACAACATTCCACACACTAGGTTACTTAAACCCCACAAACAAGTGCAAAAATCATCATTTACGTTACGGTGGAGATGTGTGCAGTTCCTGTGCACACGTACAAGGTTTTATATGATTTGTGTTATGCTTTTATTAAATAGTCATATCAAGTGCTCTTCTAGATACTGATATGGAAGGGGTTTGAACTGCAGGAGCTATGACTGTTAATTCACCCTCATGGCAGCTTCCTTTAGATTTACCTTTGGAAATGCTATCAAAACAGTTGGGAGATAAGCTTATTCATTAGTCTTTTATAAGGAATTATTGAAATAGCATTCAAATACTCAATATATGGAGCTCCCTCTTCTTCTGCCTCTTTTGCACACGACAGTTTATAGGTAAGGGTCTGGAGTGATGACTCCAGACTCACATCATTCCCTCATCCAGAATCATGTCCGCTGCAGGGCTGCGGTGGTCCAGAGCCTAACATGAAAATGTAAACTGTAGATTACTCATTGTTAAGGTTAAAAAGGTAGCTGTGCAGATAAATCAGCTGGCAAATGAAGATAGGGGGTTAAAAAAATGGCAAAGCAGTGAGAGGAGGAGAAAAATAAATCTCTGGTGATTCCAAGTACCAGCGGCTGGCCACCCTTCCTGTTGTGGTAACATGGAACCTGTGTGTCCAGTATGTCTACCAAGTTAAAGCTGAAGATTGGGGTGTTAATGTCAATATTGAAGCCCATGGTTGCTGATGAGTTTGGCGGTGGCCGGCAGTCCTGACCACAGAAACTAGAAAGTAGAAGGTGTCATAGCAAGGCTTGTCTGGGATGCAGCTCCAGGTGCTGGTGTTCTGGGACGTCAAGGTACCTCAGAGAAAAAGGTGGATAACTCATGAATATGTGCACTGCGGTCAGCTACTGAAATACAAGCTGAATAAGCGGGTTTTAAATGGTTGGCATCTCAGCGTAGTAGGCAGTGTACAAGAATTTAGAGACCCGATGACTAAAGGCTCTGCTACACACAGTTTTCAATTCATTCTCTGGCACTGCAACCAAGTCGGCATCTTGTAAGCTCATAGTGTGACTAGGCTCACCTTTAATGAGGAGATCGGAAATGTGAGTTGGTGCCAAACCTTTGAACACCTTATAGATTAAAAGCAATAACTACGCACAAGTAGGCAGTAAAGCAATCAAAGATTTCCAATAATGTGGCAGTATTTCCAGCAGACGGGGAAAATCCTGTCTGCAGCTTTCTGAACAAGCGGCGGGGGAGGGATGATGTAGGCATTGGGTTTCAGTCCATAGCAGTGCAATCGCATACAAATGTATGAATATAAAAACACACAATTTAGACTCATTAAAGCACCTGAAACACATGCCTTTGGACTGTGGGCAGGACCCAGAACACTTGGCAGCAGCATTGTTATGCATACTAACATCATGCTAAATATTTCCCTATTGCATTTCGGTATTTGTGTTTTAATGTCTGGTGGCTGGAAAGTAAACTAAAATGAATGTTTTGCTGGCTTTCGTTTGGCAAGGAAATTGAATTACTGGAAAAAACTGACGGAAAATGTACTTATATTTTTTGCCATTGTTTTGGAGCTCTGAACAACCGGCTGTCTCATATCACAAATTTAATGGGATTATTAAGTGAAAAATTAAATGTTCTTTTAAATGTTCTTTATGCCTCACTTTATTCTAGTCACACTGCACTTGCTGGGAGACATTAGTTTTAACACACTTGTTAATACACATGAATTTGTCCTGATTTCATATACATGTGGCATAATTAGAAATTAATATAAATTTACAGTAACTACTTCTACACAAAACTTTTCCTTGAATGGTGACCAAGGTGTTGTACGCACGTCCTGCAAGCAACTTGACACCTCATGCACCTCTGAAGGAGCTGAATATATGACTGCTAAATAAAGAAGATGCTGTGGCTGGCGAACGGTGCAACTAATGAACTCCCTGAACCAAAGAGCCCAGCGTACCCTGGCTCATGGCCCAAGCTTGAACACGATGCACCACCTGTTTTCTGCCGAGCTGGATAAATGATGTAAAATTGCTGAAGCTGGGAAAAGCGCTTTGCTGAAAGCTACGTACAGTCGACTTCTTCAGACTGCAAAATAAATAAATCAATAAATTTTAGTTTTTTGTGAGCTACTGAGGTCAATGAGGCCTTACTTCAGCCAAAGCCCTCACTAGGCTACTCTGTACAGATTCAACATTTGAAGTAATATTTTCACTAAACAAGTCTGAAGATGCATCTTCTATAAGAATTTGCAAAATAATTTGACCTAGGGAAGTTTTATGAGAATATGAGCTTTTTGTTAACTTTAAACTAAAGCCCTTGACATCTTAGATTTCTAGACACACATGATATATACAAAGCTGGTTTATGTCAGATTAGAATTCATATAAACCCCAGCTATGTCTCGAGCTGAACTTGATATTCAACAACTTTGGCTTGGGAGTTTTACTGTACATATGTAATCCCATTGTACATATTTCACAATTGACTAATCAAAATACCTTTAGGACAGTAAGGTCTGAAGTCCATCGGGAGGGGATTTGGTCAGTCAAGCAAACTGTGAAAAACCATATAGCCGCAACAAAAATAAATTTTATTTATTTTTAAAAATCACTAGCTATGGGCAATTATTGTGCTTTATCACTATATTGATAAAACTGAATCTTTTGTTCTCTTTTCTATGGCATTGTTTCAAGCCATGTAAAACTCTTTTACACTCAGTAGTGACTTATGGGTATACAGAATTTCTTTTTTTGTTTCTTTCCACTAGGACTATACTAAACACAACCACTTTAATGATAAAACACTTTGGTGACTATGAAATCCATTTTTCCTAATTACCTTTCCACCGCTATTCCATTTAGAGATGGATAACACAGCTAGTTATACCTAAAGCAGTAAACAATGGTTTGCAGTGTTTAAAAAATTGCATTCAAAATGTAACAAATACTTTTCAAGCCTTTAAAAAAATTGAGGCTGCTAATGTCTAAAACATTTCTTGTATGAAAATATCTTTCAGTTGTTTGTTAGGCAGAAACACTTGGTTCACTTGGATGGGTATAAGGTGCAGGAATTATTGAGGGAAAGTCAAGTTGGTGTACAGTATAGAGGTACAGTGATGGAATTTATTGTTTCTGCCATCAGAAAAAACTACTAAGCAGGTACAGTGCTAATGGCTTTTCCTCCCCTTGTTTTTTTTTTATATGGGTACAGGATCTGTAATAAAATGGCAGCACGTGTCTTGCTGATTTAACAACAGAAGTTATGATGCCATTTCTTTGAAAGAGTTGGTCATTCTCCAGGACCAGGCACCCCTCTCTTTCATAGATTCTCTGTGGGAGCCTCTCTCCTTCCCTCTTCCCATCAATCAGTGGTACAGAAGACCCACTTTGACACAACTGCCTCGGGAACTGTTT
Organism: Heterotis niloticus; assembly: GCA_018136845.1. Classification (NCBI taxonomy): domain Eukaryota; kingdom Metazoa; phylum Chordata; class Actinopteri; order Osteoglossiformes; family Osteoglossidae; genus Heterotis; species Heterotis niloticus. The sequence goes on along the minus strand of CM030889.1, from coordinate 36,774,483 downwards.
GGCGTCCTTGACGGATTGGAAGTCCTGGGCACAGAGCAGTAGACCCCAACTGTTTCCATGGATCCTCCTGTCAAAGGAAGGGTTTCTTCCGTTCAAAGAGGTTTGTAGGGGTGTAGATAAAAAGATGTCTCTGTCCCCAGCATGTGAGGAGAGATTATGAGGCTTCTCTAGTTCAGTTTGTAAGCCCAAGAAAAACACTCTACGAAAACAACCTAGATGCCGCTGGCCAGTGGCCAGGATCCGGTTGGGGGCAAACTGGGAGGGGGCTCATCAGTGGTTCGTGGAGGCAGGGCTAACAAGGCAGCCAATGTATACACAAACATGTGCCCCACAGCACAAAAAAATAAGTCACTTACGCGCACAACACATGGCCGTAATGCATGTTCAGACAGCAAACACTGTGCAGCACACATCTTCTTCTGGTTATTTTCAGTAGTAAAAGTAACAGTAGTAATAATTTGTTTAGCTGACACCTTGCTCCTAAAGGTCTTACAGCAGGTTTGCACACCAAGGTTCATGCAGAGATTGACCCATTTATGCAACTCTTAATTTTAAGCAACTTTGGGTCAGTGTGTCAAGGAACCTACAGCTATTTCGTCTGTTATACAGACTATTCCATAAACGCTACCAGTTGTTCCCAAAAGTAGTTCATGAACCAGGTATACATTAGAGGTTTACATTTGTTAGTTGCGAATAGCTCTTCACAGTCATCTACTTTCAAAAATTTTCACTTCTCATTAAAACAGCCTGACTGCCATAGTGCTGCGGCGACTTTCTGCACATGCCATCGCTGCCAATGTTCACACAAAACGAAATGCAGAAAGTTTTAAAAAGTGTCTGAGATATTCATCAGGCTGGAGTGCCTGTTTAGCATTTATTCATGGGAAACAGTCAAATGCACAGTAACTGAAATAAACACAACTCAAAAAAGAAATACTTAAAAATAAAAAAAACAAAACAAAAAAAAAACTGATCGTTCATGAACCTACTTTGCAGTAATGCTTGGAAAACTCAAAAATACATTTTATTGTTTTGTGATATACTGTATTACCCATCTCAGCTGAAAATCTCAGTAGTTCCAGAACTCTCCATGCAGTTGGCCAACACACCATTGCATCACATTCACTCACCTGTTGGGTTTTTCATCATCCACCTCCTTACATCAATTCACTCTCTGTGACAGCCACACCTCTAACAAAACCGGAAATCTCCAAATCTAAACAAATTAAAACTAAACTTAAAAAAATAAATAAGGAAGCACCATATAGCAGAAAACTGCAATCTGAGGACAAACTGAGATCTTTTCTGAAAATCTACAACTCACATTATCAAAAGTACAGTAACGTTTAAGATACAATAAATGCAGCATTAAAAGTCCATATTCCTCTTTCCCTCAAACAGTAAAATAACTATGACACCATCATTCATCACATTTAGCAGAAGGTCTCATCCAAAATAATTTAGTTTATTACAAAACAGCGGCGAGCAGCCTGACCATGCCGCACCCTCCTCACATTTACACCTGTGCAGCATCTTTGTAATACCAAACACTTGCAGGTATGGCAAGTCCAATTCAATAAAATCCAACTTGTAACTATGCATTGGTGACTTGGTTACACCACGAAGAGATTTAATACATGGAGTGGTTGTTCCTGTTTTTGAAGAATACCGGCCGTGGCATTTCCCACACTTGGTCTCTGGGTAACAGAACAAGACCAGACATGTTGTGTTTTACTCACCTCTTAAAAGGTACTGAAGAGCTCCAGAACTCCAGATGTTCAAGAGCTACACCTAGTACTGGGAGATGAACCTACACTATTCTTGTCACATATTCAGCGTCACCTGCATGAATCCCAGGGGCATCTTTATATTTGGAGCCGGTCTGGGCACAGCCATGGCTGTTCAGGGATTTTCACTGAAGAATCTTTCATGTGGGTAGATGGATTAGCAAGTTGGCTTCAGTTTGAGGAAGTGTTGCTGTTGAGGAGATGAGAGCTCTCATGGGTTAGCTATTCCATTCCTAGGACCTGTGGAAACAGGTGGAACTGAGGAATTTAAAATTGGTCACTGTGCCTTCAATATTACACTCCTACGCTGGAAAAGAATGTGATGTCATTCATCCTGTCCAAACTAAACCTGTAACTGCAATCACAGGACCCAGGTTCCAGTCTTACCTCCTGCTGTAGTACCTTTGATAAAATACATAACCTGAATTACACCAGTAAAATTACCCAGCTGTATGAATCATCACAGCTCTCACTAGAAGTCCGGGAAGTCCTCATGGACTGTGGAACTGCATTGGAAGAGTGCCTTTATAACAGCACGACTAAAGATGCCAACAGGGATACACTTCCTCCACCATTTTTGTTTCTACGAGTATGTTAGATCGACCGGTTGTGGGCAGGAAAAACCCATGTGATCTTTCAGCAAATTCAAACTCCTGCCAGCCATTTGTGGCTGGGTTTGCAGAGACCACCAGGGAACCATAATCTTCTTCTCAAGGTGTTTCTCCACAACCTATCTAACAGAGAAGTGTTTAAATAAAGTTAAATAATCCTGGTTGAACTACAGCTTGTACTGTTCTTTTTTTTTTGAATTTCAGAATATGCTGAATACTTTTTATGATTAGCACATTTCTGGAAAAAAAGGACAGGGTATTTCAGAATACTGAAAACTAGGAGGAAACCCTCCCCCCCCCTTTTTTTTTTTTATCCAGGATGAACTTCTGAGTAAAGATATTTAGTAAACTTTAAAGTTATGACGAAGTCAACTGTTTTAGCCTTGAACATGTAAAACTGATATGATAAAAATAACTGCTGTAAAAATGTGGGAAAGTATCAGAAGAGCAAACAGAAATCAGGTTGAATAAAATGTCTATGGTACAGATGAGCACTGCAGTGAGATGTTGCAGCCAGAAACCGGTGGGCAGTGCTGTGATGCCCACTTCTCCTGAGCTGTAGGTGTCCAGTTACTGAATCATCCTATCCGTCCATCAGCAACGAAGAACGAAAAGAGCCAATATCTGCAAGTGTGTGTGTGGATACAGCAGTTGTCTTGGATGCAAACCTCTGCCTATGCTATCCTGCTGTATAAGTGAATAAATAATTGGAGTTTTCACCATTATTAGTGCACTTATTTTTTGTCGATTCTCTTTAAAGAAGCTGTCAAATAAAATAAACAAAGGACCTACCCATCTAAGCAATTTTGCCTGTATTATGAAGGTCTCTGATTTTTCACATCACCTTAGATAAATTGCTCTAGTGTTCTGGTTTTCTCTGTACATCTCTATTTACTAACATGCTTTTATACTACTTTTCACTTTGTCATTCTTTAAACTTTTTGAGACAAATGTTTCTCCTTCCCACGCTCTCTGTGAGCAGTGATCCCCTACGACCCAATAAACCATTAAACCCCTTAAAATTGTTGAATAACCGCCTTTGATGCCTTTTCCAGCTGGGCAGACAGAAACTGTGTTCTCTCCTGAAATTAAAAAATAAAAATATAACCACTAGGCATTTTTTTGCTCAAATGTGCCATGAGAAATAAAACCATCGTTATTTTTGTGACAGCAGGTGAAGAAATATGACACAGTGGGGTGACAGCAACACCCACCCAAATTTGATTGCTCTCACCAGTGCTTGGTTATAGAGCAGCTTATATTTTGCTTGCATTTGAGCTACTCAGGAACTTGTACTGCCATCTGCAGATTAGAAAATAAAACAGCTTCTTAGCACCATCGCTATATTTTTTTTTGGAGATAAGCTGCACCATTATCACAAGAACATTCCTTTTTGCCGAGTTCAACCACTTGTCCATGTCTAGTTGCGGCAGTCCAGACCCCATCCTGGAAGCACAGGGCATGATGATGCATACCGCGCATGGGACACCAGTCTCTCTCTCACACTCACACAAAAATATAGTACTTATATAAATAATAAAAAAAAAAGAAAAAAAAAATCACTCCCTCTGGATCCTTTCATGTTTAACTTTTACAAAACCGAGTCACAATAGATTTATTTAGTCTTTCTGATACTGATTAATTTCAAAATGGTTCACAAATACTGATATTTCAGTCATTTAATTTTGAAAGCAGGACATGACAAAGACAGAATATGGGACTGTGCTTTCAAGAAGTTGCTTATGTCAAATTGGTTCCCAATATATGTAATACATAAAAACAGCTAGCTGAAGAATTTATTAGCATCAATAATAATAATAAAACATCTTGAATTAAAAATGTTACTAAAGCTATGATGTTCTGTAGTGTCTGGGATCCAGATTAAGATGAATGTTCCAAACTTTCTACATCCATTCAGGTAATAGATAAGAGGAGAGTTTGACCTCTCTGTAGGCTGTAAACTGTAGAGAAGACTATTTTTTCTGAAAACAAGCTTTGTGGGCAATAAGAAAGCCCAGAAATAATTTATTAATTCATCAAACATCTTTGCAACTCTGAATGACTGTTATAACACAGTCGTGCACTTAATGTTCTTTTCAACCTTCTGTGAGGCAATTCCTTGAAAAATAAACTGTCAGCAAGAGGAATTTTTTTTAACCCACTAAGTTGTCAGTGTGATATTCTGCATCAAAGAGCCTCCTTCTTCACTCGACTTTAATTATGTGATAATTTATTTCCATTGACTAAAAATTGTTCAGTGATAAATGGGCAGGGCAGAAATGTATTTAATATTCATCATGAAATAAACATCTAGCTCTACAATAATCACTCCTGTCTTGGAAATCAATGTCAGCTAAAAGCAGAAATGCTAGAGAATATGTTTGAATATTACATTTCTAATTTATTTACAAATGCATTCATCGTCCATCACTACTTGTCCTCCTGCAGGGACGTGCTGGTCCTGGATAGCAGGTGGCACAGCGGTAACAGGCTGACAAAAATTTAATAAGCTGAAGAAAATTTTAAGATTAAACCACAGATTTATATAGAAATGTATACAAATTATTTGTATTGCACATTAAACACCCTCATTTTAATGTCTCTCACTGTTGGCTTACAATGTAAAATTCTAGGACCTATCAAAAACTGGGATCCCCCCCCCCCGGCAACAAGATACAGACAAAAAATTCGGACAGATGGCGTTCACCCTCACTTCCCCTTCCATGACCCTTACTGATCTGTCTGTTTGATCTATTCTCACAATTCCCAATTAAAAAATTTGGAAAAATGTGTTTTTTTTAATCTGGTTATTAGGAATATCCATCCCAAAATAAGCATGATAAAAAATTATATATACAGAGTTAAACTTTTGTAAACCTGTTTAAACAAACCACACAAGTCGTTAAGTCACTGTTGTAAAATAATAAAAAATAAATAATAAAATGTTAAAAATTAAGACTCAGTTCCAGGTATTTACAGTTCAACATCCTAATATGTCTTCTAGGTGTAGTTAATTCTTTCAGCCTCAACTGAACATTGTAGCTTACTTTGAGACGTTATACAGGTTAGTGTTGCTAATTTATTACATACAGGTGATACAAAACACAACCCATGGGATGTGATTTATTCTGGCAACAGCAATTCAAATATTTCATAAAGTGTTTGTTATCCCTGTTTATGCTGCAGACAGCAGGAACTGGTTTAATTCTAAGTGTTTCTTACCTGATTTCTTAGTCCTGTTTCTCTGTAAGGAACAGCAAAGATATATCGGTTTTAAAGTTTAAACAATTTAACAAACATAGATAGGATTTAATAAGGGAAAAAAAAAAAAACAAGATTTGTGTTGAGAACTTTGGATGCCAGTTATTAAACACTTACCATTTTGTTGAGTTCCCTCTTCTGTGCTGAAGGGACCCTGTAGTCATCTATGGCAAAAAAGTAAAAACTGAGTACAGATGAGGTCAATCTCACCGTGGACCCCAACGTTTGTTTTTAATCACAGTTGTACAGTTGATTGTACAAGGCCTACTGGTCATCTGATGCTCTTCTCCCACATTGGCCCTATTTTAGTTTTCAACTGTTGAGCTGGACCTACAGCACCAGGAAGTACTGAGTCCACTTGGGCAACACCTGTATGGGACAGAATGGACAGCAAAGTGAAACAGTGACACATAGTTGTCCTGAAACTGCTGAAGAACTGGGAAAACATGGCACTCTATTTCCTGGCAAGTCCTGTTGGAGAACATCTAGTGGAGAACAGGTTCCAAGCAAAGCCCTCATTCTTCACTGCCACTGCGTGCAGCAACTTTGCCAAGGCCAAAGCATTAGTCATGCCGCCCCCTGGTGGACTGTTAGGGGAAACGAGCTTGCTGAATATAAGCGAAACGATTAAGCAGTTATACCTGTAGGAAAGGACATTTTCATTCCATGACGGATTTTTTTTCCCTTCTTAAAAACTTGATGGTAAAAAGCAGTTTTCGTTAGCTGCAAAGTAAACTATGCTAGCATGGCAAGCAGGCAGTAAAAAATTAAATGTAATAAATTTGTAAAAATATTGGAAGAAAAACAAGATGGTGAAATTACAGCCACATTAACCAGAGACTTCATAGTTAAAAAAATAAAAATTGATATGCAAAGAGTCCAAAAACTACAGATATGGATCTGAATTCAAATGTGTGAAGATATGTTATCTCCTGCTGCTAATGCTGCTAAATTCAGGTGCCTTTTTTTTTTTTTTTTTTTTTTTTTAAATCTTTATCTTCTCATTTTCCTCATGGTACAAAGCAACAAAACAGCACCAGAAAACCTGCACAATTCCTCAACACTGTTAACATTCAGACACCTCATGTCAAATTAACTAAGGAGACATTTACCAGTGTATTACTCTTTTTACCATTATCCTTCACCAATCTGTTTTCTAAACACTGTTGTGGAGTGAAAATGATCAGCGTTTTTGTTCCCGGCTGTTAGACGACAACAGAACAAACCCAAACAGAAGACAAGGACAGGACCACCTTAATTTAACTCAATTCTCCAGTGTGCTAATAGGACTGCATATAGTGAAGGTATTTTAAAGTAATTTAATTATAATGTAGCTGAAAATTACAGTAATCTGCCCATTTTTATTAGTTATTACAATTTAACCCATAAACAAACTTTAGCTACACAGTTAAGGTGGAAGTAGCTGGAAGCTGACTGCTGTACATTCTTGTGTCACTAGCCAAGACTGAATGAGGTTGCAGAGATTTTAATCCACAAATTTTAAACTTGTTTTTCCATATACCCTTACGTAACATTAAAATAAAAAAAAAATAAAAAAAAAGGTTTTTACAGAACCCTGGAATAACTTGAGACACGTCTGTATGTAGTTTGTATTTATTGCAACTAAGTGGAAACTGGATTTAAAAACAAAAAGTTGTGAACAAACTTCTTGTTCTAAGTCCATCCATAAGGTGACAAGTGGTGTAATAAGTCAAGTAAAACTTTACCTGGTTCAAAGCAGGTTTTGTAGCATGTCTGAATGGGAGAACACAAGGACACAACATAACCAAAAAAAAAAGTAACACTACCAACACTACCAATACCAGAGAAGTTCTCAGAGACACTATCACAACTTAATTTATTTCAAACCTGTATTACATCACCCTATGTTCATTAAACAAAAAAATAAAAAAATTGAAATCATTAGCAGTTTCTTTTCCTTTCTTACTGGCTAGCATCAAATCTGTTGTTCCAAGTTGCACACACAATGTTGTGAATTACAAAGTTGAGAACGACGCCGCTACTGTGCATTTTTACCCACCTGAACAGCTGCCTTGCCTGTAAGCTAATGGCCAGTTTTCAGAAACCATCCCTTCACAAACCAGAGCAAGCACAAACAAGCAGCTACATGCTTTCTCCAACAGTTGAAGAAAAATGGTGTGTTTTAAAAAATAAACACTTTAAGAAGCAATAAGTTCTGGAAATATGGAATTTTGTTTGTAGTTTTTGTATATTGTTGCCCAGTTGGATGGATTTTGGTACATGGGAGCCGCAGCCTGCCGCCGGTAATCCTGCTACCCAGTTTATCCATAGAGGTCATCATCGTTGTCCTCGTTGAACATATTGCCTCCACTGCCCCCTGCTGAGCCCTGGCTGGGTCCACTCCCACCCTGGTTACTGGAGGGAAACCTAACAGATGTAAAAGTACAAAACAGTAAATGCTCTGGGAACCTGAACAATCTGGAAAAACCACATTAAGATGTAAACTGACAGGACTGAATATTAAACATAATTTGAATATTGCAGGGCCTCTTTCAGACGATACACGTATGCAAAAGCCATCAACAGTCACAAGTTCTTTCCATCCATTTATTCATCATCTGTAACTGCTTATCCAGGTCAGAATTACAGTGGTCAGGAGTCTACCCCATAATCACTGATAGATTGGTATACTATAGCACAATAATGCTTGCTAATGTAACGCCTGCAATTTCTCTCTGGGATGAATAATGTATGTTCAATTCAATTAACCTGAAACACATCTTTGGACTGTGGAAAGAAACTGGTGCATGTGTAAAACCCTCACACACAGACGGAGCTGGACTCAAACCCACATCAAAACAGTCCAGATGTTGCACTACCACATTATCCAGCCTATCATACATTCAAAATACAAGCATAAATAAGCAAATATGCACCAACGGCTTCACTGCAAAACAGGACTTTTGCTCTCTTTGAGAACTAAATTTTTTTTTTTTGCACCTACTTATTGACTTTTAACTTGTGTTGTAATGATTATGGACTTCCTCCACACATTGGCAAAGACAAGGAGAATCAAAGGTAGTCTGTGGGTGGTTGAGAAACTATCAGAGCTGTAGATTATCTAACTTGGTCTCCAGAGAGAGTGGTTGTTGGATAAAGAGATGGATGGTTTAAAACCACAGCTTCATCACTGCAATGACGCCACAGAAAGATTCCCGCATGTCATAAATCTCCCACCAAGAACAACACACAGCCAACCACAGCTGAAGGGCCCCTCCCCACTCAATTTACCTGAAGCTGCCAAATCCTCGGCTCTGCTGCAGGGTCTGTGCAAACATCTCATATTTGCGGATGTCATTGTCGCTGACAGAGCGGCGAGCAAAGCGCATGGCCTCCTCAAAGTGGTCTTTACGAATCTCAGGAACAGGGTCATCCTCTTCAACCTCCTGTAAATCAAGTTGTCCAACTTTACTTTTTGTTAAAGAAAAGCTTTACATAGAAGGATTACTCAGACTACTGTGCATAAGCGGTAAACCAAAAACATTCTCTCACCATGGCTGAAGGGTTAGTCTGTCTCTCACGCTCCCGTCTGATCTCATTTTCAATTGACTCCCTGATGGCCAGCTTGCAAGCCCGCTGGCAGATCTCAGTCAAGTCAGCTCCAGAGAAGCCATTTGTCATCTTGGCCAGGAAATCCAAGTCAACATCCTACATCATGTGGACCCAAAGAAGTATTAGTTTAAGACCGACTGTAGAACCATTTATACATTTCAAGTGATTATCAGCACCATTTCCAGGATATTAACTTCTCCTTCCTTTAATCAACTATAACATATAGAACCTAAATCACTACTTTCTAATCTAAGCTCTGAACAAATTAAAGCCCACAAGTGACTGTGGAATGTAGAACAGGTGACAGGAATTTGCCTGAGTCTTGCCTTTGAGATGGGAGACTTCCTGAGGTTAGCTTTAAGAATGGCTATGCGAGACTTCTCATCTGGTAAGGGGATGTAGATAAGCTGGTCCAGGCGGCCAGGTCGGAGGATAGCTGGGTCAATGATGTCTGGTCTGTTAGTGGCTCCAATGATGAAGACATTCTTCTTGCTGGACATACCATCCATCTCAGTCAGAATCTGGTTGATGACCCTATCGGCAGCTCCACCGCCATCACCAACGCTTCCCCCACGAGCTTTGGCAATGGAGTCCAGTTCATCAAAGAACAAAACGCATGGGGCAGCCTGACGTGCCTGGGGACAACAGAACAGTGTTCTTACTTTTGTCTCAACATGCATCCCCCCTTTACCATTGTTAAGAGGATTACAATTTCATTTACAGTATTCCTTCAAAAATCACTCAAATTACTGTATAAAATTCACAGTTTACATAAAGACAAACAAATATGTCTGTGCCATCTTAAAGCAACAGGTACCTTATCAAAGATCTCCCGAACATTGGCTTCCGATTCTCCAAACCACATAGTAAGGAGCTCTGGGCCTTTGATGGAGATGAAGTTTGCTTGACATTCGTTAGCAATAGCCTTGGCCAAAAGGGTTTTACCACAACCAGGTGGTCCATAGAACAGAACTCCTTTGGATGGAGTCATGCCAAACTTCAAGAACTTATCTGGGTGCTCCACAGGATACTTTAAAAGGAAAAAAAGACAGCAATAAATAAGTTTACTAAACAAGCACATACCATCCCTACTCCCACATACATACAAAATGCATGAATAAAATATTCATTATGTGTATTACTTGTACGAGTTCTTGTAGTTCTCGCTTCACGTCTTCAAGTCCACCAATGTCCTCCCAGGTGATGTTGGGAACTTCCACCACGGTCTCTCGCAGTGCTGAGGGGTTACTCTGGCTTAAGGCCCACTACATGTGATGAAATCACAACAGTGGTTAAGAGCAAAAAAACAGTGCTTTAAAATTTCTTTAAAGCATTCATTAATCAATGTGCCTTCCCCTCACCCTGAAGTCATCCATGGTGACAGCCAGTGAGTTCATGACTTCAGCATCAATGGTCTCGTCCTCCAGGTCGATGAGGTCCATTTTCTTCCTGATAGCCTGTAGTGCAGCCTCAGAGCAAAGTGCTGCCAGATCGGCTCCAACATGCCCGTGTGTTTCATTTGCAACCTGGAACAAACAAATATTAGGGAACATCAAAATGTGACATAGTGTAATAAACTCTAAAATGGCTCTAAAGAAGCCAAAAAGATTGTATTTCCATTTAAAACACAGTACAGTTAACAAGGGATTCAGTATCAGGACACATCTAAAGGCATCAGAAAAACTTCTGTAAAGAATTTTTTCAAAAGTCCATTGGCACAAAGCATTCCCAAAGATATCAAAAGAAAAAGAAACACTAAAGGACAGGTATTATACAGACCTGCTCTAGATCAACATCGTCAGCAAGTTTCATGTTCTTAGTATGAATTTGGAGGATCTCAAGTCGTCCAGTTGCATCCGGGATGCCAATGTCCACTTCTCTGTCAAAACGTCCTAGACAAAGAAACTTCCATTATGATACTGCTTAAGTAATGTCATTCATTCACTTTACTTTTAGATCTTCTCTAAGTGTTTATAACCAGGTTACACAACAGTTGTACACCTGACCACTGCGTCATGAATACACATTACCTTGTTTGTAGTTTAAGAAATTATACAAGGTTTCTTCAAACAATTTTTCCACAAAAGATGTTTGTCTACATGTTTTGCAAAATAAATATCTCCACAAGCTGCATAAAAACTCTCTCTTTGTTGGGTTATCTTTGTTTTTATTCATCTGCGTACTTTTATTTCCAGAAACATCGCTGTATTTATATTATAGTGAACATAAACTACATATTCCTAGAGGGCTGCAAGAGGAGTGGGGACAAACTACAATGTAAATAAAATGTTCACAAAGTTGTAGGAATTGTCCACTCAGATTCCAGAGAAGACAGATGGAGATGATTATGGAAAAAAAAAAAAAAAAAAAACTTGTTTGATTTTTTCCCCTTCAACACTATCATAACCACTACCAACATGCTTACTGAATTATCATTAGTACAATGCAAAGAATTAACAATTATGCTGAATTCAGACAAAAAAAAGCAGCAGCCCTTAAAACTTTATAGTTTGAAATTGCACATTTTTGAGTAACTCAAGGTCACCACTATACTCTGCCATCCTATAGCAAGCCCCTGTCTGTCATTTGACACTCGAACCTTCAGGTTATAGGCATGTGTTTATTAGTGAAGCAGATTATCTTCTGCTTCATTAATAAACAGGGAAAAAAGTATAGACACAGACAAGCTACAAGGATTAGAGGTGCAATTTAAAAGGTTTTGCCAACAAAACAATTTGAACTTAACAAAAGGCTGTAATGCGAGTGTAACCATACCAAATCGCCGGAGAGCTGGGTCAATGCTGTTGGGTCTGTTGGTAGCAGCCATGACGATGACATGTGCCCTTTGCTTCAGCCCATCCATTAGGGTGAGCAGCTGAGACACGATACGCCTCTCCACCTCTCCGTGGGTCTGGGGGGGGGGGGGGTAGACATTACCAAAAGACTTGACCAAAGCCAAAGCCCCTCCAAATTATTTATTAAACTGTAAACATGCTTTCAGTCATTTCTTATTGGAATCACTCAACTTACCTTCTCTCTTTTTGGTGCAATAGCATCAAGCTCATCAATGAAGATGATGGCAGGAGCATTCTTTTCGGCTTCTTCAAAGGCCTTTCTCAAGTTGCTTTCAGATTCACCAGCAAGTTTGCTCATAATTTCAGGGCCTGGTAACAGCCAGCAACAAAAGTAGGAGTACAATTCTGACAGTTCTTCCAACAAAATGAATGATGAAGTTTCATTAAATGTCTTCTGTAACAAACTGTCTCACCATTTATGAGAAAGAAGAAAGCTCCAGTTTCATTAGCAACTGCACGAGCAATCAGAGTTTTTCCAGTTCCAGGAGGTCCATACAGCAGAATGCCACGTGGAGGCTACACAAAAAAAATGTTTTTAAAAAAAAAATTTAAAAAGATCACATGCATTTGAAAAATGTATTTTAACCGAGTATTTTATTCTACATACCAAATGTCAGCACGTTAGCATTAACGCTCACATTAATGAGGGTATTTTTAGAAACAGGTTCTCTCACCTTAACACCGATGGCCTTAAAAAGGGCAGGGTGTCTGAGAGGGAGCTCCACCATCTCCTTTATCTGAGCCAGTTGCTTTCTCACACCTCCAATGTCATCATAGCCAACCTCATTGAGAGACTCCTCCTCATCCTGGAAGCACGCAAGTCTCATTAAGCAATAATCCCTAAATTATTTGTCAAACTGAGTTCCCATTTAATCAGAAACTGCAAGTGTCACACTGCTTTACAGACTTGCCTCCTTGTCTGACTTACCTCCCGTTTAATAGGTTCTCCCTCACAGTGGATGACTGTGTCGGGAGCCACTATACAGTAGGGGCTGGGGTCAGTCTCCACAACTTTGAACTCCACTGCTCGCATCCCACCTCTAACCAGGAAAATATCTCCTACAGAAAAAGTTGCATGGGTGAGCGACAGAAGCAATTCAATAAGATCAAAACTATTAATGCAAGGAAGACTAAGACTACAATTGTCACCATTGGCTGCAGAAAATATCACACCTATACCCCAGGATACTTACAAGAAATGAAACATATGACACACACACACACACAAAAAACCTGCATATAAACACACAAATCCATATTAATTACTTCATCATATGTTAATTAGATGACTGTTGTTTAAAGTGTTCTGTATCATCCTGACATAGGTACATTAGAGTGTTAGGTAAATTTGGGGTTTCTCAGATGAAGCTGGAACAAATTCCAATTTTCCTCAGAAAAAAATAATAGAAATAGCCAATTAATGTTCTAAGTTGGTGGTACCTGATTCGTTTCTAGAAACCAATTACAGTCGAGTACAGGGGTATAGGTGTAACCTCTATTTCTAACATTGTTAAAAGGTCTGCTCAGATTGTGAAATTTGGCTAAATGGTTACATAAATATTACATACCTCTGTTATTTACTAGAAAGGACTATACAATAAAGGAGAAGGTGTATAAACTGAAATTGCACTTTAACACTATTTAACATTAACACTATAACCTTAATTAATGAAAATTAAGAATAGAGACTAACTACTATCTTTCAATGTTTCAACTGGACAGAATATTTACCTTTTCTGATTGGCCTGTAGGCTTCCAAGAAATATGGCTTTAGGTAAACTTCAAACAAATTGCCTGTGATCCCTTCCACCGTGTCATCAATAGGCAGAACGTGAATACGCTTCCCGTACTTCACATCCGGACATGGCTGGATACTGTCCCAAAACAACAAATATCACAAGATTATTTTAAGAAAAACATCTTGAAAACAGTCATGCTTCAAAAACCAAACCTAATGAAAACTGAAACCTAATGCTCACCTGATGACGTCCCCAAGGCGAACCCTCAGGTTGTTACGGACAACCCTGTTCATGCGCACCTTTTCGTCAGAACATGTGTCATCGGAGAGTACGATGCACACAGTCTCCCTCCTCTTCTTTCCCTTTAGTAGCACTGTGTCCCCCCTGAAGAGCTGAAGTTCATCCATCTTGGCCTGTTAGAAGGTGTGCAGGATGTCCAATCAATGCCAAAGAACATTTTCTCACAGGGCATCAAGGCTGGTCAGTTCTGGCCTGGTGATCCATTATATGTGACAAGCTGACAGATCCCCAATAAATTTTCAGCACAATTAGCCAGCTCATCCAAACTGCAATGTATGCAAGTTTAGGATGGTGTTATGCTGTTTTTACCATTATTTCAGCAACTGACAATATGACTGAAAAAAAGAAATTAAAACCCAAAGTAATATGCAGCAATACATCTTCTGTAACCAATTCAGGTTCCATTAATCTATCAAAAATGGAAACACCCAAGCTGCGTAAGGCTTGTCAGCTTTATATGGGAAAAAAAATAAAAATGATTTATGACAACACCTAGTGTGCACAAACTGAACAATGCCACACATCCGGTTTAAAACCATAATACAAATACTTCAAGTGCAAGAGTTGCAAAGGCTAGCTGGGGAAATATTCAAATATGACATTTTAAAAATAATTTGAAGGCAACTCAAAACACAAAAATGACTTTTTAAACAATGATATAAAATAATAAATAATGTAGAACCTAAATGCTGTGTAACATGCAAAATGAATTGGTATAAATACTTAAGGCATAATTTCACTTTCACATGAAAGCAGCATTAACCCCCCCCCCAAGGGTTTTAGATGGTAAAGTGACAGGGGACTTTCCAGGGTGTGGCAGACAAATTGTTGATTTCAGGTGTTTGGATAAACCAATGACTGAAAAACCCTTCTCAGAAGTTCTAAAATGCAGCCAAACTTGAAGCTATTACTGAAGAGAACAGGCAATAAGCAAGACTACATGATCAAAACCAACTGAGGCTTCTGGCCTCTCACATTCTCCTGTGGAATATACAGATAAACAAGGACAATGTAGAAATTACCCACTTTTCCTTTTTATATACAAAAACAAAACATAAAACCATTGCACAAACATCTTAATGACCTAAAAGTAAGGATGACACAAAAATGCATACCTGGGACAGCGAGACCACACTGTTGTCCTCATTGATGGATTCATCAACAATCAGTCGGTTAGGCCTGTTCTTTTGCTTTAAAATGGCAGTGGAAAGGTCATCGTTCTTGGGTCTATAAAAAGAAGACTTTATTAATGACTATGTCATTTCATAGGCTCAAAGGTAAAAGCAATTAAAAATTAGTTTTTCCCTTTCCGCACCAACTCTGAAAATATATGTGACAAGTTATATGTTAAAAAACTGTTTTCATACACATTTACAACACGAGGCTGCATGGCAAGATTCAGGTTAAGGTCCTTTTCATCACTTGTTGGATGGCTCTTGTGTTATCTGAGCTTGGAAATGCTCTACTAAGTAAATTATCCCATCCTGTGTTTTATGTGTAAAATAGACCGATGAAAAGACATCCCTTTAAACCCAGCTCAACTCTTCAGAACAGCTGACCATCCCAGTTCCAATGTTACACAGTCTAAATGTACACAAAGAATTTCTAGTAGCAAAACTTAAGATTTAATGTGAGAAGTGCCTACGTACGCCAACATCAAGGCATTTACCCAAGAGATGTTTCCAAACATGTCTTAAATATCCAAGACGGTGGACATCAAATGCAACTGTTGTGTTAACATTGTACCTCACTCACACTCACACACACACACACACACACACAAGTAACATTTCCATACAACTCCAGTAGGACAACAGGAAAAACACGCACAGAGATGTCACGTGGTTTTCCCTCCTCGTGCAGCTCTAACAACACCACAGCGCTGTCACTAACTGTCCTGCCATCTATTTCTGCAATGAAGTACAAATTAAAAGTTTGCCTTCACTTTCCCTTGTTTCTTTCTGAGTGGGAAAAAAAGGTAACTGCCAACTGGACACACGTGTTAAACAAAAAGTGTAAATGAATTTAGACCCACTTCGTCAGAGAGCTTGCAGCACACAACTAAAAATTCTGATCTACAGTACGAAATACATCTCTAACATAAAATGCTACGTAGCTGTGATCCTTTCTACAAATTATAAAAAAATAAAAATAAGAGTTAAAAGGAGGAAAGGTTGGAAGAGCTGCGATACCGGTCAGTTATAGAGGAGGAGCAGGCCGGATGACACAGCATTAAGACAGTGCAGTGCCTGCCGTAACCAATTCAAATAAAGACAGGGACGAACATAAATTGCGTTTAACCTAAAGTTCAACAAAATAAGGCTTAGCGCTGTGAAAATGTAAGTTTTTATTTAACCACGGGAGCTGTGACAAAACAGTACCTTAAAGGCGGGCTGCAGGAACAGGCGAATCCCGCAGTCGTTCCCGCACAGTTCTCGCCATTGTGCTTTGTCAGACTTGGTATTTCAGGTCGAATTACAGGAATTTGTTTTAAAAATTAAGTACCTTCCATTTCTACCACATTTAACTAACACACACATGACCCGGTGAAATTTTTCTGTCAGGTCTCACAGCGGAGCCGGTAGGCCGAAAGCCTCACCTGCCAACTGACAAAACCGAGCAAAAAATTACACAAAAATTAAACTATTATTCAGAAAACACTAATATTTCAATGAATTAATCCACCGATTACGCAAATACATCAGCTATCTGAAAGGATATTATTGTGGTCCTCACTAAACTGGGATGGCCGGTTTACTAGACGATTTAGTCAGCACAGTCTGGCATTTTCCCCATAGTCACCATCCTCTATCAGCTTTAACTATATTTAACAATAATAATAGCAGAAATGTGAAGATGATGGTTCCTGCCGGTTTTTATCACTCTGCTACGAAGCATCGACGGCTGTGATGATTCATTAAAATATCATGGCTGAAACCACGAAAAGTCCACTTTCCACCACCTCTACTTACTCTCCACCTGAAGCCATGTTGCTTCTGCCGAGCTTTTCGGATGCAGCTTTTTATCTGATATCGTACTATTGTTGTTGCTGTTTTTTTCCCTTAAACCAAGGACGTCGATACACTCCGTCAGCCTTTCTTTTCGAGAGCTTCCCCGTTAACTAATTTCCAGGCCGCTGCTTTCATCAAAGGAGATGTGGAGAAATCGTGAGCAGACCCCAATCAGATTTTTGTTGTTGTTGCTTCGTTCTACCCAGTAACCTGCCTCACTGGTTACTTACGATAACGTACAAACGTTAACCTACCAATCACACTATGGCCTCACGTTGCAGAAATCAGCTCAGAGAACTCTAATTGGCTACATCGCTTCGACGACTTTACGTTTTCCGTATTCTTACAGGTCGCCGAAAACGACATGGCTGCACATCATTGGTCCGCTGCGTTATGACGTCACGACAAGCAATATAGGTCAAACCCATATGAGAAGTGCACAGTGGGTGAATTGTGTTACTCCCCTGCATACACATCACCAACCTGCATAAATCCAGAAATAGCGCTTACATGGATGCTTGAGGCTATTGTTGGAAAACTTAAATTACTAACAATAAAAATAAAGAAAACTTGATGCAACTGCTGCAACGTTTTCGGAATCTTACATAAGATATAACGTTCGTCACCATAATACCCTTGGGGAGTCCGAACTGGTTTTATTAAAGTTATTTTGAGGTGTTCTGTATGTGTGAATTTCCTATCATGTTTTATGAAGCATATTTATTACAACTTGAATAAACACAAATACATAAACATACATTTAAACAGCATTTGAGATGTTCTTTCATTCCTTATTTAACTAATGAACCCTCAGTTATTTTTTTTTTCTAAAACTGCAACAATTTCCAGAATGTCCAGAAATCCAAAGCCCATGAGAGCGTAAAATATTCACAATTATATTACAAAAAAGTAAATAAGTCACAGTAGTTAAATGTTGGGACTCTTCAACAAGTTAAAAAAACCATAAAGACTAACAAGTAAGAGACTGCAGAGAAAACATCTGTGGATTAATGGCAAAGTGTGTATATTTACAAAGGGTGCAAGGTGTGTCATCAAGCAAAACTAATGTCACCTAGTGTCAGGTTGCTTTTGCAAACTTTGTCAGTGATCCCAAGAAATGGTGAAGGGATAGAGAGAATCAGTGATGCAGAGCATTTTTACCATGAATAATTTCTTGGCCTGTACAAATGTCTGTGGTTGATACTCTCAGAAAGGGCATAGATGGCACCGGGAATGTCATGGTGTAGCTTCTTTGCTGCAACTGAGTTTATTTTTCAAGAACCCAGAGTCTGCAGGCATCCTCTCTTCAAAGTAGGACTCTAAGTGCAGGAGAACTGGAAGACTTCTGCAAAAAAAAAAAAAAAAAAAAAAAAAAAAACATTTTTAATGCAGAGGCTAACATGCCCTACATTTATATTTATTCACTTACTAGATATACTTTTTCTAAAGCAGTGTACAATGAACATTCATTATTATTAGCAGCTGATACCTTTATCCAAGGTGACTTACAAAGCTCTAGACTAAAACCCCTGCCACCTTTCATTCATTTATACAGCAGAGAAATCAAACACACTAAAAGACACAAACTAAATCCAATTTAGAGTAAACAATTCACCTGAAACTCATGACTTTGGACTGTGGGAGGTAACCAGAGCCCCTGGATGAATCCCACAGACATAAGGATTAAATGGAAACTTCACACAGACTGAGCCAGACTCAAACCCATATTCAAATGCACAGCCCAGGTGCTCAGACATCATCACTACTGGCTGATTATTTATTATACCTTTTAAGTGTAATAAAATGTATTGTAAGAACAAGGGCCTGCAGATGAAATGTATTATTAGCACTTTACTATTTGCAAAATAAGAAACTTTGCACAACCTCTTAATTCTCAATATTCCATTCGCCGAGATAAAGACATTTGCGCACACAATTGATTTCAATTTGTCTTATTAAAATCTAAAGATCTGTGTATTTTGAATGCAGAAGTTGGGAATCATTAAATGAGAGCTCCAATATAAGGCCATGGTGAAGACTCAACTGATAAAATAGTTTTTTGTAAATTATTCACCAACATCATTCCATAAGACCAAGACTATTCTGAGTGGTTAAGCTACTTAATTCAGTGAACACCATGCCTCATAAAACAAGCATTTAAAAAGAACAAATACATACATTTAAACTACAGGCTCACTGGGGTGGTACTTCAATATACTGTATATATTTGCAGGACTAATATGCTAGGAATATAAAAAGCAAAATGACATCTTACATATTCATGAAAGGAACATAGAAACATTATCTACCATTTTATTCAATCAGTATAGCGTGAGAAAGTTATACATTTAGGGTTAGGGCTCAATTTGTTTGAGTTATATATATTGAACATCATTATTTTATAAGTCATATTTACATGAAGTATCAAGATTTAAAGAACAGTCTTATAGCGCTAACATCTAGTTGCATTATAAATGTCACGAGCACTGGCTCTCTTCACAGATTATAAGAGATAAAGCCATTCTCCAAGATCATCTGCTTCTCACCTTGTGGGATCTGGCAGTGCTTCAGGCCTGCTCATGGTTTCTCTGACATTCTTGCAGGAAGACAGTGCCTCACTTTCACGCCCCAACTTGCTAAGGGTACAAACCAGCCATAGATGTACACTTTCAATCCCTGCAAAAGTGTACAAAAGCGGGAATTTGAGATTATGCCAGGGCATGAATAAATGTCACAGGAAACATAGGCCCATATTAAGACACTGTACAGCTGTGAAAATATTTGGAAAAAGAATGCAGTACAAGTGCAAAACCAGGGCAACCTGGGAAATAGTTGAATTAGATGAGCAGGACAGAAAAGTAAAAGCACAGCAACACTCCAATGCCCTACATTATTGAGAACTACTGCAGCAGGGCTGAGAAACAAGCTTATTTCCTTGATCTAAGTTATGAATACGTCCAAAGAAAAAGACATTTCCAACAAATTGACTCATTTTTCACTTTTTTTACACTACCATATATCTATACATTTGCTTATAATTAATACAGTACTTTTAGTTCTGCTGTAGTAGAATAAACAGAATCTGTACCCTCCTTATTTAGACCCTAAGCCTCTTTGCATATCACACTGGAAACAAAGAAGTGTATATTATCTAGCTGTACCTGGAAAAACCTGAAGACTGAGTTGGAAGTCCTGCAAGGCAACACTCTCCTGTCCCCTGTCCATAAAACTAATCCCTCGGGTAGCCAGCACAAGACCCTTTAGCCTCTGCAATATCTGGACATCACTACTAGTGGCCTCCATGTCCATTGAATATGGACTTTTCCAGTCTGAAACGGATGCAATAGGTTCAATTTGGTTAATAATCAGTAAATAAAATAAAAAATCCAAACACATTGATAAAAATAAAGAAGATCCTCAAGGATAAAGTCAAATTTCACCCTTTTACACATCCTTACCTTTATAAAGAAAGTGCACTTTTACCAGCAAATTTATGGACCTGAAATGACAGAAATACCTTACAATATTTATAAAAAAAACAAACAAAAAAAAAAAAACAAAACTTTTTTTTTAAAATTATACTATATTTCTAAAACAATCATTTTCAAATGAACTCTGGAGGGATGGGGTACACAGATACCAAGCAATAAGCACAAATGTAAAGAACTTTAAAGCAGCTTATTCATACCAAAAGTATGTAATTATTTATGAAGTTTCATCAGGTAATTATTAGGCCACAATCTTGGCGATGAAGGCAAAAAGATTTTGACAATAATCCAGATGTGAATAGCCTACCTTGTTAAAGCAGTTATTGCCTCCTTACTTTCCTTCAGCCAGCTATAGGCCTGGCCCTGGATGAGCAGCGCTGCTCCAGTCCACAGGATGAACTTTAACTTCTCCCCAGTCTTTCTGTTTCTCCCAAGAAGTTTTTCACTTCCAGGGTATGAGGGCACCACAGATTGATCCTCCATATCTTCAACGGACAGATCCATAACTAACTTGTCTGGTATGAGTCCAGCAGTGTTTGCAATCACCTCTTCACAGATTGCTATGGAATCCCAAAATCTCTTGGCTTTCAACATGGTAACAGCTGCTTCCAGGTAGATATCAGGAACCCTAGGAAGGGTCGAGTTGCCATTTGATGTAACCTGAGAAAAGATTTAGACAGGGCATACTTGGTAATTCATTATGAAAAAAAAACTGTTTCGTCTAAGACATTGATACTAAACATTACATAACAAGCTTGTTGAATAAATACTAAAAAAAAAAGAGCACAAAACATATGCAAAGAGCCTACCAGTATCTTGGCATCACTCTGAAAAGAGGCCAAGAGGTCAAGGTAGTGATCGGCTGCTTCTGTTATTCTACAGTAAATATATAAACAACATATTACAATACATTTACAGACATGCAATTATCAGAGCACAGCTTGCTTACCTGATGCCATCATTTTGTTGGTACACATTACTCAAGCAGCTGTCTACAGAATGGAGTGTCAGATGCAGAGCACAAAGATGATCATGACAGATAGGGGGATGCAAATTTATGTAGATGTTAGGAAATCAGAAGCGAAATGAGTATGAAAAAAAGCGTTTGCAAGACCCTTCTTTAATATCAAAAGGGATTTTGCAGTTCTGAGAGACAGAGGAAACCTATAGATGTTCAACGTTAGACTCCTTGTGAGAGGCCAGAGTGCCAAATATATCATCAAAAACATGAAAATCTTGACGACTAAAACGATGACAACAGTTGTTTGCTAAACACCATTCCTCAGACACTCACCTTCCACTGAGCAGACATCTCTGAGCCAGCATGTGCTGGATGCCAACTGGAGGAGGCATAGCAAAGAGGAGTTCAAGAGATTGAATGCGTAGAATGGCAATATGTGAGATGAGAGGGTTCATATTATCTGATGACTCAGAGGTATTTGACACAAGAACCTGAGGAAACACGTATTAGTCAAAATACTCAATACAAATGCCAACATGTTTGCAGCATCAGACAGCAGAAAATGCAAATACCCCAATAGATGTCACATTAAAGAGTTGCATGAGGCAGCAGACACACAATGGCAATATGGTTTCACACATGGGGTTTAGGTGGAGGAGATCCTTACAGTATGGAGGAGATGGAGTGCCTCCATCTCAGCCTGAGTGTTTCCCAGATGTCGGTACACCAGACAGCTCTGGTAAAGTGCGCTCATACTGCCAAAATCCACTTCCATAGCATTTCTGTAGCACTGTAGTGAACTATGAGGACACCCCTGACAGTGGTGACCATTAAAAAGAAACCAGAAGAAACACCATCAATGTTTATTCTGAGGAAGAGAGGGGAGAGAAGAAAAGAAAAGAGGAAAAAAAAAAAAATTTCCCCCTCATTATTTTCTATATCATTCCTAACTACAGACCAAACTATTCATACCCATCTGAATCTATCGGGGTCTGTCCTTGGTTAAGAACCAGTAATGCAGTGGTTAGGCTTGCTCCCTCAAAGGACACAAGCTCTAATTCAACTCTTGGATGTAAAACTGCTGACCAGAGACTTAAAAATCACTACAGTAAAAATTTCCCAGCTGTATAAATGGGCAAATCATTGTAAGAATCTTGTCACTGTAGGTGTCTTTATAGAAAAGTGTCAACTAAATGAAGTAATGAATAAATACACTCAAATTCAACAGCCTCAGGCAATAACTCCCAGGAGGATGCTTCAGTCCATCCAGATGTTCACACCCAATGTGACAGTAAACAGGGTGGTGCTCACTAGCTTGGCCAAACAGATTCCTGAGAGCGTGTAGATCTCTGCCAGCAGTGTCCTAGGAGCAGGCAACACAGCAGCATCCTGGAAGACCTGAAGCGCCTCAGCATCCTTGCCCTCTCTCAGCTGTCCAACACCTGAAAGATATCACAAATTGAGCACTGACAGGAAACTGAAAGCTCTTCTTGTGGCCTTGATGTCACAGCATCAGAAGAAACCATTAACCCCCAGCTAGAAGCCATTAGTAAAAATTATGAATAAATCACACACAGTATATTTACACATTTAACTATCAAGTGTTTCCTCTTATTTCTTTGATACTGAGAGAAACTGAGTTCTGACAGTTATATATTTGAACAACTAAGAAAAATAAATGTAACATATTAAGACAAGAAAAATAATGACCCTTTGCAACAAGGGTAGAGATATGTATAAGGTCTTTCAGTTCCTTGGGAGGCATGACTACCAACAGAGATGACTTCTCTTCACCAGGAAAAACAAGATCTTGAATTACAGGAGGCAGATGTCTCAACTGAGATGTAATCTCAATCTGAAAAGGAAAAGGTATCAGGTTTGTTACCTGCATATGCAGTAGAACCCAGGTACAAGTTACACTAAGACACCAGCAACCAGGTCTATGAAAAATTCCATACCTGAGAGTAAGAAGGCAGTAACCCTTGGATCATGTCCAGCTGGCCAGCAGAGAGCCAGAGGGCCCACTGGACACACAGCAGCTGGTGTGCACTGGAGAGGTGCTCAGTACCATGTAGAGCCTGCAGCACAGCATGCCACAACACCAGAAGGTCCAAACCAGCAGGTTCACACACAAGAGCTTCCAACACTGAGCATGGAGACACCAGAAAGTTTCATATTAACATATGTCATACACTGTCAGTCAAAAAAGATAAGCTGGTTTCATCCTAGAATTTTAATAGTGTGCATCAAATATCCTGACTGAGGCACTCCACACATTGGGGAGCACAAGACAGCCAAAAAAAAAAAAAAAGAGTGCAGCAGGTGGTGTGGTAGTTAGAGCTTACACTTTACAGATTCTAGGGACACTGGCACAACTAGTACTGCTGCTGCCTCACAGTACCTAGGCTGGTTAGGCGTTAGTGTGAATACAGCTCAACTTGCATGTTGTCACCGTGTCTGCGTGGGTTTCCTCCCATGCTCCAAAGATATGTGTTTCAGGTTAATTGGTCACTTTAAAATAGCCCACAGCATGTGTGAGTGTCTAGACAGCCAGTGCTGGCCCTTGGCCCAGGTAAATAATGAGGGTTGATGTCAGGAAGGGTGTCCAGTCAAAGATTCTTATTCCAGAAATACAACTCCCCACATGCATCATGTGTGTAGCATCTGGGGGGGATGTTACATGTGTGCATGGCCAGCTAACCTACAGTTGTCCTGGATAACAATGCTGAAAAACTGAGAGAAAGAATACAGCTGTAGTACCTCTAGTAAGCCCTCCTGTGAGGAGCCGTCCTGCCTCCTCGTGCTCTGACAGGCTCACGGCAAACAGGGATGTGTTGTAAAGAACCACCAGTTCCAGCTGAATGCTGCCAGCAGCAGGTGGAACTCCTGGAAGGACAGAACAGAAATGTACTCGGTGGTCAAGAATAAATAACATTTTCTAAATTAAAACCGGTTCACCACATTTCAACCTTGGACTCTCTGAAGGAGGTTACTGATTTCACCAAAGTGATATCTTCTTGCATCTTGTCGGCTTCCTTCCTGGCTTCTCTCAGCACGCTAAAATACAAAGTCAGTGAAAAGCACCAAGTCAAGTGTCCGCTGCGACGAGTATCAGTGCGGTTCTGCAAGGCCATCCATAGACATCAAAAATAATCATTAATCAAATATTACCTTCCAATTCTTGACAAAAGTGTTGTTTTCTTTAATCCAAGTATCCAAACAACAGCCAAAAGACATTCTGGAATTTATAGTGGCGTTTCTGTCAACAATTTTCAAGACAGCAAGCTAAATGAACATGACATGACTGCAACGCTTAAGAACCTTCCGGAAGCAGTTAATAAAATAGTGCGGTTAAACAAGTTGCAACACTAGGAAATAAACCGTCTGTATTAAAATAAACCAACAAAAGATTTAACTCCGACTTAACTGTTACGTTTACAACATAAGCACTCATATAAACAGATATTTTAGAGAACCGGAAGATGAGCGCAAAAACGCACTCGACGTTCACATTGGGCGCCAGCTAAAAGTAATCGCTAATAGGGTGACCACAACGCGTCACAGCCGGTTTAATAACTTCCGCTTCCGGAGATGTCTACAGTAGCCCTTTCAAAATAAAAGCGCTGCATAAATGAAAACAGAATCTACCGAGAGTATTCATTTTACTGTATTGTACAGCAGTCAGCAATTGCGAATGGCAAAAACCTCTTTTTCTGGACGAATAAATCGCGAATAAATAGCAGAATTGCACAGTGTTAAGAACATTTAATTTTGCGGATTTCGACAGTTAGTAGTTTGAATATAATGGTCTTAATCAGTTCAAATAACGCTGAGCAGTCGCTCAGCCTACTTCCATCGGTTGCTGCACGTTGTATTTAGCTACAAAAAACCAAAAAAGATAAAGCAGGTGTGTGTTTATATACAATCGCAGACATGCTGCATTCTTACACTCTCAGCATAATGCCAAAATGGATAAAAATGTCAATTTTCCCACCTTAAAAATCTAAAACGTTTCTCGGAAAATTGCAGCAAAATTATAAAGACCTTCGAGAATAAGAATGGAGGAGAATACATATCTAGCAAATAAATAAATATATTTCAAAGCAGGCGATCACAGTGGCCGCTGCATTATAAATAACAAACATATTCGGCGCGTTAAGAATTTCCAGAGGACTGATTTAAATGGTTAATTTGCAGAATTTGAAAAGGATTCCCAAAGTGGGTCATGTGGTTACAGCATCACCAGGAGCAGCAATACCGGTCCATACGAATGTACTATGATGAAGTAAAGGCGAGGAGAGGCGTTTTTGTGCTGACGACATCTGCCAGTGTGCAACTTGGGTCTGCGCATCTCCTGCCACCGCCTGCGCTTCGCCCCACATCCAGGTTATCTAATCTTATTAAGGCGGATTTTTATTCGGGAGTCGGGTGTCTGGGCCGCCATCGAGCCCGTTGTTGCGGTCCGTCTGCTACACATGACTTCTTCCACATGACCCCCTGCAGGCGGCTGCACCATAAACCGGGAGAGTGCGTCACATTCTGTCTCTTTGCCCGAAGTCCTTGAGCTGAGAGGAGCGACCATAGGCCGAAGCTCCAGCCGGGCACCGAACCGCAACAATGGTACGTTTTCACTTCACTCCTATTTATACACCTGTCTACGATCCTCAGGCGCCTCCTGACGCACTGTCGGTTTACAAACCGTCTGAGATCCTCTTCTGCCCTTTTCCGAAAACATGTGACACCCCCCGATAATATTATTATTGTTTTAACAACAGAACGATGTAGGAACTGTGTTATATATCCTAGCATTCTTTGCTAATCGAACGCGTTTTTGCTTTAAACCCTTATTCCTGGTGGCATACGGTCTGTCTTCGAAGGGGTATAAATAAGTACATTTTAATAATCTTAGCAGCCCTGTTATAAATACCGGGGAATAACGTTACGTATCGTTAGTTATAAATAGCGGGGTCACGCCCACCTCTGCCTGAGATGGTCGCAGTCACTTGGCGCGCCAAGTGTTGAGGAAGCTTCTGGAATAACGCTGGCAACACTGTTGCTGGAATCCCTTGTAATTCCTTATTTTAAAATGCTCCACCTGCCCGGCAATGTAGGCTTTTTGCTGGATACCCATGGTGGCCCAAATCCTCATCTGGAAGATGCTCATGTCCATATGGGTCCTTCATGATAACCACGATCCCAGCCCAAAAACTGTGCTGTGGACCCAAAAAAATATTCCCCCCCACAACTCACGCACAAGCATGAAATGAGGGAACCACGCAAAGTTAACGCCACGTCTCCCTTTATGCTTAAACACCGCTTTTTGAATTGAATCTTAAATATTTTCTCCTTCAGGTGAACTTTACAGTAGACCAGATCCGGGCGATCATGGACAAGAAGTCCAACATCAGAAACATGTCTGTGATTGCCCACGTGGACCACGGGAAGTCCACTTTGACAGACTCGCTGGTGTGCAAGGCAGGTATTATAGCCTCAGCGCGTGCTGGGGAGACCAGATTTACGGACACCAGGAAAGATGAGCAAGAGAGATGCATCACCATCAAATCAACGTAGGTATCTCCACATCCCGCCTTTCATTCCAGATGAATCAGTTTAGCTTCAGAAAGCACTTTAATGTTTAGAAGTGTGTACAAACATGAAATTATTGTCATCAAAGGTTGCTTATTCAAACCTTCAAGACCTTTCTTTCTATTGCATCTTTGAGTAAGGTGGCTAATCTGATTTATATAGATGACAAATAAAATTCCAAGTTCACAAAAGCCACTTAAGGTAGAAGCATCAAAAATAGACATAAATCCTCTAGAAATGATCATTTAAAAAACCCTTCGCTTATACAGCTAGGATCTGAGTCAACAACAGAGATTTGAGAGTTGTGTGAACCTTCAATAGGTCTTCCAGTTTTTGCTGGAAAGCAGGAGCAACTCCTTTGTTATCAGTGAACACAGGACAATATTTTTATTATCACCGGGTCAGTTGTTCGTAGCCAAAGATCATATAGAGGACGGGATCCACTGTATGGGGAAGACCTATTTTGGCAGATTGCTCGCCAAAGTGATGCTAATTTTTGTCTGTTTTCTTTTGCATGTTTGATGGTAGCGCTTTGTATCTCATTTATTAATAATCAGATGTAGAACTTTGAATGTCAGGCAGTATGTGTTCAGTCCTCAGGCAATGTGTCGCACGCAGACTCCTTGTTAACAGTGCTCATGTGTGTCACCTTCCTTACAGAGCTATTTCTCTGTACTATGAGCTCAAAGACAATGACTTGGCCTTCATCAAACAGTGCAAGGATGGCTCTGGTTTCCTCATAAATCTTATTGACTCTCCTGGTCATGTCGATTTCTCCTCTGAAGTGACTGCAGCCCTGCGGGTAACTGACGGTGCACTTGTAGTAGTTGACTGTGTCTCAGGTACGGTGGTGCTAGGCTTCTGATCTGAAACGAATACCTTTCACCTGTAAATGAACTTCAGAAATGCACAGCGCCGAATGCGCTGTCTCGCTGCACGAGCAGATCACGCAGAACTTTGCACAACATGCCAGGGCCATTTCAAATTTTTTACAGACAAACCATGCAGTGTTTTCACTGCCAGTTTATTGTTCACGGATTTAATGGACTCCATTATTTTCTTATGATGGGAAGTGAACAATTAACTTGTAGCTTATTTAACAATAAAGACCATAATTAAATAAGTTTGTACTTTCTGAATTTTGAGTTTTTTTTTGTTGTTGTTAAAATAAAAGAAGTTGTACTGTGCTTTACATGAAACATTAACGTCCTATTTTGGTGGGCACAATAACAATATGGGGACATTATGAATGTTTAGACAATGAGCTGAAAGCAGTGCAGGTTATTTACCTCAGCTCAGTGTCTGTTGATATTTTAGGCAAAGTTGACCGTAAATTGAGAGTGGGTGACGCTCCTCTAAATGCGGGCCTTTTCCTCAGGTGTTTGTGTGCAGACGGAGACTGTTTTGAGGCAAGCGATTGCGGAGCGGATCAAACCGGTGCTTATGATGAACAAGATGGACAGGGCCCTGCTGGAGCTGCAGCTTGAGCCAGACGAGCTCTACCAAACGTTCCAGCGCATCGTGGAGAATGTTAATGTCATCATCTCCACGTATGGAGAAGGAGAACATGGACCAATGGGCAACATTATGGTTGGTGGTGTTTTCGGTACTGCTTTGAGAGTGAGGCACAAACCTGAACGTTTCATATTCATATTACCATGGTTGCATATGGTGTATAGGTGGACCCAGTAGTTGGAACTGTGGGATTTGGATCAGGTCTGCATGGATGGGCCTTCACCCTAAAGCAGTTTGCCGAGATGTATGTGGCCAAATTTGCTGCAAAGGGAGAGAAAAAAGAACTGCCCCCAGCAGACCGTGCTAAAAAGGTAGAAGACATGATGAAGAAACTTTGGGGAGACAAGTGAGTTCTCATTTCGTCACAGGTGTAGATGGTATCCATGTCAATTTAAAATGTGATGTATTACGATATTCACGGACTTTCTTATAGCCATGGACCTCACGGTTAGAGGTCCAGGATGCTTGAGACTGTGATACGCTACAGTTATAGGAATTACAAGATCTTGATGTTTTGCTTGTTCTAGATATTTTGATTCAGAAGCTGGAAAGTTCAGCAAAACTGCAACAAATGCAGAAGGCAAGAAGCTCCCTAGAACCTTCTGCCAACTTGTATTGGATCCAGTCTTTAAGGTAGCAACGTGGAACTGACCTGATGTTACACAGTAACATGTTTCTGCACCCATTTCCTGCCCTTTGCTGCACTTCCTGTACAACAGATATCTGAAATACTTCATTTCGGGCATTAATGTGTGTTTCCCGTATGTTGTTCTGCGTAACAGGTTTTCGACGCCATCATGAATTTCAAAAAGGAGGAGACCCAGAAGCTGATTGAGAAGCTTGATGTGAAATTAGACGCAGAGGACAGGGAAAAAGAAGGAAAACCACTGCTCAAGGTATTTAGATGCTAAGTGTAATTGTACATTAAGTGGATTTACCAGACATGGTGAGAAACGCATGTGGACCTTCTATTAAGAGGAGTCTCTGGTAAAAGTCGTCATTGGTGATAAACTAGAAACACAACCACTGTTTGTTACCTAACCCAGGCAGTGATGCGGCGATGGCTGCCAGCAGGCGATGCTCTACTTCAGATGATCACTATACACCTGCCTTCACCTGTCACAGCCCAGCGGTACCGCTGTGAGCTCTTATATGAAGGTCCCGGAGATGACGAAGCAGCCATGGGTGAGGGAGGAGAGTGTCCCTGCAGCTTCTGCTGCTTGGCTTTCTCCTTTCCATTGCCAAGCCTTCATGATGTGTGCATGGATTTTTGCAGGCATAAAGAACTGCGACCCCAAGGCTCCGCTAATGATGTACATCTCTAAGATGGTCCCCACCTCAGATAAGGGACGATTCTATGCTTTTGGACGTGTCTTCTCTGGCATTGTTGCCACTGGGCAGAAGGTGCGCATCATGGGACCCAACTACGTACCCGGAAAGAAGGAGGACCTCTACTTAAAGCCTATCCAGAGGTCAGACTGCTCATTATCGCTTCTCTTACCATTGGGTTGCTGCTTACTCATTACAGACCAGATTAGTTTTCATTTTGGCTGCACTTCCCCTACAAACTGAGAGTAGTAGAATTTTAAACTTTTTTTTTCTTCCCAACACCAGTGAAATGTGTTTTTCTCATATTGCTTGCATCTCTTCCCAGAACCATCCTGATGATGGGCCGCTACGTGGAACCTATCGAGGATGTGCCTTGTGGGAACATCGTGGGTCTGGTTGGCGTAGACCAGTTCCTGGTGAAGACGGGAACCATCACAACCTTCGAAAATGCGCACAACATGCGGGTGATGAAGTTCAGCGTCAGCCCTGTGGTGCGCGTCGCTGTTGAGGCCAAGAACCCTGCCGACCTGCCCAAGCTGGTTGAGGGTCTTAAACGTCTGGCCAAGTCAGACCCTATGGTCCAGGTGGGTGTGCAAACACAGGGAAATACTGTTTAATTAGCTAGGAAATACAGGAAAATATTGTTCAGAGTCATGGTAAATGCAAGAAAATGCCATGTAGTTACCTTGTTAGCTTAAGGGAATCCTGCATGGCTAGAAAATATGGGGAAAGGCCTTTTAGTTACCTGGGAACCACTACTTTTTATTTACCTCAGCAAGAAAAAGCTGCTTTGTTTACTAGGAAACACGGAAAAGTACTATTTAGTTATATGGAAATACTCCTTGTTGGGAAATGCTTTTCGGTAAGACAGGAATACAGGGTGGCAACACAGTCTGGATGTGAATTTGAATCGAGCTCGGATTGTGTGGCGTTTGCATGTTCTCCCCATGTCTGTGTGGGCTTCCTCCCATAATTCAAAGATGTACGTTTCAGGTTAATTGGTGACCGTAACTTCCTTGTAGAGTGTGACTGTGTGTGGTGTTCGTGCAATGAAATGGCAGCTGCCTAGGGGTTGTTTCAGAGTTTAGCTGTTTAGTTAATTTTATTGGTTTGCTCTCCCCTTGGCAGTGCATCATTGAGGAGTCGGGGGAACACATAGTGGCTGGGGCTGGAGAGCTGCATTTGGAGATATGCCTGAAAGACCTAGAGGAAGATCATGCCTGTATTCCCCTAAAGGTGAAAAATGCCACATCCATCTCTGGCTGAAGTAACTTATCTTATATGAAGACAGGTGTGTATGAAAGCGGTGCACTTTTTATGAAACTAAGGAAACTTTATTTGGTGCGACAGAAATCAGACCCTGTGGTTTCGTACCGTGAGACAGTCAGTGAGGAGTCCAACCAAGTCTGCCTGTCCAAATCCCCCAACAAGCACAACCGGCTGTATATGAAGGCTCGGCCCTTCCCAGATGGCCTGGCAGAAGATATTGACAAAGGGGAAGTGAGTGCACGGCAGGAGCTGAAACAGCGTGCCCGCTACCTGGCCGAGAAGTACGAATGGGAGGTAGCTGAGGCCCGCAAGATATGGTGCTTCGGACCCGACGGGAGCGGACCCAACGTTCTAGTGGATATCACCAAAGGAGTGCAGTACCTAAATGAAATTAAGGACAGTGTTGTGGCTGGGTTCCAGTGGGCCACCAAAGAGGTAAATCAAAGTAAAACGTGCAGCAACATGAACTGCACGTCTGTCATAAACCAAAGCTGAGGACAGTAATGCGATGAACAGATTTAAAATAAAACTTTGAGGCTTTTGGATATGCAAGACCTAGACCTTAACATGTCAGTTTTGAAGATGTATGTGTTTCTGTGTGTATGTCAGGGTGTTCTGTGTGAGGAAAACATGAGGGCAGTGCGATTTGACATCCACGATGTCACCCTTCACGCGGACGCCATCCACAGGGGGGGCGGCCAGATCATCCCAACAGCCCGCAGGGTGCTATATGCGTCCGTCCTCACTGCTAACCCCAGGCTCATGGAGCCCATCTACCTGGTGGAGATTCAGGTGTGCTGGAGATTCCTTTTCAGACCGTGAACGCTCAGTTCACATTATATAAATACACAGAAAATGTTGTTTATAGCACAAAGTTTGTGTGCTTCATTCAGACAATTCTTCTTCATAGTAGTTCAGTAGCCTCAGGTTTACATGTTCAAATTCATTTTAGACACATTTCTTGGGTTTATGGAAAAGGATATTATTTTATAATAATGGTGCTAAATATTTAATATTATAATATTTACGCTAGTACTAGATGATATTATTGACTCAAACTTACCTTTACAGTGTCCAGAGCAGGTGGTTGGAGGCATCTACGGAGTCCTAAACAGGAAAAGAGGACACGTGTTTGAAGAATCCCAGGTTGCAGGAACACCTATATTCGTAGTGAAGGCGTACCTTCCTGTAAATGAGTCCTTTGGTAAGTTCAAACTGTTTGAGCACAACATTTGTTTACTTGTTTATTTTTATAGCTGTTTACTGAGACTGTAGCTAAGAACAGAAAACAGATCTGAACATTTTAGCGATACTGTACGATTGATGCAGAAGTATATAGATGTATTTCTTCTGCCCTCCTGGCCAGGTTTCACAGCAGACCTGCGATCCAACACAGGGGGTCAGGCTTTCCCCCAGTGTGTTTTCGACCACTGGCAGATCCTGCCGGGTGACCCGTATGACGCTGCTAGCCGGCCTTTCCAGGTGATGGCCGAAACACGCAAACGCAAGGGCTTGAAGGAGGGCATCCCAGCCCTTGACAACTTCTTGGACAAGCTGTGATTTCCTCCTTGGCCAGAATAATGCCATGTGGTCTGTACAGCAGCCACTCTGAGTATCCAAGGAAACCCTGATCCAGAATAGCGTGAAAATATACCATGAAAGTGCACGCTTCATGAAAGCTTTGTGTAATCATCTTAAGAATAAATATAAATGCAACCTTACTTTGTGTTGGGTCAGCATATACAGTAGTGCTTTCAGTATTAACCGTGTGATTACGGTTCTTGAAACTAACCATAAACATGAGCATCAATAAGACTCCAAATACACTTTAGCATACTGTATTGCTTTAACCCTGAAGTATGGTTCACTCCAAAGGTTGGGAAATGCATACCTGCTTTGTGCTCTGATTTACTGTAAATAAAAAAAAGGAAAAGTAATAGTTTTTCCTCCCACAATCAGTATCTATGGGACAAACTATTATAATCTATGACATTTGAATATTTTTGCTATTTTTGTGGATTTTTGAGGATATTACTTAAAGTGGAGTTTTAAAGATTGGTGATATTTTTGTCGTGTGTGGAATGTAACCTTCATCTGGCAAGATGTTCTAAGTTTGATAAAGTAGACAGCAGTGGTTCACAATGTCTTATTTTACAGTTCTGAGAAACACTAATATGAAATACAGGATTTAACTTGTTAAAAATTTTGACAGCTAATACATACTATAAATCTGCAATCTAGGTCATCCTTAGCCAATATGATATAACAGCCATATAATGTAAAATATACCTGTAATAAAGTTTAAAAGCTGTAGCACAAACCTGATTTTGCTTAGTAAGTACACTATGCATTAAAGATGCCAAAGCCATACAAGTTCAGTATTGTCGTTCCCTCGAAGTACCACAAACTGCCTCAAGGTGGCGCTATAAACCACGGCGACGGTACACAGGCGCACATACTGGAGTGGTTGGAAAGCAGCAAGAAAACATTAAAGGCTAAAGACACAGGTAAGCCAAACCGCTAAAAGTGTGAACTAATGCCAGTATTTATGACCATTATCAATAGAGCTATTAGACTATCGGGCACTTTGTCATTTCAGTTTGTCGATGAAGAACTGCTATACATGTAAAATAAGATGGAAAATATTCACAAAATATTGCGAAGGTTAATGCCTGCTTGATTGTATTGGTTAATAACAAATGTAAAAACAAGTCATTTTTAAAAAAAGGCTCAACAGCATCGAAAAATAGGTCATTCGTGCCAGAAACTGTTGCCATGACAATCCCTGTCATTTGGTCACATTGCTTATCAGCTCTGGTCATCCTCCCCAGTTGTTAACAAATCCTCCCAAATTACCACCTTTTGTTCAACCCAGCGATCATTTGGTTTGGACTCTGTAGGCCAGAGTGGTCATGTGATTATCTCGGTAAATCCATCAAGTCTGAGATTGACCTAATGAGATGAATAATATAATTGTACCGTGAATTGTAGTTTGTATTTTACAACATGATACAAAATATAATCTCTACAGACCATAGGAAAATCAGCTGAGTACTAAAAATGACCATTTTAATTGCATCAGTATGTAGCTTTTAAAGCCCGTTGGCCCTGAAAGGGAACATTAAAATAAGAGTTCTGACAATATTCGTATGTCGCCAAATTGTGGTGTTTGTTACCAATATGCCAATTTGACAGGAGGATGGACAGACATTTCCTTGGGAACCCAGAGGTTTATTTTTCTCTCCATTATCATGGCCAGGAGGTTTTTGTTTTCCTCTCCTCATCTGCCAGCTGGCTTACTTTCCCAGCTCCGCCATACGTTATCACTGTTTCTCCATCTATACCGCTTATATCCATTGTTCAAAACCCCGTGTCACTCTGCTGAGAACAGCATTCTGTAAAATACATTTAACTGAGCTGACTCGAACTGAACAAGATTAATAAATACAGAATGTAACCCAAACTATAATAAATGAATCTTGTGAGGTGGGACTAAGATGCATCTAGTATCTAAAGCTGTAAGATGTCCTTCAGACCAACTCAATGTTTAGAACCCAAAAACACAGGTTAAAATATTGCATGCCTGACTAATGTAAATTATTGGACGGCAACAATGTAAAGTGTGGTAAAACAGTGTCACGGTCCTGGGCTGGCCATGTTCGTTTGTTTGTTTTTCTCCCTCTCCCCTTTCTAATTAGGACTTTTGTGCAAATTGAATGCACCTGGGTTAACGAATACTGAGTTGGTGGCACTGCCACCTGCGAAAATAATAGTTTTGTATAGTAAATGGTGTCCTATGGGTATTTGTGTGTCTTGCTAGTGAGTTTGGAGTAGCTAACCAGGCAATGGAAGACTTTGTTTTGACTTTGCCACTTTTCTTTTCTGCTACTAAGCAGGTAGGCAGGTTGTTTTTTTTTTGTTTTCACACAATTTTTTTTTTTTTTTAATACAGCACACCCTTGAGCACAACTCCCTTGTATATAAACTATAATGCCAAAAGCACGTGGACCCTCCCCGCCCCCCTTCTAATGACCAAGGTGAGCAGTTTCAGCCACACCCATACAGCAAGCAAACACATTCTAGACAATTGTGTCTTCCACCTTTGTGGCCCCAGTTTGGGGAAACTCCTTTCCTGCTCCAGCATGACTGTGCCCCCCATGCACAAAGTGAGCTCCATGGTTTGCTCAGGTTGGTGTGGAAGAACCAAGTGGCCTCCACAGAGAGGGAGGAGCAACTCCATAATAATGCCCATGGGTTTGGAATGGGGTGATCAGCAAGCACATGTGGGTGTCATGCTCAGGTGTCCACATACTTTTAGTAGTTTAATGTATGGCTATTCGGTCCCACAAGCACATAAAGAGCCTGGCACCAAGAATGGGTCGTAACGATAGTTATGAATAAAATAAACGGATAACCCATTAAATAATTTTACATTTGCTCAAGAACTCTTAAGAACTTCAAAAAACTCTCATAACCATCTACAAAAAACAGTTTACTGCACACAATACATGTTCTGGTAATACAGAGACGCAAATCTAATAAAACGACTACTTTCCTCTTCAAGCATTTTGGGACACTGCATTACAGATGCATCCAGTGGGTATTTTGAAATATACAGAAATTATGTTTTCCTCGCTGTAATTGTGCAGCGTGGCCTCAGATTGTCCTTAATGAATTGAATTCCCCCTGCATTTCTCAGTGCATTAACTCAGTCCGAGGTCTGTCTTGCACAAAAGCATCTTTCATGCTGATGGTTTGCAGCCATACATTTTCTACTAATTTAAAACTTCTACATAACCTTGATGTTATACAATCCGTTTTTTCCCCCCTTGTACGAAAAAAAATGTTGTAGCCCTTCAAACAAACCAGAGTTCCAACGCTGACTTATTAGTCTCATGGTATTAATTCATTCAATTGCAAATGCTATTTGACCGGTAACCTGAGGATGAATGTAGAGATATGATGGTAAATATGGTATATAGTGTGTATCTTGACTATGTTTCACTTTATTCCCAGTTTTATTAAATGAGCAGAAAATATTTAAGAATTATCAGGCCCACTGTGACAGGAAAATTTCTATGGATTAATGAACTGTTTGCTTGCAGTGCTGTGACTAATGTGTCAACACTGTTAATTAGTATTGACAGAAGAGGGACCCGTCTTTCACATGAGCCACACAAATCCCCAATGACAGCCGCTGCAGGAGGCGATTTGGGTGTGAGACTCTATGATAAAGGTGAGAGGTCTGGATAAAATCAATGCCCACTTGAAAAAGGTGGACAGACATGGGTGTGGAACCTGTGCACGGTACGTATTGATGGGGCACTAACCAGGAATATGAAGGATGCAAGCAGAAAGAAAGAGGATGGAGCTGATTCTCTGCCACACGCTGCTGCGATAACCAGAATCGTCCTGATAATCTGTCACTGGGAGACCAGGATTGAGTTGTTCAAGCAAGATCTCATACCTGGAGCTTGCTTAACTTAACCTGTCATTAACTGAATGCATTTCAGGAGAACTAGCAGTAGGTGGATGCTCACATTCCTTACAGCCTCAAAAATTGCCCCAGACCAGCATACTGTCTACACCACTTTGCATTTTTTATTTTCGTGTTCTGAAGACTTTTAACATTTCTCTACACTTCCAACATCCATCCATCCATCCAACACTCTTAACTACTTATTTATTTAACACCTTTATTCTGTCTGTATGCCCTTATCACTTTGTTTGTTGTTTGGTTTTTATCTAACTTATTTAACTTCTATGTACATTTATTACTTCTTTTTCCTTATTTATTTTTCTTAATTTCATTATTTTTCTTAGATCTTATTTATATATTTTTATTTGCTGAGGATGTCTGGAAGCAACACATTTCATGGTCACGACACTACTATGCTGCTGTTAGCGCACTCAAGACAAATAAAACCTTGAACCTTAACTGCTGCATAACTGACAAAAGAAGGGGAACAACTGATGCTAAAATGCACCAATACATCACACCACAATAGAATGGGGAGGTCTTCAAGGAGTAATTAATCCCTATAATAAATATATAACGCTTAAAATTACATTTATCACTAAAAACCGATTTCAATATAAATAATTGCCATGCAAACTTTAATATTCTTGCAAAGTGATATTAAAGTCTAAACCCAGTATTGCATTCTACGTAAGGAAAGGGCTGTGGTGCGGTTCTATTGTAAAATATGGATTATGAAATAGTAAGGTGATTATAAAGTACTTGATTAACATACCGGGTGGGATTAAAAAAAATATTTAAAGAAAAGCCAATATACATTTTTTTTTTTTTACATTTTATATCCGCCGGTGCCAAGACCCACACGTGTACACAAACACATTCCTTTCACCGCGGCCCTGACAGAGCGAAGAATTACAGCATGCGATGAAGCAGAAAATGAACACCGGGTTACAGGACATGGATTTCTGCCAGGAACTGACAACACAGCCCATTATTGGACAACTGCACCTAATTTGTTTTTTGTTTATTCGGAAGTGTAATGCGCCGTCCCTTGCGTTCAATAATAACTCTGTCACCTACAAGCCCTGGCTAAACCATTGACTGAGACCAACCTCAGATGGCCCCAATTACTCAGGCTTTAAGCCCATTATTAAGCAGCCGGAAGAATTCTCTGGGTTTGTTTCCATGCCTTTTTAGCTCGTTAAAGTTAAGGCTTTCGTTACTGAGAACTTCCCCACACACAACACATTGCGGGAGCTCACCATTTCTGCCAGCTTCAGTAAAACTGAGAAAAGCAAATTCTTCATCTTGCGCTCTTTCTGACGCTTCATCCCTCCGCCTCAGAGCCTTGCAACTGGGCCCGCCCCCAGCCTCGCACGCGCTCCGGTCCTCCATTACGTGTGTGGGCTGTCAATCATCGAAGTCTGCTCGCTTGATAGGTTTCGAGTGAGGTGGGCGGCACTATTTAAATTTTCGTTCAATAGGAAAGAAGGCCCCCTGCAACACAGCTCCACCTCAGATCACTACGCTGCAGTTTGGGATTTGGAGCGGTGCCAAATAGAGGGCGCTATATTGCTCGCCTCTGAATTTCACGGGCTTCTTGATTTTAAACAATGCTCAGCATATTTAAGTACTTTGAAAAGTATTGTTGTAGCAAGTTTTCTGTCTTTCAGTGGCACACACTAATATCCATCCATCCATCCATCCATCCATCCATTGATTCATTCTGGACATGGAGGAGCAAACCTTGTCTAACGCATCTGGAATCTATAGTTTTGAATACTATTAACCTTGCTGTATGACTATGCTGATGTAATCTTGTTTGCATTATGTAAAAAATACAACATAGTGATGGAAATAATATAAAGCATAATCCAATCACTGTAAGCCTGTGTCCTGTAAATGATAATAAAATGGCAAAATTGCACCATTAATAAACCACATCGTAAAAAGTGAGAGTACATAAACAGGTGACCTTCAGAGCAATATTTTATTTTAATAATTGCTACAGTTGAAACGGAAAAAAAGTCTTCAACATGTGTATTGGTTATTTTTAAACCCCTGAGCACCACAATTCAGCTTTCCCATAACACACTAAACTCATCTCAGTATAACAAATGGGACAGAATAGAAGTACACTAAGTGCTCTCTGGACAGACAAAAAAAAACAACACAGAATGAAAAATGTACCAGAATAGAAAAGCTACAATTCCCCAAAGTTAACCCACTTAGACAGGACTTCATTGCTACTTATCTTCCACTAATATTTTGTTTTTCCTCAAAAAAACAATGAAAAGACATTACTTTGTCAACCCTAAAACCCTACAACATGTAGATGTAGTGATGCAGAAACAGCCCACGCATGAGCTCAAATCAAAAAGCAGTTGGTGCCAAACACTTAACTAAATATTTCTGCAATAAATAATTTTATCTTTATGTATCTATTATAGTTGGATACAAATGCTCATTTAAAGCTTGGTTTCTGAAAATGGACCAGTTGCTGGAAAACATGACTGTAAGTAAACATTTTGCAAAGTAAGCCACTATATCAGAAAGTATAGACATGTAAAGACAATTGTGTTGATGCACTTAATAGCCTTGTTTTTTTTTTTTAAACATTTTTCATTTTTTAAAATAACAAAAGCGTGCGATTGGAACAGCTTGGACATCATGACACGGACACTAACTACAACTTCCAGGACAATACATTGCTATCTCTTCTTAAAAAACATTGTTAACGTAAATAGGCTGTTTCTGACTTTCGATGATTCATGATCAACGTTTTTTTTCTCCTCCTAAGCGAACACTGTGTGTTCAGCTGTTGTCGTGTACAGACCTGCAGTAACACAGTGTTTGTTGGCACAGTCTGAAGCAAACGAGGTAGATGCACTTATTAGACAATAATTCCCTTCTTTGGTATTAAAATTGTACATATTAAAACCCAGTGATTAAACAAACATTAATTTTCAAGTGGCTTTGTTACAAAAAAACAGCAGAAATAAAATTATGAGGTACATGTACTAGGCATACGCAGGCAAATTTTGCGAGGTATCTATCATATTAGGACATATTTACAGCAAAATGCCACCGTCACATAACATTTACAGCCCCAGAATAGCCAAATAATAAAAACAATAATAAATAAAAATCCAAAAATATGTTTTATCGTAAAAAAAAAAAAATCAAACTTAAGAAATCTTAAACCTTTAACTTTTTTAAAATTTTATTTTGATCCAGTTTTTTTTTTAAATAGAGGAGCAAACATTTGCAAAGAAAGACAGTGCCCCACATCTTGAACAGAAGTGCATCTATAAAAGTAAAAACTAAACTTTATTTACAATGAAAGCCACTAGGTGTCCTCATTCATTTAACTGAAAATATGCATTTGCTGCGTTTTTCGGAATCCTATACCAGGTAATTCCGTTTTTTACACAGCACAGTGCTTAAATGCTTCTGTTCCGCTTGCAACAACTGGTGAACTGAAGCCGACTTGAAACCATTATGCCCTACCAGACTACCTCATGTTATTAATAATATTTTTTATTAATGATATTTCTCACAGTTTGTTTGCTAGATGT
The DNA here is from genome assembly GCA_018136845.1 of Heterotis niloticus. Lineage (NCBI taxonomy): Eukaryota > Metazoa > Chordata > Actinopteri > Osteoglossiformes > Osteoglossidae > Heterotis > Heterotis niloticus. Next base: position 36,734,120 of record CM030889.1, on the reverse strand, counting down.
CCACTTCCACACACATTCAGACATTTACCCAGTTGTGAGTTCAGGGACAGATGACTGACAAATGATTTCTGCATTTATCTACCAAATATGTATCTGGTTAAATTATAGCACTATGTACGTGAAACCCTAATGCCATTCTAAATCCCACACATCACATTAGGAGAATAAAGTTCTGTATAAATTTTCAATAACCAGCAAAATGAAGAAATATCCACAATCTTCCATTACACCAGGTTATCTTCTTAAAAATGAAAGAAGCATCAGCACTGCTGCACTAACTGCTGTGGCTTTTGCTATTCCAGTGTTTTCCAGAAATCAGTCTGGTTATTGGGATGTGCCAAACATACGCATTCGTGTAAATTTTAATACACTTCAAGAAGCATAGAAAAGCTGGGCTGTAACTGGGATCCAACACTCAATTTCCCAGCTTCTTGGGCTGGTAATTTTTTGGAAGGACCTTGCTTTACCCTCCTGGTCCGATCCCTCGTCCTCACAATAGTTGTTAACATCTGTTATGAACCCTACAGTTGGCATGTATTAAATAAGGATCTGAACAATTATGTGTGAACCAGAAATTCATGATAAATGTACAGTATAGCAGTTCTGATGCTAAAAAGTAATTTAAACAATTTCCTATTTCAATACAGATATATTTTACATAAAGATGTCAATTTATTTGGGTTTTCTTTGGTATCAGCAGCAACATCTGGCTTTTTTGTTTGATGCATCCAATGATATGACTTTTTGCATTGCCGAGGTTGTTTGATAAATATGCTCGAAGAAGAAGGAGAGGAGCTTGGAGAGGAAATGCGATCATGAACTGTGTACTCTCAGGCGCTGCAGTGCCAGATGGAAATAATAACAGATTGAAAGGCTCTGTCTTAACAAACTGTCCCTTGTTTACTGCAAGAGAACAGTGAGTTCATGATCTGCTTCACTGTTGGATGTGAAAACCTTCGGTCCTTGCCACTTGCTTGCTGGAAAAAGTTAAGATTGTTTCTTAAGTCCCGTTACTGTAGGATTGTTGCCTTTGGCTATAAGAGGCGCTGCACTGAGTAGGGGGTGAGGGTCATTCAGGGTGAGGGGCTGCTTGAGCAGAGTCCATTGCCCACAGATGAGGAGGACGAGGAGGAAGAATGCTTAAGGCGTGCCGGCTGCCCAGCCCCAAGCTTTCCCTGAGAGCTGGTGTGGCCAGTTCCCTGACTTCCCAAAAATCCTGAGGTGGCTGGCTTCTGAGCATAGAGGACACCTACAGACAGCAGGAAACAGGAAAAGGTACCAAAAGGCGATGATCAGCTCTTAGCACAAAAACAGCAAAATGACTGCAATGGATATTGAGGCTACTTTAAAACGACCCACAGATTAGCCCTCCAAAATACATATTAAAAACTCCACATAAGGGTGTAAATATAAAAGGTGTAAATACTTATGCTGATATGCTTGTATTTACGTTGTCATACTAAGAATATCACAGTGCATGTTTATAATGTATCTATGGTCGTGAACAGACTTATCAACGTGGTACCAAAGGCGATACATAGCCAGTAGAGGTGTTGAAGGTCTTACAGTAAATACTGGATAAATTCAGCCAACTTGTTACAAGTTAGCAAAGTAATTCATCAATACATGTATAAACCACCAACATATGAAAGAGCGACCATATATGTGTAAGTGGGCTGAAGTTTTTTTGTCACGTTTACTGGACTTGTGCTACAGTACTTAGAGTATGGCACATTCCACACATGGAGATATAGAGGACACTTGAAAAAAGCTTCAGCTGAAAACACCCTGTAGACCTGTGGGGCAACAGAGACCGTCTATCCAAAGCTCAATGGTGCAACATGGATCTCAGGAAAACCAGACCACCAGACTATAAATCTCAGCAGCTTGGGCTGATGTGCCAAATTTTTTTTTTTTTTTTTTACATTTTTCTTTAAACTCTGTCGGCCTGCCGCTTCAATACAATGGATTTTATGGCAAATACATCATATTGCATGGAGGACTACGAGCTAAGATGCAGCCATAACTTATTGAACTTCCTGCCTGCAATTACATCAGCAAGCAGCCCTCTATTTACCTGTGTAGACAACTCCATTTATTTCTATTGACATGTTGATGCTGCTAATGCCACTGGTAGACAGGTTCAGTGCAGCCTCCTGCCCGTCATCTGTCAGAGAGGGATGTGGAAGGGAGAAAGAAAAACTCAATATGAGCATTTGACACTGAACATAAGCGAGGCAACGGCAGGGGAGAATATTGGCCACGAGTGACGGGATGAGAAGCACTCGATTAACAGAGGAGGGAAACACAGCCAAAGAAGCAAAATCCATCGCTGCTTATTAGCATGTGCAGCTGCTTACATCAGTATGCATTGTACAGCCTACCTTTTATTTGTAATAAATTAACCAGGCCTCTCTGTGGCATGGATTGCAGATGTTTCACCTCAGATTATACCCATTAGAAATGGGGAAACTGATGTTTAAAATGATTTAATCTATAATTTAATTTCCTAACAGGTATCCTAGAGCCATGCTATATACAATAACTGTGATATTCTGAATTCAGGATCATCAGTATTTATATTTAAGCTATATGTTTAAGCTTTGCAGGTAAACAAAAGGATTCGATGCATAATTTGAGAAATTACTATTTTGCCTGTTATTGAGCCATTATTAACAAAGAATGACTTATTACTCGTTGAACCAACCCCTGGCACAGACATTTATTTTTCTGCTGATGGTCCCACAATTCTATGTCCTCTTAACACCTACAGATATCAAATTGCAAATTTCATTATGGGTGGGATGTATTAAGTAATTTAATTTTCACTATAATATTTCACAAAGCACTCACTCTAGTAGTTACGAAAAAAATACCAGGGGTATGGAAAAAAAAATATCAGCCATATTTTATTGCAACCAAAGCTGTCATAAACCCTTTATGTGTAGATTGCAACGAGCTGGATAAATTACTGTCTATGGGAAAAAAACAGAAAAAGAGAAGTATAAATAATTTGCATGCAGATGTATATAGATTAATACATTTCAGCAGCTACACTCTAATATTTAGCATCAACTCCTGAGAAACACCTTTGTTATGGAGCTTTATGTTGATGGGCAGCTGAGATGTCATGGAGAGAAGGTTGCGCTGCAGGGTGTGCCGCATGATGCTCTGCTGCTCCTCAGCCATCAGAAGCATCTTCTTTGGTGGGGGCTCCCTACACTCCAAGGACTCCCGCAGTTGCTCCAGGACAACAGACTGTGCAGACTGTGCAGCGTGTGTAACAGCCGCCTGGGCTATTGCAGCATGACGTCCAGCGAGTGTCACTGGCATGGCGACGTGCCCCACCCTGAAGTCGGACAGCATCATGTCTTCTGTTGAGAAAAAAGAAAACAATTCTTAGTTAAAAGCCAACAACATTTACTTCCAGTTTAAACAGATTAAAATGCAGTAAGCTGAAAAAGCACTGCAAATCCCAAGATATTATTTTTTAAAACATATTTTTATATTTAAGCCATACCCCTAAATACAGTCAGGTCCATAAGTATTTGGACAATGACACAATTTTCAGTATTTTGCCTCTGTACAACACCTCAGTGGATTTGAAACAAACTCAGGACCTTCTGATAACAAGGCAACAGCTCTAAACAGATGCTGTTCGCTGTCCCCAGAAGAAATTTTATATCAATTCAAACCTTGACTCAATACTTCCAAGTGAAAAATATGAGCTTCCTATGTCTATTGATCTGGGCGTAAGCTTAACGCTGTTTTTAACAGTCTTTCTTAGGAGGTGCTGGAGAATTGAAATCGTCGATAAGAATCAATTTTGACTCTCCAGTGATACAGTCCATGCAGGCTTAATCTTTAACCATTTCATTTATTAAAGTACTTACAAAGCAGAAAAAAATTACATGAACTTCTTGCTATGTGCATATCCTTACATGGCTTAGGGCTTAAAATAATCACAGCTAAGCTTTCATATGGCCCGAAAGAATTTAAATCAAGAACACTGACAAATCACAGCGTCCTGCTTAACTTTCACATTTATGATCTTAGGAATGTTGTAATTGCTGTACTAAACTGTCATCACCACAACCTCCAGCCTTCTCTCACCTTGTTTTATGGCTTTGGCCACAAGGCTGCCGTTGGCAATATGGGGCATCTGTCCTTTGGAGTGGGTGAGGATGCTGGTTGCCGCCACGGGAGTGTAGTTGTAGAGTGTGGACCCAAAGGTCTGCCTACGTCCCTCACGCCTGTTGCTATCAATTGCCATTTGAAGCTCCTCAGGGGAGCTGAGGCCCCGCTTTTCACATTCATATGGATAGAGGTACTTCATATACCTGTTAAAATTGAACACAGCAGGAAAAGCAGACATAAGATCTCAAAATTCCAAGCAGCATAATTGATTTGACTTGGGGATTCAAGCAGGGTGACCGCTGCATTGTTCAAGAAAGACAAGAAATAACTGCTTCTGATGTGCACATTTGGTTTGATTAGTTAATGAATTTTGCAAAACAGTTATTCTATTTTGAGTGGAGATTATATATGGTCAGTTCCTAGTATAGCTATCCTTCATGCTGAATCCCATCCATCCATCCAATTCAAGATGATGGTAATCCAGAGCCTGATGTTTCTTAGTGTTGGTGCCAAGTAAACACACTTTCAGGGGGTTTTCAGGGTTGACACCTTCTGCCATGCTGAACTCCCTGGCCACTACTCACTGTGTTCTAAGAGTAAAAGCAGCACTGGTGATGGACGTGGGGAGGTTCAGTCCTTTGGTTATCTCACGCCATATCTTCTTATTGATGACCTCCACTAAGCCGCCCTTCTCTGTCACAAGCTTGTAGAGGGTGTAGAGGTCCAGCACCTGCTTGGCCATGATGGGAATCCGATTCACTGGGGTTCCTGCAGAAATGGGGCATTTGCAATCAATGCCATTGACTGCCATCCATCAGCGCTCCTTATGAAACCAATTTACTCTACAGTACACTGAACAAAGCATAAAGTAGCTCCACACTTTCACTCACAGACACCGTGAGTCTGAAAATGTACATTAAAAATCCATTGTTTAAGCTTAACTATGACCAGTAAGGAAGAAGGTACTGATGTAAAACTGAAATATATATTTATGTTTCTTGAAATGATTCAAATTATTCAAAATAAGGATTAAAAACACGCTTCCAATTCTCAAATACCTTATCACACTTGGCCTAAAGTTTCTTGGTAATGGCACAATATTGTATGTAAAATGTAATCTAAATGACATAATGACATAAATAACATACCTCTAGTTAAATAAGGATGATACATTTCATTAGTATAAACTTTGTATAGATCGTGTTACAACAGGTTCCAGGTTAACTGTGTATATACACTCCCCATCTGTAACGTATTGTTATTTTGAAATATTTCCCAAATTTCGTTAGAACATCCAAAAAAAAAAAAAGACACATCACTTTGGGTTCACAGTTGTTGCAGCGTTGAAAAGGATTTTAATGACACTATAAGAACACTATTTTATTCATAACCAGGTGTACATACAACTTTCTTGCACAGACAAAACTTGTAGAACTCTATCCTCATGGTCAGTGATAATGTACATCCTTATCGTATTCACCTATGTAGAAGAGCATGGCACTAAATACATACCACCCTAAAGGAAAACGGCAAATTTGAGAAATTTTTTGGTTTTCTGGCATTTTTTGCACTGTATCAAACAGAGCAGCTCACAAATAAAATAATAGTATTAAGAATCAAATTGTGTTCTAGGCTGCTGAGGACTTCAGCAGCTTTTATGTTATGCTGCACACAGGAAAGAACAGTAACATCTTAGTAACTTTTTGTCTATTTTTTACTGTTATTTATCTCTGTAAAAGTTGTATGAAAGAGAAAAGATTTTGCTCTTTGTGCACATCCCAGAAAAGCCAACCTAGAGATAATTAAACAGAATTTCCTCGATGGTCTTCAATTCTGCCTATCGAGTCTCGAATAATAGTAATCAATAATCTTGGAAATATGGTGCACACAACAGCAATATGGCTCACACAAAGAGTCTGAGGTGTGTGTGTGTGTGTGTGTGTTGGGGACAGCGAGGGGGCCTGGGAAACACATCAATTTACTCTGGTAATTACAACTTTATTTTGTCGCTCTGACAAACAAATTGGGAAACAATTAAAATGGAAGATTTATTCCCATTGTCTGTGAAGACAATGCTGGGGTTCATTTTTGAGTAGTTGCCTCTAAAACAAGTCCACTACTTTTTCCATCTCATAAATGGTCCATCGGTCTCCTTGATTTGGAGTACATCCTAATGCTGAAAACCGAAACAGATTAAAAGGTCACTAAAGGAACCCACTTCTACACTCCTGCTGCTCTCATTCTAGATGGTCGTCTGCTAGTATTTCTTCATGATCACATTTGAAAAAACAGATGCAGTAAAATGCAGTAAAATAAACTTGGTTGTATATTTGGAACAAGTATTTAAAAAGCAAATTAGGATGAGTACATGGCTGGTACTGTCCTTACAGGCTTGTTGTTATGTCAGTATCAGCAAATAATTGGTCAGTATCAGCAAATAATGAATATTAAATTTTAAATATTGAGTTTCTGGATACTAGGAGATAATGCCAAATGTCCACAATGCATATTTTTTTTTTAAAAGCAGATACACATTTACCCCGAACTGAAATAACAAATGAGTAAATTAAGCACCTTAATGTACAAGCCGGATGTTTTAAATGGCTTTGGATAAACATGTTGGCTAAATAAAGAGCAATAAAAAACAGGCTTTGCTCTATTATTACGTAAGTTGCGAACTTCAGAGTTCAAACAATGAATACTGACTGCCCTGAAATGAATTCCGAGCTCTTGAAAGCCCACTTTTTATTCTTATTGCATTAATAGTGCTTCAACTTGATTCTGTTTACAGCACGAATGACCTTTTACATTACAATATGCTGCACAAAACACAAAGTGTTAGAGCTGAAGTGTCCATTTACCGGCTGCTGAGACTGAGGTCTTCATTAAATTACGTGCAGCTAAGGAGTAGATGAAATGTCACATCCCCGCCTTCCCAACAAAGTCACCTGTCATCCAAAAATCTCAGACAGGATCATTAAAACTATTATACATCAAAATGAAAAAAGGAGAGCCCAAAAAAGTGCGGCCCCCAAAATAAAGCACCGCTGTGAGCCTGTCTTTGTCTGGCTAAACGTGAACAGGAACAATGTGCCTTAAAGAGATTTATGTACATTCAATACCCTGGGTGATGCTTTTGTCTCTCAGATTCCCTGAAAGAGATATACAGAATAAAAGAGAGTACAGTTTTTTCAGTGCACATTATCTGATAGGCCATTGATCAATGACACTGAGTGACTGCAGATTTCAGGAAACAAGTTCTACTAGTTGAGCCTGTGATCTTCAAACTGTGAGGCTGGGAAAGCTTAATGTGTGCATCAGGCCCAAACCTTGTCATCATGTCATCATGTCACCTGTCTAAGGTTACTTTTGGAGACGATTTCACGCTGCCATTTTGATTTTCTGAATTTCCCCCTGAATACAAACGCAGATGTGTAATCGGGGAGCGGTGTACATTTATTTCAGGATGGCACATACAAGCACAGAAAAGCATGTCATATTTAGGCAAAAGAAGAATCAAGAGCAACCAAAATTTTACTGGCCACAGGAGCTGTAAGTGGAAACCACAGATTGCGAGCAAATTGGTTAATTTCTGAAACAGTCACGCAAACCTCAGATACAGCCTGTTTCAGAGGCAAGAAGGACGCCCAAGTCAAGCATGTTCAACCGGCTTTTATTCCGTTTAAACAGTGAACATCCTGATTCAACGTACGGTCATGACTGAACCCATTAAAGCAGCGCATCTGGAAAATAAAACCGACTGCCGTGCTCCAGGGTTTAACATATTGCTGCAAAATGTACAGCAATCAGTTTGATCTTAATCAATAGGACAGATTCGCAGTTAAGTATCCGCCTCTAAAGAGGTTCTGCACCTACTTTAAAAATATCTGGTAACTACCGAGACAAAGGAGGAAACATATGAACGCCGCACAGCCTGAGCCAGAAATCTGAACCCACAGCCCAGGAGATGCAAGGTGCATCCCCTTTTTTAGGATTCAAGGTAATTATGAAAAGACAAAAGTTTGCGTGTCCAGGGGAAAAGTGCTGATGCAGGGTAGGTATAGGTACTGATCAATTTATGTGCCTGGCCTTGTGGACACAGTTAATCAAACCACATATTTAGCTGCACACAATGGATGGTAGCACTTTTATTGTATTGTATGGTTTGATATACAAGGGCAGGGCCTACAGGGAATCCATTACTCCTTAAAAACACAAAGACACTGAGTCTTCACTTGTGCATACGTCTCAATAACCCTAATAGCACAGGCCTGGTCCTTCTCACGCATGAACAGCATGTGCTTCTCGACTTTTGGAGCCTAACTCAGTAGCTAAATGTGAACATCTTATTTACGAAATCGCGAAGTAAAATCATTTTAGTCTGAGAAAAGTGCGTTTGCACCAACGAGATGTTTCAAATTGTGGTGCTGGAATGGAGCATTTCATAAAAATCTGTTCATGGATTTTTTTTCGTTATCTGGCAATAGTGGCCTTTGAAAAAGTTGATAAGTCCTGTTTTCTCCTGACACTTCTGCCCTGGTAAGTTATTAAAACATATTTTAAAATATTTATCCTTTTCAGTAAAATAAACTTAGACATCATGGAACTTTCTGAGATTCTGACAGTCATTTTCCCAATGTATGATAAATGACTGCACAAGTCAAAGGTCAGAGAAAGGATTGCCAACCTTCACTGGGCGGTGCCTACGAAGACACGATGACAGCAATCAGGCACACAAATGTCACTTAAGATTATATTATTTTAGATGCTGGCATGTAGAACTGGTGACTAAACACAGCAGACAGCGCAGTAACAGGTTATTCGACTTAACCTCAACGGAACTGTGACAAATCCCATACAGATGCAAAGTCTAGGTGGGGTCCTGATGTTGCACCCGTAATGAGGCTGTCTAACCAAATCGAACAACCAGGCACAAAGGGCAGTTGTCTGAGAAGTGACCAAATAGCTAGCTACACCACCGACAAGAGTTGTGCAATTTGATATAGTGGTACTTTTGACCCTAAATGAGATTTTTTGCATAGTCAAGTTCTTTAAACTCAAAAAACAGGCTTGCACAAGCAGGAATACTGACATCGCATGCAAAACATAAGATGCTGACGGATCGTCTCATTCCACACACATATGTACTAAATCCAACAAATTTAGAGGTAATAAGGAGTGGTGATATATAAGTTGTAATAACTGTGTGCATGTCATTATGGCCAGAATGAGTATTGTTCTAAGCACTGTCTGTGTGTAGAATCAAAGGAGTCAGTAGTTGTTATATGTGAGCAAGTGAAAATGTAATTTTTTTTTTTAAAATTATGTAATAACAGTCAGCACTGTACTTATTATTGATGTAAGGGTAATAAAGTTTTGGCGATATATGTTTTGTTTTTTCCTTGCCACTTGACTACAACAGGTGTGTGCATCACTGTGTCCAATAGCGCCAACTGTACTTATGTACTAAATGCAACCACTTTAATGGTAAAACAGTGTGGTGATTATACAGTTATTACATTTTTCTTTTTTGTCACCAAGACACTTTTTGACCCAGGCAGCACTGGGTAACTTGGCTAGTAATCCCTAATGCCAGTGGGATAAAGGGAGTTAGTTTGACCAAATGGAATTTAAAAAATACATTCTTGTTTTGGTCTGTAAAAGTGCTCCAATAACCAGGAAATCTTATCAAACAGTACTGTGTTTTTTTAAGCATAAATCAATTAAATAAACAAATGAGAAAAGGTCAAAGGAAATGACAGGTAACAGCTACAGGTGGTAGTTAATGCTATCATCTCTCATTCACTGCATTTCCAACATTTTTGACTGCAATATACAAGACACAAAAGTGGCTGCTGGAATTTGTACAGAATCAAGAAAATGTGTGTATCTGAGGTGAAAGCTGCAATAAGCTATGAGTTTTTATAATAACTGACTCATTTTAATTTGTAAAGTATTTGTTTCGGAATTAAAACACAAGGCAGAGAGGACAGCCTGCAGGTGACCAACCTCTTTTCTGCATGAAACTGAAGAGGTCATCGAGAAACTCCTTTCGCTTTTCATCTTCATCCAGCTCATAAAGCTAAAACACAGAAAAGAAATCCTTACTTTCAAGCAGTACGCATCTTACATCACACCTAATTCTGCAGTTTTGCGCCATTACAGAAGTAGGTGTAAACTACAATGGCATATTTCAGTAAGTCAAGTCAAGTCAAGTCAAGTCAAAAGAGTTCATTTGTTACGTACATGGCTGTATACCATATAGTGAAATGTGTTCTGATCCAGGATAGACTGTGCATGGAAATTTACAATGAAAAATAAAACAAACAAACAACTGAACACGAAGAAGAAAAGAAACAAACAGCACCTGTTCTATTTGGAGTGTCATTCAGACTGAATTTCCAAAAACAAATTTGACAATGAAACTGTGAGAGAAAAGAAATCACATATGCAACTAGTTGAAAAGAACTATAATTACCATTATTTACCTAGGCACACAATGTCATGAATGTTTTCGTGAATAGACGACAGTAAATTCCATCTGTCTTGATGAAATGTAAGAAACAAAGGCAAATCAAATATAAAGGTCATGCTTGTCACGTAGAGAAGTCTTCTTCAGGAGTCACATTACAAATGTCACACATTAAAAAAAGGAATTCTCACTTTCATGTCTATATGTCTATATTAGCTTGGGGGGCACCAGTGCTGCACAGCTCCGGGGCTGTGGAACTGGATCGCCCAGTGCTGTCACTGCAGGAGTTTGGATGTTCTCCTCCTGTTGCTTATCCTCAGAATGTTATGGTTTCCTCACCGCCTTCCAAAAAAAAAAAAAAAAAAAAAAAAAATTGGAAGCTTGGTGAATCCAAATCGCCCATAACCACCTGTGTATGACTGTGTGGATGATTGTGTGTGACTGCTATGTAATAGGCTGACAGAGGGTCCAGGACATCCATCCTGCCTTGTGCCCAGTGTTTCCCTGGAATCGGTTCTGAATCCTGCCTGGACAGTGGGCTGTGAGAATAAATTTATTATGGGCAACATGCAGTGCGTCTGAAAATCTGTACAAAATCTGCAAACTTTATTAACCTCACTTTAATTAGAGCTAAAAAAAACACTGGAATATTATGTACATGTACATCCTTGTTGAATACATTCTCAATTTATCCCTATGTCGGTGTGACCATTTTCTCTTTTCACCTTTCTGCATGTTTTTATTTTCAAAACATATATTTAGGGGCCAAAATAAACACCAAGAACCCAACAAAATCTGCGTACTGTGCAAAGGGATACTGGGAGAGGTGTAACCCCTCCAAAAGCATAACCCTGGAAGAACAAGTGACAGTTCCTTGGAGGCTTGCTTTCCTCTTTGCTGCTGCACTGACATGTGGTGTCATTGAAAGACATTGGGAAAAAGCTTGGTTTTTAACCATGTGACACAAAGGCAAGACGTAGCATATTTGAAAGTGAACAATCTCAGGAAAATCTATATTCCTTGTTGATTCCAGAGATGCTTTACATACATTCACATGAAAGATAAACAAAATGAGATTATTCTTTTTACTGTTGGTCATGATGGCATGAAGGCTCTGGTATTTAGTAAGGTGTTTTACCGCATTTTAAACATTATATATGGCCCACGGTGAGCAAAAAACTACCTCAGCCTTGTTGACCTTTCAGACAGAAAGCAACACAGCCAGTATGCCATTCCACCACCCTCCACAGCAAGTACCATGTTATTACCACGTTATTGTTGGGGTTGATTTTCTCTGTATCTCCCAACACTGCAGTACACACTTTCCCAGTACTTTACTCAGCAAATTATTACAAAGGTTTGTTCACCTTTTAAATAGGGATTAGAGAATAAGTACCAACAGAATATGCTGGGGAGGTGAAAAAGGAAAAAACAACCTTACAGTAGGACCATCAATGAAAAGGAAATGCATATTTATTCTGCATATATAAATGGATCTTTTTTTTACCATAATGCGAATAAATCTGTTTTTTAGCTTTGAGCACCTTTAATATAGATTTTGTGCCGCTTTTGTGAAGACAGAACTCTGTAGTTCCCATGGGATAGTTTAGTAGAATTTACCCTACTTTATTGTGCTCAAATAAGAGGGCAAGGAGTGGTCATACATTGTGCTTTTTATGATGACTGATCTAGTGTCAGTTTCATAAGCAGAAGACATTTTTATAAAGTAATATAAAGTGCTATTGTGTCCACCTAAGTGGTGGGACTTGGGCAGAGTTCCAGAATGAGGGGTGAGAAAATTCCATTTACATAGAATAAATAACTTCAAATATTTACCACTCCTGAGAAGGCCTTTTTTTGTAATGTGCGTCATGTCGTGTCTGATGAAGAGCTCGCACACCATTTCCCAGCCCTGCCTTTCATTTTCTTTGTGCACGGGCGGCGCAAAGGAGCAGGTCCCAGCATTACACTCTTTCAAACGTCTGCCTGGAAATGACAGGCCGCTTCATCTTAAGCACTTCAAAGCCGCATTTCCCCCAGCTCACCTGCACCCTGGTCCATAAATCACTTCAAGGTCCAGGTAAGCCCCATCTCCCATTAGCCATTTATCACTGGTGATATTCTGTTTTATGTTTTGCAATAATTAAAACAGAAGTGGGTGCCCCCTGTTATTTCCCAACAGATACCACAACTAATGCACAACTTACACAAGCATATCGTATGTTATTGTGAAATCAGGTTTACAATATGTAATTCCACCTGTCTGGCATTACCTGTAATAAGGATATCTAATCTTGATTGATAAGCAAAAAGAGACACATAATCCACCAGGGGTGGGAACAATAGCTCTACCTTGAATTTGATTTTGAGTCCTGGCTGAGTCAACATATATAATTTAAAGAAGCAAGTAGACCGGGCAACCCCCAAATGTACCTCCTCCAATAATTAACACGCAGTCCACACTGGGTGTGTGTGTGTGTGTGCACGGATTACGTTAACGTGCGCTCTCAACTTACGTTCAAAAGTTGTTCTTGCAACAGACTCACGCCTTTGAACCAGGGACATCTGTTTTAAGTCGAGAAACATTTATCCTGTATCATTCATTTGTTTTTTTTACCCCACCTACGGTTAATCACTTAGTGAAATAAACTAGATATTAGGTTACATTTACTTTGTATTTTGCTATTCCAGGAAATGACACAGACCTTCTGTATGGGCTCATTCTTATCTGATCAAAGTACTGCATTTCAATCAGGGATTTTTATGGAAGAAATGCATGTGTTGAAATCACAGCCCGACTATCATTTCTGGGACAATATCACTACCAGAAACATCCTCAAAGTGTGTCATTAAAATATCCAGCTATTTGCTAGTACCTTGCCTTACACATCTTACGTGTATCTGACCCATAAACCAATTTAAAACGTGTAATTTTTAAAACACTGAGATAGCAACACAAACAACCAGTAACTTAAACAACCAAAATGACTATATTTTGATTGGCTATATTTTCTAAAGAACTCAATTCCAAATTTGGGACTCTATACAGAATATTTCGATTAACTGAACCCAGTTATAACATCACGTAGATGTCTATGATCAGAGGAACTCTAGATTAACTCAACTAGTTAACAAGTGTGTGAAAAAGAAAAAATAACGTTACTTTTCTTTATGGCATCTGAAATGCCGGATGAAGCTGGACGTTGTTATGACAGTGTCATTGATTCTGGAGCCACAAACTTTGCACACCACAATTCTTTTTTTGGTACTCTGATGTACTACATATTGCATACATCCGAATAACACGATCCTCAGAACTGCGCCTTCCATGGTGACGGTTCTCTCCATGCTCATTGACGTTGATGTTGGTGCTTGGTCTGATTGTCTATGCAACTAGCGTGCGTTTTGTCACCCAGTCGGGTTTCAACAACAAGGAAGAAGACATTATGGAAAAAACTAACCAATGTTAGGTTGTAAAAGAAAGAAAAATAAACATTTTTAATTAAAAAACATTAAGTCCTTCCGAGTCATAAGTCTAAAGTCAAAGTCAAGTTGAGTCTTTTTTTAGTTTTCATCAAGCAAGTCACAAGTCATCAAATTTACAACTCGAGTCTGACTTGAGTCAAGTCATGAGATTCGAGTCCAAAATGTCTGGTTTTCCTATAGACCAATGGTGGTATTGTATCCAGACAGAGCAGTCCATAATTACTCCTCAGTTAACTAGAACGTGGCTGCTGGTGTTACACACTGGCATCGCAGCTGCCGTCTTGCTCATTACCTGTTGACAGGTATCCGGTGATCATTCCTATTACAATCCATTTCTTACTTGGAGAGTGTTTTTTTGGCCAAAGATGTCCTCCTCAGGTTTACCAGTTTCCAAAATTCCAAACCACTACCCCACTACTGTCCCCTTCTGATAAGACATCCCAGTCACTGTTTTCCTCTGAAATAGCTTCACCTAAAAAAAATCTATACTTAGGGAGTCTGAATAACGCAGCGATTTACATTGCATTGATGTCTACAATGCCCATTATAACCACGCCCACAAACAGAGAAAAATGTGAAATTATCTGATAGGAGAGTTCTAGCAGGTTTTGAACGTGACTACTACAGATAACCGCTGCTGTTAGTAGCTGCTGACTCTGTTGTGTTTTTAACTGTTCTCCACATTTCCCAAAAAAGCTGAACACCTTATGTACTGAGCTTTCCTTCTGCCAATTCTTTCCACACATGATGAGTTCAGCTACTAATACTGGGGAGTTTACTGCAGCATAATGTCCAAAATAGATATATTGCTGTCACATTTCACAGCAAGGTCACTGTAGCTACTGAAAAAAATCGAAACATTTTTAGCCTTAACCGGATGATTTGGGAACAGTGAAGTTAATATTTTACCATGGTGAGCACTAGTTATTTAACAATTACCCAGTTCTAAATTCAAATATTAACCAAACCCCAAATATAAAAAAAAACAAATTATATGAACCAGCATTCTCCGGTGTCGTAAGCTCCCGAAACCATTTAGACATTTTGCTGTCTCACTTAAAAATGTACAAGTTCTAACTGTGTTGCTGTACCTATTTGTGGAGAAAAGCTAGCTATACAATTAAAGAAATAAAATAAATGAAAAGCACAAAAATTTGGTTATTTAAAAGCCAAATGCATCTTCTCCAGTGTTCATACTCCATCATATTAGTGTACATACAGTGTAAAGAATGAAACCGTGTAGTCATATTTTCCATGTACAACGTGACATTTTTACATATTTGATGAAGAACTAAGGACACAGCTATGAGCTGGCAGCTACACTTCTATCAGAGGGTAGGGCTGACTACAGGCCGCCAAGAGCAGGCCAGGCTTGTGTTTCCTGATCCAGGTCCCGTCCTCCTACCCCACCCCAGCTTAGGAGCAGGAGGAATGCAGTTTGCTCACCCTGCTGTTTCAGGGAATCACGCAAATCGCAACTAACAAAAGAGAAAAAAATCTACTGAGTTCGGCTTGACTTGTCAAAAATAAACCCACAAATGCATAACTGTCCGAACATGAATAACATTGGCAGACATTGGACCCCGGTTTCACCTGTTTGCAGACAGTACAAATACATGGAGAATTTACCACGAGAAAGTATTTCATGGTGACAGACTCAAATAGTGGGATAAATACCTGTGTGTCAGGAGGATTTCTGGTTTTGCGTTTTGATCACAAATGTGAAAAGCTGCTAAATGTATAAAAAGAGAAGTGTCTTCTACGAGGCACGATCGGACCTGCACAAGATAAATTACATTTTAAATAAGGCCGTGAAAATTTGGATTAATCTGCATTTCTGAGCCTCTGTATGAACGTTCTTGTTTCATTTTGTGATTCAGTTACTTGGTCAGCAGCTGTCACATCTCAAAGAGCACAGTGACATCTCAGGAGGGACAAATCAGGTGGTCTGCGGGACTACTTCTACTATTGCACTATTCAGCTTTGTCAACATCACACAAAAGAATTAACAAAGTAAAATTTTACACATCCAAACCCCCAAACTTTCCAAATTCATTACAATTACTGCTGGCGTTTTTGATGCCATGAATTTCTTGAGTGCTTCTAAAACTCAACATATACAAAGGAATCGCTAATTTTTCTAACGTATGAATGAAAGATTCCAGTACAGCAGGGCTTCAAGTTAAAAAATTATGCTTACTTAAATTGAGATGTTCACCGAAATTTTAACAAGGTAATTACTGCAAATGTGGTTTATAAAGACTTATAAATACATAATAAAATATAGGAGAAAAACAGCCTCTGGCATTTGGCAGCTCTTGTTCAGCTGTGGGGTTTAGCTATTTACTTGGCACTTTCTGATCACCACATGAGCACACGGCAAACCAACAGGTCGCTCACACAAGGCTGCCTTCTCACTATGAACACAGCATAAAAGTTGACTGTGAAATAAATACTCTTCCACTTGTATGACGCTGTAACACTTTCTGCCTTTTGAATCTGCTTTAGAATTTTTCTGTACTTTCCAGTTAACCAAATGCTGCTGCAAAACTGCTAAATTATTAATAATGGCAATAAGAAAGGTTGTTTTAACATCAAATTTTTCTTCTCTACTCCAAATGAGCTTGAGCTCTTCATTTGTTATTGAAAGTATTTTGACACACTGAGATTTTAAACTGGAGAAAACCACCTACCAAATGAATAAATATAAAACAAGTACTGTACACTGCTGAAGATGCCCTTTTGTTGATGGTTAACAAATAATACCATAGCTTTAAAATATCACAGCAAAATTATCACTATGCCCCTGCTGCTAAATAAGTGTATTTGTATTTGTATTTGCAAATATTTGCTAAATACATCAAACCCATCAGGCACCAGATAATGTGTCCTTGTGCTGTGCAGGAGATGAAAACCAGTCAATATCTTTCTGTCACTGTGGAATGTGAGCAAACCCAGTTTACTGTCAGACTGAGACTCAGTGACGCCCTCAGAAACTGCTGCAAGCGGCCGTGGACGCGTATAGGTCCTGCTTGTGGGTACACGGCACTCAGTCTTTCACGTTCAGCAGTGCCTGGCAGGAAATAATACGGACACATACATGGGAAGCACAAAAAGAAATTTAGCAAAGATCTGTTCAATTCCAAAAGGTCAGAAAACTGGCTGCTAGCTGCTGTCCACTCCTCAGGACCAGTAAACCTTAGTCATCCCCCTGAACTTTAAGAGGGGCGGCATAATTATACAAATTCATAAAGTGGCATACAAAAATGGATGGATGAGTGTAGATGTCCCCATCTGATGTTTGACTCATTTACATGTTTTGCTGTGTTTCTCCGTCGCTGTTGAGGTCCTTTAATGCAATGAAAATAAGGGCGTCTTTATTTCTGAGCTTGTCACACTGGAAAATTAATCTTAACTATGGCCTGGCATTAAAGTACAAATCAAGCTCAATTTCAGCAAACAGTTCAGTGCCAGTTCAACGACAGTTTCTATTACTTAACGTTCCATTAAACCTGAAAAACAAAAAACAAAGCAGCTTAAAATCTCCCTCTGGCAGCGTTTCAGGAAGTATTTTACTGTTTGTGTTTTGAAGCCCTTTTAAAAATATTAATGAAAAGCCCTATAACTGCTCAAAAGCAAAGTTCTTGCTACGGGACATTTACCACACAGAAAAGTCATTTAGAAAGGACTGGCTGAATAACAGCTCTGGATTCATTTATCTATGTGCTGTCATTCCAAAACCAAAGAGAGAATATATTCACGCTGGATGAATTGAAGGCGCTTTGTCCTTTCACAGGATGTACTTTGATGTCCAAAGTAAACAGTGGCTTGCACATCAGGGAAGGAAAAGAAATTTTCTAGGAAATTCTTTTATGGCATGCAGCAAACAAACAAAAGCAAGAGAATTATGAACCAAGGAAATTAATAAGCCATCATCAGGAACAGTCCTTCATTGCTGCGATATATCTTCACTCTAGTGTCGTAATAGAAAGATATTCAACATTCGGAAGGTTAGTAAAGTGACTGCATTAACGTGCATTATCTCAGTGTAATTTTAAGGACTCTTGCTGAACCAGGTGGCCATAAATACAGGTGTATTTACACACTGCAACTGACCTGCATCTGGAATCTTATCTGAAATCTTCTCACACATCAGGACAGGGAGCGTATGGTTCCAGTTCTCTGTCAGAATAGGGTGAACTTGCCCTGCATGGTCAGCTGCTCCTCAAAGAAAGCTTACTTCAGAGAAGAATGATAACAGAGGTGTTACAGAGAGCCTGGGGATAGGGGCTCGCTCTAGATCCACTTTTTTTTTTCTCGCACACTGCCCCTGTATGTCATCCTTCACAGGAGCGAGCCGGTGGCACATCCAGGTGTGGGATATCACCTTTCCCGGTGGTCACTACAAAGAGTTTTCCTGTGCCTGCTAAATGTGCTTTATCAGCAACAAATATCTCGTGGATACAATTTGCCAGATTCCTTTTATCGATAGCAGCTGAGTTACCCGGTGCTGCCAAAGATGAAAAGGTGTAATGGTGGAAAGGTAAAATGTATTAATAAATTATATAGTCACCACACTGTTTTACCATTAAAGTGGCAGCATTTAGTACATAAGTATTGTTAGTTCTGCTGGATAGGTGAACACCCCAAAGAGTGATGCCTGTTGAGAAGGTACAAGTGGAAACAGGGGAAAACTAAATATATATCAAACTTTATTATGCTTACATCACTAATAAATGTAGTGCCGTGCGTGCGTGCGTGCACGCACGTGTGTATATCATGTATAATTTCTCATCAATTTTTACATTTTTATTTGCCATCCATACACACTGATGGCACTGACAGCAACATGAATGGTAACCCGAGTGATGTGCAAGCAGTAGCAACAAATTATATATCACCAAACTTTATAGCCATTAAACTTGTTGGATTTAGTACATTTGTGTATGAGAGTGTGACTAAAAAAAACCTCACTTAGGGTGTGAAGTACCTGTGGACCAAATTTTAAGCCTCTGGCTTGAAAAATGGAATCATGATAAAGAACAAATACACTGAGTAGCCACAACATTAAAACCACCTGCCTAATATTGTGTAGGTCCCCCTTGTGTCGCCAAAACAGCTCTGACCCATCGAGGCACGGACTCCACAAGACCACTGAAGGTGTCCTGTGGTATCTGGCACCAAGACATTAATAGCAGATTCTTTAAGTGCTGTAAGTTGCGAGGTGGGGCCTCCGTGGATCAGACTTGTTTTTTAAACACATCCTAGAGATGCTTGATGGGACTGAGATTTGGGGAATTTTGAGGCTGAGACAACACCTTGAACTCTTTGTCATGTTCCTCAGACCATTTCTGAACAATTTTTGCACTGTGGCACAGAGAATGCCGTTGTCATGATGGGCTGTACGTAGTCTGCAACAGTATTTAGGTAGGTGGTACGTGTCAAAGTAACATCTACATGAATGCCAGAAACCAAGGTTTCCCAGCAGAACATTGCCCAGAGCATCACACTACCTCCACTTCTGATGCCCATGTGATCATTGTAAGTGCTTTCAGTGGTGGACAGGGGTCAGCATGGGCACTCTAACCGGTCTGTATATCCTGTGATGCACTGTGTGTTTGGACACCTTTCTATCATTGCCAGCATTTAGGTTTTTAGGGATTTTTCAGCTACAGTAGCTCTTCTGTGGGATTGGATCAGACAAGCTAGCTTTTGCTCCCCACGCATATAATAAGCCTTGGACACCCATGACCCTGTGGCCGGTTCACCGGTTGTCCTTCCTTGGACCACTTCTGGTGCTACCAGGTTCTACCACTGCATACCGGGAACACCCCACAAGACCTGCCATTTCGGAGATGCTCTGACCCAGCTGTCTAGCTATCACAATTTGGCCATTGTCAAAGTTGCTCAGATGCTTACGTTTGCCTATTTTTCCTTCCTCCAACACATCAACTTCAACAACTGACTGTTTATTTGCTGCCTAATATATCTCCCCACCCCTTGACAGGTGCCATTGTAACAAGACTATCAATGTTATTCTCTTCACCTGTCAGTACTTTTAATGTGGCTGATCGGTGTAGATAAATGAGATTGAGCTTTATAGACATAGAAGGAAATAATCATTTTCAACACACTCAAAATATGCTTCACCTGCAACTTCACCTGCACTGACGACTGAATATAGGGAAAAATGTAAATGATTTTTTGTACATTGTACAGGAAATTGTGACATAAAACACTCAAGTAAAGCATGAAATGTATGGAATTAATGGGAATGTCCATGATGTAGGTGGCTGAGATCGAAAGTTACTGCACTCCAGTGACCATACCATATATTTATGTAAAACATTAACCTACAGCAACTAGTTTACCTCCATTTCTGCAGCAAACTGATGAGCTTTGCGGTTCTGAATCAGTTATCATGTTTTTCTATAGACCTAAAAGACCTTCACCGATATAGCAGTGCTTCCCTCAAAGCTCTCCTTGGGTACCACAGTTAAGTAATCAAGTACGTCTTTCTCCAGCAAGTCTCCCGCTATGATTCCTAAATTTATAACCACTCTCCGTCAGTCTCTCGTGTCTGGCCGTGGGCTATAAGTCACTATCTGACCACAGATATTAAGAGAAAGGGGGAAAGTCAAAGAGTCCATGAGAAGATTTATTCAGTTTAACCTCTCTGACCCAGCAATTCCTTCAGTGTGGCATGCTGGATCTCTAGCAGTAACCAGAACACAAGGGTGGGATGTGCACCAGAGAAAGTGGGAGGTCTGGCATAGGATGGGGGATGGGGGGGGGGGGTCCATGGAATTCTTGCTGCAGTTGTTTGACTATCCTTAGGCAAACAGATCAGAAACTAAATTTGTGAGGGAGTGCACTAGGATTTTCAATTTAATTTTTTAATACATAACTGAATTATGGGACAATTGAGCCATAGACAGTATCTTTTAACTGCCCTTCCATGACTTGAATGTCCACATTTGTCACAATTGAAAACATGTGAACACTGTGACACTGATGCATTAAGTGCTACTTTATCAAAAGGAATACAAAAAACAGTCTGCAGCTTATCTCACACTCACACACACACACACACACACACACACACACACACACACACACAATGGGTGTCAGCACCTTTCAGGCCCCAGTGTAAACATGGTGCGTAAGAGTCACCTGGACACAGGCCAGCTGAAAGCTGCCAGGTGGGTCAGTGAGCCAGTGTGAGCTGGACGTTTGATCAGGAAATGAAACCTCTGGCAAACGTGCAGACCCTTATACAAAGAGAGTCAATGAGGTTCCAGGGCAGAAAATAGCAGTTGGCATTAAAGTATCAGACAGCTGATAAGCCCTAAATCGCACAACAGCTACATCAAAACTTTTCAGTTACAGGAACCAACCCAAAGCAACCTCAAGGAATCAGTCTCTTACAAAACACTCCAGTAAATGGTTTGTCTAAGATGTTTTAGAAGCTCCAAAGCATGACATATACAGTACGTGTACTGGTAAAATAGCTAAATGTTTTTCTCTGACCACAAAAGAATGAAAAATATAAGAATGATGCAAGAGCACTATGGTGCTCTTCCTCTGGCTGCTTGGCAGCCCTGTGCGCACAAGATCTAAAATCAAATGTCCATAGGAACTCTTGGCCCTGATGTGGTGAAATGAGCTCCCTCTGTCACTCAAAGCAGTTGAGTCCCTTTCAGCATTTAAGAAGGATCCAGAACAGAAGCTCTCCTAGCGGCTCCACAAGTATCGATCCCAAGCACCTTTGCATTTCCTATTAGACTCCATTATGTTGGCAGCTACAGGCAGTTTCTTGTGTAATGTAGCAGCAAAAACTACTTCAACAATCACGTGTCTGTAACCAAAACTGGCTTTGAAATGCACTATTGTTTGTTCTGAGTGTATTTTGTTTATTCTTTGCTGTGGGGCTAAATGAACAAATGCAAATGGGGGGTGCAATTTTAAGCCAATGAATAAAAACAAGGAAGGTGGTATGAAAGTTCAGCGCAGGGACACAAAGCAAAGTATTAAAACCTAACAAGTTCACGGCAGCTGTCGCCTAAACGCTCTGCCTTACCAAGACGGCGCCTTCCACAGGCGTTCTCCCTTTCCCTCTGTTTGCTAATAACACATTGCAGACGGGGGCTCCGGACAGCAGGCAGGAAGTGCCAGAAATAATTGGAGGAAGAAGGTCAGCCATCTTCAAGGGGGTGATGAAAATAAAAAGAGGGCTGAGAGCACTGGCTGAGATGGGCCATTAAATTTACAGCTCAGGCTTCAGCATCGCCCTGACGGGTGGCATTTCCTGCCCCAGCTCATGCAGATAATGGAGATGTTGGAGCACAAAGTATTCTGCAGGAAACTCTGCAGGGGTAAAGATGACTGCCCCTCTTATTGCTTCCGGAGGGAGAATGACGGAATGCGTAGCAGTGAGCTTTGTAAATTACGTCGCATTCTGGGATTCAGAAATCCGGTGGTGTCTGAATGAACGTGGCTCAAATTTGACTATACAAACACGAACTGAATTACTGTAGTAAAATATACGTCACTTTATTCTGCCTGCATTAGTTTTATACTCGTAGTTGTGAATTTGTATGGATGAAAGTGATTTTCACAAAAGAGCAAAGGCAGTTTGTGAATTGAAATCCCAGTGCAACCCAAATGCCGCCGACTTCTCCCTGCTGTAATAAAGCTGTAGCTTAAGTAATGCGTCTGAGTGAAGAGCGCCGCCATTTTACCTGTTGATATTCTGCGACAAAAATTCATTGAAAAAGTCAAAACCTGTGAGCGCTTTTAATATAATGAGTGTTAATAATCATACAGATCTTAGTAGCGGAACAAAACTTTAATGCTAACAAATTTCTAAACGTAAGAACATTAAAGTGAAATGAAACCGAGCGGCAAGAGAAGAGAAACACAAAATGGTGGCAAAACCGTTCGGTACGACGACCGGGTGGCTGCGTGTGTTTTTGTTTTCCGTCAACAATGCCGAACAAAAAAAATTCTTTTAGACATATTGCTGAGATCAAATGATTGTTTATCACTGCTGATTCACAGCTTTAATATCTTTCCAGCACAAATGGCTGTTTGCTCAACTTCTGTACCCTACAAAGTATCACCATTAATCTTTTTTAACAACCTTATCCCTTGTACGAAGTCTGAACAATAAAGAAGCCATTATCAGAGGGTGCTGCTTTTTGCCAGGACTATATATGGATTACAGGTCATCACACCGAGTTCGTGGTAAACAGAAATAAAACGTGAGAGAGTCAGAGATAGACATTCGAGAAGCTGAATGCTGCTTACAAAGGATCAGGTTACAATGACCACATTCTTGAAGCGGGGCTGCCTTTATGCTCCACGGCGAGGCCCTCCGGTTTGCTCTACATCATGGAGTTAAAAACCACTTTTTTTATTATAAGCTCTAGCAAAGGTAGGCTTTACAGAAGAAAAAGTATTTACGTCCTGTGCCAAACTCAGCATTTAAAAACCAAAGGTCTGAAGGTTTTATTGGTGGGCATGCATGAAATTTAACAACAGTAACACAGTCTCGCTCTCGTAAACAGCGTAAAAGCAACTGTAAACGCGAAAAAGGAATAAAAGTGAAGCTGTAAACTGCCCCCGTGTTATTTTCCTATACATGTAAAAGCCTTGCACGACGTTACATTATTTATGAAATGCAAGGAAGACATACCAGCTCTCCAGCTCCACATGTGAAAAGTTATACAAGAGTTCCAGTTACAGGTTTCTTTATTAAGAAACGAAATGCCAGCAAGAACATTTCTATTGCGAAAACAGTATAAAAGTATAAACTATATCATAAATAATATATATATATATATATATATATACACAACTCTAAACAGCTTAAAAGTATAAAAAGTATAAACCAAAATATTTTCAAATCCAATCTATAACTTTGCCTTTAGCCTTATTTTAATAATTTTTATCCATTTACAAATTTCAAATCACTCTGCAGAAAAGCATCAGCTAAATAAGTAAATGAAAATGAGGGAAATTATTTAAATGTGTCTAGACTTCCTGTTATTGTATTTTTTGCTTCTTCTTGCAGAGTACATACATGACAGGCCACTTCTGCCTTTATTCATAGTTGCTTTAAATTAAGCAAAGAAAATCAGAAAAAGGAAAGGCACCACTCTTGCCCTGACCACAAAGAGGCCTGTATAACACCAGTAAATATATACATAGTTTGTATTGATTTTAACTTGGCTTCAAATCAGGTTTCCTCAACGTTCCTGACCTGGGTTTGGCCCTATTTGTTACTGGTAAGATGACCATATACATGGGTTAATGTGATTAATCCAACACGGTCTTCTTTGTTCCTTTTCAGTTGTTGCACTTCCTGTAACCTTGCATTATGACTGGACTTTACGATCTCTGGACGCCAACCCTTTAAAAAGTCACTTTTGTAGAAAATTCCACGGGCATCGTTTTTTTATCAAGCTGTGGGCGACGCCAGTGAGGTTCAGTTTCCAGTTCACAGGCAGAGCTGTTGAACGTCAGGGCATTGACTTAGAAAGGCTGCCTTTTGAACAACCAAATCATTGATAACAAGCCTCATATTCCTAATTTACAGAGAACTGACTCAAACCAGAAATAAAAAATACCACACAGAGAGCCCGCTTCCTGGTTTTATTCCACTCCACTGCCAAGTGCATGACCACGAGGTTGTTGATGTGTCTGGTGACTTCTGAAAAGTTGTTTACTTCTTAATAAAAACACCTCTAAAATGACCATTTCCTTTGTAAAAAAAAAAAAAAATCAAACATATCTTTTACATGCTGAGCTAATACTTAAATTTAGCTGTTTTAATTCTCTCAGCAGGAAAAGTAATGTTTTTTCTGCCACGTTCTCCTCTCTTTCTTCTGTATTTCACTTGCAAATGAGTCTGAGCAGATAATTATCACAAAAAAGTGTTGTTAAAAAATAAATCTGGTGGAAACAATGTTAAAATGTAAATATGTGCATTGTTTTCCAAGTATATAATTGTATGAAACTAAATTAAAACTGTGAATTTTAGACATTTTTTAAAACGCAGCAACAATCATAAGAGCTGCTTTCTGATATTGTGAAATTGCGGCATTTCATCATGACCTCTCCAGCCAGTTTCTACACCATCTGGTTCTCCAAACCTGATGTTATTTTTTTTTTTTTTTTAGAAATGTAATTTTTTCCCCGGAAATGTCTGCTGGTAAGACAGCAATCACTCGCTAGTTATGGCATGTATTTGCTAAACACAACAATTTAATGGTTTTCAGGCTGTGACAATGTGAACCCGGTGCATACTTTCATTGTTTTTTTTTTGGTTTTTTTTGCTACCACCATTAATGAACAGTTTTTTTCTTGGTGAAATGCACGTTTCCCCAAACATCATGCTGTGTTCTCACGCTACTACATACTGCAGACTTCAGCCTGCAGCTGAACACTAGTGGCATTCCAGCTATTCCAGCTACAAGACCAGTGCATGTTTTTTCATCTAAACTAAAGAAAATTTATATTTCAGAAATAATTTTACAACATCACAGTCAAGTGAATGAATTGGAGTCTGTAAAAGCAGAATTAGACCAAATTCTAGGCTAAGCAGGTTGTACATAAACACTCACTAACGTTCGTGCTCTTGGATGGGCTGTTTTTTACAAACCCACCACCTCACCTCCACCTCTCTATTGTTCAAAGGCGTCTCAGTGAGGGGTGTTATCAACCTTGCTCACATGAACCTTGCAGGCAACCTTAGAAAATACACAACACATTCACCTAAACGCATCGCAGTTGAACCCATCTGACTGCTGAATGCAAACCGAAGCCTCGATGGAAACCTTGAGCAGCTTCACGCTTGGTTCTCCTGCAAGGTTCACGTGACAACTGGATAAAAACAGTGACTCTGCTAAGCAGCAATACAACAGTGTGCTTGGACTAGAAAGGTAAATGCGACATACCTGCCACCCCCTCCTTGTTAAAAACTCATGCAGTGGTGTAAGAGTTCAACCCTGGAGACGATTGTGTAAGCCTGTCTCCTGTATCTGTATGTTCAGAATGCATTGTTGGAATGCTGCCACACAAGTCGAAAAATGAGTATAAAATAAGATCTGGGACAGTGTCAATAGCAAAAGCATCTGGACCTGTGCAGGATGAAGGAGCTGAACAATCAAATGCACTTTAGAACTTATAATCCCTAACATTTCAGTGATTTTAGCTTCTAACTTTTGTGGTATCCTCAAATACCAACAGCTGGTATTTGGCAATGGGAAGAGCTTGACTTAACACTCTCTGTACCGCAGGGTGTACACAAGCTCCTGCAATGTCTTCCTATTCCTTGGCCATTATGGGACCATGCAGAGTAATAACAGGACCTAACTGTTCCCACGAGATGCCTGTACCATTACTGATTGACCACCATCTTCAACAATTTGCATCGAGCAATGTGAGTTTACAGACATCCTTAGACCTTCTCAGAACAAAAACCCATTCAAGATGACAGGAGAACAGGAAATGACAACTAAATGGACAAACATATAGAGCTGAGAGGTCCTGGTGTTATTTATTTACTTACAGACAGACAGACAGACAGACAGACAGATAGATAGATGGTGCAGGCCGGTTTGCATTGTAATCGTAACAATGTTTACTAATGTCACCATGTCTTGTCAGAACTCTGAAGTTAACTGCAGATCACAGCTAGCTCTCCGGTTCACCTTCAGGTTGTATTTCCCATTTATGCAATTTAGACCACAAAGTCAATGGTGCACTTGGTGCGCAGAATGGCAGAACATCCTATGAGCTACAATTCAAATACAGCAGAAAGAAGCAATCATCACCAAAATTGCTGTCTAACACCACTGGAAAGCAATAACATTATCCTTCCAAACATGCAACATCATGTAGAATATGGAGATCGGAAGGATACTAAAATTCTGTAACGCTGGTTAAACATTAATTTACAACCAGAGAGCCATTCCCAGCGTAAAACAACACCTGAAAAGCGTGTTACTTCACTCAGCAGAGCCAGCAAAACAGTGGCACGGGTCCTTCTTTAAAGTAAGACTACCAGCAAAAGCGCATATCTACACCCAAACACCTCCTCATTTCCATTTTTCAGTCACACTGTTTGCCAAGTCTTAGTCATCCACACATTTTTAAAAATCAGATTGTGTTTTTTCTGCAATGTATAATAATCTCCAAGCAGCTGCTGCTCATATGCTTCACACTGTAATCCTTCATAAATTCCATAGTCAATATACCTGCTGCTGAAAAGAGTTCCTCGTTGAGAATTACATTTAATAATAAAAAATATACTAGCTTATACAATACACACAATACAGAAGGAGTTCAGAGTTACACAGATTATTAACAGAAAGCAAACATTTGACTGCTTAATTATAGCAATACTACATTATATTTGGGCTGTGTGTAAAATGGGTCTTCAGCAAAAGGGATGCCCAAAACTTGGCTGAGGAAACGGTAACAAGAAGTGGAAGTGCAGTGGCAAGGAAGCAGTTGCACAGTGGTTAAAACTGCCAGTTTGGATCTCACGACCTTCTGTAGTGGCCTTGATCAATACACCTTCTCTGAAATGCTCCCATAAAAACTGCCCTGCTATATACAGTAAATGGGTAAATCGTCGCAATCCTGCAGTAAGTCACTTTGGAGAAAAGCACTGGATGTGGGGGGGAAAAAAATCAATAAATAAAGCAAAAACAAAATGCACGCAAAATACAAGTGCAGCCCTGAGTTTTACTTCATTTCACCGAGAGCCTGATTTCCTTTTCTTCTCGCCAAGGACCGAACAAATTAATATAAACAAATTTGGAGTTCCGTCATCCTTTCTGGTTATTTCTTCAGCAATGCAAATGGACGGAGTGGGAGATTCCACTGATTCCTGATAAATACTGACAGTTTTTAGCCAGACAAATGAATGACAAAATGAGAAAAAGGGGTGGCTTCATTTGAAGTCTGGTGGCAACACCTTTACATTGCCCTCTAATCTCTACTGTAGGGCTGGTGGTAGGAAAGCACTACACAGTACATTTTCATGTTTGCAAACGTGGTTGCAAGAGCTGGGCAAAGGAGGAGGGACCAGACTTAACACACAAATAAAGTTGCAATGTCTCCTGGCCATAAAAGGTATGGTTTTGTGCGGGTGGGGCTAGCAGCTGAGGTTGACTGGAAGCAGTGATACCTCACCCACCTTGGGGATCCAATGAGGGGGCCTGCACTGTGAGGCACTTCCAATAAAGGTGTTACAGAGGAGAAAATTAACTGCAGCCCCCAATGTCCTCCACGACAACCTGCGGTGTCACCACGAAAGTGGCCCGAAAGCCCCAGTCAGAAGCTTCCAAAGCTAAATAAATAAAGCAGGTAAAACTTTTCAGCCATTCCCTGTGGCTTCTCTATTGACACCTTTTACCTCGATTTGTGTCACAACAATTTCATAGCCAACAAGGGGACGAAAAGATCTGGACGGCAGTGGCTGAAGTCTGATACAAGTTGAAGTCTTCATGTAGACGGCGTGGGTGGGTGCAAGCGTGCACGTGTGTGTCTGTGTGTCCTGCACTACGCAATCGGGTTGTTTCTGCTTTGTAACTATTTGGCCGACTGCCTGCTCTCAGTGAGGGAACTCCCCAGGCTGCTGGACCTGAGCCAGGCAGGAATACCATCACACACGGTTTCTGTTTTTACTGCACGTCATCCCAACTTCAATAACAGTGGAAGGATAAAATGTACCCCCACGCAAATGAGTCTTCTGCTGCTGTGTCAATAACAGAGGGCAAAGTACCATAACATTTTATACATTAACATTTGTGTCATTCCACGGCTAAAATGATTAAGAATGTCAGAACGGCCATGGGAAAAAAAACAAATGTCTTGTTTATATACTTTTCCTTGAAATGTGCATTGTTATCGTTCAATGTAGACACAGAAATGGGAAATTGTTTTTTAACTAGGAGGATTTTGTGTAAAATGTAATTGTGATTAAAATGCCAATTTTAGGTTCATTTCTGAATAATCAATAAAATCATCTTTAACTTTTTTCTCCAAATAACATAAAATAACAGCAACCAACTAGGTTAGATGTGCATAATATCTGAGGCAAACATTGGCTCAGTTTCCGAATGCATTAAAAGTACTGGCTCAGTTGTGACCATTAATTTAGATGAAACTTCTGACATTTTAATAACACATGCTCTGTTTCAGCTACAGTACATCTGTTTTCTCTTTGCAGGACAGCAACTATTGCTTGTAAATGTGGTTAATTCTGAAACATATGTGACAACAGGCTCCAGTCCAAACGTTATTTTTTGTGTTTTTTTTTTTTACCACTCTGTCACAGAAGCTGATAGAAAACTAACACTGTCACTTAACTGAATAAACAAAGTTTTTAAAGAAAACTTTAATTTTAAATAAATCTAACTGCCATATTTTGTCACCTTATTCTATCCCGAGGCATTTAATGCCAGTACACTAATCTGTTGTAAACGTCATGCCGTGCAAAGCTGCCTAATTATTTAACTATTCATTTAACAATTAAACCTGCCCTACAGCTAATAGTCTGCATAGCATTCATCTACTTGGAATGAAAGATATTTTGTACATGTGTTAACATAATTCATATTCATCACTCAGTTAAATGTCTCAAAAAGAACTGCACGTTTTTATTTTATTATGAAAAGAATCCCGCAGCAATTATAACATTTTTGTCAATTATAAAATAAGACAAATGCGAGTGCATTTTGCCGGGAGTGCAAGGATGCTGTGAAAATCGTGAGTTTACTGATGTCATGGAGTTTAATAGTCTGTTCTATAACCCCTATCAAGATCATTTGCCCTAATTTAAATTGCATTTCTATGCCTTAAGCTGTTTTAACGCAGGCACTAATGCAGCCCCTAATGTACATATTGCATTTAGTGAAGCTTTTTAAATTGCACGTCATAAATAAAGGATGACAAGTCCATCCACAAGCACTCAGAAATATAGATTTGTATTGGCCCGAGAACATACATCAGCGTGTAATGGAGAATTCTGAGGCCAGACAGTGAAAATAATCTGCGCCCAACACACGATTATGAAACATGTCTGTAAAAATAGACGACATATAAAAGCCCATTACATCTGATTTATTTTGAAAACTTGTAGGTCTTCACAAAAGTCTCCACACATTGATTTAGGCTTGTCATAGGCACAGAGAGACAACTGCGCATCTGGAAAAACTAAAGTAAAAAGGCACATAAATAATTACCAGAATTTACCTGGGCTTTTTCTTTTTCTTTCTTTCTTTCTTTTTTTTCCCGGTATCACGTTCGAACTTTGTTTTGTACCTGGAAATGAACGAAAACCTGCGCACAGACTGAAAACTGATCGTGGGAGGTTGAAGAAGAGCATAAAGATCCTTCGAAGTGTGAAGTGTAAAACAGGTGTGCATGAAATCCCATCCATTGTTCATTCATTTAGAGACCTCATTTTGTCAACTCAGTGCCAGGGTTTATTTTACCTGTGTTATTATAAAGGCAGCAGGACTGAACTGACAGGTTCAAGTGCCACTCCACCTTCTCCTTCAGACACCTTATTCTGAATAACAACAACAAACGTTTTAATCCTTGCTGTTTCTTCTCCTTTTTTTTTTTTTTTTTTTTTTTTACTATTATTAGTATTATTATCATTCCCAGTGTAGGAGGCACTCCTGTTGGCCGTTTTCCTTCTAGAATTGCGGAACCCCTCCTCACAGCCAGTGCCCTAACCGTGGGCTTCCGTATGAACCCTCCGTGAGACATCCCTCACCGCGTTTTGTGTGTGGTTGCAGGTGTCAGCATCAGGTTGTGGTTCATAAGATTAATTCCGGGTTTCATCTGATGACAAGCGCTAGAAAGAGGGGGCTCACCTGTTTGAATTGCTCCTCGTACGTCCACTCGTGGGGGTCTGATCGGCCCGGCGCGGCGCACGGTAGCTGTCCGGCCCTGCATGGCGCATGTCCGCCCGGGCCCTTCTGCAGGCAACCGTCCTCGTCATCATAGTCATCATTATCATCGTCATCGTCCATACAGCCATCCTCGGGGTCCCGATCGTTTGCGTGAGCGCCGTGATCGTCCTCCGATGACGAGCCGGGATCCCCGGCAGCCAGTGCGCCCCGGACCTCCGCCTGGTAGTGCCTGAGCGCCATGGCCTGGTGCTGGATGTGGGTCTCCACCATGGAGCGAATGTCCCTCTCGGCGTGTTTCTGCCGCAGCTTCTCCTCCTGCTGCCGCTGCAGGGTCTCCATGAGCGCCTCCAGCTTCATGCCGCCGCCGCCGCCGCGCTGCAAACACCGGGTCGCCGGGGACACGGCGGACCCCAGCAGAGGGAGGCTCTTCTGAACGCAAAGAGGAGACACACGGACCGAATCAGCACACACAAACACACCAGTTGGACCGGCAAATCGAACACCGCCGTAGCACAAATGCCCGCTCAAGAAAGTAAACCCGTCGAGGCGAAGCGCCGTTACGCACGAGTAAACCGCGGTCACCAGAACCCGACGAGAATAAAACGCCATACAAAGTCAAACCATATAAACTTGTCTCTCCTTCAGCAACGCACGCGTAGCCCCTCTGCCACATTTTCTGCTTTCCCCCCTAACTTCCGAGAAGTTCTCCTTTCAACAAAGCGTGACATTAAGTTCGTTCGCACCGCCACACACGAATCAGATGCCCAAGCCCAACGGGAAAACCTCCATTTGCGCTCACTTTTACACCATCTTTCCCGTACAAAGTGCACAGCACCGTACTTCACTCGCATTTTCACGTTCGGTTTCAACCCACCGAAAACAATGCAATCGTTACGTTTATTGTCAAACGCGAACACGAATAAAAGATCGCAATTTCTGTCAGGTCTATAAAATGTCAATTATTATTTACACATTTAAAATACATTTCGACGTTTGAATGTAGTGATAATGAAAACCCACGTCTTACCACAGCAGACTTAGTTGCCATTGTGGCGTTATCAACCATATTCCTCCGGGGGATGTGAATAAATAAAGGAAAATAATAAAACCTACTCGTGTTCACGAATATTCCCCTGTAAGGTTTTAGATGCGGTTGTTTCCGCCCTCGAACATCGAGATCTGAGATGAAGTTTGACGTTTTTCAGGATGGATTCACGGGGCGTCCTGGCGCCCGGGAGAGGCGAGGCAACAAGTGGCAAATGAAGCCACACTGAGAAGTCCCCGCGGTCCGGGGAGCTGAAACGCGTCGATAGGATGACAACCAGGGAGGGCTGAGTCTGCGGACACCAGCAGCGATGCTCAGCAGCGCGATCGTCAGCATCCCAACGATCATCGGTAGCGCGCTTAGTCATCAGCATCCTCGCCTTCAAGATTCCGATCGCCAGCAGCCCCACCGACACAAACAATCCGGCAGGATGTAGTGAGGACAATGGCACAAGGAAGACATTTAGGAGAAGCCACAAAGGATACAAACTGCCAAAATGAAAATTGGCGTGAGCACAAAGTGGCAAAGCACAAAACGAAAAGCAAACTTGTAACAGTAAAGTAACCTGTACATAACAAAGTACCCAGTGAGAAACAGAGTAAAAAGTGAACCTGTAACAGTACAGGAACCCAAAAAATAAGTTTTTTGTTCATTTATAATTAAAATAAACTACTGGAAATGTTAACGCACACATTTTTACCCCTCAACAACATATAAGACCTAAATCAGTGTTTCGAATCAGATGCTCGTAAAGAGTGACAAAATACATTTCTTATAACTAAATTCATATTGTTTTTTTCCCTTACAGGAAGAAGTTATTGTCACACTCTCTGTTACATTATGTACAGTAGTTGTGTGGCAATTTTAGTGAAGCAAGAAGTGAATTTTATAACAGGAAGTGGACCACTGGTTTTTTGAACAGCTTTGACAAAAGCCTCGGTCTGGTTTCATTTTTATTTCAAAGATCAAAACATTTTGATCTCAAAAACTATTTTTCAACTCTGCTTCTATGTTTTTGTAACACATGAGGAGGGAATGACAAAATGTACAATAAATAGTTGTTCAAAATAAACAGAAACATAAACAGTGTGCTTATGGTAGAGGAATTTAAATTAAAATCCAGTCCACAACCAAATGATAAGCAGGGAAATTAGTCAATATTTATATTGTGTTTTCAGATATTTTTAAAGCTTTTATTATTTTAATAGCGCAAATAAACAATAGCTGCAAACTATAATAACTGCACTGAACATAGCCTTTGAAAATTATAAAGAAGTTCAAGTGGAGAAGTTCTGTCAGTGCAACTACCAGGGAACAAATAAATAAACATTTATGTATCTAGTGCTGGAATGTTTTTTAGCACATGAGCATAGTATTGATTCAAACCAAATCCCTTTTACAGGTAAGGATTGTTTTGGTTTTATTCCCTTTCAGGATACAGACGATATCTGCAATCCTGGCTTTGCTGTAAGGACTGTGCCGTTTTCAAAAACGCAGAGGGCCACGTTATCACCTGTGGATAAAACCTGTTATTTTTTCATTTAAAATATTTTCATCATTTTGGAGTCTGACTCACTGTTGTGATTGTCTGTCGGAACAAAAGACTGGATTTGCAGCTGCATAAACAGCAAATAAGACGAGTGAACATTTTCAAATGACAACTGGCACAACACACCCACAGCTCCTCTCGCTCTTTCTGTTTATAGTTATCAGTAATAATAATTATTATTCTTTCATCCTAACAATACATCAGTATAGTATCCATTTGGTTGTACACTGTGACATATTTTAGCATCCAACATAAGTTAGTTTTTATAGTTGATTTACCTGCGTTTCAATTCATTTTTTTTTTTTTTTTACTTTTAATTCCAGTAATATAAAGGAATTGACATACAACATTTACTTCATACTGGTAATACGCTGGCAGAATGCAATTAAATGCACAACTGGCCAGTGTTCTGGTAGAAACCCGCCTGATGTCAGAAAAAAAATAAACATTTTTCTTGTATAAATGGCATTGGTTTGCCACTGTCCTTCAGCAAACAGAGAGGATTTGCATCCAATTCCTTGGAGACATGCGGGAAGATTAGAGAGGATAAGCAAGGAAGAAATGGCCGCTGGAACACTAGGGTGTATAAACACAAAAAATTAAGCATCACTTTAGGGTCACTGTGTGAAAAGCCACATTTTCTGGTCAATATGTTAATCTTCTTGACCTTATAACATGGGCTGACGGTGATCAGTGATGGCCTTGCCCTGAGGCTGCTGTTATCTTCCCACAATAAGGCCTGGTGGAATTGGCATCAGTGCCTTTCCTAGCTTCCTGGCTGACCCCCCCCCCCCCCAAGGTTGATGTGGCAACCCAAAATGTCGAGCTGGACTTCCTATCAGCTGTGAATAAAGCAGGAAGCTGTCAAGATCCAATGACCCCCTGTAACCTGGGAATAAGGCACACCCCCCTCCCCGTGTGCCCAGTACAATAACACTGATTATAAATCGGGTTTTAAAGTCTAGTCAACTACAAACTGTAAACCAACAAGCTTAAACAAGACTAAGAAAGTTAAATCACAAGATGGGAAAGACAGAATTAATGATAGGCTATGATGTTCGATCAGCCAGGTTTCAGATTGACGTTTTTGTCACACATTTTGAGGAATTAGATATAGTACATACAAAGCTTATGCAAGTTTATGCAAATGACATAAACAGCACATGTGGACGAAAAAAAGGGCCATGTACGCGATGCATATGCTGAAATCATTTGTGCACAGAAAGTAGTGAAGCGACTGCTGCTCTGTAAGAGTGTAAGAGTGGGATTTTAACTTCTCTGACCAGATGGTGGGGTAAATAAGACAAGACACTGGGCGGAACGTAAACACAGACAACGCAAACTACGAACTTGTCCTGTATTAGGGTTAGGAAAAAACGAGCGGGGGTCACATCATTTGTGTTATGGGGAGAGAAAGCATGAAAAGGGTTTCTGGATGTAGTACATTTCTAAGTTTTATAGGAAGTTGCCTTAGCCCCGCCCCTCAATTTTTGGTGTCAAGTAACGCAAATGTCCTCCGTCAAAAAAAAAAATCCTCCATAAAGTGTACGTGGGCTCAGTGTTGCAGCAAACTGTTTGGAAGGCACATATAAAAACAGACATCTTCTACAGTGGCCAGAAATAAACGGAAGGGATACGAGGAAACATCACAATGCCATTTTTTTTTTTTGGAAAACATACAACTGCGAAATTGAAATTTTGCTGTCTGTTTGTAAATTGGCCAGGCTGTCAGCTCATTGGGACAGAATAATGTTTGGCATTTCCAGGTTTTCACCAGATTTAATTTTGCTCTGCACCTAGGGACTTCCATTGTGTCCTAAAAGCCACAGGTGAAGAAATGACTGCCCATTGAGCCGGTAAGTGTTTGTCAGTGTCTCTTCTGTCCTCAGCTGCTCTGGGTCACCGCTGTCCTTCAGTTGTGTGAGTAGTTACTGTATATGGTTGGATGGATGGATGGATTGCGGGTTGGAACTAGACTGTACTACAAACCAGCACCACCTAGTGGATTTAAGTAGGTGCACAAAAAAAAATGCTACAAGGGACTTTTAAAGCCTAAACGCATTGGAAAAAAAGATATTCAGCAACACTAGTGCCTTCTTAAAAAAAAGCGTAAAATTATTTAAGTGATTTTCAAGCTATAGTAGAATTAAGTTAAGGCAAATATGTGATCACAGCCAGGGAAGACTGCTGTTACACAGGGACCTGGAATTGTCACATCCTCGACGATCTTATGGAGTAATTGTGTGTTTGGCTGTTTTTCGTAATGTGGCACTTGTGAAACACAACAGGCTGAATTCACTATGAAAGACATAGAGAAACAATGCATTATATTTCAAATCGGTTTTTGTTTAATACTGTTTTATATTTTAACTCAGGAATTAAAAGTAAACCAATATTCATACATTTATACTGTATGTGTCCTGTGCTGTATTCTCTAGCTTAATATTCTGCAAGTTCCATTAAAAATATAAAGCTTGAGCACCGGAGAAAAAACCAACACTGTTTTAAAAGATCTGCGAGTAAAATAAAACTCAGGTTATTCAAATTTGTATGAATCCAAAGCTGTCTTATTGAAGGCCTGAAACAAAAGCTCCCGAAACAGCCCAGTCAGAAACAAACAGGTTCATGTTTGGGCCTAAAGCTTACTGTATGGACATCGGTGAGAAGAACATGTTCAGACTCATAACAGACTATAAATCATCCTGAAGAAAGATGCATGTGAATGTAGTTGTCCACCTCCTACCCCATTGCACAAGATTTTATATTTACATAGCACACAACATAATAATGAAAGCGAAAATGCTCTTTACATTCAATACATAAAATCGCAATGTAAAATTTCATTAGAAACTTCTAGTGAAACATAAATATTACCTAACAGGATTAAACTCGGGTTCAAAATAAGCACAAAACCTCAAATAAAAATATAAGTTCTGCCCCGGTCATTTTATCGCAGCTGATTCGGCTAGCTTCCTTTTTATATGTTTATGTGGAGTACTGAATCAGTAAGGTCACTCCCATTCCCCACTCTAAAGCAAAATACCTGAACTATCAGTTGCTGCTTGGTTCAGGTCTCAAAGTGCACAATATGGTCAAAAGTATGTGAACCATACATAACTTCCTTCATGCACAAAGATATATGGGTATGCTGTGCCATCTGCCAATCCAGAGAAGAGAAACCACACACCCTTGTTACACTGAAATTTCATCTATTTCGTCCTACGCTGAGCCCTGTAGCACAGTGTGTTCATCCAGCACAATCCATTCATTGCTGGACTGGAAAAAAAAACACATTTTTTTCTCTAAACAAAAGCGACCGTTGAATTTTGTAATTTAATCCAGAGAAGCCACCATGTTTTCAAAGGTAGTGGCAGGGCAGGTTGGTTTTGCCTGAAATAGACTGCCTTGTGTTTATGCCTATTGGGTTACATTACCTGTACATATGTCTGAGTGGAAAATGCCAGACCCAGAACTGGAGGGCTGGGGTGTGGTTGTTCTGGCATTCTCTTTATTTTTTTTCCAGTCATTATACCTTTCAAAAAAATAAACCAGATTTTTCTTGTAAGCAGGACAAGCTTTTTCCAGGTTAAGTCCCAGTTTTTAGTAAATCACTGCTGTACATCAGTAGGTTATTTTCGAGCCCTATTTCCAAGAATTATCTCGACTGGACACTCAGTTTTTATCCTGGATCTATGTATTTAACAATAAGTGTTTCAGTCCCAGATGCTGTTATTGAAAAAATAATAAACCCCATTATTTAGTACAAAATAGTGTGAACTGAAACTGTTAACTTCTGTGAGTTTAAAGGCATAAAACAAACCTGGGCACTGTATGGCCACCGGGCCACATCCAGCCCTTTGGCTGTCCCTGACCGGCCCACATGAGGTCAATGGGAAATTAGGAATCAAACATAGTAATTTTGCACATCTTGCATGCAATAAAACTGCATTGTTTTTATTTTGAAGATGACTGCTACCTTTTTACATATTTGCGTGTTGACGTACGTGTGCGTGCGAGTTTATGCAGCTTCACTGTAATGTGTTGGCGAACAGACGTTTACGACAGATATGAGTTAGCTGCTAGCCCTCAAAAATGTCAGCTCACGTTAAAAAAGAAACATTCATAAAGAATGCTGCGTTTTTAAGAAGACATGGACTTCTAAGTATTTATTTACTGAAGTCAAAGGTAAAGCTGTGTGCTTAGTTTGTGGAGAACTGATCGCTGTGTTTAAGGATTACAATTTGAATCGCCATTACGAGACTAAACGGGCAGAGAAATATAGAAAACTTGACTGATGCAGAGCAGGCATGGACATCTGAAGCTTTGCTAGCTAAGCTGCAAAAGCAACAAGGACTTTTTAACCAAGCTTTACACATTCAGGGATGGAGCAGTCAAGACCAGCTTTGTGATATCCCACAAAATCGCAAAAAAACAGTAAGCCATTCTCTGATGGGGAGTTTATTAAAGAGTATTTGGTGGACTCTGCAGCGCTAATATGCCTTGAGAAAAAAGAAGCATATGACAATGTACCCCTCTCCTGGCAAACCGTAACTGAGAAGGATCAAGGACATCCCAGGAAATCTGGAACTTCAGCTGCAAAACAAAGCAGACGGTTTTGACTTTTTCTCCTTGGCTCTGGACGAGAGCTGTGATGTCTGCAACATAGCCCAGTTACTCATCTTTGTGCGTGGGATAACAAAAGACTTTGAGATTACGGAGGAGCTGGCATCAATGATGACAACGGGGAGTGATTTGTTCACGGAGGTAAATGCATGCTTGGACAAGCTGGAACTGAAATGGAATAAACTGGCAGGTGTTACAACCGATGGTTGCCCAAATCTGACAGGGAAAAATGTCAGACTTTTGAAACGGATACAAGATAAAGTGACTGAAGTGAACCCACAACAGAAATTGGCATTCTTGCATTGTATTATACATCAGGAGGTGGTGTTGTGTAAGTCAGTGCTAAAAATGAACCATGTTATTGATATTGTAACTAAAACAGTTAACTTCAACAGGGCAAAGGCATTGAATCATAGACTGTTTGTTACACTTTTGGAGGAGTGTGAAACTGAACATGGTGACATAGGCTACCACACAGCTGTCAGATGGCTCAGCCTGAGCAAAGGGCTTAAAAGAGTATGGGACCTAAGAGCAGAGACTCAAGAGTTTTGTGAGCTCCGCAGGTACTCATCCATCTTAGAAGCACTGCATGGTGAGTTTTCAAGGAGATTTGAAGACTTCAAAACAGTTGAGAGTGAAACGCACATGATTTCTTCTCCCTTCACTTGCATTGTGGATAATGCACCCAGTGATGTTCCGCTCAAGCTCATTGACCTGCAGTCTGATACACTACTGGCAGAGCACTTTAAGACAGTATCACTGCTAGATTTTTATTCTTCTCTCAAAGATGAGAACTTTCCACACATGAGGAGGCATGCTCAGAAGATGTTGGTTCTCTCTGGATCTACCTACATATGTGAACAAACATTCTCAGCGATGAAGTTTATTATCCAGATACAGATCCTTTCTCACGGACGGTCACCTGTCAGCTGTCCTTCGCATATCCACCTCAGACATTCAACCTGACTTCAGCACACTGGTTTAAGCCCAAGACAGATTAGATTTCTCTCACTGAACAAAAAAATAAGTGAAAAACAGCAAATGGGGTAATCAAACTACAAAAAATTGCAATAGTACTTATTACTTTTTTGTATAAAGTTAATTTGATGCTGGTCTTTGAAATACTGCAGAAACATGCACATTTTCTAATTTTTTTTTGTGAATGTTGATTAAATAGTGATGTAATACTGGTGTTTTTACTATGCCTGGTCCACATTTTCATAGCCTAATCGTAACATCTACTCTTACCAGTGGCAGCTAATTAAAACCATACAATTTACTGCTTTTTATAAAAAGATAAAATGAATGTGGAGGAGAATTGAGTTTAGTCCATTGATCCAGCCCTCCAAAACAGTCCCAGTTTCTTATGTGGCCCCTTGGGAAAATGAATTGCCCACCCCTGGCATAAAACATTATTATTTGTATAATCAAGCAGTCAGGCTCATAGAGTTCCCAAAAGATGATTAAATATCTCAAAGTTTGACATTCTGCCTTTGAAAGAATACTTGGAAAGGTGCATGTACTAACGTTAAGTGTACCATGCAGTAACAGCACATACAGAGCCTACATTATGCTGACCATATGACACGACTGGGACGCTAATGCACTTTCCCACACACACAGGTGGCATGACACACATTAGTGTGTGTTCAATCTTCTCTGCGAAGTACACAGGTGGTGCAGACATGTACTTTGTGTACAGAATTAAACCGGTGTAAGGATAATAATGTTTAGTGACATATTATTTGATTATCTGTCTGTTTCAGGATGAGCAGTAGGTTTACACACACACACACACACACACACACACACACACACACACACACGTGCTGCACACATTTGTGATGCAAAGGTAATAATGTTTGCTGTACACAGTATTTTGTTATTACTTTTCTCCTTTCTGCTGGACTACAACCAGTGCACATGTCGCTCACTGTGGCATCTGCCTGTCCAACAGCACTAACAATACTTATGTATTAAATGCAAGCATTTTAAGGGTAACGCAGTTTGGTGATATAAAATATGACATTACTTTCTACCTTTCCACTTTCTAACCTGGGTAATGCCGAGTAACTCAGCTAATATATACTCTACATATACATATTACTATATAAGTAACAGCTTACATTATCTATACATTTATAATGTAAGCTGTTACACAAAGGTAAATAGTAGTAACTGAATCACTGGGCTTCACAACAGGTTAATCTGTTAAAAGCTATCTGGGCAAATGGCCACTGCGTCCCCAATGAGGTGAGACTCTGTTGCCTGTGTGTGCTGCCTTCTGTCAGGAGGCTCTGGAGTGAACAGGCGGTGCTTCATTAATCCCCAGGCAGTGTGAGGCATGTGGCCAGGCGCGGTCCATGCATGCAGTAGAGCTGGACTAACCTTGTTTTCTTTGGCTATAACAGTAATCCTCTGGACCATGTGTCATGTCAACAGGGAGTCTGAGCTTGTTTCAGCAGCAGGTGGCGTGGTGGTAAAGGATATGGGGTTGTACCACGGCCTTGCTGCCATGCACATGAAAGGTGCCAATTCCAATTTGCTTTGATTTAAAACCAGTCTTTATAATTCAATGATACTTTGAATTGGAAACATTGTGAGAAAAGGTAGCAGACAAGGAACATGCCACCTTGTCATTTAAAATATACAGTATTTAATTCAAACTGGTAAATATTTTATTGAAAAAAGAACCTCATAAATGCAAAACACTTCTTATTTTACAAATATCAGGATTGGAAATGAGCTTGCGGATAAGCTTCTGACGCATCTACATAGCCGTGCTACAGATTTAAGTCTCCACAGCCTCCTATTTCCCATCAGGAATCTCTGACATGACAATGACAAGTTCAGCTTTGGTGCAGGTCCCCCCTGGACCAAGTGGGGACAGGCAGGCATCTTGCTGGGTAGTGCAAGCAACTGACCACTAAGGACTTGTGTGTCAAACAGTAGTAAAAAACACACATACACCTGCACTGGTGTTTTATCAGCTGTTTCTGCTTGTTTCCTTGTGAGTCTCATATTTGCTTTGTGCAAACACATTTGCACAGCGTCACTGCATTTACTGCAATTTTAGCTGGATGCCCATCACTCCACAAAGCAAACTTCAGAAGGCTCTTTACTTATCTGCAATTTTTAATTATATTTAATTATTTCAATAAGCCCATTTATTTAAATGCTGGTAGCAGCACTAACATGCAAAACATCCTGTACTGTCCTTCCTGCTACTCCTTCCTTCCTGTTAATAACTGACAATACTAAGTGTTTTCTAATTAGGTAACTAATGTTTATTATTATGCACAGTGCTGTATTATTTATATACATGCACTAATCCTCAGAAGTGTGAGTTCTCTATTTCTTTGCAAAACAGTCCATCATACAACGCTATGTACCATTTTTACAGGCAAGCTCAACTGCCCCTTCATGAGCAACTGACTAAGTTATCAGCTTTCTCTGCAACATCTTAAGGGGTATAAAGAAAAATCGCTCTCGATTAACAGGAATTCACGCAGTGAGTCACTACACTGCTAAGAACAACTCCATATGGACACAGCTACAGAGGTTAGCTGTTCAGAAAGTAATAATTCAGTAACTTTGGGTGAGATTGGGGGCAGGAAATTGTGTGGGCTGTCAATAATGAGTAGCAGTTACCATCTCTGTGGATAATGCAGCACCAGACAGGCTCAGCCTGCCAACTGAAAAGTGACAAGTAATGTTGGTGGTGGTGGTGTGTCAGTTTGACAAATTTCCAATTGCCAAACAGATGAAAAGTGTGCATCCCCTTTAATAATCTCACCAATATAAGGGCTACTGACTGGAAATTTTTGTTCACTAATGTAAATTATCCATTTATCTAAACTTCTTTTTGAAGTCAGTAGGGACAAAACTGTTTCTGACCATTTCCAGCTCATGACAAACTCATAGTCATATTGTGGCATTCTCTCCCCTGATGAGCTTCATGCAGGAATCTTGGAATGCCCCAGACTCTCACTGCTTGCTCACGCAGCAAACTGCTGAGCCCCCAACACAGGTCACAACCACCATCAAAAGAGAGCTCCACAAAAACACTGACTAACTTTAAAAAAAAAAAAAAAAATTGCATTTTTGCAGTCCTGAGTTACACAGCTTTGTCTACTCCATAGCAGCTTAGTGCATTCAGCTTCCACCTATAACCCGACCCCTCTGGTGGTCCTGAGGAATGGAGGGTCTGATCGGTTGGAGTATCCCAGCTGACTGCTGAAATTCCATTTCAGTGACCTGTTGGCGGTTTTTGCAGATAACAGATTTCCATCAGCCCCAATTCTCTTTTTTCACCTACAACAAAAGCAGAAGCAGGCAAAAATGCATCTGCTGGCTACAGCTCCCTGTTTGATGCAGAAGTAGTGCTTCTGAAAATGTGACACATAGCAGCAGATTACCAATGTCTAGGTGAAAAGTGTTTTATAATGAAAGAAAAAACACTTTAAATGACTATTTTGGATAGCTATGTTAATGTCCGCCTTGTGCTTATTAATCACATAGTATGGAAATGTTTGACATACATTTGAAAAGTGCAAAAAAACCCTAATGGGTTACAAAAATATATATACTTATTCATGCAACGGAACTGGTTATTAAGTACAATTACATTGGATATTTATACACTTATTTTCATTACACAAGGACCGTTTTATTTACTTCCTACAGTGTCTACTCTACTAGCTACCGAGACACTACACTTTTTCCATGCCAAAAAGCAGCTAATGTAAATTCTTAACGGTTAACACACCAACAACTTCTAATAATCAAAACCCTTGATATAATATAAAAAGAAAAAACAGACAGATTGAATACTATCAGTATTAATTTAGTTAATATTTTTTTCTCCAAAGTGAATTAGTGTTAAACTTAAAATTGCTTAAACATATGTGGCAACATTAAAAGACAAGCTAGAAATAATTCTGCAGTTCTCATTTTCATTTACAAACATTTCTTTAACCTTTGTATTCTAATGAATTTTAGGGGACAGTGCAATACAAATCGA
Source organism: Heterotis niloticus (assembly GCA_018136845.1). NCBI lineage: Eukaryota > Metazoa > Chordata > Actinopteri > Osteoglossiformes > Osteoglossidae > Heterotis > Heterotis niloticus. Next base: position 36,690,848 of record CM030889.1, on the reverse strand, counting down.
GCCCGTTATGTGAGGAATGCGTGCAGTCACTAGGTGGCACTAGCAGCAAATACACAGCTCCAGGACTCCAACCAGTATCTTTAAAATAATAATTTCATTACGTATCTCTCCGTTAAAATAAAGTCAGTATTTACACACAAGATCCCCGGAGGGACAAGCTGGAAAACAGAATTATAAATCCTGTTAATTCAGGTAAGGAACTGAAGTAAAGCAAAGTATCTTGCAGAACGTTCCTTGCATCAGTAAAGTACTTTGCAGTACAAACAAAGTATCAGTTATAGCTGGCGTGAAATTACATATTTCCACGTTTCAAATCTGCTTGGATTTATTTTGAAGAAAAAAATTCTGTTTGCATTTTCTTAGCAAAAGGAAGTGACCGTCGAAAGACATTTATTGTCCGATGCCCGTCCATCCACGCGTCCATCACTGCGTAACTTAGCTGGCCTCGTGCAGTTGATCGCAACACTTAAACACAGCAATGCTCAGTCACCTTCAGATAAACACCCTCTTTTTTTCACCCGCGTGACGCATTAACTCGACTTAATGAAATTGCGGCAAATGTGCAGGCCTGATGAATATCTTTATTGAGGTTTGGTCGAGGGCCGCGTGTGTTACTGTGCTGTGTGTAGGTCTGTCCAGGCTGTATTCACGCTCTGGCCACACTTTACCATGTTTATACTGTCAAACCTAACCTGACAGTTTTGTTCTGTGTCCTGTGGCCATGTTACAATGTCTGCTGTGTTCAACCAGTATCTCGCAATCAAATGTGCTTTGGGTGTCTCGCTGTAGTAAACACCATTCAGTTTTTAATAATATTAAAGCACAGCAATTACGCCCACACCCTCAGCGCAAGCAAGGTTCCAGATAGCATCTGCCTGGGTCATTCCGTCACTTATTAAGTTCCCCACATAAAGGCCTCCTTCTTGAATTAAAACATACACATAAACCTCATTTTTTTAACCTTTGCATGTTTTTAATGTTCAAAAACTGACACCGAGAACTTTTGCATCACCGAATGACAGCATTTAACACATCCCGTACCTTCAAATGTCTCCGTCTGACAAAATGCTTGCAGCCGAGGACAAGTACGGCTTCCCATTGTTTATCATGGGAAGCCGTCCTTAGTTTTCATGACAAATATTTAAATGAGGATACTGAGCAACACCTTTTCTGAGTATGGCCTTCCTTGGAAATAATTTTCTAAAAACCCTAATTTCCTTTACATTTCTAAGTGGTTTTAATGCAGCCGCACTAAACTGCAGATGAACGTATCTTTCCTCCTAAAAAACACGCTAACACTCTTCTTGTCAAGATGCTGTTTCAGTCTCACTTGCTCATTCCTATTTTTTAATCCTTTACCTCACTGAACTGGACCCGAGAGGCCATTTTTTAATTTCTCTGCCGTGTGCTGATTCTCCCCAAGTCCTCATAGATTTGGCCAGGAGCTCAGCCAACGTCCCTCTGGCACAAAAATGCAAGGCCATCAGTTTAACAACATATTGCTTAATTAATGGTTATGTGCATTCGTTGCTTTAGCATCCGGTTTTCATTTCTCTCACATCAAAATGATCAGGCCATAGGGACAAGGGTGTCATATAAAATATTGACTTATTAAGACGTGTGGGGACTGGATCTTGAGGAGAAGGTGGGTGTAGCAGCAGACCACGGGGGTTGGGGTGAGGGGTGGCGGCTGTGTTGACTGATAATGATCCGGCTGCTGGAAAACGGTGATGTTGCAGACTGTGTTTGTGGGGGGGAGCACATTAAATTACTGTGAGAAGCATTAATGTAAAGCACAGTCCTCTGTGTGGAGCTGACAGACAGCTCCAATTATGCCAATGCTTTAATAGGTTTAAAAGAGCAGGATCCACGAACCAGCCAATGTTATTAGATTTAAAAGACCCAGCAAAAAAACAGACACAAACACAAAACCTTATCACAAGATTAAAGGAAAACTGCAAGAAAATATTTGCATGTCACTAGTAATAAGTACCCTCTGTCCACATTTATCTGCAGTACAATAATTCCGATCAATGACTTTTCTTTTAAAAAAACAGAATAATTCGTCATATCTCATGCATTTGATTACAAGGCATTTTAACTGATTTAAAAGTACAGTCAGGAGTGAAACTTAAATACTGAATAAAGATCTACACCACAAGTCAAACAAAACAGGTATTTCGCTATCTTAATAATGTGTTGCTTTAAATGCAGTGAGGATGGTAGGGTACGACAGGGTAAATGACACAAGCCGAAAGCTACGCACCCTGCTAAAAGGAATGTAAATGAAACATTATTTGTCTGTCGTTCTTGGGTGAATCATTTTCCATTTGTCATGTCAATGAGGCAGAATAAATATGGCCTGGCTGTGTTCCTCTGTTTCTGAATAAGGCAATGGATTATTTTTGTGGTTATCACATCACTTACAGCCCAAGATTAAGAAGGTTTCCTGTTTTACTGTAGGCTACATTTTCATAGCAGCATAATTATAAAAACTATATTAATTATTTAATTAAATCAATACTGAAAGACTAACTTAACTAAGTGTACTGTACACCTCATCCTTCAACTGAAAAGCCGGACACCTGGGTGCAATGACCGTCGCCTGCCGCCAGGGGTCTCTGTACAAAAAGGCAATTATTGCGCATTTTCCCCAGTTAAGATTCACGAGTTTCTCCTTGGTACCAGTTTATTACTGCCGCTGCTCAGGTCTCGGAATATGACAGGGATATATTTGCTTCCTCAAACAAATATCCCAACCAATCTCCAGTTAGCACGATAAATATGAAAAGATTTTTTGATGTCACGCAGGTTGTACGCACACGAGCGGATATCCTACGCGAGATGCATCGTAGTGCGCTGAAGCTCGATCGTACGATTATGGACATTGTTTAGATTATAAAACGAAATTCCTTTTGGGAAGTTATATAACAGCTTGTATCCTACTACTAACAGTAACAACAACTTATCATATAGTGTGCGTATATAGTCACGCGAAGCACTTTTACAAGTGAAACGTTCAGCCGTCGTATTGGATCACGCTTGCATAAGCAACAAACACGATTTCGCGCATCGAGGCAGCGGCTGCGGAAAGCGGCGCCTGTGGCTTTAAGGAGGGGGCGGGCCGCCAGCTGGTGACGCAGGAATAATAATGACGACGATGCTTCAAAATTGCTGCCCAGAGGCAGCGCGCGTGAGGCGCTCGGCTGCGCACGAGACGGGCCGTTCACCATATTTAAACAAGCGGAATCACTAAGGGCAACCGGGTTTTCGAAAAAGCGGCTCGAGAGCCCCCAAATCATACGTCATTTCAACCCCGAAACTTAGAAGAAGAGGATTTTAAGGGAAACTTTAGGAATTAAGGGTTTTCTTTATTTTTCTTCCTTCTGCAATTGCTCGTGCTCTGATAAAGTAGACTGATTTGCTTGAGAAAACTGAAAAGAATAAAAGTCAGATCAACACGAAACAGTGCTGGTCGGACTGAGTCAGAGACAAGTGGTAAAAGCAGCGGGTTGTTGTTGTTGTTATTATTACTACTATTATTATTACCATCAGTCATGCCACGCTCCGCGCCTCGTACCTGGTGCGCGTACCTGCTGCTGCTCGCGCTCGCGCTCCCCGCGAGGTGCGCCGCGCTCAGGGAGGAGGTGGACGTGCTCGTGGTGCTGCCCGCCAACAACTCGTACCTGTTCTCCATCGCCCGCGTGAAGCCCGCCATCGAGTACGCGCAGAGGAGGCTGCGGGCGAACCCGGGGCCGTACGCGGGCTTCACCTTCAACGTGCGCTACGAGAACTCGGGCTGCGGCAACGAGGCGCTCTTCAGCGTGGTGGACCGCCCGTGCGGCACCAAGCCCGACCTCATCCTCGGACCCGTGTGCGAGTACGCGGCGGCGCAGGTGGTGCGCCTCGCCTCGCACTGGAACATCCCCGTGCTGTCGGCAGGTGCGCTGGCCGCGGGCTTCAGCGACAAACGCCGCGAGTACTCGCACCTGACGCGCGTGGCGCCCTCCTACCTGAAGATGGCCGAGACTTTCTCCGAACTCTTCGAGCGCTTCGGCTGGAAGGACGCGCTGTTCGTCTTCGACGACGACAAGGAGGAGCGCAACTGCTACTTCACGCTGGAGGGGGTCCACAGTGTCCTGGACGCGCAGGACTACAAGATCGAAGTGGTGGACGTCCATTCCAGAGAGTTCCGGCCGGACGCCGAGGAGGTCATCAAGCACGTCTACGACAGCGAAGGTACCGGGGCTTGCGAAAAACTTTTTACAGTACATCACAGACTTGACTTTAAATTTCCCAAGACTTCCGAGGTTTGTACCCAGCACCAACACTATGTTAAATTCCGTACGGTTTAATGCTGTAAGTACATTGCATAACAGTATAAACAGAAAAAGATTGATTTTATGACGAATCACCATAAATCATTTCAAAACTACCCGACACCTTCACTAACCTTCATCCCAGCAACTGCGCATCAGGGCGCGGTACACAGCTTTAGTTTGACTTTCCCCAACGTTTTATTAAATTCCGTGCACTTAATGAAAACGAGCCGGATGCATATGGAAACATTATAAACTCCACTTTTATGATTGATCCGAAATCGTTTGTGAAATTCACGTGGCCGCACCCTGCCTTCGTACTCACAAGGACGCATCAGTGCGCATCCGCTTTCACGTTTCCAGTTGTCATTTTCTGTCGTCCGCTTTAACAGTTGACTGCACAAAGTTATTTGCTCACTGAAGGCACCAGACAAACGCCATTATACAACCATCATTCATCGCTACTACCTGATACACATCCACTCATGTACACAGTTAATGCAACTCTGAGCTGCTTTAAAATTTCAAGCCCCCCCCCCCACCCTGAAGCTCTTAAATTCCACACCAAAAAACTCCAAGCACATAATGAACCTGAAAACTCCATTATCATTAATCACCATAAATCACTGCAGAAGTGTACCAGAGGACCACAGAAAGTCTCACACTGCATGACAGATGTTGATGGTTCAAGCGCTGGAACATGCATGGTGAGCTCTCATTTCAGTCTGGTGTTCTCTTCAACTGAGGGAGAGTCAGTGTGCCCATGTAGAGGTCTCGCGGGTAAGTGTGCCCATGAGGTGTCGTTTGGTTGTACACCAAGGGGTGTCAGAACAGTGCGAGGGACTGTAAGTTACCAAGAAGTGTGTTTAGTCAACCTGTCTGTCTTGTGCCCTGTAGAATTACACAAGAAACTTTGGATTTACACCTTACACTCCTTGCTTTACCCAAGCAGATTTTAAAGCCCCTATTTATGCTTGAAATGTGATTTTAAACTTCTCACCTTGAGATGAACACTTTTTAAAATGTATTTTGCAAAACCATGCAGCTTGTGGAGATTTGTTAGGAGCTTTATCATTGAAGAGATTGCTTCACAAATATCTGATACATTTCATGGTCAAAAGTATGTGGACACCTGAGCATCATACCCTCATGCACTGGTTGAACATCCCATTCCAAAACCATGAGCATTACTATGGAGTTGTTCCCACTTTGCTGCTATAACAGCCTCAACTCTTCTGGGAAGGCTTTCCACCAGATTCTGGAGCTGTGGGAGTTTGTGCCCATTCAGCCACAAGAGCATCAGTGAGGTTGGGCTTGTGGGCCTGGAGGCTCGCAGTCTGTGTTCCAATTCATCCCTAAGATGTTCAGTAGGGTTGAGGTCAGAGCTTAGTGCAGACCACTGAAGTTCTTCCACACTAACCTGGGCAAATCATGTTTTCATAGAGCTTAACCACTATATTACCTGTTGATTTTTATAGTCAAGCCTCTATATATGATAGCTCAGCCTATTAAAAACTGACTGTAACAAATAGTCTCATTTAATACTGTAATTAAAATGAAATTTATGAACATTTCCTCGCACAATGATGAAAGACCAAACCAAATTTCAGGCACAAATATCAACCTCCCCCCCCCCCCAGTTTGTGCCATTTATTCATTTGTCACAAACCTTTAATTTTCCCTTTTACTCACATGGATGTACAGAGGATACCAAATGCAGCAAAAGCCAGCTTATGCTGATGAGGATGGAAAGGGTACATCCCAGGTGGAGCTGTAGCTCTCTCATCATGCTTTGCTGTTTATGTGTATAAATAGTTATTGAAGCTTTGTGTGGGAGTAACAGGAATGACATTGGCCCTAATGGTGTTTGGTGTGTGTGTGTGTGAGTTGGGTGTGTCATACATGCAATGTTCTCACCTCACAGGTCCTCCTTTTGCAACACACCTGAGACGGGTCATCAGGTTAACACAATCACCATTGAAATGAATGGGATTTACATTTCTGATTTATGAATATTCAGTTCATGAATGGCTTTTCAAGAATACTTGCATTACAGAATTACGGATTGCTGTATGTTCAATGCATTCATTTGAAAAATTGGGTGTGGCGGTTAAGAAGTACATGATCCTTAAGAACTACAGCGATTACTCTTAGTAGAGTTTGTCCTCGAGCTTACTAATAAATTTAGGCAGCTCCCTTGTTTATCTACTACTTAGAGAATCTAGGTCTTATACTGTGTTGAGTGTTTATTTACATTAAGGACACACTGGCTTGCAGAATCTGAGACACAGTTCTTTTCAGGACCAATGTTTGGTCAACGTGACAGTTTTTATTTAATATAAAAGGCCTGTGGAGACTAAGCACTTTGTCCTGAGTCTGTCCTTTCCTCTAGTCACTCCCAGACCACCACAGTGGTCCTGCTCTATAGCTGGAAGGAATAATCCCTCGAGGCCTTATACCAGTAGCAGTCCTGTATTAGGTTCCTTCATACCAGCATTTCCTTTGTCAAGCAGCACTTTTGTCAGGCAAGATTTTAGAGGGTTTAAGCTACGCTTTGCAGAGTTTACAACAGTCCGACTTAACTCCCCATCCACAGTTCCATGTTGGTAAGCATCACACCAGCTACTGACATTATCATAGTAGCACCTCTTTTTATTGGAGCTGTTTTAGCAGCAGTTAGGTGTGCAGAAGTCTTTACGGATCGGTGTTCCATGCTGTGGACCTTAACCGTGCCTAGGCTGACAAGATCTAATGCAAAATGTGAGAATTACTATGACTACATCTCTGACTGGATAAGTAGCCGAAAATGGGTTCAATAATGTGTAATGGTGGCCGATTGAAAGCTGGATGGATAATCACTTCTGGCCACAGTTACCTGAATCGGTGCTGCTTTATTATTCACAAACTTTGCTGAAGTTTTGTTTGCCTGAATTGAGAGTCAGTATGCACATGTGTAACTTTTAAATAGATGGATAAATTGACACAGGTGCATGCATTCGGTGGATGGATAGGTGAATAAATGCATAAATCTGGTTGCTGATGCAACATAAATCACACTTAACAAATGTATTGACGAAACACGGGAAGACCACCAGAAGACAGCATACTGCTACCAAAAGAAAAGCACCCCTGACAGCTCAGCCCTACCAGTCAGTTACTTGAAACCTGGACTGTTCTTGAACCACTATGTCTGATGCTCTTCCTGTTACATTCTTTTCTTCTATCATGAGTCTGTTTGTTCACTTTTAATGCAGTTTCAGAGGAATGTTAAAATGAGACTACAGGATGTCTATAGAAATCAAAACCCAAGCAATAATGATTTTTGGAAGACAGAAATGGTACTACTGAAGTCAAACCTAGCTGGAACCGTGAAAGTACAGCACAGTAAATTATACTGCTGGAGCTCAGCATGTGCATAAAGAGCTCCATTATAATTATTTGTACATCAGTTAATGAATTGCACAGTAGCATCCTATAGAACGATCCAGAGTAAACGGAGAGCAGAGTGACAAATGCTGTGGCCAGCTTGGGTGAGGGCACCCTGAGGGTGAGTAGGATTTGTGGGGTTGGGTTGGTTGGGCTGCGCTGCCTGTCTGCCATACTACAAGGGGGGTTTATTCAGAAAGAAACTCTATGTGCATCTTGTGTAGTTTTCCCAAACATTTAAAGCAAGTCAATGTGGAAGTGGAGTGTCAGTACAAATGATGTGTTTCTCAGATAAATTTCATGCTATCATTAATTTGGTCCCTCAAATTATTAGGCCTAAAATGAAGTTAGTTTATAATGTAATGAGCTCTTTCCTACGTAAATACATACAATTACATTACACCCTCCTCAGACAAAGAATTGAGCCCCCCCCCCCCCCCAAATAAATCACCTAGTGAGGTTATCAAAAACATTTGTTCTCCATCCAACCATTAACTTTATTTGCTTTAATCTGGTCAGTGTTATGGCAATTTGAAGTCTATTCCTGAGTCACTGGGTGCCAGAATATGAAACAACACCCTGGATGGAACATCAGTCCATTACAGGATGTTGTTTTTGTTCTACACCATAAAAGTATGACTGTGGAAATCTATGCAAACATTTTTTATTTTCACAGTTGCATACCCTTCAGCAAGTATTTCTGACCACCCTGTTTTAGCTTTGCCAGTTTCTCAGTATACGAAGGTGCTGTAAAAGGGTAAAAAGTAATGTAGAAGATGCAGAAATTCTTATTTGGAATTATAAGTTGTGACTGTCATACAGTGTTTACAGGTTGCAACTGAAATGAGCAAAATGTACTGAATTTCAGTCGATTTCCCCATGATTGAGGTTCAAGGTCCACTTTAGTTGTCATTCTGTCTTTTACAGACATATGAGAGAAGGAAATAGATTCTCCTCAACAATGGTACACAATACACTAAATAGGTAGCATAATGACACAAGACAGCAGAGGCAGGTTGAATACATAAGTATAAGTTATAAAATGAAAGATAAATAAAAAGGAAAGTGTAAAGGGATCAGTGCAAACATTTAGTAGTGATGATACGGGGGAGCGGGTCGGTGGTAGTGGTCAGTCCTTAAAGATATGCTTTCTGAAATTCAGCAGCCTAAGAGTTTGCTCTATATATATATTTCATATGAGCTAAATATGTCAGTTAATATTATGTCAAATCTGCTTTTAGGAGAGTCAATCTCTGTTAGCTTCTTTCATGAAATGAAAGAATAAAGACTCTATTTTGAAACCCAAGAATGCTGAAGTCTGGTCTATGTTGTGTGTTGATGTATTTCTGTTATGGTCAGGTGTGGCTAGTTGTGCAACATGTGATTAATTTTGAGCATTGTAATTCAGTGAATACTTTGGCACTGTGAACAGATATAAAGTACTGTGGTGTAAATGGACTTCCAGTATTGGGTGTGATGAACTGGTCTGAATGGCCAATTCACTTTGAAACCACGACTTTTCAGATGAATCCCAAAAATTTTGTTTAGCAGCCTGTTCTGGGTAGTTAGGGACTGCTGTGCATCAACTGATGTTCTTAGGCACCATCAGAAGATTTTAAGCCTTTTGGCTTTTTGTGAAAAATGGAAGGCTGCAATGAATACTTGTTATAAATGCAGAGCACAGCACAGAATAGTGTGCAGAAAAGCCCAAGGTCAGTTGGATTGTGAGGTTGTCCTCAGACTCTTTTTAATGTAAAATCAAAGCTTGTGGTTGAAGAGTTTGAGTGCACATGACAGTTGCATGGGGGTTTGTATGTTTGTCAAGGACTGTCCATGATATGTACATAGCTGGGATTCTTCTACTCTTCGGGTTAAATGATTAAGCAGTTATTATTGTCCCCGAGTGAAGGCTATAGAGTTAATTTTAAATATGACCTGATTTAAATCTGAAACAAGTGAAGGGACTTTATTATATGAAATATTTCAATAAAGCAATTGAGCCTTCCAAACAACAGTAACCCTCATGGATTCAATTATTGCATGTTTTTAACAAATTAAAAATGTAGTATACTTTCTATAGAAACAAAATATTCCACACTAGGTAGGAATGAACATGTGTGCCATGTAATAATGTAAGCCATGTACAGTTTACACATTTTCACTCAGCTTTTGCAGGATTATTTGCCTTTCTAGGTTAAGTGATGAGCAGATTTGCTGTTTCCATTTATCTTGGTCAATTCGGTGACGAAAGGATTGTTTTGTACTTTGTACTTAGGGGGTTGCAGTTAGTAAACAAGTGAATAAGACACTGCATTATTGCTGACAAGACAGTTAAAACTGCTCTCCTACAAGTGGTCACTGACCGGCAGACAGGTAGGATGCGCTGTGTATAAACAGGTCCAGCTTCATGGAGCAAGTCATCCAAAAGAATCTTTGTTATGCATCTTCCAAAGTAGGTGCACCATGATACATATGATATGTGGTTAAAGAGTTTGTGTGTGTGTGTGTGTGTGTGTGTGTGTATGTATGTATATATATATATGGGGTTACATTCCAATAAACCCACTCGTGGTCAGTGGGAACACTTTTCTCCATCTTTCACAAAAGAGCTGTTTTCACTGATTGGTTTGTTCTTTTTTGTAAGGTGGGTTGTTGTTCTGTATGGCTTGCAGCACTTTTATGCAGCTGGATGTTTTACAAAGTACAGTTTTCATAAGCAGGTTGTTTAACGCTGTAAGAGCAAGGCACCTGCGGGAAGTTGAACATGAGGTTTAATAATCTTTAACTCACAACCACAGTTATACATTTATTGACAAATTTTAGACTATTGATACATCCTGAGATACTTGAAAGTGTTAAATTATTGCATGTTGTGAGAATTTCTATGTTTTTGCCATTAATGGTACAATATATGAGCAGTTGCTAAGCAACTGGTTGGATCCAAAGATGTCCAGTTAACATAGAATGTAAATATCTTGCCTGATACCTTACAGTTGGTAGGTCTAATACAGTCAAAATCCTAATAACAGCTTGTTAAATTTACCACCAGATTATAACATCTATCATTTTTCTTGTTTGTAGAGGACATACTGTGATTTTAAATGATACCACATGTATAGCCAACATTTTTGCTGCAATATACTTGAAAATGCAAATTAAGAATGACATTTGTTATGATCACAAGGTTATTTATAATGTAATAGCTGCATATGTTTCATAGCTTCCTGAAGAAAGATATAAACAGTTGAGACAAAGCACAAATAGGAAAGGCCTTTGTCTCTTAAACTTTTAACCTTCACCACTTATCTGGCTTTGGAAAACCCTATCAGTACTCCACTGCAGCTGACATGACAGATTTACTCTATCTAAAGAATGTTAGTTTTTGTTGTCCTAGTAACGTAAGTTAGCTTGTTGTAGTCACGTGGTCGAAATGTAGTAATTATTTAAGAGATTCTTAAGCATGGTTTGTGTAAACATTATAATTTAAACAAGCTCAGTGGTGTATTATGCATCAGGAGTGCAATAGTAAACATATATAATCCCTGTTCCAAGCATGAGGACTGTTTTTTTTTTCTTTTTCTTTTTTTTTTCCCCTTCTCTCTTCTCCCTTCTTCTTCTTTCCAGGAGATGGGAGCAGGTCATGAGGTGTCTGTTCTGGTGTGTATAACCCTGTTTCAGTAGAACATCATGATATTCTAACAGCATTTTCCACTCTTATCCATGTTTTTCTAAACTAAAGAAGTAAACATTTGTCAGTATGAATACAAAAAGCCCACATTTTTGTGCTTTTCGCTGGTTGAATGATATGTGTACTGACTACACTGTTTAATCATAAGATTGATGAATAAAATGGACATAAGTAGGATCAGCAAAGAATATTTTGATCTCTCAGAAATCAGTTAAAGTAAATGATGAGGGACCTGAATTTAGTCCTCTTAATTTTGAATAGTTAAAATTATCATTTTATTATAAATTTTTTTTTTATAGGTCTTATCTAGTTAAATTTTTGTGAAAGCCCAAGAACATCTGCACATGTCCAGCTGTTGGTCAAGAAGGCATTTGAGAGGTTTGATCCTAGGCAAAGGTGAATATCAGCAAAGATGTTGTATTTATACAGTTTGAGTGAATTCAAGAAAATGTATGTTATTGAAGATTGTGGGTGTTACAATTTCATAAAAGTAAGTCAGTTGAAATGTTTGACTTCTGTAACCCAAGTATAACTGAATTACAGCTGCAAATTAAGATGTGCAGAATAAAGCCTTATAGCTGCACTGTCATTCAAGCAATCCGTGGCTCTGTTGGTTTTAGTTAACAAAAAACCTCATAGTCTTTCAGTCTTTTCCAGTGAAAATGTAGCAAGTAATTTCTAAATTGCTCAGTAATGTAAAGAGCTTTTATTTATGGAACAGGATTCAATTGATTACAAAGAGAAATATTACATTTCAAGCCACAGCTTTGATATACAGCATGGCTAGAAGAGGCCAATCCAGTCCAGATGGAGTAAACTGGATTATTGAAACAGAACGTTCATAATGTGTTTGACTCTTCAAATATATGGCAGCAAAAGAAATAAAAGGCTGGTGTCGTGCAACAGTTTGAAAGAACAGTTTATATCTACAAACTGATGTGGTCCATTTTTTTTTTTTTTTTTTTTTTTTTTTTTTTTGGATTGTTGATACTTTCAGTCTTTTTTTTTTTTTTTTTTCTTTTCTTTTATGCTAAGGTCCATGGATAAATTGATTGTATTCATATTTTATTTTAGCAGTAATCTATTATACATGTTTGTGTGAAGACATTGTTTGCATTTCCATGAATACTTTTTTTTAATGACCCAAATACATTTTATGTTTATTAAAAAAAAAAAAAAAAAAAAAAAAAAAAATATGGCCAGTGATAAGGATCCCATGTGTTGTGCTGTGCCCCATATTCTGTGTTCACTAGTGTCTAACATTAGCAGGGGAAAATTCAGATTTTTGAAATATTGCTGGCTGAGGTGGACTCACTGGGGAGTGTACACAGGGCTGGCAGTGTGTTTTGAACTCTGTAATTAAAGGGTGCCATAGTGAAGGAATACTGAGGTGAAGTTTGTCCCAGTCGAGTGAGGATATTTTTGGGAGGCTTGCTACAGTGACAAAGTTGTTGGGAATGTTCCACTCCCTCAGCCTTCCTATTTACAGGCCACTTTATTTCAAAATACCCTTTGTTTGTTTGCTTGCTTGTTTTTAACCCTTCCATGTTTGGACATTTAAAGTTTGTTTTTAAAATATTTATTTATTTATTTATTTATTTATTAGGACGGCAAAGTTTTGTGTTGATTTTAAGGTGGAATATGATGAAAAGGATTTTTTTTTTCCCAGCTTACTTTGTATATGAGCTTATTTGCTACAGGGTACATTATATCACATGCAGTCAAACACCTTAAAATGTACAATTTATTTGAAATGTTGCATAGTTAAAGTAACCCTTTGGTATTAGATCATTTCCTTTTCAGTCACTCTAAATCCATACAAACTTATGCAAGATTTATTTTATTTATTTAATTGGCATGGCATCAACCCATTATGCTAAGGGTTTGTTTTAGCGTCACTAGCCTCAGAATTTGAACATTTAACTAGGCTGCCTACCAATTGCTCTCTTTTCTGTGAGAAATGCATTTTTATTAACTGAAACACATGAATAGGAAAAAACACTGCATGAGCAACAGATTCAGCAACTTTTGGGAGTTGAGGATATAAGAAAGCCAGCATTGCTAAAACACATAGCACATTTTAGTGTGGGCCTACAGCAAAATACATAAAATACAGAAAAATTGAATTAAGTTTGTTTTACCCTTCTTGCTACTTGAATCATGGCCAGTTACTAAATTCTTGTGTTGGCCCCCATGAAGTGAGACTGCAACACTGACTCAGGAGGGGTGGACACAGACACATACTTCCTCCATGTGCATGCTGAGTTACAAATAGCTTTTTTTCTCTACAGGCTATTGGCTTTATTGGGTGACATGAGCTTATTCTTATGATTTCACCCCAGTTGTATGTTTTCTTGGTGATCATAGGTATAGCTATGAGCCTTGCAGGAGAGAGAACCACCCCAAGGAACACAGGCAGAGGTCTGCTGATACAGTGTGAACCACAGTAACAGCCATAGAGCATACAGCAACTTGTGCCACTGCTTATTTATCCATTTGTATACCAAGGTAGTTTCCCCTGGAATAAATTGGTATTACTACCTTGCCCCCAAAGGTCCTACAGCTAGAACTTCATTTTAACCTGGCTTTGTTGAGACTAAAAGCAGCAATTTGAAAGACTGCTCAACCTACTGCCATTTGATATGATGTTGACTCTTGGTGACCATATCTGTAGAGCAGGAGTATCCATAGTCATTGTAATGGAGCCCATCCCTCTAAGTCATCCTCTGCTTTTTTTTTTTTTTTACCCCTCCAACATTTCCAAGCTTTGCAGTCTGTTCTTGAGCATCCACTCTTCACACAACATCTCCAAAGTGTCCTAATGTGAGCCTCATGCTCTGTGCTATTATCACTGATAAATTATGAGTGAAGAACAGTTACTATTAACTAGGAGTTGAGCATGTGACTGGAATTTGTATATAATTTCTGCTGCCAGTTTTATTTCCTTAAAATAAGTGACCAGTTATTGCATTCTTAAAAGTCATTTTCATTCAGAGCCATTTAAAGTTTAGTTCATTTACACAGCTGGAAATCCAGGTTTCCTTCTTTTAGGGTTTTGCAGGAAGTCCCCTCCTGTGATATGAGTCAGCAGTGTTTGTCATAAGTGGCCAGTAAAATAATTCAGTGGAATGTATTGTGCTGTTGCGTTTATGTAAGTTACCATTTAGTCATACAGAAAGTCTTTGCTCAGATTAGCTTGTGAAACTGTTTGCTGGTCTGTTTGAGTGGAGCTGTGCCCGAGGTAGCAACCGGCATTCCTAAACGCTGCCTCACACATGAAGTCGCTGGGCTTCATGGCTGCTGAACTCCAGTCACTGGTGGCACAAATGCACTTCTTCCAAAGTAATTGCTAGCTTATTGCTACCGGACTGATGAAGCTGGTGTACATGGGAAACACTTTGCTGCCACAATATGTGTCTCTTATAACTTTGAAATTTTATTTTCATTAAACTAAATTAAACCAGTTATGTCTTTCACTTGAATTTAGGCAATTACATCTGTTTGTAAAGGTGATGGATTATTATTTTGTGCTGCAATATACATGAAAATGCACTTTTATGCAGCTGGATATTTTACAAAGTACAGTTTTCATAAGCAGTTTCAAATGGATATGTGGCAAGTGTGGCCCTGATGGGGTTTTTTTTTGTGTGTAGTAGACACATCTTCTAAAGACCTTCAACCCCTTTTTATATTTAAAAAGTTTACATTTTTGTTTGCTGTTTTAAAGATCCTCAGCTTATTGAGAAGCTGTGTGAGCTCTGTCACGGTGTTGAAAGTAATGTATTATGAAATGTGTGCTGTGTACAGTTAGCACTTGAACACTGTTGTCATCTGAATTTTTGAACAAGTTATTCAGAAAAGGGCTTTCAGAAAGATCTTCTAGAACAGATCCATCTGACCAGCGTTTTCTTCTTGCAGACCTTTGTGAAGGAGCAGAAGCTGTAAGCTGTCAGCTTTGCATTTAATTTTATCCGTTCACCTTTTTCCTGACAGTTGTCATAATGTGCGCCGGGGCCGACATCATCCGAGACATCATGCTGGCCGCCCATCGGCAACAGCTGACCAGTGGCAGTAAGATCTTCTTTAACATCGAGCTCTTCAATTCTTCTTCCTATGGTAAGCCCATTATAAGTTCCCTGATTTTTGTTAAGAAACTGCATGGTTATTGGGTATTGTTAGGTATCTGTTTTGTTTGTTAGTACTTGTAGAATCTCTATGTACAGAACGGAAGCTAAGATGTAAATATGGTTACTGTGGCATAGGTTGGACGAGAAATGTTTCCGTAGTTGAATTTTTCATGTATCTGACATTACATTTTTAAGTATTTGCCATCAATATAAAGCATGATAAATATAGTAATTCAGTAACAAATAATGGCATTAGTAAAAAATAATAGTATGAAAAGAACTTCTTGTGTTTTATTTTTTGCAAGATACAACATGCCCATGTTTCTCCAGTTCTCATTGTGTTGTAATATGTACTTTTGGTGTGGCATAAGTCCTGCTAGAACATTTATGTCTGAGTTTGTAAACCGTGTCCCTAAATTTCAGTTTTAACAGTGTAATATTAATCCACCTTTTCAGGAACTCAGAGCTAATCTTTTGATCAGCTGCAGGTTTCTTGAGCTTGAATCATCAAAGATAGATGTGGAAATTCAAAATTTGCCTAAGCCTATGCTTCAATGCAGTGCTGAATGGTGCTGTGCACAAATCACCTTTGAAAGACGTTTTATTAACCAAAATGTAGCTTGGGCATCTTCATTACCGGCCATAATATTTACAAATGTCTTTTTTAGGAGTCAGCTTTTTAAAACCACTTGTATGTCTTACGTTATGCGTCTTTGCTTCTTACATGTTAATGTTTGTGGAATTATTTGACCCCTAAGAACTATAACCATAGCAACCAACACTAATGCATATTCAATGTTTACGATGTGTAGCCAACTGTGGAGTGATTTACACTGAATGGAAGTAAGGCATGGATATTATAATCAGTAAGGTATCTGTTTTTAATTAACTGTGTAAGTTTAATTTTTACATCTGTTTCATATTTTTCCAAGCTTTGCCTAAAACCTCTGGTGTGCTTTCATTCATTCATTATCTCTAACCACTTGGCAGTGCAGGGTGGTGGTGGTCAGGAGCCTGTCCTGGGACCACCAGGAAGTAGGACAGACTGAATACACCTTGGAAGGGGTGCCAGTCCTTCTGTGACTACAGCTGCAGAAAACAAGCATTTGACATTTCTCTCTAGGCAACCCGTTATTACACAAATATCTAAAGACAGTGGTTTTAGCCCTTTCTTCTGGAAAATGTTGCCTCGTTTCATGCCGCATTCAGGTTGAAGTGCTTTCTCCCAGGCAACGGGTCCTGGAGGAGAGGAGACAAATACGATGCGGAAGCGAAGCAGGCCTACGCTGCCCTCAACACAGTCACGCTGCTGAGGTCCGTCAAGGCGGAGTTCGAGAATTTCTCGATGGAGGTGAAGAAGTCCACCCAGAAAGCCGGCATCTACGATCACCACGATGGCGAAAATGTATGTGAATTCTTCTGCACTTCCTCAGACTGTCAAACAAGTTAAAAAAGTGGTGTAGCTGTACGTTTAAAAGTATGTTATTTAAAACGATTCCCCCTCTGAGAGCAGGTATATTAATTTACAGTCTTTTTTTTTTAAAACGGTGAGTTGGAGGCATACTTACTGCTGGAAAGCCAATGTAGGCACTTAGGGAAAATGCTAACTGACTCAATTTGAAACGATTACATGATGTACTTACTTGATAACCACCCACTGGGACTCCAAAGTGGGTAATGCAGGCATTTCAAGCGCCTCTTCTGAAATAGCAGTGGTTAATTATCAAAACAGTGCACATATTCCGTTCTCTCCCAAACTGCTAAAGATTAAGTATAAAACACATTTTTGTTTATCCTCTAGTTTCCATTAGGTGCCAGCAAGCTCTCTACTGGGGCGATGGTTAATTTGGTGTGGATAATGGATTGGTTTTTGGCATGGGTAAAGTTGGACTGAAGGCCAACATCAGGTTCTCTTACATTTGCGCCTGTGAACGGATTGAGGGGTGTGGTGGTGGCAGTCGGGCTGAAGGCCCGAATTCCATGCAGTTTTGAAATAAGTGCTTGAGGAGATGTGGATGGGGCAATTGTTCCCGCACATCAGTCCTCAGTGAGCGCCCCATTGCGACGCTGTGAAAGGGGACTGCAGGAGCTGTCGTGTTGGAACAAAC
Organism: Heterotis niloticus; assembly: GCA_018136845.1. Classification (NCBI taxonomy): domain Eukaryota; kingdom Metazoa; phylum Chordata; class Actinopteri; order Osteoglossiformes; family Osteoglossidae; genus Heterotis; species Heterotis niloticus. Next base: position 36,673,180 of record CM030889.1, on the reverse strand, counting down.
ACCCTTTGATGAATAGGCCCGGCGAGGTTAATAACTTCAGCGGGGGCCTGCCATCACTGTGGGCTTAAAGCGGGCATCCGCTCCTCCAATAATGGAGCCAAGGGTTGTAACCAGATCAGTGCTTACTGGTGGGGAGAAAGCAGAAAGGAAGAAATGCCAGTTAGAGGAAACAAACGTGATTCTCCTTATTTTATTTTAAAAAATAAATAAATAAAAAAAACTTCTAGCAATGTGCATAATACAGTTCCTTAACTGGACACTAGTACAGCAGAGCTATGCAAATAGCCATATAGACGTGTTTGTGCTGTTTACGAAATTGAACCTTCCTTCAGTCTGGGAGAATTAAATTAACCTATCATTAAATAAGTGTTTGTTACTTAACATAGTGATATATTAGTTCGTAAGGTGCAGTGTTAATACTTTTTGGTTTGACTGCATGAAATTTTGGTGCATTTGGAGTTAGTTTTTCTACATTTTTGTTTAAGTGCACACATATATATTTTTAGTTGCTATGATGGTATTAGTTGAAATTAGCTTTCAACAACTTCAGGATTTTTTCTAATGCTTACAATAAAATCCGTGACTTAAGACTTTTAAACAAGTAATAATTTGCTAATTAAACAACAATTTTAGACCGTGAGAGTTGACAGAAAATAAGGAACAGATGAGTTTGTCATTGGAGCAGAAGACACTCTTTGAACAAAGTAGTACGACATCGGAAAATTGAATAGGGGTTGCATAGGTGCTGATAAGGGACAAGGCTCTTTTTCAGACAGTCACTGTTGCCTACGCATTGGAGCGGGATGACCGTCTGGGATAGATAATATCTTTGGGACATTTCTGCCAAGTTTGGCCCTCCTTTGTGAATAAGAAAACCCAAAGGGAGCTGTATGGCAGAGTGTCCTGCCAAGGACTTTTAATACTACACACATCTATTTTCTCTATCCAAAACATTTATACACAACGACAACCAGTAGGTGGGTGTGTTGGATTATTGCTTTGTTTGTAGTTGCCCACGCAGTATAGTTATGAGTAAAAGTTCTAGATTTGGTGTTCAGTGTCATCTTTCAGTCATCTGCATTGTGGAATACAAAGGAAGAATGAATTTCTTTCTTCACTGAAGCTCACGTGTGTTTGAGATTCAGCGATCCACTGTGAGCTTCTGTAAAATGGAATAAATGGACGGGATCCTGCCGTGGTTCCTTTGAGAAAGACACTTAACCTGGGTTGGTTTAGTAATCGTATTCAGCTATATAAATGGATCATTTGTAAGACTAAAATGTGGAAATATCTTGGCATTAAACCCAACTGCAAAGGAACTAAATATTACAATAGAGTAATTGTGCTTAAAGATTTGGCTGTACTTCAACATCAGTTGTGATTATGGTAACTTTTTTTCTTTTTTTTTGCATGCGGTGTTTATTATTTAGGGATAATAAAATCATCATGTGTGGCTCAAGAAAACGTGCAACAGAAGATATTTTAAGATTTCTATTGCTCCAGAAATATTCCTGTAAATGTTACTTATATCAGTACAGACAGTGAGACTGTAGCTGAAACACACGCTGGGAGTAAAATGTATTTATAGTAATTATACTTATTAAAAGCATTCCCAGTAGAGACACAACAGTTGTGATGTAAAGGTTTAATTGTACACAAAAAGTCTGGAAAGGTGTAAAATGATTTTAATGTTAAGGAAAATCCCAGTTTGGTTAATTCTCGCATACCTCCATGCACTTTTCCTTTATTGGTGTATGACAGTGTGTGTAGAAATATCTGGAAGGGAGGCCAAGTGAAATAGAAATGAACGTCTATAATAATTAGCTACTCCTAATCTAGTAACACAATAAGGTAGATAAGCGCAAAAGTGAAAACATCTTGCGCTTCCAATTTAGGAGATGGATGCTGGACCACCTGTATCTGCCTTTTGTTTTCAATGGGAAAATCCATGTTTTTGGCCTTGCTTAACATTTGTTTGCCCTGTGGAGATGCACAGATGAACCTTGCCAGCCTTTGAGCGAGGTGGAAAAATGAGTTGGCAGGAAGCAGTTTAAAAGGAATCGAAAGGATTCAAGCTTGTAAACTGATTGTCAATGAGATCTTTTGACTTCTTAACTGGAGGTGGTTTTGGTGCCTGACAATTCACTGCAATAAAAAGAAGGACAAATGGCTCTTCACTTCAAGACAGAAAAAGTTAAAAAAAATAAATAAATAAATAAAAAATTTAAAAAAAAGGGGGGGGGGGGGCAAAACGTAGAGTAATCCAAGTACAGAGTCTGTAGAGTCACGAAACACTGAATAAAAAGCCTTTGGCAAAGTCACATGTACCCTAATGACGCTGAACTTTTTGGCAAAATTTTCTAGTCATGCTGGGATTGGCAGAGAAGTTGCCCTCAGTGTTTCCTAGAAAAAAATTCCGGCAGTAAATTCCAGCTCAGTCCTATGTGGAACTATTAAGCAATAAGATGAATCCATCCCAGGCTCATGTGTGTCAGAGTCTATCCTGCTTGTATGATCCATTTTTCTTTGTAGGACTAACTGGTTGTACTGTAGGTGCTGCTTTTTGTATAAATTGAGCAACTAGGAGAAGGAAGGATTCTGATCCCAAATACTGCAAGATTCCAGGCACTGAAGTATAGTTGGTACAGGTCTGATCTTTGCCTATGTTATAAAGTATATGTGAAAATGTGGGTGGATCAGATGCTCAGGATGTCTCGTCTGGTTACTGCTCTGAGGAAGCGTCTCCCACTTACCTGCAGGCCACCAGTTATCAGCAGTGTAAGTCATTGGAGTTCACACTTCATGTTTTGGAGAATATGTGACCCTGGGATGAATATGTAACTGATTAAGCAAAGCAAGTAAATATTTGTGACAAACTGTAAGTCATTTTTGAGACCAAGGTGACCATTCAGGATACTATAGTAGGAATAGCAATTTGAACGTGTGATTTTTATTTCCTGTGATCTTCCTAAACCCTGCAGTGCAAGTGGTATCTGATGGAGCAACAGGTAACAATCCTTGGAGCTGCTGGCTTTTACTTGAAAGACACAGGTTTAATTCCCACTTATGTATACAGAAATGCATACATTTAGAACGGTACACTATATGGCCAAAAGTATGTGGACACCTGATCATCACATCCATATGTGTCTGTCCCATTCTAAACCCATGGGCATTACTATGGCATTGCCACCCCCCCACCTTGGTGCTGTATGCTATGTTTGTATGTTGTACAGGTATGGCTTAAATGGCTGAACTTGATCTTTAAAAGGGAGAGGGTCCACATATTTTTGATGATGTAGTGTGGCTTACCATTGTAAGTTGCTTTGTAGGAGAGTGTCAGCTGAATAAATTAATGTAAATAAAAGCAATGTATTGTTTATGCTGGGAAGAGAGAACCCGTGCAAGAAGGCTTCCAGTTTGTGCTAGCACACATCTACAGTGATCGTGAGTCTGTTAGGTTGGGAAATAGCCATCATCGGACAGGATCAAGCAATGGAAGCACATGCGTTTTTTTTTTTTTTTCCCCCCTGGCGTGCAGTGGGAAGGGGGAGTGGTCATGGCCAAGTGCACAAAATAATTGGGGTCTAATGAAACAAAACTCTTAAAAATAAATAAATAAGTTGTACATCCACACATTCGTTCATGGGAGCCATGTGTGGTCTTCACGGTTAGTTTCCCTTACTTCAGCTGTTGCTGCCAAACTCAACCATTTTTAAAACTTTAAACCATTGCTTTGTAGCTTTTTTTTTTTTTTTTTTTTTTTTTTTTTTTTTTGTCTTCAATAAGGCAATCCCATTGTAATGCAAGATCAGTTGCTTCCTAAAAGTAGCCACTGTTAGTGCCTTTCCCAGACAGAGGAAAACATTTCAGGGAATAATTTGTCAGCATGAATAGTTCCATTCTTTCATGGAGACACTTTAGTGTACCAAGGAGTGACTGAAATCAACAAAATGTATTTGTTCTCAAGAAGACATTTTAATGGTGTTGGGACTTAGAACTCCATTCCGAAGTTACACTGAGAGATTTTCAGCTTGGAATAGCACTATGTATTGTACACACTTATGTCTGGAAACCCATAAAATTTATAGGTTGACACATTATATCACCCATGCGGTGATGTACCTTTGGCAGCTTGAGTTGGAACCCACCACCACCACCCTGTGTTAAAACAAGAGCCTGTTGAGTGAAGTCAGGCATTCACCGTATTTGGAGTCCTTAATTTACCTGAAATTCATATCTTTGGGCTGTGGGAGAAAAACAGCATTTGGATGGAATGCTGCCAAATATGGGGAGGATGTTCAGCCTTTACATTGATGTGGTTAATTTTGAATCCACAGGAACCCACAGCTCAGGAGTGGCTCCCACTTTAGAAGCTACTTGTAGCAAAATATTATGCCTTCCAACAATCTATGAAAAAATAGATTTGAAACTGATTTATATGCTTCTAGACTGGAATTTGAGAGAGCATCTCTAAATCTGTAAAACTCATCTTTGTTTTTTAAGCCACAGACTTGAACTTTGGCATACAGGTACTTCTACAAGTAGGTTTTTTGCATAGTCGAGATCATTAAACTCCAAAAAGGCTGCTTTGGAAATTTTCAAATTCAAACCCTGATAAGGCCTGGAGAAGCAGGAGTAGCACCATTACTATGTGTTGCATGTGATGGTACACACAGAGCACAGGTAAAAACAGATGGATCTTCTCCCTATACACACAGCCACACTTTCTCACACAAATAGGAACACCCCAGCCATCTCAAGTGCTTTACACAAATGCATGCTGATATAATTTCTCATTCAAATACACAGATTGGAAGATGATAAAGTTTGGGGATACATAAATACTGTTTGGATGTCAGTCCACAAACGCCATACACACGTACATGTTGAACTACACTCTCTGCGACACACACAAATGTACTAAATTAAAAAGCTGAAAGATGATGAGGCTTGGTGATGTATAATTTATTACAGTGCACACTTCACCATGGCCAGTACATGTATTGCTGTCAGTGTCATCCACAGGAGCCACTCGCTGTTATATGTGAATAAATAAGTGTTTAAAAAAAAAAAAAAAAAAAAATCAAGAATTTATATATGAAAGACATGGTGCTGCATACATTAGTAACATAAGGGTAATAAAGTTTGATGACATGTTTTGTTTCTCCCCTTTTCACTTGGCTACGATTGGTATGCTCCTTTACTTTGATGAAAGAATAGTTTGCTACTTATATAATGTGTTAATTTTTACTTTTCCACTGATTTACGCTTTTGACAGGGATGGTACTAAATAACTCAGCTCGTACTGTAATGAGTTTCGCTTGCTGATGTATTACAGGTCAACATGTTTGTGGAGGGGTTTCATGATGCTTTGCTTCTGTATGCCATGGCTTTGCATGAAGTGATGAAAAATGGATCCAGCAAGAAAGACGGGGCACAAATAACACACCGAATGTGGAACAGGACTTTTGAAGGTAAAAACAACTTATCTTTCCATACATTAATAATTACCAGGCTGACCCTGGAATAAATTTGCTGTGCCACGTTTAACGTGGGACAGACACCAGAACTGCATCTCCCTTATTCTGTATGAGACATCATACTTAAATCCAGAGGATGTAGGAGGTCATTTTACAGTAGATTAATGGTTCCTGGAATATGAACTAAAGCTGTGGCTGACAGAAGCACCGGAGCTGGTGAGTATCTGGCCAATTTATTTGATTAACTGGACTGCTGCTGTCATTCCTGTTGAGACAGCATCAGCAGAGCTGCAGTGATGCGGTGCCAGCTTATAGCTAATGGCAATAAATTATAGAGCCACCATCCTGCCGAACATATTTCAGGCCATCTCATTAGTATACAGACAGCATGTAAATGGGTAGATGACTATGTTCAGCATGTTTTAAGCTGATTATTCAGAACTTGGAAACTTGCAGCTAAGTGATGCTGCATGTCCAGCAAGCAAAACCTCAGATTTATTTGCAAATGCCATTTAGTGCTGAAAGCGCTGCTTATTCCACAAGTGACAGTAACAGTGATACTATACCTCAAATATGAGCCCAGCTATTATCTGAACTGAATGCATTTCCCTGCAGAAAATGCATAAGTTTCAACTGTATGTACTGTAATTGGTAAATTCTGGGAGTGTCTTATTGTGACTTTATATTATGATAAAGACAAACCTTTTGAATATTTTTTGCCTTTAACAGAATAAAAACTACCTGCACAGCAAACATATTAATGATCCCCGTGATCTGAAAATTGCACTGACTGTTAGAGTAAAGATCCACTTTATTCCCTCTTGATGTACTATACAAAATACATTCAATCTTTTATTGTTTTGTTAGGAAGGGCCTCTAACGCCTTTCTAACCATACTTGAATTGCTGTTGTGTTTTTTTTTTGTTCTTTAGAGAGAATTGGACTATGTGCAGCTTTGTACTATGTGCAGTTAGAATTATTTCTTACCTGCTTGTTGAACTCTGAAAGGGAAGACTTGCACAGTTGTAAGCTGGATTTGTTTATGAAAGACTGGATCCAGGTAACATAACTGAGCCACAGTAGTCAGTAAAGAAGATTTTAAGAAGATTCTCCAATGCATGACTAAGTGTAATAACAGTGTTATAGTTGTTTTTCAACAAGTGCAAGGTACTGGGTGAATAGCTGGGATTGAGTGTCATCAATGTTTCCTTTGAGTTGTGCAAGATGGACTGCTCCTTATTACCAAAAAAAAAAACATAGTTTTCTCATGACTCGTGATTTTATTGATTAAGTAATGATATAAAATTAGATCAAATAGTTCTATTGAAAATTTGGACATTTTACGTATTATACAGCATAATCATCTTCCTAAGGAAGTGCTAAAATAAAGAATATACAGCTAATCTGCAGTAATATGTATACAGTAATGTATAATAATTATGTCATGAACTGTTTGGTTATTAGGTAATTGGTCTGTAAAGTCTTAGGAAAATTTATTAGGATTTCTTGGATGAATCTGGAACAAACCATAATTTTCCTGATAATGAATATAGCTTTCTGGTATTCGAGTTTGCAGTATTCGAGCGACAAATTGCACTTGAATACCAGGGTATTGGTGTATTTGCATTTTAAATATACGTTCTTGATTTTTAAGCTTTTGAGAAGCTGCATCAATACTGATGTATCAGTTCTCCCTTTTCTTAAACATTTCTTGAAGCATACTGTATTTGGATTAAAAAAAAGAAGTTGATATGCTTTAGAAAACTTACGTAAAACTGACTTTTTACTAGAGCTTTTGTGATGAGCGGTGGGTGAGCATATTTGCTCTCAGTAATGTACTGGCTTTATTAACGGGCTGGTATGAAACCTACAAACTTATAATCCACAAGTGGGAAACATTCAGATTTTTATTTCACTGTAGCTTGTGTGAATACCAGCTCTTCACACAGATTAAGAATAATAATATAAAAAGGTTAAAAGGAAAGTCCTTATTCTGTGAAATGGGAGAAGAGACATCAGAGAATCTGGATGACACGGTTTTTCTCTTTTGTGTGTGCTCTTAAGAGCTGTCAATAAATGTTCTTTGGGCATTAATGTGTGTAAGACAGAGGAATAGGTCAAATAAAAAGGAGAATAAAGTGTAGAGAGGAAGAAAGATTTGCTGATTTTCACATTCCGAAATTCACAATTTGTTTCTGATTGGGAAAGTCTGAAACACATGGAGTAATGTAGTCGAGTCGAGGGATCCCTGACTGAGTTACATCTTCATTCATTAGGCTAGGGTTACGAAAGTGGATGCGGTCTGCCGAAGCCGGCTAAGCAGCGACATGACTATATCTTCCAGCAAAAAAAATAATGTTCGGCAAAAAACAGGGTCATATTTTCTTGTTAAAAGAAATAATATTTTAAAAATGCCAGGAATTTGGGAATACAGACAGAGGGATGAAATTTCAGTTTCTGGAGGTTTGGCCAAGGAAAATGCTCGGAGTCTGATGAGATTTCCTGTTGTTCCCGGGTGTCCGGAATGTGTCGACTCTTGGTCTTGTTTTCCTTGGAATGTGCGGCCCTTGTAACTAATTAATTTTCTCATACTTTGCCTGCCATTGAACAGGAATCGCTGGCCAGGTGTCCATAGATGCCAACGGGGACAGAAATGGGGATTTCTCTGTGATGGCCATGACGGACCAAGAGGCTGGTACTTTTCAAGTAAGAGGATCAGTACAAGCAGGGGACACGGAAGATGGATATGATGGAGCTACATTTCTACATTGAAATCTTTCAGTTTTGGCTGGACTCCAATCTGAGTGTTGCTAAATTGATATTAGTCCAAACAATGTCATTTTTAATCTGCTTTAACTAAAGAAATTACATTTTAATCCATTTAGGCTGCTGAGTATTTTTAATTGGAGTTCCTTGCTCAAAGGTACAACTGGAAATGGGACCCCTTGGACTTGAACCGTTAGCCATCAGATTATTCTGTGCTCATATATATCATGCTGTCATGGTGGAAGAGGGCCATCACCTCACTCCAAGCCTCTCGTTTGAATAGCAGTCCTGTGGTACCCTTGAGCAAGGTACTTACCCCCAGTTGATACAGCAAAAAAAAAACCCTACTGTATAAATGGGTCAAAGACGTATAAAATCCTTGTTCAAAGACATTGGCTAAATAAAGAGTCAAAAGAGCTTATTTGTCACGTACATGGTTGTATACCATGTAGTGAAATATGCTCTGATCCAGGATAGACTGTGCATAAAAATTTACAATGAAAAATAAAACAAACAAACAACCAACAGGTTAATAATAAATGCTGGATCAAGATGATATCAAGTGGAATAGATCAGATTACGTTGGTAAGAGCAAAACCAAAGCTACTTTTTTTTAATAATACATGTCATGCTATGTTTGCAGGTGGTTATGAACTACTTTGGAGTCAACGGAACAATTCAGGTGTTGCCAGGACTCAGAGAGCGCTTCACCTTGAAGGACAGACACCGCAAGTCTTTTGGGGAGAACCCCTCCAAATCATGTAAACTTCCACTAATCTTTTTATTATGTTTACATCACATGTATACTGTATGGCCTAAAGTATGTAGACATCTGAGCATGACCCCATACACCTATCAACCACAACATTAAAACCACCTACTTAATATTAGGTAGTTTCTCCTCATGCTGCCAAAACAGCTCTGACCCATCAAGGCATGGACACTACAAGACCTCTGGAAGTGTCCTGTGGTATCTGGCACCAAGATGTTAGCAGTGCATCCTTTAAGTCCTGTAAGTTGCGAGGTGGGGCCACTGTGGATCGCTGGTTCATCAGTTGTCCTTCCTTGGACCGCTTTTAGTAGGTAGTACCAGGTACTATCTACCAGGTTCTACCACTGTATATCGGGAACACCCCACAAGATCTGCCATTTTGGAGATGCTCTGACCCAGTTGTCCAGCCATCACAATTTGACCCTGGTCAAAGTCACTCAGATCCTTACGCTTGTCCATTTTTCTTGCTTCCAACACATCAACTTCAAGAACTGTTTATGTTCTGCCTAATATATCCCTCACCCCTTGACAGGTGCCATTGTAACAAAATAATTGTTATTCACTTCAGCTGTCAGTGTTTTTAATGTTGTGGCTGATTGGCATATGTGTTTGTTGAACATTCCCATTCCAAACCCATGGGGATTAATAAGGAGTTGTATCTCTGCTCCCACCCACTGCTACTATAACAGCCTCCGTTCTTCGGGGAAGGCTTTCCGCCAGATATTTTGGAGCGTGGATGTGGGAATTTGTGCCTATTCAGCCACAAGAGCATCAGTGAGGTTGGGTGAGAAGGCCTGGCTTGCAGTTGGCGTTCCAATTCACCCCAAAGGTTTTTGATGGAGTTGAGATCAGGGGTCTGTGCAGCCACTCAAGTTCTTCAACACCAACCTGAGTAAACTGTGTTTTTGGAGCTTGCTTTGTGTATGGGGGGGGACACAGTCATGCTGAAACAGGAAAGGAGTTTCCCCAAACTAACCACAAAGCTGGAAGCACACAATTGTCTTAAATGTATGAGTGTAGCTGGAACCACTAAAAATGGTGTCCACATACCTTTGGCCACAGTGTATGCATTCAATAGACACTTTTGTCCAAAAACGCCATGCAACTTCTCCCCTCCAGCCTCCCTGGCGGCCCATGTAAAATGTCCTGGACCTGGTTCTCGGGTGCAAAGGATCCCTCTCTTTCACACTTAACTAACGTGCAGCTGTTGGCCCCAGGAACTGAAAAATCCACTCTTGGCGCTTTAAAAATGCTTTCACTGTATCCTGGGTTCACAAGGGAAGTTTGTGTTACTACTTGTGTTACTGCATAATTTGTTTAATAACTGTTTGAAAGTTCTAATGACGTGTAGCATTCTACAGTTATAAGCGGATTCATCGCAGCTCTTTGTTTTAGATTGTAAAGTGGAAATGTAGGCCACGATTATTGCAGAATTTCCTATAGAGAATGCATGTGTGAACACAGGCGTACTGACAGAGTGATAACGTTTTCCTGACAGCTCCTTGTTGCTCTCCTAAGCAGGTGGACTAGGTGTATCGGCAGTCACTGGGATCATTGTTGGGACACTCCTGGGAACTGCACTGCTAATGGCATTCTACTTTTTCAGGTTAGTAGTGAGTAGAAATAAACTAAAAGATAATTTGCCACCACTTCTGTTCACATTTATTATATCAGTTTGGGGTAAGTGCATTATTCAAGGTTACTGTAGCAGGAATCACATTCAACTGATGAGATGGTATGGCTCTAACTGTTGTGGTGCCTTGCTCCCCTACATGGTGTTTTTACTGCAGAAATTCAGGTGGAGTACCATGGTAAAGGGTACTACAGCCAGCACTGGGACCAGAATCTTAACTGCTATACAGATTGCTTGAGGTAGTGCTGTTGTTAACATAGGAGTCTTTATGTTTCCTTTCATGAGCCATACCTTTTTTATGCTTTTTAAATATTGGTCCCACAATATGAATTATTTTCTTGTTTTTAAAAAAAATCAAATTTTATTGCTAAAGTCTAGAGTTCTCACAAAGTGCAATACATATTTTCCAGCTGAAAACAAAAAAAAAATAAAATTGCTGATTTATGTACTGTATGTTTTTGTATGTTGTGTGTGTTAGAACAACATGTAAGGTAATGCAGAACTTTGCAATCCCTGAAAGTACACAGGTGATTTTGGAAGGGGAATCTTTAAGGTAGCTTTGCTTAGCAAAATGAAAACAGCTGGTTGTAATCTCAGCAGAGATAACTGTCAGAGTGAAAAGAGTTTTCCATTTCACCTCATGGGATATAATTATAAATGTCTGATACTTTCCTATAGTAATTCATAACAATGAGCAAAGAAAGGATTTTTTTTTTTTCTTTGTGATGTAAAGGTCACAATTTCTGGCTAGCAAAATCCCAATGATATCAAAGTTTTACCATTCTTGCAGAAAAAACTACAGGATAACCATCGAGCGCCGCATCACCCAGGAAGAATGCAACATTGGGAAGCACCGTCAGCTGCGCGAGGACTCCATCAGATCAAACTTCTCTGCGGCGTAGACCGACCTAGGGTTGTCATTTGCTGAGGAACTGTTGCAGAATGCGACCAAAGACTTTGAAGCTGGTCAGTGGACTCCCGCTATTTAAAGACTGTAGTCTTTTTGATTTTTTTTTTTTTTTGATTTTTTTTAAAATTTTATTTTATTTTTTATTTTTTTGTAAAAATCTATTTGTTTAACTTACATAAACTCAGGAAAGTTGTATCAATCACAGAGTGCCACTTACATGGCATTACATCTATATAGAAAGTAAAAACGTTGTTTGTTTGTATTCTGTAGAGGTTTCAAGCCTTCAAAAGGCCAGTATTTAAATTGGGTCTGGATATGGCTTCCTAATTAGACATAAACCCAAATTTTTTGGAAAAGGCGCGACATTTAGAACAGAGATAACAAAATGCAGAATATGCATATAATATTCACAGAACTACAGCAAAAAATTGGATTATCCCTTCTTTTATACCAAAGGCTTCTGTTGTGTGGATATTTTGTACCTTGTGAGTGTGAGAAATGCACATGGAGGATCACACTTGGCAACAGAACGAACACCTGTCTGTTCACTATGTCTGAATTTTAAGAAGCAAATTTAATAGATAGCTAGGAAGGAACATAATGAGTTTTCCCCTATTTTTGACATGTGGTGTTGCACAGGTTTGTGAGTTGTATTCCTGCCAGCTTTAGGATCTGCGGTTATACCATGGTAAAAGCATTGTGTAAGGCTGGCTGGAGATTTTGTGCAAATTGTTTTTTGGGCAGTGTTAGATGTTCCTAAACTGAACCAGCTTTGGATTGTCCCATGCACATTTTGCATGATGTTACTGGCAAAAAAAAGTCTTTATTTTCAGTGGGGGGGGGGGGTTGATAAAGTGGCACATAAATTAGGTATTTCTGGGTTTAAAAAGAAAATAGCTTGTCTGCTTTGTCTGAGCTGCCTTTTAAACTTTGAAAAACAATTTGAACCTTTACGTGCTCGGTGTCATACGTGATTAATAACCCTAACATATATTTCACTTGATTATATAAGCAGAATATTGTACTGAATATACACCAAGGAGTTTTTATTTGAAGATCAGTGCACCAGTTGAAAAACATTCTTGGATTCTTCCAAAATGTTTTGTCTTTCTGTGCAACCTTGACTTTTTTAAAACCAGCATCACTCAGGTTTTCGCAGGGAATTTAGTAAAATTGTCCTAGTGTTCTTCACCAGACACAGTTATATTTGAAAAATCAAAGCATATATTTGTATATTATAAAGAACAGAAATCAATTTGATAATTATTTTCTAACCTTCTATAATGGCATGAATACATCTTAATTGGACATAATTCAAACTATTGAACTGTTCCAGTGCAGAATATGCTTACTTATGAAGCTACAGGTTTCTATTTTTTTTTTTTTTTTTTTTTTTAAATAAAAAAAACCATGGTAGAATATGTATGTTGTTTAACGGCAGCTTGAAAGTCGAAGTGGAACTGAAGATTTCAAACCACTTTATTGCAGGTTCAGATATTGAGACATCCACAGCAACACCTTCACATTGGCTTGCAGAGATTTTGAAGGGTGTAAGACCCATGAACGTAGCTTTTACGTCCATACTTATGGGGACCCCAGTGGTTCCCTCCAAGTTTCATCCAAGTTCCAACGTCTGTCTTTTCAGTTCTCATCAAATGAATACAAAACTTAAGTGGAACAGGGGGCACAGAAAATGTCAGCTTTTTGGCAAAAGAACAGAACACAGTGAGCAATTTTGCAAGGAAATACATATCAGATGGAACTGCTATAACAATGACTACCATTATTGTGCCCTGGCTTGCGTTATTCAAGTTTTTAGCTGGAATTTGGGTTAGCAAGATTTTTTTTTTTTTTTTTTTTTTTTTTTTTTTTTTAAATATACTTTTTTAATACACCGAAGCAAATTAAGAGGACTTCTAATTTGGCTTGGGTTTCTTTTATTTTAAATGCATTCTTTTTTATGAGGAAAAAGTGTAGTGTCAGTTGGAAAAATAATAACACAAAAAATCCTAACTTGTACCTGCCAAAATGAGCTGGCAATGTTAAAGTGACGGCAAACAGAGGGCCAGTCTCTGTGTCTTACATAAGGTCAATACATTTTCAGAAAGCCTCGTGTTTTCTTGGGGGATGGCGTTTGAGTGGTTTAACGTATTGCAAGTTCTCTGCTTCTAGAGTTGCAGATAGTCATGGTGACTTAGTCTTGTGTCTGTAAAAATGATCTACTCAGAGTCCAGCTACTAAAGGAAAATAACCATATAGAAATAAATGTTTGTTCATAGTTCCTTTGACCATCTAAATGATTTAATTTATGAGGAGCATACAGTACATATTTGAATCTTCCACAAGTACTTTGAATTTTTTATTTCTAACACCATCTTAATTAAAAATGAAGAAAAAAAATGCTTCGTAATTTTTTTCATTTTTTTTTTTTTTTGGGTCAAACTTGTTTTATTCCACCTGTTTGGTATTATTTAAAACTTTTTCATTGCTAAAGCCCCAAAGTGGCGCCTTATTTTCGAAGCACTACTGCTGCTAGATCATAGAGGATGTTAAAATTAAACCGAGCCAGTTGTAAAATGAACCCTGATGTAATTTTTGCTCACAGCTTCTAAAAATTATGACCTCAGTCATTATTTTTCAACATACATTTAATCTTGAAATAGTCATTAAACAGGCAAACATTAAGTGGGTTGTTACGGATTTAACATGTAATTCAGTTAAATCTGGAAATTTACATGAATGTGTACTTTAGCTAAGCTGTCCAAGTTATGGAATATATATGTACATATTGATAAAGACTGATATTTATATAATATTTATATAATTTTTAAAATATAATATTCATTACCTTTATTGTTTAGTTGGCACCTTTGTTCAAGGTGACAGAAATAAAAAGACACAATTTTGTTTGAAAAGTGACTGAAACAGTTCCCAATCGCTGTATTTGCTGTCTTGCCAGTGTGCCCTGGTCATTCCCACTATACCGCTGGGTGTTGTGTGTGATGGCCAACATTTTACTGCACATCACCCAGGGGAAACATGGAGTCCTTCATATCCACAGCAGATCACTGTAACTGTGTAGTAATTTTTATACCTTTAACTTTCACACGTATAGAAGGTCACAGAAAATATTACGGGTTCCTGCACCATTGAAAGATATTCATGTGAGCTTTAGCATTCATTTGTATTAATTTCTGCTTTTTTGACTCATGACCTTCACAGTACGTCTCCAGGGAAAGACTGAACTTTTTTTGTACCAGTATAATTCCAGGATTGATTTTAACCACAGTTTTAGCTTAGCCAACTAGGATAAAGCACTTTTTAAACTTCCATCAGTATTTATATTTATTTATGTTTGTAAGCTAAATTTATGAGGGACTAAATGCTGTGGAATGCATACATATATGCTTATAAACTAATAAATACAAACTACCTTACTAAGATAAGATATATAAAATATATTCGTGTGTGTGTGTGTGTGTGTGTGTGTGTGTGTGTGTGTGTGTGTGTGTGTGTGTGTGTGTGTGTGTGTGTGAGATATAATATAATTCTTATACTTTTTTTTTTTTTTTTTTTTCCCCCCCCTCCCAAAGAACCTACTTGTTCCAGGTATGTTTTTATTCTGCTAATAAGCTTAAGTGTTGCTCACTACAAACTTTCAGAAGGAATGCTCTATAAATTTGACCATATGGGGAATCTAAACATTTTCAAGAATTTATATACATGCTCATGGTATACATACTGTATATAAATGAATTATTCTAAATGTACATCTGTACATTTTATTCTTTCACATACCTCTGAAAAGGTGAAACACCAGGTGTATAAAACAGCTTACTCTGTATATTATGTACACATTAAAATATATGAGGGTTTTATTCCATCTGAGAACAAGACTTTAAAAAATGTCTGGTTTTTGAAAATGTTCAGTCCATGTTATCAAGAGCAGGGTGGGGGTGGGGGTTACCAGGAATATAACTACTCAACTTCTAGATGTACTTTGATGTAAGTAGATATATCTGAATATAATGTGATATTTATTGAAGCCTTATTTTGTAGAAATTTTATATTCCTGCGTGTTGAATTTATCTTTTGGGTTTCTCCATATAGTTATTTAACTGTTTCCAGAAGTCTGCTTTCTTCAAATGATTTGCCTTTTCCAGTCATCTGATGAATATTATGCCTGCATTGTTTTGTAGACTTTCAGAAATATTAGTTGTTTCAAACAAGTTATATTGTCCAATAAACATGTAAAACATTTTTTCCTCTCTTTTTTTTGTATGTAGCAAGTGGCTATGTAAGATGTTATATACATTTTTACTATTTAGACATACATCTCCTCTACATTGCAAATGGAATAATATCAAATACATGTACAAGATGTGCCTGACGAGTAAATTAATGAATAACATAATATGTGGTGTTCAGCATTGTAGGTGTAAGCTCACATTATATCAACATTTTCAATAGTGATATTATTTGTGGCTAATGTGTAATTGACCAATAATCCACCCTTTTGACTGACTTGGCATCCTGTCCAGGGGGTATGCTAATCAGCACTGCAACCTTGACTTGAACAAGTGGTAAAATCTCAGATATTGAGATGAAGGCTAAAACTGGCTTTGCCATGAATTGTGGTATAACGGAAAGCAGGTGCCTCCAGGAGATAAGAGCCTCAATTGTGGGTGAGCAACTCTTCAGAAGTTGCATTCCCTTCAGCCTGACATGTGCAACAGCAGAAGATAAGACTTGAAAAGAATCAAAGAGCCATATTCAGAAGATGGTTTCTAATAAAGGTAAGGACTATAACATACAATAGCTCACTTTAAATATTTAAACAAAGTCCATTCATGAATGCATGTGTCACTACAGCTAGCGGATGCATTGCTGTTGATGCCATCCAAGTGTTCAACCACAGGCTCCAGTAGCTGCTATATGTGAAGTGAAAATGTAAAAGTTTGTGAGAAATTATAAATGACACACACCTGGCGGTACACACATTAGTAATGTCGTAGTAATGTTTGCTGATATATTTGTTTTTCTCTTTCCACTTAACTAGACTTGATTTGTACTAAATACAACCACTTGAATGGTATAACAGTTTTTGAATTATTTACCTTTTCACTGCTACATCTTTTTGACCCGGGGAGTGCCAGGTAACTTGGCTAGTTCATATCTAAAATGAACATCTAGGGCTTATTGTTCAGCTTTCAGCCTCTACCTCAGTGAACTTTCCCAAGGCGGTAATTAAATCAGAATCTCACCTCCACAGGGCTTCCATGGTATTCAGCAGTAAATAAACAGAACAATCAAGCTGATAGGATCTTTCATGTTTTTGTCCTGTCAAGAGCAAATTGTTCTAAATACTTCCACCTATTTCTGTGCTAACTCCACTGACAGGTTAGTGTGAGTATCATTGGTAAACAGAATCTGTTTTTCCTGCATCATTTATGCGTGCATGCTCTTGGGTATTTCAAATGCTAAATTCAGTGTTCTAGGGGGTTAAAGTGTTTACGTTCAGCTGATTCCATAAATATGAAAAAAAATACTTGAATAAATGTGCCCTAATGTTAATACTGCACACTTGAAACTCCAAAACAAACTTTTTATTTTGTAGTAAAAGTTCCCTTTTTACTTATTTATAGCACACAGCCTTTGAAAAGGTGTTTCTTTTGAATTATAATATATGATGAGCACAAGTCCTGCTCTGGGTTTCTTCATATGTAGTACTTTGATAACCAATTGTGAATAATAAATGTGGTTAAAAGATGTTACGAAAACAAGTACTGCTATTGCACAAGCTTATACAACTACTGCAGACACTCTTTGCACAGTCACACTCTTCATTTCTGAATTTCCTGATCTCCTATTTGTGTCAGAACTAAGCACTGAGCTTTAGGTGCAAATTATCTACCTGGTGTCCTTCAAAGGCCTTTGTTGCATTTACACTTTAGGGTAAGAATTAAACTTTTGAACGAGGTTCTGAATGTTCTCCAATCCAAGAAAAATGGAACCAAGCCCAACTGTCACCATTAGACACAAATGTAATCCTTCTAGAAGTGACAACTATGACAGGGGCTGCTTCATGAAGTTAGAATGACACCAAAAAATGGTCAAAGAACAGTTAAGAGGTTAAAGCAATATTTTTAAGAAACTCTCCATTGCACTGGATAGTCAGCATATCTAATTCTAATAAAAAGCAGCACAGATAAGATGACCTTTTAAAAGTTATTTCATATTGATTTTAGCAACGTTTCAAGTTCTGCTGGGAATATCCATGGAAACACTCCTCCCCCTTAAGATACCCCAAAGGAAAAGTTGAGTTTTTTTTTTTTATTTTTTTTTTTTAAACGGTATCATTCCATTCATGTATAGGAAATCATGGTAACCACAGGAAAGAAAGTCGTCACATACCTCTTTTCTCCAAATAGCAGGAATCCTGTACGTCTGAGATCCAGATTGCAAGGGTTTTGAAAGCTCATAAATTCACACTTGTTACAATGGCATCCTTTTATTTCACATCTGGTAGTAAAAGTGGAAGAATTTCTCAAATGCCTTTTAATCAAAGGTCTCTATGCCGCAAGGTGGAACCTGTTGGCTATGCATAGGTAACCAAAAGCAATGTTTGATGGAAGAAAATGCAAGCAGCTGGCTGGCAAGCAGTCTCCCAAAACTTTATCTCCTTTTAGCTGGAGACAGTGTTGGTAAGGAACATTCTTCTTAGATTTGATTGTCACATTTCTAAAAAGGAAGCTGAAATGTCTCAGAAAATGAAAATATCCTAAAATTGGATTGCTGTCCTACAGTTTGGGAAAGATTTTAAAAATCTGCACATTCTGATCTCATCTTTTAATTCAGATGCCAGTGGTACTACAAAATACCTACATGTTTTTGTTAAGCTTTTATCTTAACTATGCCCTTCTTCAAAAGTGTTTGACTTTTCGAAATAACTCATGCACAGCCTTTCTGACTGATCTGCAGCATGCCGTAGACTTTATAACATGGCTGCTGTTAAAGTTAATTATCTTTCTAGCAAGCATGCAAAATATCTTCCAATGCCAAGTAATAAAGTTTGGACCTGAGACAGGAAAGAGGAAATAATGTATTTCATTGTGAATTTTATATCGTCACATTCTGGTTCAGGCAGGCCTGAGCCAGAGGGACCATGTCAGTCAGGTTTTAAGAAGGTCTCTGCACCCTATTTTAAAGGGGGGGGGGGGCACATAATTTCACAGTAGGGCTTGACAACCAAGAACAATGCGAAGGTTTCCAGTGTAAAGGTTAACAAGTACTGGAATGGTTAACCGGTATGGCAAACGCTAGATAACTGTCCAAAAAACTCACATCTCCTGCTAAAATATGTTGAATAATTGCTGGTTGCCCTTCTGAAATAAACACACCCCAATACATTTGGCCATGCAGTGCTAATTTATTCACTTGAACAGTTGCCAGGCTTTTTTCCTCTGGCTCAAGCCGTGTGTCAGAACCTACAAAACTGCGACTGAAAACCTTCATTCTTCAGCCCTGCCCAAATCTGACCGCACGGTTATGTGCCAAAAAAACCAACAATTCCCTCCTCTCATGCCGATTAGGTGTTGAGATTAATGATGGGATAAAATGCACTCCATCCCAAATGTTAAATGTCATTATTTGATAGTTAAACAATAAAAAATATCCTAATAAAACACAGAGGAACAAAGTGTCTGATTCATAAGTAGGTAGAAGATTTCTGGTTCCAGCAGGGAATTTGAAAATGTTGGCTGCATGTCAACCAACAGGGATCCCCAAAGCTCGTCGGTGACAGATCTTTAACCTCGATTTACAGCCAAAATAAAAATTACTGGCATCTCCAGACACATTTCATGATGGCATCCTGGAGTGCAACATTCAGCTGGAGCTGAAGCCCTGCTATGAACTGTATGGTTCTGCCGGTCACTTATTAAATCTACACATATTCCTAGTAATTTGATTTCCTCGAAATCCATGCGCTCGCTTGTTACGATAATAAAATATTTCTGCTGATCTGGCTACAGTATGAAGAATAAATCTGTTTTTATAATGTTGGCTCCTTTTTGAAAAGGTTTTTGCCACAGAAAGAGAAATACAGATACACGTGGGTCCGTCTTAGGCGCATTTCTGAGAAATTGCAAAGTTTGTCTGGGTTTTAAATAGGCAATCGGGTGCTGGTTTTGTTATGTTGGGATAAATAATCTGGCTTTAGTTTATGATCGGGAGTTGAAAAGCAGGATCGGCATCCCAACTACAGCAGTTTTCGGTGATGTTTGGAAATCGGCTTTGAAAGAAATTACAATTAAAATGATTTGGTCCGACCAAGAATAAATTTTAAAAGCGCATTTCATTTTTACTTGCAGGTGCATCAGCAGCTGCATCATGGTCTGGTATGGGAACTGGACCCCTCCCTCCCTCTCTGCTCTGCTGTCAGTTTACACCTCTGTTGTCTGGAAGATTGCACTTTGTTGACCAAACACCATCAGGCTTTTTCCTAAAACCTGCTGAATTTTGAAGAGCATAGGGACTGACTACTACCACCACCACTGACCGCCCTCCTATTGTACCACCATTACCGACTGTTTGCACCAAACTTCTTATCTCTTTATCTGTTCAACATCATCTTATCTGTCGTACTTTTTGTCTATTTCTATTTATTTATATAATCATATACTTATATATTCCACTTGTTTGTGTAGCCCTGTGTCATCATGTGGACTGCGCACCATGGTCCAGGAGAAACTACATTTCTTTCTCTCCTCTACACCTGTGCAAGGGCAGAATGATAATAAAGTGGACTTCAGCCTTTGAAAGTGTGGCTGTCTGAACCTAACGTACTGCATGGCAGCTCCAAAATATGTAGATCAAAGTAACAGATGAGGAATTTATGGAACATTCTGGAGCTCAGGAGGGACATGAACTTGAAAAATATCTTCACCAGCTTAGTTTAGAGAGCATTCAGACTGAGTTGCATGCTTCCTTTTTCCAGGTAAGGTCAGCAGTTCCTGTCCACTGGCAGCCAGAAATCTGAATCCTGTTCTCGGGCTGATGAACCAGACCACTGGAGAACCTGGATGTTTCCTTTGACAGGGAGAGCAATGAGGGAAGGAACATGTCACATCATCACAGGTGCATTGAACTGTAAAGGAGGGCTTCATACTGCCTAACACAGTACCGAACACCTTAGGAGCAGAAGAGAAATCCTTGGCCAGAAAATGGCAGAAAAATAATAAGAATTTGGAATGCTGAAAATTAATTTTCTCCTCTTTGGTTCCCATTTTAAAAAGTATTCATATCATTACCGAACTGACAATACAATATGTAAATTTATTCAGCTCATATAATCAATCCTAGAGTTTATTAACTATTTAATACTAAGTTCAGCTTCAGTTCCTGTCCACTGTGTAAAAGCCGACGTGAAAATGGAAGGGCATTTTGTATTTGTTTCATGAGAAAGAAAGTTTTATCCAAAAGGTCAAAGTGTCAAATTGTAAAGTTGAGTGAAAATGTCAATATTGGCCTTCAGAGACTCTCCAAAATGTACTGAGGAAAGCCGAGGGGGCCGCATTTATCATCCAGCCTTGTGGAAACTTCCTGCGATAGCACTAGGGGAAAAGGTAACCATGACGACAGGAATCCGTGTACTTCCTTCTACCCCACACTGTTTAAACTTTGGAGGCTCTCGCAATGGAACTAACAACATCTGGGGGCTTTGAAGGGCTTTAAAATTGAATTAATTACATTTCTAAACTGTCAGTTGTGTAAACCAGTGTAAATCTTTCCGAATTACCGAGTTCAACAGAACTGTGACGAAGTTCTGAAGGAGGGCACTGAGGTTTCAGAGGGAGTGACGGGATGAGGAGTTCAGCTAACTGTCATGCACCAATCCCTGACCGTACGCCAAGTATGCGAGCCATTGGGTTTTTTGAGTTAGTCCTTTTTTCTTTAATATCTTGACATCGTTCTATTTTTGCGTTTAATTTATACAATTTTGACATTTGTTGCTCACCTTAAGTGTTTGTCTTGTCATTCTTAATGTTAGGGCTTAAGGCTGAAGGTTAAGCAGTGGGACAAAAGTACAAGCAAAATATTTAGGCAAATTTAGGAATCACAGCACAGCACAAGTTTTTAACTTCGCTCAGTTGCTGTCTTTTCTTACCAAAGCACTGCAGTCGTTGTCCTTGTTAATCTACAGTATGTTGTACTCAGTGTGTAAAAGGTGTACAGAAGATATATTAAAAAGAGCTAAATTAATCCATCCATCCATCCATTGTCATTAATTGTTTACTCGTCTCCAGGGCTGTGGTGATGCAGAGCCCAACCAAGGGTGAAGGGGCAGAAAAAATGTAATAAATGACTTACTGAGTTTCTTTTTCTCAAAAGCAGCAAACGGTTGTGCAGTGACTGCTTTGGTGAAATTTCAGCAAATTCCCAGTGAAACAATCTTTTAAGCGTGACACTGGCACCCCACATGAATTGCTGCAATGGCTCTCAAAATTGCTGAGCTCTTACCTGTTTTGTGCCGGTGTGGCCACATCCTTGTTTGTCCCTGGTGGTAAAGCGCTGTTCCTATTCCTAGGAGTGCGCTCGAGTCCATCGTTCCTCCCTGTTTGGAGTTTGCGGCTAGTATTCTGCTTTTAATTAATGAGCTAAATGAACTGCTTTATAAGCCCTCATCAAATGCCAAAAATAAAGTTATGCCACTTAAAAATAAGCTGCACAAACACATTGTTATTCTGTTCACCCCACGTTATTGAACTGATAAATTATAAACAGTGTTTAAATGATAATAATGTTAATAAAAAACAATATAATAATATCGATTATATTAATAATAATGTGAGTATATAATGTGTCTATATAATAATTATAATTAATGTGATATAATAATAAAATATGCCTATTGACAGCTATGCATGTCTGCAGAACACCTGCATTAGGAACGGCATCTGTGCTGAGCAGAAAATCTCGAGTGGCTCCAACATCTCGAAGGACTCCAACATCTCGAGTGGCTCCAACATCTCGAAGGACTCCAACATCTTGAGTGGCTCCAACATCTCGAAGGACTCCAACATCTGGAGTGATTACAACATCTTGAGCGGCTCCGACATCAAAGCTGACACGTAAAAACAAACTCAGCAGACAGATTAACATCACTGTTTAACAAACAGAACAACAGCCCCAAATTATCCTGTCTCTACATTTCACTTTTTTCCCATGTTGCCCCTGCTTAACTGCAACATCCAGGGTCCAGCCCAACTGGTGCTGCTTTGATTTTGTCTTACAGAGGACGTCAGAGATGCCTTATCAGGTGCGGCGTGACTCTGTCTTCCAATTTCCAAATTCCGTGTTTAAGGTCCATATTCTGCTTTTTTATTTTACCTCAGTCTATTTCTAGCTTCCTTCCTTGTTGATTCTGGGCTTCCTTTCTCATCAGCATTGATTCGGTTTGATGATGTGAGCCTTCCTGCTGCTGCATCCCCGTGTTAGGCTGAAGGAAGCACTCAGAACAGTCGTGTTCCGCAGACCTTCTGAGTGAAATTTCAGTAATTTTGATAATGAGCAAAATAACAAGACTTTTTACATCACGTTTTAGCAGTCCCTTTGCAGACGTATGAAACATGCTGGGCATTTTTTGGCCTTGTTCAAATGTGAAACTGAGTCGATCCATGGAAAGGGCAGGACGGACGTGTTGCAGCTGCAGCAGTCACGGTGATAAATGATGAATTGTACAAAGGACTCAAGGAATTTTAGAGAAACGGACATGTTTTTAGCAATATACTGTATGTTCAAGAACAGGTTAGATATTTAACTTGCTATGGGCAATGAAATTATTACTTTCCTAACAGATTTAAGGTAATTCAGCTGAAAGCTCATTATTGTGAAAGAAAAAAGCGCATTGAATGACAGATTCATTTGTTTCTCCCCGGACTTGCTGGTAAAACACATCCAAATTAAACTACCGTTAAAACGGAACGTTACCGAGCACTCTTCATGCGCCATTTGGCCATGTTTTTTCCTGTTAGATTCTTGTCCCACCAAAATGAAAAGTGAGTGAAGAGTGGAGTCCTTGCTGCATTACCGAAGGAAACAGTTGCACTTCAATTTGGCCCCCTGCCACGCTGGACGGAAAGGATCTGGAGTTTTGTCAAACCACAGAGGTTCTCTGTTCTGTTTCCTTTTCCCAGTCCCTTCAGGCACACTCAGTGCAGAATTCGGTAACCAGATACACTTAGAGAAATACAGGCCACAGGAGACATGTTTGTAGCTTTAAGAATTAGCCTTCGACGGGCCTGAGGCTACGGGGGGCTCGAAAGGGTGCCGGAGGACTCTGAAGAATAGGCCTACGAATGGTCTCAAGATACTCCGGGTGTGTCTTGGCAGATCGTACTGAAAAGGTGGAAGGACGGAACAGTAGCTCTAGCCCCCGCAGCAATTGAACAGTCACTAGCTATTATTTGCTATTTATCGGAGACATTTATCCAAAGCAGTTTACAGCTGTTTGCGTGTTCACACCACAGGGAGTTCATCCCGCACCAATTCAGAGCCAAAGGTAGCATAGCAACAACATAATCTGGTTGCGAACGGAGAAGTCGTACGGCATTATTTTGTCATCTCCGCCACTTACCGTTGCACAACGTAACCAAACACCTGACAGATGGAAAGGTCCAGACCAAATGCTAAACATTTCCAGAAAGTGAACATCCTGCACAGCTAATCGTACACAACAAAATTGCATTATGAAGTTTGTCCCAGATCTGTCGCTAACCAGGTTTCATTTTTCCTTTCATTTACGACATGAACATTAGATGGTAGCTAGTGTTCCCTTGTAAAAAAAAGTATACCAAGTATACTTTTTTTCACAAGGGTTGACTTTATAGGTCCTGCTTTGCGCCAAAGGATTTAGACTTGATTCCCTACCCCTGCCGTTGCTGGCTTATCAATAAGCAAAATAATAAAAAAAAGTTCATTAGACAAAAACATCAACTCTTAGGACACGCACTGTTCAAAAGCGGTGCACCCTTTTGTTTATGATGAGATTATCACATTGTGACAATAATCTTATTACAAGCAACTGACCTGCTATTTCCTTCCTTTGCAAAGTCTGGCAAGCCAAGTAGTTTTCCTTTCCTTCCAGAAATCATTGCACTCAGATGACCTTACAATCTGCGCACACCTTAATATTACGGGACAATAAAATAGGGAAATGAAAAAATGCAAACAATGAAATAACTCGAGCACTATGGGGTTGTTTCGACTACTGGCTACAACACAGTTATTATATTAAACTGTCAGGTCTCATTAAAAAAAACCCGAGCAAAATACTGCAGGGCATTGTCAGGGGTCTGAGATTTGGTATACTCATTGAACCCGATTTGCTGTCAAAATTCTCAGGAAAAGAAAAAAACAACCACTCGCGTGGATGTTGTGAGCACACTTTTGATCTAGTTGATCCATCATCCTAAGTATTGCACTCGTGGCCCGTACGGTTCTAGTCCATATTGTCGTTCTGTTTTCATTTGTTCCACGCTGCAATGGGACCTGTTTGTTTCCTCAGAACAATCACTTCTGATGTGGAAACGAAAACAGGAATTATACCCGTTCTAATAAGATCTGATTTTTGCACGAAAGTGCCTGTGAGTGTGTCGTGCAATTCAAACTTTGAAATGTTTCCTAAAAATGTGATTCTAATTCTCACGTCTCCAGCTGCCCACTGCCATGTGACCTCTTGCGGGTACAGCAACCCCAGTGTCAGACTCCATTTCTGTCAGATCTTCTCAAGCAAATGCGTTCATCTGAGAGGGCTCCTCCTGAGCTCTGAAATACTTCAGCTTGGAGCCCCCCGGCGGGGGGACAACCCTTTTTGTACCGTGTCAGGCGAAGTAACGTGTGATTCTGAACCCGTGCTGTGAGACATAAATCTACAAAAGCACTCAGGCTGTAAGAATGCGTCTGATCCGCCCTGTTTTATTGCCAAGGCGTACTTTGCAGATTGAAGCTGGGAGACGTCGCCCCGTGTGAAAGGTTTACCTGACACATTCCCTTCGTGGCAGTGGTCTGGGTTTTTTATTAAAACAGAACGTGCCCAGCCTGCAAGCTTCCAGAACATTTCAATTCAATTACGTTTGCATCCTCGATTGTCCAGAATAATTCTCATTCATGGCAGGATGGCATGTTAGCTAGGGGTGGGCCCCTCCTGCAGTGCAGAAAAACATGGGGCAGAAGTGCAAAAATCTAAATTTAAGCTATCACGCGCATCCACTCCCTAAAACACTGCAAGGCTTTCGTTCTTATCCTACTGGCTTTCTATTGTTCATATTCAGGTACTTCTAAATTTTATATATTTTTACTCAATAATAGATTTTCTTGCTAGCAGTAATGTACTGTATATAGTAAAACAGAATGAATATGAGCTCCTTCTTCTGGATAGAATAGGAACTCAGTAAATATACAGCGTGCAGATGGTAGGCCTCTATCCCTGAGACAACTTCCAGTTGAATAAGAAGAGTTAGGGAGGCCTTTATCTTCAAGCTGTAAATGGCCCAACCCCATCAATGTCTGTCTTTTCTTCTACCTGATTAATGTACGGCCAAACAAAAGAAGGACAGAGGTATTTTATCGGGGCTCCTGACAGTCACTTTCCCCGTGGCCACAGCTGGCTATCTGTCCTGTCACTCCTGAGAAGATAGCAGGAGAAAAGATGACCAAAACACCGGTTCCGGCTTGGCTTTTCTTTACGCGGTTGTCACAGCGAGGTCAAAATCTGAAACAGTTTGTAGGACTTTGGTACAGCATCAGAGCACAGAAAGCAGAGTAATATTGTGAACTGTTTTAGAGAAATGGGTCTACTAAAGGAATTAATATTAATAACAATTTGGTCTCAACCATGTTTTTCAGTTCGCTATTGTCATTACTGTAAAGATTTAGGGTCTTTGCCAGTAGGGTGAATGGGGATGATGAATCTAGAGACCCACCTAATTATTCCAAACTATTTTATTGAATGGCGGGAGAGCAATATTTTTCACGGGGGCAACCTATGTGTCCAGCGAAGAATAGTAGTAACATTCAAGCAGGAGAACTCAGAATGCACAGCATTCCATGTTTTTTATGCTGGAAGGCAACAACCAAAACAGATTTCGTAGTTCATTGCTCGCAAAACTTCCACGTTGTTTAGTCAAGTTTTGTTTTCCAGTTTTGGCTGGGCTTTGGGTAAGAAGATTAACTGCATGATTGACAGCAACAATGATTTACTTGTCAGAAAATACACAGTAACTGCAAAGCTATTACTGAAATACAATCATCTAAAAACTACAGAACATTCTGGAAAACTCCTAAATAAAAAAAACGGGCCCCTAGAAACTAAATGGTATATTTAAATACGGCACCGCTTTATTTTTTAGAAATATGGGAATAATTCAAGCACAGGGAATTAAACCATGTTGGTTCTTCATGGCTGCCATCATGAAATAATGCTGTCCTTTAACTGCTTTTTCACAGAAGCCCAGTGAATTTACAAATAAGAATCCCAAGCATCCTATATGTTCTTGTTAGATGGACCGTGGCCTTTATTACAGCCTGTCCATCTCACTGGAGCAACTGAGCGTCTCAAACGGAGCGTAACAGAGAGGTCTGTAACGGACACGGAGATGGGCATAGGTTCCAGTCTACGTCCACACACCGAGTGCCAAACCGCTCGAAAGGTTTCATCCGATCAAGAGGACTTTTGCCTTCAGTCTTCGTTGCTTTTTTTTGGGACCCGGCTCACCACGAAAACTGGATTTCATTTACCCAGGGCTGAACACGTATTATTCTGGCTTTGTCCCACAACAATTTTTATTAAATTCTTACATCAGACGAAGGTTTGAGGTTCAGACACTAAGAAAAAGCAGTTTATTACAGAACGCAGCCAGAGCCTTCTGTGACAGAATTTCCGCAGCAGCCAACAGTCGTGAAAAATCCAGGATAAAAACCCCAATGAAATACTTCAGCGCAGAAGATTCAGTTCCTGTAAAATCACGCTTTTGGGAAAAAGGTCTCGCGTCATATCTTATAAGTTCACCTCCTCCAATTCAGCTTGAAACAGCACCAAACCAGACCTATGAGAAAGCAAATAAGCTTAAAAGAAAATGTGCAGCGTGTTGAAGTCATAATAAACAGCCAGTTTCCTTTTTCCAATTCTGCACCAATTTATATTTATATCCTATTTTTCTGAACAGTATTTACCTTTATGTAGCAGCAGAAAGATCAAGCGTCTACCTGGTTCTTTTCTCAGCACTGAAATGCAGAGCTTAAGTTTAGAAATGTGTGAAACGCTTCAACAGAAAAAGACATTTCGGATATTCGAACATCTGTAGGTAAACAAGGATCCGACCAGGGCTGGGCGTTTTGCAGCAAACAAAGCTTTGGCGTCAATAAACTTTAATAAAAGAGAAGGACACGTCAGGGTTTTGCGCTCTGTGCCACCGCAATGACGGACGATTAATCATCGAGGCCTTTCCACTTCGTGACTCATTTTCTGCCTTTTGTTTTACGCCGTCTGATTCCTTTGTGCTGTGGTGGATAAGCGATGCTTTTGTTAATGCTTAAGAGAAAATACATTGTGCCATAATGCGATAATGATAAATAAACCAATTACAGCTGTAGACTATACGGCGAACGAAACGTTTTCCATGGCACAGACTGGTTTGAATTAGCGTGGTGAAAAAATGGCCCAGTAGGAACAACAAAAAAGGCTGCAGCATAAACAGGAGACAAATGTTTACCTCTCCACCCAAGTGGCTGCATCCTGCTGTAGGAAATATAGCATTAGGACAAGTCGCGTGTTCTGGGCTGAAGTACAGGTAATGTTTTGCGTGTTCAGGGCTTCATAAAATAAGTAGAAACAGAAACAGGCCTTCCGCCATAGTCTATTCTACTTGTTAAAAATAGCAGTTTCGTGTGATTCCCCCCGCCTCCTCGAATTATCTTTTTTAAATTAATTTCTTATGCGAAGCTGGTTTGGCCGTACTACATAGTGCTTGCAACGGAGAGGCTGAAGCATGAATCTTGCTGGGCATGAAGATGCCAGGCATAGGCGATAATGTGTGGGGTGGTAGGGGGACAGCCTGCTTTGAAGGAGTTAGGCGGAATGTGAGAAATGCAGAACTTCCTTGAGGTATTAATGGTGGACAGCTGGGTGAGGCTCAAAGCCTCGCTGTACCCTGAGGGAGCTGTGGGGATTGGTGTGTCCTCACCCTGTAGGTCCTCAGCGAAGAGGCTCGCGAATGAGTGAAACGGAATAGGTTGGTCGTGTAATTTGGTCTGATGGCAAGACAACGTGAAAGATCGACCTTGCTTTCTGTTTTTTAATTTACAGAAATTTTTTAATTTACTTCAAATTTCACTGGGTGAAGCAGGGCCATGTGCCTGAGTTCTATATAAAATGCATCGCTATATAGTATTGTCATACTCTGTATTATATACAGATGGTCCCCGAGTTACGACGGGCTGACTACAGTTTTTTCACTATTCAGTAGAAATTGTACTTCAAATTTTGATTTTTCTCCCGGACAAGCAATAGGCGGTACAATACTCTCTCATGATGCTGGGCAGTGGCAGCGATCCACATCTCCCACTCTGCCACGCGGTCGCTAATGTATACAACTGATACTCTACAGTGTTCTGCGTTGCCACTGTTTTTTTGGATACTCTCCCCCACCCCCCGAAAGGTTCATCTGTGTCTGTGTGTCCTGAAAGTGGCATGAAAGCAACAAGCCAGTAATGCCTTTTAAGGTAGGCTAGGCTATGATGTTCGCTAGGTGATATGGCATGGGGTCACGGAAACAATCGCGAGACACCACAGTAATGAGTTTAAGTTCCATTGAACTCCTAACTGACTGTTGTTTCCGACAAAGAGTGTTGCCATTAGCCAGGAGCTAGCGCTACACCCATTGTAAGATGGGGACTATCTGCGTATTATATAAATACACTGCATGGTCAAAAGTATGTGAACACCCTGCCTTCTAATGACTGAACTGTTTCAGCCACACCCACACAGCATGCAAATGCATTTTAGACAACTGTGTTTCCAGCTTTGTGGCCACAGTTGGGGGAAGCTCCTTTTGTGCTCCAGCATGATTGTGCCACGCCTAAGCACAAAGCAAGTGCCATGAACACATGACTTGCCCAGGTTGGCGTGGAAGAACCCATGTGGCCTGCACACAGCCCTCACCTCAACCCCACTGAACACCTTTAGGATGAACTGTGAACCAGGCTTTCTCACCCAACCTCACTCAACAAGCACATGAGGGGATGATGCTCAGGTGTCCACACACTTTTGGCCATATAGTGTATAATCTATAATATTAGAAAATATGCTATGTATAAGATTATTATACATTATGCAGTTTCCTGCATGAGAACCAAGGCAGTCTGCACAGATGTATAGAAAACAACTGCCTTGAGCTTGGCTGTTTGAGTGGCCAGCAATGAACCAGACGTGTTTCTTTATTGGATGCCTCTCAGACCAAAAGGGTATTGACCAAACATATGTTTCTGTGATGCTTAGAAGACTTTAATCGTTTCAGAAACAAATACTCAGCTTAGATTTCAGTGAATATGACTGGAGAAACTGTGCTCTAAGTCCTCAAGAATAGCAACCATCTGTGCAAGACAGCTGGTCTTCAAGAAGATGTGGCAGTCAGGTGTGGGAAGCAGTGTGGCAGCCAGCCAGGTGGAAAAGATTTGAAGAGATTTGTTATTTTTTTTCTAACACACTTGGCTGCTACTAGAAGGCCAGTAAACTACCTTCGAAAATATCTTTCTGGTTTCCTTGCACAGATGCGTTTCAGCCCCATGCAAATTATGAACCCCAAAAAAGTCGATGTTGACGTGGGGGTTCCAACAGAACAAAAGCAGTTTTGTGGGTGAAAGTGAAACGCCTGCATAGGGAGGAAAACAAATGTGAAAACAGATTTATTTTTTTGCTGTGATAGTAAGGAACCCAGTACGAATTTTGCCGCTGCAAAGATCCCAGCCCACCAGGTTGGTCCCTGGATGGGACAACAAGGCAGTTTAACACACAATCGCACACTCACTGTATGAAACACACGTCTTTGCAATGTAGGAGGAAGCCAGAGTGCTTATAGGAAACACAAGCAGACATGGGGAGTAAACACAATATGAGCTGTGTTGAAGGCCACATCAGAACTCACCGCCCAGTAGCTGTGTGGCGTCCTTAGACAGAAAAATAATTCCCATAATTACCTCCAAAATATCCCATATTCTTGAGAGCAGCTGTGGAATATGACATAAAAATACGAAAATTGCTGTAAATGGAGGGAGCCGCCACTGAAAAACGATTCCTTTTCAGTTAACGTCAACTGCAGCATCAAAGTCAGCATCCTGATGGCGCAGCAGGGGTATGGTTTGTTCAGCTGTAATAATTTATTCTGTGGTAAAAACACAGTACAGAGGTGTCGTCTCCTCTAAACTTGCATTAATATGGCCTTGGCGGAGCTGACAAATTATTGCAGCACAGGTGAACTCCTGGTCAAGAACTTACAGGACCCATAGTAGCAGGTTTGATGCTTAACAGCTGCAGCCCACATTAACCACTGGGTTGGTTTGTGCAATTTTTGTTCCTTTGTTCCTTTACAATTTTGACATCTTCAGAACACATTTAGTTGATCATCGCTATCTTTTTTTTTTTTTTACATTGCTTCCTCCTTTTAATATTATTTCATTTAATTTGAAACTATGGACAAATTTGTATTAAAACCTGCTGATGGAGGTTGAAGGTAATCGATTTGGTCATACTTATGGCAAAGATGGCTGATGGTTAATTTCATAGCTTTATTTGCAGTTATTTTCCGTGTTGCAATGTTTGTTGGGCAGACGGTCACTGCGATGTTACACCGCACTGCTTTTGCATAAAGAAAATGAAAATAAAATGTGGTGCAGCCTTTATTCTTCTTTAGCCTCAATTCCTGCAAACAATTTTATTCATTATTTGAAGAAATTTACCAAACATGTAAATCAGTGCTGTACACTTCAGCGTATTAAAAATGCTTGAAGTTAAATACTGACTTTCTGACAGTGGAAGCTCTTAGCTTTGGATTTCTGTAGCCTAGCACTGTATATGAAGGATCACAAAGCTTTCATGCTACATTTAAGTTAAATAAAAATTTAAAATTTAAATATAAGAAGCAACAGTTAGGGGGCATTAGAGGTGTCAACATCATACCTTGTGGGCTTTGAAGGACAAGTAAAGAAAATTCAAAATGAAACAAAAAATGAAAGAAAAAAAACAGAGGATCAGGAGAGATTTTGAACAACAAAGTAAATCCGGTTCTGGGGCCTAGAATGCAGAGCAGAGATAAAGGACAGGTACTTGGCAGACGGGCATCTTGGAGGAATGGCTGCTACGGCAGGCGAACGCTGATCGGGCACCAAGGTTATCCGCAGACTGCAGTCCTGACATGCCGGCACGCCTTGAAGGCAAGCAGAGGAAGTATCTACAGTATCTGCACACTGCCTGATCTACCAAAGTGTTCCTAATAGAAGCAATGGCATGCTATTGATTTATTCATTGATCTTTATCCCTAGCCCACCAACTAGATAGCATTCCTCTGTTGCATGTTTGTTCCACCATCACAAGCAGCGATTGCTGCCGGCAGTATTGGTATCCAGGCAAAATCCAGGACAAAGAATTTTCCCAGCAGGCCTGAAAACAAGCTGAATGGGTGCCCTGTCCAGAGATGAAACACCATGAAAAGGCCTGACTGACATGTTGGAAAGGAGCCTCACACGAATTCTGTTCAGCTGCAGAAGATGCAGAGCAGCAATAGTTACAGCGAGGAGAACAACTTCCCAACGGTCAAGAAACACTGCACCCGAGCCTTTGAAACGAATCGTTTCACATCTGCAGCGACTCCTGTTATGTCTGCTACTGTGCTGTGATTTTGTCATTCTGGTCAAAGAATCAGGCCTATCGCATCTGCATCCCAATGGAAAAGTTTACGTTTTTCCCGTTTCTGCAGCACTGCGATGAACGATGCAGATTCTCATTCGTGAAACCGGACCGCTCGGGTCAAAAAGGTCCGGATTTTAGGAAAGCGGGAATTAGCAGTGATTCTTGGTTTGTTACGCTGAAAAATACACTGAAGTGGAAAAAGGGCCTCAAAATGGCTGAGCCTTTCTTCTCATTCAGTATATTTGTGGCTACGGTGATTAATTAGCCCATTAGACAAATTCCCATTACCAGGGGGTTAAACCATTATTTCTTGCAGGAAGAAAAAAGACTGAAAATGTTTGAATGAAAAACTCACATTTTTTTATGCACAGTAATGATTATTAATTAGCCCTTAATAAAAATAAGCAATATTATCACAATATTAATTATTATTATTACGCAGTCAATAAAGAGAAACATCAAAGGACATCACAATAAACCATAGAGAAAAATAGCGCAAGCAGTCTGTGTGAGGTAAACTTGGCCAGGCTCACGTCCAGCTGAGCAAACCAGCTCCAAGTCTGTGCTGCCGGCTGTATTTGTTCTCAAAAAATGTTACTGCGGCAAAATATTCATGCATTTCATTCCATTCAGTTTCAGATAAAAGCATTTTAATGAACGCTGTCTGCTAAAGCAAGAGCTTTTCCTTCGAATGTCAGTCCCACAGGTGTATTTTTATTCTTCTCTGCTGGAAAGGAAAGTGGCATTAAAGAACTGACTGACAGCTCCAACGCGTGTCATTTAAATCTCCATCTTGGTTGCTAGGATAACTGAGTTTTCCGCAATTCCCATTTCCGCATTTAAAAAAAGTGTTCCGAATTGCTTTTTGTACCACAGTTTGGTTGGGGCTGCTGGGGTCGGCTTGGTTTGCGCCAAGTTTTTGGGGGCCGCTGCTGCCGAGAACAAAGGACAACGGCTGTTACGGAGATTTTTTAAAAATTATTTACTGTTATAATTTTGCACCGATTTTTTATAGCCTTGCAGATGAAAATGTGCTTAATCTTAACAAAGCTGTAGCCAAACTTCTTGCAGGATCTTTACTGGCACCCCAAAAGACCAAACAATAAAAATACGTCAATTAAACTCTGCGGCACTAAGAAAGTTATGTGTTTCGCATATTTTATATTTTTTATTTAGCTGAAATTTTTCTGCAAAAGAACCGACAGTGTTACAGCGGCACAGTTACAGTTATTACAGCTATTTACCCTTTTATATAGCCGTAATGTAATATATTACAGATATAAATCAGTATATTACAAATACGATGTAATGGTAGCTTTATGAGTTGAGGGCCTCTGCCTTGGCTAAGGGTAGTAAAGCGTGAACAAAGATTTGAACTGAACCGCAGGACGATGGTTCTGTGCCCCCGCCTAGTTGTTTTGCAGCGCCGATGAAATGATGTTAACCAGTAAACCTGTTGTTTTGACAACCCGTTCCAAATGATCATGCCTTCCTCTTTCTGCTCCCTCCCTTCTCATGAATCATCCCCTCAGTATACGTCTATCGCGCAAAAGTATTTGGGCAAAAGAAATTATTTTCGGCAGAGTTAAGTGTTCATCTGAAAATGTTTCAGAAGTGTTTGCTGTTAAATAAACTACAGCCCCGCTATAAATGTCAATGGGCTGTGAAACGCAACTCCCTACAGTCACAGTGTGGGGTGAGCATGATAAAAAGGATGTAAACAAAGATAAAGTTGGTAAAAAAGTTCATGTTAGCAGCAGCACGCACACCGCAGTAATGGCCGTTCGATACATATAATACATTATATTGCATTAATTTAACACAACCGCCACTTTACTTTAGGGCCTTTGTGCAAATATTGCTTTCCTTTTTTACAGACAAGACCATCTGATAAAAGAGAAAAATGTGTTTTCTGTTCTTGTTTGCACGTTAGTGCCTTTTCTGCTTCAGATTAATATAAGATGGAATTTTGGAAATATATCAAAATAAACAATATGATTAGTAACGGCCAAACAAATTTCAGCCCCTACTTCCAAGCGTCAGAACACCATCATCGTCGGAGGCAGCTACTCCTAGATCCACAGGAAAGGGAAGCCTCCACTTCCACATTTCACGAGAAAATATCAGCAAAATCTGCTTTTGCAGAGCTGCCCTTCCTGCCAGCTTCCACCAATTTCGGTATCGCAGCACTCAAAATGGCAGCGCTGTGCCAAAACGTCTGTGCGGCCCAGGTCGCGCACATCGGGAAGGCATGCAACTGCACAAAGAGGCTGTAACACAAGCATGCTTAAATACTGCGGTTATTTCATATTATAGCCCGTCAAAGCCAGTCGCCACGATCCAAACAATTTGTGGGTTATGGCTGGTGACAGTCGAGACTGTTTTTCCATTACCGCATAGCAAATTGCTTGTCGGAAGATGCCCGACCGACTATCAACGAGACTAATTTTTGGAAGGAAAGGAAGAATTTAAAAACTCGCCTCATTTAAGCAAAAAGAAAAAAATTCTGAAATGAACCGAAGACGGGGTCCTCGGCCTTCGTGGGTTTCAACCTAACCCAGACAAACACGTTTCATGTGACCCAGCACTCTGTCAGCACTCTGTCCATTCCAATGCGAGCATGTGAATGAGCCCGATATAATATTATATAATTATATATATGAATAATTATTATCTCGTACTGCTCAAATTGGCCCAGTTATGAGTACACACGTACATTTGTTAGCAATACAAACTGCACCAGTTAAACCATCTACGAAATTCATGTATTGCATAATGGCCCCCCAGAGACCCAAACTGGACTGTTTGCTCGAATCCTGGAGAAATTGTTTGCTCAAAGCTCGAGGGACATATTTGGAGTCCGCATGTATCCCCCCATTATCTCACGGCCAACAGTTTCAGCGTTTGATAAGCCAACGTCAACAGAAGAGCAGACAGGAGACAGAGTATTAGTTCTGGAGCTGACACAAGGCACAAAGTTCAGTCCAGATACGTTGCAGCTGAGTTTGGGTGCACATCATGCTGTATGTAAATTGTGTATGTTGACAAGATTTATACTTTAGGAGGCGTTAGCTGGGCCAGCTACTCCCACAACAAGTGTATTTTCTCGATGAAAGCGGTCCCTCTTGTCTTATTTTCTCCGGGATGTGCTGTCCAGATGCTGTGGGCCTTTCCACAATCAGACACACGCGAGAGTCTAACCCCTGCATATCAAGTGGGATCGAAGAATTCAAGACCAGGAATCCCAGTCATCCAGGCCCAGTGTGTATGGTGCCCACCGTTGAGTGCGATTGCAGGACCTGCAGCTGGCATCTGAATGCCTTTGCACCACATGTGTCAGTGCTTTCATATGCATTGCAGAAAGAGGGGAGAGGCCCATTTTTGCTGGCGCTACATTCTTTTCCATTCCAATATCTGGGCTTAAAGCCTGTACTTTAAATGGGGGATTAAAAGGAAAATACTTGCTTGCTTCTTTATGGAATTACGTTTCATTAAGGAGGAGCTGAAGGTGATGTTTCACAAACATGCAGGTGTGCAGCATGATCGTAAAGGGCGTGAATAAAATGCCTCCGCAGAATGAGCATTCGGTCGTGCGCCTGCACGTTTTCGAGGATTCCGAAAGTGCAAAGTGAAGATCTAAGTTGTCAGAGATCGAAGGTCAGTTCACCCCGCTATGGGGGAAACCACTACGATGAGGATCCCCACCTGTGCTGTTAAAGCAAATATCCGCCTAAGAATCGCGAAAACAAAGCAAGGTCTCGGTTTACAGACAAGCGTGCTGAAAGCCCCCGGACTCGGCAAAACTTCAGAGAGCAAAGGTCAGAAAGTCGAGCGCTGGCATTTCTCCTAAAATTACCACAGGTGTGCTTCCAGCATTCCTGATGCCTGAGCTAAATTGTCAGCGTAAACTCTACATTTGGAAGAGCTTCGGCTTTCTCAAGTAGACGGCAGGTATTGTCATGGTTACAGTTGCTGGCGTGCCTTTGGAAGGAGTCGGCTCAAATCCTGACTCCTGTTGAGGTCCTCTTGGTTCCTAAATTTCTGCACTAAGAATAATCCGACAGTATGAATAGAGAAGCTACGCGGGCTGCATTATAGTAAATCTTAGGCAAAGTCTAACAAAGTGGTCTGTAGAGTTTAAGGTTTTTTTAATTATTCTTGCGCTAAAATGAGGTGTACATGAACTCAAAAGGTGAAATTTCAGCCAGTGACGTAGAGCAGCGTTTGTTGAACTATGGGTCGTGACCCAGTTTCGTGTTTGTGATGGGTCGCCACTTGGTTGCTTAGCAAACGTGGTTTAGTTCGTCCAAGCGCGAGTTCGAGGACGAAAGATATAGCGCCCTCTATTTGGCTCCGTTCCAAATCGCATGCTGCAGCGTAATGATCTGAGGCGGAGCCTAGAAACAATACGACCGCGTGTCACAGGCAGCGTTCGTTTCTATTGGGCGAAAGCTTAATTAAATATTCCCGCCCACCCCTGCGAAAACCTGTGAAAGTGGCCAGACTAGAATGATTGACAGCGCGGACACGTATCGGGGGCGAGCGCGTGCGAGGCTGGGGGCGGAGATCATTACACAGCCAAGTTTGTGAGGCGAAGGGACGCGGCTCTCGTTAGAAATGAGAAAAAAAATAATAAAATGAACAATTTGGTTCTCTCGGTTTTACTGAAGCTTGCAGAAGTGGTGAGCGCCTGCAGTCTATTTCGTGTGGGAAACTTCTCAGTAACGAAAGCCTTAAATTTAAAAAAGGAAAAAGGCATTTTTTTTTAAAACACCCGCAGCATGAAAACCCCAGGGAATTGTTCGTGTGCAGGGCAGCAAGGTTGAAAAAACTTTTTTCCTTATCTTACTTTGGATTTGGAAAAGTGTACCAGTGAGCTTTACAATTACAAGTATTTGTATTTTTTGGCCTTTCTTTAAATTTATTCATTTTTGTAATTTAATTCTCTCTTCTGAGGAGTTTGTCCTTTTTGAATTGTATCCGAATACTGACAATGACGATTGGGCAGCGGCTAACTTGAATGGGACCCCCTTGTGTGCTTATTCGTAAACAGCAGTTAAAATAGGCATAGCATTAAAAGACCCAAACATTAAAAAGTAAAGAGAATTACCCATCTAGCACATGCTTCTAAATTTTTGCATCATTTAGTAAAAATGTAACAAATCTAAGTTCTGGAATGATATGGAAAAAAATAGACATTTGGAAATAGCAGCTTAAAAGGTTATTAAAGGAGCCCAATTAAAGGGAGAAATTGGTTGTGATGGAAACCTATAGCCATGGGTGTGTTTGTTGAGCGGCTGTTCCGTTGGGCAGCAAAAAGCAAATAAAACAGACTGCGGTCTCAGTCCAGTTAGCTAGCTAGCTAGCCAGCCAGCCAGCCAGCCAATATTTAATCTTATAAGATGAATTGTCTTTATATGGCTTTGCTGACATTGCAAATAATTCTTTTCTTGGGTCCCAGAATGGTACCAGTTTTCTCGCTGGGGTCCTCAAATTTTTAATAATTTTTCCATAGGACCTTGGGAACACAGTGCAGTATAGAACTAATGTTAATAATTCTTTATAAACTGTTTATGCCACATTTCTGTCACAGTAACTCAGTTAGGCCCCACAAAGTTGTGTTTGAGAGCAAACATTTCAAAGTGAATTTGATTTGTAAAAGTAGGCTAACAATAAATAGTCACACCTGAAGTTGTTGCAATGTTCTGCTGGTTGCCTTTCTGAGTTAAATTTCATGATGTTTCAACACTAAAACCAAATGTCATGTAGCTGCAAGTTGGACATAGTGCAGTATAAACAACATAGCGAATATAGCGGACTTATAATGCTGTCGATTTCAGGCACTGTATTTCACCCGAAAGTATAGTGCGTATTTTAACTGTGCCACTACACACCTGTTGCAGATTGTAATGGCCAAAGTGGCCACTGTTTGGCAGGGATTTAGACATGTTTTTGGTTGGAGATCAATAGCGGTTGGAAAAACATGATCTGCTTTTTGACATCTAAAGCAAATTATGTTTTTTGCTTTTATTTTAACTGACACACTCTCCTATTGTTTGCACACAGATTAACATGCTGCTAAACAACAACTAGATTTACAGACTAGCAGCTTAAATGAAGAACAAGGTAAGTGTGTGGATTTAACACTTTTAAAGTGGGCTGTCCTGTTAAATTCATGTTTTATAAATTACTGAGGACATAATTATTATTGCACAGATTAATATACAGTACGTACAAGACACGGCCTCAAGTTTTGCAGCAGCGAATAGGCACATCTAGGCCTGATCATTTGGACTAATAAATATGGAAGAGGGTGAGAATTGGGACCGATGAGGGCTGCATTCATATCTTTGCCTTGGGCCCTCAAACCATTAAATTTGCCCCTGTTGCTGAATTATGCTGTTTATTCTCCCTAACATCAGTCACAAACACAAGAGATTCGTTTCAAAGTCACTGAAGTTATTCAAATGTTTTCTCTGAGCCTTTGCCGTCGACTAATTGGGTCAGGTTTTATTCTAGCTCTTTTCAGTACGTATGCTGTTGGGGATCCACACTGGGTTTTTCAGAACAGCACAAAAAAGATTAGCTGACTACTCCTTAAATACCTTAAACTAGGATTCCCTAATTCAGAACTACTTAATCTCAAATCTCGGAAACCTGTTCTTTAAACATGGATTAATTTAAGCGCAGCTGGCCTCGTCTTGGCTTAGTTTAAAACCTGTGTTTGAAACCAACTGTAGATGCCTAGTGCATTTCAGTCACAGTAATACGGTGAAGCCAGTAGATCTGTAGACCAGACATGAAATTAAGTGAAATATTATAAAGGCACAGGCTTGAGAAACTGGAACATATTTTCACACTCTTCTGTTCCAAAGCGTGCTTGCATTTTACTGTTTACATAAGCAGAACGTTTCAGACCTGCGCCTCCCTCTGAAGGTGTGAGGTGTAAAGAGACATCTGCAAGAGGCCAGACAAAATTAAAGCCGATATATTATTGCAAGGGATCACAGGCCAGTCGCACAAAGTGAGGAGTGCCACTGCGTGTTGACATTACGGAGGCTCTGGCAACAAGAATGCATTTGTGGTGTTTCAGCTCAGTTTTGTTCCTGCTTGAAGAAAAAAAGCATTACAGGAAATCCTACCAGAAAAAGAAAAGAACGTTCTACAGAAATAAACAAAACGTATTTGCCCACCCCCCGACACAAGCCGAAATTGTTTGAGACTGGGGCCTTTTGTACAGAAATTCAGCTATTCCGCTCATTTGAAATTTACCACAATCTACGCAAACGGATCCGCGTATCTTTTGCTTACACCGCACTGACCTCGTTCTATTGGCTAAATATTTACACAGATTCTGTAGAACTCACACATCGAGAGTGAGACCCATGACGAGCGCTTTCGTCTATTTCCATTTCTCACCGGTGCTTTCGCGCTTTCCACAGTGCAGCACAGACCGTGTGGCCTGACGTGCCTCTGTAATAATAAGGGTTATGGGATAACTGGGCCACGACATATTCCACCAGCTAAACAGATTTGCCTCCCAGCTCACGCCATCTCCTCATTTAGACATCGTGTTTTTGGCAAGTGCTTTTAAATGCCGTGTCTCTCAGCTCATAGCAGCATAGTGGTGAGTGTTGGATTACAAATTAGAGCCGAGAAGACATAACACTTACTTTGCATGTGTGTGGGTGGGAAGGCACTGGATGTGAAAATGGGAAAACAATTTAGAGAATGTATTGGGAGGAGTGTGGTATTGATTTCCTTGGGTCTGAAAGCTATGGGCCATGTGTTTCGTATAAAGTCGGAGATGAAACGCTAACGCCAACCTGTGACACCGAATGGAACATGTCGCAGTCTGTGAACTGCACACTTTGTTTACCCGAAAATAAGGAAGAATGTGATATTTGTTTAAGCTTTGGTGGTTTGCACTGTATATGCAGGGCGAAGAATATGAGGTCATGAACTTTCATGTGGGTGGCTGGTTTCACAGGGGGGTCCACCAAAAAAGCAGCAGCTGGCAAGGAGTTTATTGTGATTGATGCAGCTGATTATCAAGTCTGTATGCACTGTACATATGTATGGCTTCCATGGTATGGACTGGGGTCCCATCCTGGTTGTACCCCTCCTTCCTCACACCTGGAGATTCTGGGCTGCCATAATGCTGACCAGGACAAGCAGTTAATAGAAATGGAAAATGAATAGTTTGTTGGATTGTTGCACCAGAGGGATTAGGAATTAGCAGCGAGAACCACTGCCTTGTATTCCAAGTATTTGGGTTTACATCTCTTCTCTGCTGCTGCATGCTTGAGCAAAGAAGATGAACTTCTCAACTAGATGAGTAAATCCAAGCAGTGTAAGAAACGTAATGCTGAAAGCTACACTGGACAAAGGCAACGGATAAATAACAAGAAATAATGGACCACGTGGTTTCTACTTCAAGATTAAAATGTAAGAAATTTAAATGCGCAATGCAGAAAGTTCAAAAGCACGACTCTTTGTTTGGGAACATTTGATGCTGGCTGATGAACCGAAGTGGTGATTCAGAATGTGAACCAAAGGAGTTCTGCAGCCATTGCAAAGATGTGGAATGACAGGAGTCAGAATAATTTTGTCGGTAGATGGGATTAAATCCTGAAATGTAATTGGTTGTTTGCAGTTGCCATTATCGGTCATGAAGGGCACAGCAGTACTGTCGGTGACACTTGTCACGCTCACGCGGTTGATGCCGGAATTGTTTTTGCCCTCTGACAGTCTTGGAGCAGCAAAACACCCTTTGTTTTTCTCACTTTCAGCCTTAATCACAACCACATCGAATCCACAAGCTGAGTTCAGAAGTTCGGGGCTGCAATATAGCAAAAGTAATACAGTTGCAGAAACTTATGATATGAAACAGGTGAAAGTTAGTCATGTCTTACTATTTACATAGTGTTGGGATTTGGAAATAAAAAAGTTTACGCTATAATTTCTTGACCTGTGACATGGTTTATGCTTTACTGAAGATGTCGTACCTCATTAAGGACAAAGTGACAACTTAAGGCACTGTGAGCTCGGTCACAGTACAGTGAGGATGCAGACGATCATTTTAATTCACAATCGCTCACAGATGGTGTGGTTTGGGATTACAGCCTTTCAAAGCGACATATCTACATCTGGTTTGTACCAAGAGATAAAGAACAAACAATCCTGAGATTCTCATGCACACATTCATAATGCATTAGTCAGCATTTCGGCACGCTAGCGCTCAAAGGGATTTTGCGTGTATGTTTTGGTTGTGAGGGAGAGTCGCATTTAACCCGTTAAAGATGTGGAAGTGACAGGCCTTGGAGGCCATTCTTTTCAGCTGGAAACGTGAGGTGAAGTTCAGGTGGCGTAAATGATTAATCTTGATGCAATGCGCTATTCAAATGATTTCAAGTAATTTTTGCCATGCAAAAATTTTATTCAAGATTTAATTATGAACTCGGGCACGAAAGTGCTGAACATGGGACAGCATTGCACAGGAATGCTGAAAGCTGCCTGACAGCTTAACCTAGAAACTGTCTGCAATTTAATTCTCGCTTTATTTTGTTCACAGGTTTATAAATTTATATTTACAGAATAGCTCTGGAGAGCTGTGTTGCCTGGAATACGCAATCTAACATAAAGGAGTGGGAAACAAAGGGCTATTCGTCTAGCAAAGTCATGCGTAAGTTGTGTAATGTCCGTAAGTTCTTGATCCTCCCTCATTTTTGCCATTTTTGCCCTTTAGCTGTTGTTTTAAGAATTTGTATTAATGCGGAGCTGTGTATAAATTATAAGCGAAAGCAGTGATTCTGTTCGTTGGACTTTGTGCTTGCTTTAATCTATTCGACCAGATCACTGGTATGTAAGTTCAGACTTCCGATATTATACACCATCCCAGGCTTTCCCCACGTAGTGGGAATAATTTGCCGTTCAAAAGTTGCTTGTCGCATTACCACTTGTTAATTTAAGTTGGAACAAATAACGCTTTCCCAAAAAGTCAAGCCTCATCGGTTTGTATATCAAAGGTCAAACACATATAAATTCAAGGAGAAAATTCACAATATTAGCCAACTTACAAACAGCAGTGACTGTGATTTGTCATGGTGCTAACATTTAATTAATTAATTTATCCACCTTTTATTGTCAGTTATCACTTGTCCAGCAGAGTTGTGGATTGGAACCTATCCCAGAAACATATGGAGTGTGGCCGGTTAGACCCTGAATGGGATCCCAGTACAGCACAACTCAAACTGCACACACTTGTTCATCATGTGGGTACACACTTAGAGCAAGAAAGACTGCAGCTCACGTGAAATGCATATATTTGGACTGTTGGTAGAAACCAGTAGTGGATGAAAGAAACCTACGCAAACATGATGAAAAGACTTCCAACACACCAAGCCGGGTTTCAAACCAAAGCTTGGGAGTGATGAGGCCCTGTTGCAGCCACTGCAGCAAATGACTAGTATATTAAATCTGACAAAATCATGCGAGTCAATTCTATGCATTTTATTGTTTCATGTTTTAAACTGTCAGGTAAAGCTGTCCTTTGCTAAGTTTAGGGTTCAGTTTTAATTTTACATTACAGTAAAAAGTCACGATTCTAGGAGGTGCTTGTGAGCAAGATCACAGCTTCAAGGTAACTGAGATGTGTGAAACTATGCAGCCACAGCTCTTCTTTTTGAATGCATGGCAATTGCCCGTTATAAAAATTTTAGGTTAAAAATCCTCAAGTACGAAGTTCTCGTACTACAATCACTTATAGAGCTAAGGAGACCACACTTTGTTTCTCAGCTGATGGTTCCGTCTAAACCATTTTGCAGTCACAACCAAGTGGGGTTTTTTTTCATTTTTATTTTTTAAGTTGGAGCAGCTAAGCGCCTCCATTACATATGCTCACCTCCCGCTACCACAAATACAAACATGTAATAAGCACGTTTCATCATTTAAAGTATCTACCAAGTCTCTTATTTGTTAACTTCTGTAAAGCGGAAGTGATGAAGTAAAGGAATTACTACAGTATCACACTGCAGGGTTCACATCACTGTCTAGTGCTAACGCTGGAGGAAAGTGCAGCAGGAAGCTGAGTAAATAAGGAACATAAAGGGCAAGGAAAACCCACTGGTTTCCTCCCTTCTCAATGACAGCAGCAGTGTGTTTTTATTTCTTCTTGTGTTGGGCAGGAGTGGAACTCGTGCACATGCGGCGTCTATGAAAAGCACGTTTTTGCACCTGTGCTGGTCAGACATGCTTCCTGCCGGAGATGTGACATTTAAACAGATGGCAAGAATGAAACAAGAAAAACAGAAACTAAAATTATGCCCCAGCAGGGCCCTACCTTATTCAAATGGAAATACAGCTTCACAGATTTTACTGAACCGTACCTTTGACGTCAGACCGTCTCATGTGTGCCCCTGAGAGTGCTTAACGTATCTTTTTTTTGTGCGTTGTCAAATAAAATTTATCTCAAAAGTTAGCACCATGGCAAAGTTTATATCTTGTACATATTTTTGAATTAAGCACTGCTTAAAGAGCATGTATTTGGAATTTATTACTCAGTTTATTACTTTTTGTTGTGGGATAGGTGATGCTACTAATGGAAATGTTTTATTTTATACACTAATACGTGGTGTACCTTAAGTAAACTGTGGTAACCACCAGCATAGTAGGGCTATTTTAAAGCAAGCACAATTTTTCACGTTTTCATATTTGCAGGTTAGTTTTCCTTGTCACAGCGTCCTTCCCCTTTCTTCATAGATGACCTTGGTCATGGTGAGAGCTCAGTACTACTTCAGGACTGGTTTAAACAGATTGGATGTGAAGGGCAGATTTCACATAGAAAACCACAAATCTCTGCATCATCAGAATAGAAATGAGGATTTTCTGATCCTCATCTCTTTCATGAGATCAGCACAAGTACTGTACATATTTCCTTGCTTCCAAATTCCAGTACTGTTTGAATCCCTTCAGTTCAGCACAGTATCTTCTGTACTCAGTTAGTGTCTCATCCAACTTTTTTATACCCTTAGCCCCCCTCAGTGCAGGAATTTGTCTATAATAGTAGAATAAACCACATAATCAGGGTTTCTCCATAAACCTGAAAAATTTAGGTGTAGAACTCCAAACTGTGAAACAAGGAGGGGTCATGATGCTGCTGAGCACGAAATGAAAAAACAAGGAAATGGCAGTTTCATCTTCTGTAATCCTGTGAACTATGTGAAGTAATAGAACCTAGGGGAAGCTATGGAAATGGTCCGTTCCGACCAAGTTACTGGCTACCGCACTACATTTCCAAGAAGGACGCTTGAGAGCAGGTGTGAAATCTGTCCTGCATTAGGGGCAGAGCGTACGTTCAAAGTGTTATTGGCCCTTGGAGAA
The DNA here is from genome assembly GCA_018136845.1 of Heterotis niloticus. Classification (NCBI taxonomy): domain Eukaryota; kingdom Metazoa; phylum Chordata; class Actinopteri; order Osteoglossiformes; family Osteoglossidae; genus Heterotis; species Heterotis niloticus. The sequence continues at coordinate 36,628,273 of CM030889.1, read as the reverse complement.
CCATGGGGTCCTCTGTTCTTGTGCCGTGTGTCAGAGTGAGGTGATGGGACTGAAGGTAAAGATTTCGACGGCTCATAAAGCAATTTTAACAAGAGCAATTACATATGAATAAAATTCCTTCCACTGTCTGAGGTGAACATGTTATTTAATCAAATACTTTTTCAATGCCTTGCTTTTCCATGTGACCATATAAGCTCAAGCACATGTGCTCCATTTTTAAAAGCAATTCCTTAAAATTACCCTCCTGCAGTTAGAAGCATCATGAATGACACAATAAGGATTTATCTAACATTCTTCCGCTGGTAAGCATGAATGCTTGGCTCTAAAGTAGTCCGTGCTGCTTTCACCATCATAGTTCAGAGAAATACTGTGTCTGGACATCCATTTTAAGGCTTTTGGAGCAATATTTAAAAAAAAAATAAAAATCTGGATATGGCCATCAAAGTATGACATTAGGGCTATGTCATAAGAAAGTAAGAAACGAATGTGAATGGTTCCCATGTTGTATTCTTCATGAGCTGTTTTGCATTAATGTTACTGAAGCTCATTGCACACCACAATAAGAAAAAACTCTTTAGGTCCGCACCCATTTTTATCCGCAGTTCTTTTGAGAAGGTGACGTTTCGCAAACTTAAAAATATGTACACGTATCTGAGGCATTAGTGTTGAGGCAGACTAAAGTGACTGGCATAAAAGCTGCTGTCGCTCTCATTGTCGCGCTGTTTTCACAGCGAAGTCACAGTCTTCAGAACGGATTTACATCCTGTGTTACCGATGGTTCAGCGAATGCCTGAAAGATGGCTAAAACACATAGGACCAATCTGGTTGGCTCCACATTTACACTGAAAGGAAGCACTAAATGACCTGCGGGGGGTCTGGGATTCATATAAAACATGCAGGACTGTGGAAAGTCTGGTTTACTACACTCCCCTAAAATACAGCACACATACACACACATTCAAATGAAGGAAATGTGTGGCTACACAAGGTTAGCAAATAGTGTAGTGGTCAATGGAATCCCTTTCATTAAAACCCTATCCTTGAGCTGCTCCTGCATAAATCCCCCCCCCCACATAAATAGCCAAGTAGTAGTTTAGTACATAAAAAATAAATAAGTCACTTTGGACAAAGAAGTCGACTAACTATTAATATTCCATCGTTGGTGCAACATTGGTATAATAATAGTCATACTTTATGCAGTAGAGGTTTCACTCTTTGTGAAAATATTTTAATATATTGACATTTAATGTGTGAAATAGAAAGCCAGTGTCATCTTGCATTTTTAAATCTTATGGCACTGAAGTGGCCAGCAGGTAGCACTTGTGTTAGTTGGTGGACAAACAACAGAATAATTGCATTTATATTTATTCATTTTTTGGAGACTTTTGTCCACAGAATACTGCTGAGAGAGAACAAAAGTGCATTTGAGTCTCTTAGTCCAGCACCCTTTGTCCCAGGGCAGATACCCTAGCAGTGACAGCTACTATAGCTGTAGAACTGATAAATATTGCCTTTTATTCTTTGTACAAAAATAAATAAAAGTAACAATGGCTATAAAACTAAGCTTTAAGATTTAGGCTCTGAAGCTAAAAAAAAAATCACAATAGCTGCATTCCTTTAGTATAAAAGGGAACAGGGGAATGAGATAGCGGAGCCCGTAGGGAACATAACCACAAGGTCCTCCTGGTGTAAAATCATGCGTGGTAAAAGAGCAGATAACATGGAACAACTCAAAGAGAAGATACTTCTGTTTACTAAAAACGAAAACCTTTTAAAACAGAGTTACGCAATTATGGGTAACAACAGTATCTGTTCAGCTGGATGATATCAATGTATACCAAGCAAATATGTCACAAAGTTGTTTGTAAGCAGCTTCATTTTACAAAACGTCATTATGTTTTTGTATTAATTGCGGGATCACATGCAAGAGCATGTATTTGTAAAGCCATGCAGCACGCAATGTGTTTAGGCAGAAACAAATGGGCAGAAAGACTGCCAAATAGTATGCAAAGGAAAAAAAACCCTAAAGAAATTTGTCAGACAGAATTAGTCTATGCCAGTTCTGGCGAAGAGAAGGGTAACAGAGGAAGTAATGTGAAGCAACCGAGAGCAAATGACTTTAGGAAACCCTCAAAGATAAGGCAAGACCTAATGCAGGGGCAAAAGTTCAGCTGGCAAAGCAATATGGACAAAATGAAATGGACAAGAAAGCAGCACAGCACCCTGGGAGGTATTACTGTATACACCTGTGTGGTGTGGTATTGGTTTCTCTTGACGACCGTGATTGATTTTGCCGCTTTTCTCTCATTCCAAGGGGACAGCAGATGGTGTAGCGGTTAGAGCTACAACTGCACAAAGGTTCAAGGTCCAGGTTACAAATACTGCTCCTGCTATGGGACCCTTTAGTGTAAAAATTTAGTTTTTTAATCATTGAAAGTCACCTTGGACAAAATCCTCCTGTCAGTAAAGGTTAACAACTGTATAGACATTTCCGTTTCTATATACTTTCTAATCTACTTTCCAATCTACTGATTCTTATCTGGTAACTCCCCTCTTTACCAGTGTAAACAGCAAGTTCCTGTATTATAAATATTTTCATATTTTGTGTTCCAAGTAAGTGGATACCTTTTCTGCAGCAGCGATACATCTCCAGTATCGAGCAATTGCTGAAATATTTAGGGATTGCTGAGAGCATTGACTTTTCTCCTGCTGTACATGTAGATAAATATGTATAATGTAGTGCGAGCAAAATGTTTTGGCACCACAAGGCTGTTATACATTTTAAACAGTGTCTTTACTGCTGAATAAATATATTTATGCAAATAGCTGGCGTCACTAATGTGTTTTCTAACACGGTCCAGATGTTTCTAATATTTTCCATGTATATATTGCAGACTTTTCCCTTCTCACAGTGAAATCCCTATTTAGGAATCTTCCTCCACAATAGTGATGAGACATGTCATAGGAATGCTTTTTCTCTGATGGCTGGAACTGAAGCACTTAATGTAAACTCTAAAAATTGGGGCCTGTGTTTAAATACTGAGCTCAGCCAGAAGCGATGTGGTGCGACTCTCCAGGCAAACAATAAAGTACAGCATTACAGGTACACGGTTGTCTCTTTACAGCATGTCTTCAGTCTCAATTTTGAGGCAATAGGGAAAAAATTATCAACACCCCAAAGAGCATTATTTTACCTTCAATAGTGCTTGCAGTCAAGTTAAAAGTTTCTTTTGTCCAGCCTTTGTCCAAGGTGACTTGCAGTGTTATGTAATAAAACTTACTATTTATACACGAGGGCACTGGAGTCTCTCACAGTTCATTGTCCATCAGTGCTTCAGAAAGGTCCAGGAAGTCAAATGTCTTTTGCATTGGAAGGCCCAATCCAAGCTCTCACCTACCTCACCACCTGTTGTCCTGCTTGCAGAGTAAAAATCCAAATTATAGCATCTAATTCAAATATGAGGAACCCCTCACTATGTCTGTCAACAGTGTTTTGGCACGAGTGCACTGTCACAGGATTGCTTTTCTAATCCAAAACATGGAAAAGAATTAGCATGTGCACATTAGACTGAAGCAGGGCGTAAATGATTAGTAGTTTTGCATCTTTCCTTTTCAGCAGTGGTCTGCTGTGGCAAGTCTGCAGTCCAACATTTTTAAAAAAATGCTTGGCTGTATGCTCATCTGCGGTTATAATGAAATTTATCTTTGATTCCTATCTGTAATAATCTCCTTTTCTCTGGCTGACTTCTGGCAAACTCTGTCAGACAGCGCTGCTCCCCAGCTTTGATGAAACAGTTGGCTGGGCTCCACGTTTCGATGGTTCCTCCAGTGGGATCCTAGGAGATGTGCCTTACTTCATGCCTGTAGATATGGCTCAACTGCCTAAATGTTTTAATACGCAAATGTCGGTCCGAGAACTGCGGCTCAAAACTTCCTGCCAATAACCTCCTTATCAAAGCATAATTTTAACATTATTATGTTCTGGTTCCTAAGAAATGCTTTTATGCAAAATTGTATTTAATTAAACAAGAAATTTTATTGGAGGAATTTGCTGGAAGTTTCTTGTTCTGTGGCAAAATAGTAAATTCCAGGCCTGTGTTCCTAACAGCTACACTTCTGAGTTTAAATCTGTAGTTTTAATAAATTTTCCATTATTCCACAAAGTCCACATAGTAAAACAAGCAGGGAGTTACATGACATTAATGTCTCATTAAGCTGGCTGGCAGTTGAGGAGGTGAAAACAAAAAGCTTCCATCAGCAACAAGGGGAGAAAAACCTCTGGCGGTCCAAGAACCAGTGGCTGCCCACCCTTCCTAGTTATTCTGCTGTAATGGTATGCATGGATAGATTCGGTTTTATCTATCATCATGCAGGTGAAGACTCAGGGATTCACTATCTGCATCCACCCCACAACTGTTTGGTTGTTTGGAGTCAGTAGCCATGGGCTCCAGGCTACAGGGACCAGTGGGTGCTGCTGAAGTTATGGCAGGCCTACACATGGGGTCAGCACAGAGGGCTGGTGTACCAGGACATCAGGGTGCCTCATAACAGAAGAACTTGTGAACATATTACTTAGTATCATTTACTAAAATGCAAACTGAAAAAGTGGGTTTTAAGTCTTGTTTTAAAGTCTTATAGCAAAAGGCACAGGACTCTGCAATTTGGGGGCTTCTACCCACAGCTTTCAAAAGGATCTTTGGAACTACGAATAAGTCGGCATCTTATGAAATTAGAGCATAACTTGGTTTGTGGCTAGTGAGATCAGGCTGAACTGGTGACAAACCATATATATTACAAGTAGTAACCTGACATCACGGAACAGAGAGCCGGTGAGGTGATCAAAGAACTGCAGTAACGTGACAGTACTTCCAGGAGTCGGTGACAATCCCAGTTGAATTAACACGGGGTTGGTAAGAAAGCTCTGGGTGGAAGAGAACTCCAAGGTTCCTTGCAGACGATGTATTACTGAAAAGTAAATCTGCAGCACAGCTGCGGGAGTCAAGCTGAGTGTCATCAGCATATGAGGGAAAGTTACATTTTTCTTGATGATGATATCTAATTTTATAATGAAAAAGCAATGCTCCCAGTACGGAACCCTGAGGTATTCCATATGGAACCAGTGAGAGTGGCTGAAAGGGATGAGTTTTCATTAAGATATGCATACTGGAATCTTTGTGTGACATAGGAGAGAGGCCCTGGTATTCCTCCAACTTGTGTAAGAGGATGCCACAGTCGACGGTATAGAGATCCACGCGGATGAGCTCTGCTGAGAAGTCGGCATCTGCTGACAGGAGGATGTCCTTAGTGACTCTGAGCATGGTGGTTTCAGTACTGTGGCAAGAATCCTGAAATTCTTCAAACAGGTCATTTGCATTAAGATATGAGACAAGCTGTTCTGCAGCAACCTTTTCTAGGACTTGCGAATCAAATGGGAGATGAGAAGTAGGTCTGAAATTGCTGAGGATAGAAGGATCCAACACTGGTTTTGTATGAGATGCTTTTAGGATCGCAATCTTAAATGAGTCCAGAACCACTATAAATGACAGTGAAATTATGATTATACCAAGTATAGCTGCTTCATTGGGATGGGGTCCAAGTAGGCAGGTAATTGATTTGGATAAACTGACTAGCGCCGCCAGATCGTGCTCACCGGTAGGTTTGAAACTTTTGTAACATAAAAAGTGCAAAATGTGAAAAATTCAAAAATGCCAGAGCTAACACTGATCACACAAACTTGTAATAACAGTGGGGGAAAGTGTGGCTGTAGTACTGTAATTTCCCACAGGATGCTGGTTTAGGTTCAGATGACACCTCAGTGCAAAGTGATGGATTCCTCTTTTGCCCCCTCCCCAAGTGCAAGAAGGAATTTTTAGCTCCCTGCTGCTCTCCATGTGAGTTTGTCCACTCTTTGAGGTCTGATGAACTCTACGAAGAAACTGCTGCATTCCCTTAAAGGGATCTCTGCCGATGCAAGTTATAATGCCGCAGTAACCGCAATCGTCGTATCTGTTGTGGAGCAAAACCATACGTCTTATTTTCAGCATGTCCTTATGGACGAGGTGAAAGATTTTTCTCTTTAGTTATATTTTATTCTCTCAAGAATTATGAAATGGGCACGTACTTATCACCGTAAAATTTTATTTTGAACAAGAACTTTTCTAACAGTAATAAATGCATTGTATTTAAATGGGCCTCTGCCTTTTCTGGTATAGTGCAGAGAAAATATTTTGCCAACGGTACGTGCTAAACAAATCCTCAGTTTCTCGGTGAAATGCACATACATTAACAATTCTGAGTATTTCCCACACCATTTCAGTTTAATTAAGTTTATTATCCAGACTTTAGCTTAAGTTATATAGGCCTTTCAGGACATTCTAATGTACTTGGCCTTCCGATCATAGCATTTGAAAAGTATGCTGAAGTCAAATCAGGTCGCTAATGTTTTGGGCACGGTTCCACCCTGTTAACACATTTCTTCTGGGTCGCTAAAATGCTGATGGGTCTCAATAACATCCCGGGGGTGGTTCCATAAAACTTGGCCTTTTGTTCAACCGAGCCAACTGATTGCGGCACCTCTCGGCTAGGCATGCAGCACATGGGTCCGCAGGGGGTGTCTTGGGGGGGGGACAGGAATGGGATTACAGAGCTGGTGAGCACAAGGCTGGGTCTGATCCACAGGTCAAATGTTTGTCTTACAAGTACTCCATGGCACTGGAACCTCCATTCCAAATGCTGAGGACAGCAGTCGCACGACACTGGCTCCTCCACCACCGGATGATCGAGTTTGACGTTGTGCGATTCACGCAGATTGCCTGGAGGAAACAGCATGTTAATGAAGCCTGTGTTTATTTACCCATTAAGTGCTGTTCCCTGCACCCCCCCCCCCCCATTAAGGCCAAGCCAGCTTGGAAAGATTATAAACATGTTTTGTAATCGTTTAATGAGATGATACTCCAGTGCAGGGCAAATCTGGATCATTTTTGCATAACTGAAGCACCATGCATCTCCAAAAGGCTGTCAGCTCTCAGTGCTGGACTGTAAAGCATTTTTAGCGATGAGTGCAATTTATCCCTGACCTGTAGTGTAACACCAAGGAAGAGATTTTGTGTTTAAGAGGTTCAAGGTTCAGCTCTCAAAAATCTTAAAACAAAACTTGTGAAAGAGTAACTTTATGAATTCATGTGCACATTCCCCGGTTTACATTTGCTGAAGTAATATTTCATTTATTTATACAGAACTTTAAGAGAAAATACCTGGATAGGTAACATTGGGATAGCATCATGCCTCTTCGAAGAAACACTTATCTTAATTATGTGTGTGTTAATTAAACATGAAACCTAAAAGTATGACAGAGATTGAAAATGCAAATGGGAATCGTGTGAAAAAACAAAAAATTGAGGAAACATCTACATGTTTTTGAGGCTTTAGGATGTGGTTAGACAAATTTTTGCAGTACTGATTTTTCAGTGATGCTCAGGAGGAGTGCAGCATGCGAGTCCACTTGTGAGTACTTGTCAGCGACAGGTGAGCATGGAGTTGTTATGAATGTGGGAGTTTTTAGCTGTTTAGGCATTTAAATGAGTAAAATAACATGCTGAAAACATTACATTAGAACCCTGAAAGCCTAATAGTACCTTTAGGATCATTATAGAATCCTCAGCTCCATTTATATGGCTGAAGACATGCAATAGGATGTAACCAAATATGCTAATGAATGTCTGAGATTGTAGGATTTTTCTAAATTATCGATCGATTTTTAATCTGCACTTGCTTGCTCACTTTTGCAAACCATTGGTCAGGGTCCTGCTGTAAGAATTTATAGTTGAAAATGAAATGTATTCAGTGCAGCAGAAAAGAATAAAAAAGAATAACGTGCTGCAATGTGAGGAAATGAAGGTATTACATGGAGTAATAACAAACTGAAGTTTACCTTAATTGAATAATCCATAAAACATAATCTTATCGTGAGAATTTTTTTTTTTTTTTTTAAATAAAATTGCTTGCTATTATTTGCCCTTTTATACAGCTGGGTAATTGCTTTGTACTGGTAAAGATTAAGTACAATGCTCAAGTATACTACAGCAGGAGCAGGGATTCAAACCTAGGACCTTCTGACTGCAAGTGGGGGGGCAATTTCAAAAACTTCTTTACCTCCCTACCATGATGTACATTTTTATACATTTTGACAGGAGCAATTTAGAGCAAAGGCACTATGGCAGAAAGCAGGATTTGAACCCGGGCCATTTGATGGAATGTTGCAGCTTTACACTGCTAGCTTATCGTAAGGTAAGAACTTCTCTTGCATGCAACATCATCCCAACAGTAAAGCATTTAGAACACAAAGCACTGAAGCTCCACATCAGTTATAATACATATTTTTGTCAAATGTACACGATACTGGTTTCAGTTGATCAGCTCAAAACACAGTGTTTGTCATGTAAATAATTGCAGTCTTAATCTTCATATTAAACTGTAAACCACTTTGAGCATTCAGACTGGTCAGTATGGAGAGGGTTCTCTGCTTAAAGTGAGGGATCAGGAAACCGTTTCTCTTGATGGGTTTCGTTCCCTTCTGACTGGTGATTGTCAAAGCTGCACGACTGAGGATGAAAGCTGCAAATTTGTCTTTCAAACGACGGAAAGGGATGGCAGCACTGGTCCTGGCGCATTGTAAATATGCAGGGAAAAATGTCTGCAGACGGACTCGTGCGAGAATCCAAGTTGGAAAAAAAGAGTGTTCCCACATGTTCTGCTCAGATTCCTAAAGTCAACAAAAGCACAGGGCAGCTCATTTCCCTGCACTTAAGACCTCAACACAGGGGGGGGGGGGGGGGGGGTGAAGAGACGGAAAGGGACCTTCCTTCTTAGGGCTTTATCTCAATTGCTTCCTGCTAGGAAGTAGCCACAAACAAATAAATGTCCATGGGCCTGTGAAAATGAAGCCCACAGGGCAATGCTACCCTTACAGACAGGGAGCGTTCAGCGTGTTATCGGCACAGGAAATAAACGGTACAAAAATGTTGTCCTGAGCAACAAGTTCCTGGTGAGCCTGTTTCCCTCATCTGTGATTGTTACACAATCGTCCATCTATCAATGCATCCAGTAAACCCTTGGCTCACATCCTCTTGGTATTCTTGAGATGCATTTGGCTCCCCTTTGCCCCAAAAAGTGACCCTTCCAGCCACTCGATGGAGAGGAAATTCCTTCAGCCAGAGCTTATAAACAAGTGCCACCTTGCACAACCTTTGAGCACCTTGGTCACCTTCACAGTCACTGTCACGGAAAGAACGATAGGAAAACAGTCATGGTTCTTCTGTAGTCTTCCCAAAATTATACTCTGTGCACCATTTGCAAAAGGTTAGATAAAAATGTTGGGTCTGCTCAACTGTTTGCTTAGGTTTTCCCTGATTTGCTTTTTTAAAATAAGTACAATTATAGGACCCCCCCCCCCCCCCCAACAGCATAAATAACATTTTGGTCTGAACTGTAGCAAGAGCCTCCAGATATAAGATGACATACCTACTAGTAACTTGGGACTTCACACAGTCTTAAGATGCTCACAGCAACTACCATGATAGAAATGAGAGGTTCGCATTAGTGATCGACTGGGTTGACACTGATTTGGCAAAGCTGAAGAGGAAGTTAGCAGTAAGCTGGATTTATTCAGTTGCTTATATTTAAGTAAATTTCCAGACAAACTGTTCTTTTCACAGTAGTGTTCGGAATACTTTCCACATTTACTCAAAGCAATTCACCACTGTTTGCTCTTTTCTACTGGGGCAGTATGGGATATATTCTTTGCTCAGCTTCAAGAAAGCAGTGGCAAAACCATGATTTGAATTTTCAGCTTTTAGTAGTTACAAGCATATATATATATATATATATATATATATATATATACACGTATGTATGTATGTATTGTAATATATTGCATGATGTAATAGTAATTATGATTGTATTACGCAGTGCTGGAAAGCTTGAAATTAAGTGTTGTAAGGCTACGTAGCTGTATGTCACTGTAATCCGGTCAGGATCTTATGGCCAATGAGAATTTTCAATATTAGCCATGTTAGACCCCCCCCAAATTTCAGTCAGTTTTTATTCAACTTCTATTCTAGATACTGTATACTATCTGAACTATGAGAAGACAGGATGACTATGATTTAAAATATAGAGCAAATCAAAAAGTACTGATAAACATGCATTCTGTGTATTTTATCCTGCGTTTGAATATTAATTTAAAGATTTATTTTAAAAGGGATCTTTGTTTTTTTTGTAATGAAAGCATTTCCAAAATCCAGTGTTCCAAAATCCTTCTCTTCAGATGTATAGGGAAAAATGTGTGGCTTATTTGTAACACAGAGATTAGGGACAAGAGCATGGACTAGAAAACAGAAGGTTGCTGGTTTGTCAGTCTTTCTACTAAAGTAATATCTTTGAGTGCAAAAACCCAACAGCTAGAACTGGACAAACACTCCAAATTGTATAAAGACCAAATAAACAAAATGATAAAATCACCCTTGCTCTCAGAAGTTCTTTATTTGTCAATGTAATGAGTCCATTACAGTAGTTTAATATTGCTGTACTCTATTGTACCCGTTGCTTTTGTAGTACTTTTTTTTGGATTGGTTTGCAATAATGATACAGTTGCACTGTGAAACATCTATCCTCTCCTGAAAAGTCTGTTAGCTCTGTGATCAAGAAGACTTAAATGCCAGTAAGTTACTTTCTGCACTGAGAAAACCAAGACTTCTGTGCGGGGGGGGGAGATAATTTCGTGATTACTTCTAATCCTCAGGTTGTAAAAACGTTGTATTTTGTATAAACACATTTACTACACTGGCACCCTCTAGAGGAAACCTGGTTGTCTTAAGCTGCCTGCTTTTAAGATTGTGCTCAAGATATAGGATTTGCACCATGCAGATTATAATAATGAAATAATGAAGTGGCACTTTTTCCATTACTTGGTAACATTTCCCTTCATTACCAAATTTGATATCGAAACCTTTGCTGGTGTTTCATTTGGAACCCGACTTTAGTAAACCAGAAGTAAGGGAATGTAGAAGTATTTCACAATACCCGTTTGCTTTTCAATGCATGGAGCTCCTGGTCAGAGTCAGGCTAAGCAACTGCTTATTCTTCCTTCTGTAGAATGTTTGAACACAGCAACACTGAAAATATCTATAGAAGGGGGGAAAAGGCTAAATAAAAATAGGGGAATATATGAAAGACTGGACATATTAAGTATTCAAGTGGCTGTGTAAAAGAATGACACTGGCATTGGGGACTATAGTACAATTATTCCCAACATCACTGATGCTGAGGATAAACTGCATTTCATTTCCACTTCAAGTTTAAAAAGATTTTTGCATGTAAAAATAAATGCTTCTCCGAATAATGTATCTACTTGATCATGTTAAAAATTAGCAAATGGAGAAGTATATGATACATGAAAAGTAAAAGACCATTGGAACAAAAGTGGAAATATCTGAAAGGAGGAGCATGCTTGCGACTGGGTGAAAGCTTTCAATTGTGCCATACGCTTATTTGCGTTCTGTATGTGAGCGAATTAAAAGAAGTGCCCTCGTTCATTTTGAACTAAATTGTACTTTTCAGTCAGCAACATTTATGTGACATAACATGGTAGCGTTATATATTGATATATTAGTGTTGTCTGTGATGTGCGTAAAGCGGTAACTGTACTTGAGGTAGAAATGCAAATACGGTCATCTGCTTAAAATGATGACAAAATAAGCTGTTTGTTGCTATTAGCACATGTGGGTTAGCTTTGCACTGACCATGCATTGCTGTCAAATGGCATACAATAAAGACAAAATGACTATTGCGATGGGCCTTGGACCTGCGTGTATACTTTCCACTGTTCTTGTCCTGAAGAGATTGAATTTTTAAGAGTTTTTGGAAAGTCGGAGGTGTTATGCTCCCAGCAGGCATGTAAACACTGGCAGAAATTCCAATCATTTCTCACATACTGCAAGCCAGTATTCCAGGTCTTGGGCACAGGCTGCAGTTTCAGTGAAGTCCCTGCTTGTACAGAACCAGATGCGTGTGCCAGTCAAGGATTATTGCTCTGTTAGAGAATTCTTCTTCTTTTCTTTCCACTGTTCCCAAGGATACGGTGCAGTGCTGCATGGTACAGTGCGGAGCCGTGGCCTGAATGCTGGTTACTTAGACAACAAGAATGGCAATCAGCTCTCCGCTCTGACACAGCAAAGCCACTGCAGCATAAGGCTGGGATTTATGGTGATTTTCCCCAATCTGTCCCGTTCCAGTGATTGAGGGGGTTATTAACTGATAATAATGAGGATGCATAAATCAAGACGACTCATTTAAATTCCTTTCCGGATTAACCTTTCAAAGCAAGGACATCCGCGTCTTTTCCAAAAGGAATGTGTTCCTCGGAGATGAACTGCTAGCACCTTCTGGAAAAAAATAACAAATCAGATTGTTTTTGTGAAATTCTGAAGTAAAGCATATCTATTTCATTCCCATTTCCATGTTAGGCTCACAGTTAATTCTCATTTTTTTATGTGGCGCTTTTTATACACTGTATGGCCAAAAGTATGTGGATACCTGGGCACCACACCCATACGTACTTGAAGAACATCCCATTCCAAAGCTATGGGCATTAATATGGAGTTGTGTCTGCTGCCCGCCCCCGCTACTATAACAGCTTCTGCTCTTCAGGGAAGACTTTCCACCAGATTTTGGAATGTGGCTGTGGGATTTTGTTCCAATTTGACCAGAAGAGCATCAGTGAGGTTGTGCGAGAAGGCCTGACTCATTCAATTTTCCAGTTCATCCCAAAGGTGTTTGGTGGGGTTGAGGTCAGGGGTCTGTGCAGCTACTCAAGTTCTTCCACACCAACCTGTTTATGGAGCTCCCTTTGTGCACGGGGTGGCACAGTCATGCTGAAGCAGGAAAGGAGCTTCCCCAAGCTGTGGCCACAAAGCTGGAATGCGTTTGTAGGCTGTGTGGGTGCGGCTGAAACAGCTCAGTCATTAGAAGGGGGGGGGGGTCCACATACTTTTGGCCATATAGTCCATTTTTCATTCAGTGCATCTGTATTGGTGCGAAAATAATTTATTTTAGCTGCATTGTCAGTCTCTGTTATGCAAAGTGGACCTGCGGCTCATTCTTTTGTGAATAATGGGAATACATCTCTCATTTTTCTTCTTATGGATGCAGCAGGACTGACAGTCCCACATAATCAATCTTGCCGTTCAGATGGAACGCTGTGGCCTTTATGTAGATCTTTGTAGAAATACGGGAGGGGCTACCGGGCCCATCTCCCAGCCTCATCTGATGATATCCACACAGGTGAAGGTGTTTGCTGAGTAAGCAGTGCATTAAGGAAAACAACTCATTCTCTTGAAGCTTGGCAATGAGTAACAAACACCCCAGCAATTCCTGTAACTGTAAGCACAACCATATCTGCTTCCTCCTTTTTGACCTGATCAAACAAGCAGTGGATGGCATCATCCTGCAGGTGGACACAGAACCCCATCACGCGGGGCGCCAGTTCCAAATCAGTTCCATATGCAGGGTTTGCATTTAATACACCCCAAAGACACAAGGCCTTTAAGATCTTGATTACCTTCACATGGGAGAAATTTCTATCTGCAGTGTTTAGTTAGAAACGATCCATGTTTACAACAACGCAGGTAATAAAGGGTAGCGTTTATGTTTACATTGCACCCCTTCTGTAAGAAGCACACTGTGATTGCAAGGCATACGACCAGGGCGCCGGTCACGTTTGCTCTGAAATCTATGTCATGGTTGTGCAATTTGGCTAGCAGCTATTACATCCCGAACATCTAAGACGTTCCACCAAGCCCCTTTCCCATCTGTAGCTGTCGGTTTGCACGTATCCGTGAGAACAGAGTGCTACAATTGATAAGCTTGTGATTTTTAAGTGAACACGGAGCTACTGCGGTCATATGGCTTTTATCCAAAGTGACATGCAGTTCTGCTCATTTATGCAGCAGGGTATTTCATTCGCTTATTATTTGTTTTCGCTTGTCCAGTTCAGGACCACTGGGGTCCAGAAGTTATTGTAAAATCTTAAGGCACATAGCAGGGTGCACAATGGACAAGCTCAACACACACTTATTCACTCACACCTTAATGGTGGCTTAGAGAAAACATTTGTACTTCATGCACATCTTTTGGATAATGGGAAGAAAGCAGGGAGTGTGCAAAACTGCAAACTTGACACAGGCTGACTCAAAGCCAGGATGCAAACCCAGGTGTGAGCCCACAATCCAGAAGCTGTGAACCTCCATGCTATCCAGCAGCAGAACAGCTATTTAAATATCTGCAGGAATTCCCTGCTCAGGGACTCTGTGGGTCTCTGGATCACAGTGTCACCACTCTGAATATGTAAGCAAGACCTGACCTCGAACAACCTTACAGCATTGCACAACTTCACGGCACATGTTGCTCAGCTTCTTCAAAGGCCAGGCTTGATAGAACATATCAGGCCAATCGTTGCAGCCAAGGATGTAAAAGCAATAGCTAGAGACCAAGTGATAGACAAAAGTAAAACAAAAAATGCTGATCGCCTTGTGAAAAGGCAGCCAAGAGATGGTTTGGGCTGGGAAGAGAGAAGTTTGGCTTTTTCCTTGTCGTTTGATTGCTTCGCTTTGCATGGTATTCCAGTGATGTCAAGGTGAAGTACAGGTGATGAGTGACTGCAAAGAACCGAGCATCTGCTGCCAGCCAAGGGTTTGTGGGATCACCAGGGAAATCGAGTAAACACGACAAAAACCTCTAACCAGGGGAGTGTCTTTGGAGACTCGTCCAACATGTGTTAAGAGTTTTTGTCAAAAGAGGACAATTGATCAATTGTGTAGGGCACCTTGCAGTCCCACATCTCTAAATTGCTGCTAAACCTCTAAACTGCTGGTGTTTGGTTAATGCATGACAACCATTTTGCAAACAATTTAACTGCACAAAAAAAACAGTAACAAACATTGTAGATACAGATACTTTGATGTGCAAAAAAATGTCATCCTGCAATAATTACTTATTTTCTTCTGCCTAAATCGCCAAATTTACCCAGGAATCATTACCCATAAAAGTAACACATTCAATGTATCTGACATATTCAGAGTATTGACTTTGTTGAGAGCTTTTCTGCATTTTAAAATTCCTTTCCATTGTTCCATTTGCAAGCTGGAGCGCAGGCACTGATTTTTGATGTCTGAGAAGTTCAATGTTAATATTTATTAAAATGGCCTTCACAGGCCTCTGCTGAAGAAGCTGAGGTGCTGATATACAGCACAATGGTAGTACGGAGGGACAGGTTGTGATCTGGTTTTCGCTCAGTATCAGCTCTTTTTTCTTTATTGAAACAGCTAACTTGGCGACATTTCACATTATGTTTAGTATCGGCCTGGCAAAGCAATAATTAAAATGCTAATTCTAAACCCAACCATCATGCCCTCTGATACAGGGTACTGTGAAAATGTAAATTTCCTTTCAAAAGGATCAAACTCGAGTCGGTTTAAGAAAAACAACCATAAGAAAAATTTAAAATGCAAAAGATGGCCTTAGAATGTTTATTCTGACATTTCTGACAACATTTCTGTTATTATTATCAAAAATGACTTTTTATTGAATATTCATCCAGCCCACTGCACCATTGGGGCTTTTTAATGGGCACACAGGCCCGATTCCACCATTTGCCAAATTAAGTCAGATTTTGTGCAAGGTGTCAAACTTGAGTGCCGGGGGTTATACGAACATACTTTTTATCGCCTCTCTCATTTAATTTCATCATATTTGAAATTTTTATGACAATCTGGTAAGAAAAAACAAGACCAAGTAATGCTTTAAGGAACTATTGACACTTCCAGTGTCTGGTGCTCAAAGAAACGTGATGATGTGAACGATGTGCTGAAGCGTGTGACTTATTCCCGACAATGAGTGTTCAGGTGTCAAAAGACATCCAGAGTAAGAGGCTAAGAACCAGGTGTGATGCTGCATTCAACAATCGACACCTTCTGTTCCACTCTCCTGCAGTCTGACCTCAGCGCCAGGCCGTAAACAGACCTGATGGTTCATATCTTCTTGATAAACATTCACAGGGGACAATAAACAAAAAAAAATCTGTCAGCAGTCGATACCCCCTCAACACTGAAACCACACATCCTGCATATAACTGATGGCAAATTTGTGCCCACTAGTCACTTAACTCCTCAATACCAAATTACAGCCTTGGAAACCACCTTTGAAGCGCATGGGCAATATGTCAAGCGTACACTTTTATCTTGTTTCTTCTACTGCAACAGGGGCCAAGGATCAGTTTAAAACTGTCAGGGAAACATTTGTACTTCATGAATCACCCAAAGGAACAAGTGTTTGTTGACTGTCAGATGGCTCGCTCTTTCTATGCCCCTAGGATACCCCCATTCTTATTGTAATGCCCGCCTTTGTGTTCTGGGCTGAGGGGTGATGTTTATGACACCTGTTGGATTTCGTTGTTTAATACCAGGCGACGGACAAGCGCCAAATCAAACAATTTATGCTTTTCAGTTCAGGCTGTGCCCCTTCTTACTGTAACACCTAGCAACACCAGTGTTGAGAATGAACAAATATGGCTCCCCTCCCCCTATGAGGTGCACTGACTTCTAAATGGGAAGGTTCAGCCGGACTTTTATGTTGCACATGATTTTCCAGAGTATCTCTTTATGTTCCCACATCTCCATGAAAAAGTTGGATTTTATATGTAAGCAGTGGCATACGGAGCTTCTGCCTTCTCACGCTAACCTCTTGAGCTCTTTCACCAAGCCTGTTGTGATGTAGGCTCACCCGGACATCACCATTCATCCAAATATTTCTAGGTAATCTATATGCAGATCACCCTCAGTGAGAATAATTTGTTGCTGAAGATCTGCTTGTAAAGTGAATTCTCATGAAAAGAACTTTTCATTCACTTTAAATTAAATGGGAAAATAAATAATACATTACTGAGTCAAAGAATCACCTTTTTTTGGCCAAACATGCAATTTGCAGTAACCAATTATCTCATCCATTATACAAAACGTATTTTCATGTCTGCTACTTTCAGTGTACCGCAGCTGAAATAGTCTGGAAAAAACATATTAAAGTTAAGGAAGAAGAAAAATATTTGTGACATTGTGGACACAGAAACTCAGGAAAGAACCATCTGAAAGATTATTTGACACATGGAAAGAAACCTGTCTATTAAGGACACTTTGCCAAACAGTGGGAAGCCGATGAACAAAAGCTTTGAAAAAGGTTTTAGACAATCAGCACGGCATAGAACTGCTGTTAAATGCCATCAGCCATGGAATAAAAGAGAGCAGTGGGGAGAAAGATCCCAAGCTTCATATTGACAGAACTTAAAGAAAAAGTCTTGACACCTCGCACATAAAACTGAGATTTAGCGAAGGTCAGACTCATGAATTTCCATTCCACTGCTGCTCTACAATTTGCTTTTAGAAATCTCAGCCACCATTTATTTGTTTTCATCTTCCCTGTCAGTCAGTCAGTGTCTTTGTTCTGCAATGCTAAGTCAATGTGCTCTTTAGTATGTGACCCTTGCAGTTCCTTCTTAAATTAATGCAAAATACACATTTCTGCCTAGTTTTATAATGCAAATGTGTGCAAGGGAGACAGTGACATTTACACGTGCAAGAATGTCGCTAACTGTTCACGTTAGTTTAGCTTCAGTTTGGTCAATTCTCATGCTTATTTAGTTGTTGGAGTGCTCATTTTGGACCATCATGTGCTGGTGAAACAGAAGACAAAAGTCTGGGAAATATCAATAACACCCAGCAGAAACCACCTAACCCCCCCCCCCATATATCCCCATGACATAATGTATCACTGCAGGTCAATTGAACCCGTTATTTTTAACCTTTATTTTGCTGAAACCTTTTTCTCATTGAACTTACAGTGTACAACTCAATGGTGATTTTTTTTCTTTTGTACAGCAGGGTACTTAGGCTGAAACTGGTATAATTACTTTGCTTAAGTTGACTGCAGCAGGAGCAGGGATTTGAACAGAAGCCATTTTTGCAAGAAGCCAATTGCAAGTCAAGGGCCCTAAACACCACACCACCTGCTGCTCCATTCAATAATATATTTGCTGCTCTGAGTTTTTCAGTGGGAATGTGGAGAAATTGTCCACCTACCCCTTCAGGGTTTTTATCACTGACTTTCGTTATGTCCCCTTGTACTGTGTACCTTATCAAATTTTAAAAGCATTCAGTGGCTTGGTGTAAAACACGTTATTATGTTAGGTCAGTGTTTCTTAAGCTATGGATTCCCATATGGTTGTGTAGCAAATGTAGCCTAATTCATCCTAATGTGAATTCAAGTACGAGCAATGGAGTGCTGTCTATTTGGCTCTGTTCCAGATTGGAGCGTAATGATCTGAGACAGCTTATAAACATGCAGCGGTTTTATCAGTGTAATAAATATTGCTGTCCACCTCTGTCAAAACCTGTGAAAAAATCTGAAAAATATTATTGATAGCACAGACACCTATGGAGGACAACCACGTGCACGACTGGTGGCAGAGACAGTTACACAGAAAAGGCTGTGAGGTGAAGGGGTCCGGCACTGGCTTGAAATGTTAGAAAGAAAATATAATGACAAATTTATCTCAGTTTTACTAAAGCTTGCAGAAATGATGAGCGCCTACAATCTGTTCTGTGTGCACAGCATGAAAACAAACCCAGGGAATTGTTCAGGTATAGGGCAGAAAGGTTGGAAAATACAGCGAAAGAGTGAGTGGACTGAGGCAGCTGATCCATGTGTAAGGCAGTTGGAGTGGAGGCTGAGGGTAGCAGCCACCATCCCACCAGTTTGTAGGCAATGTTGTTCTGTGGAGCAGTGGTTCTCAGGTTCAGGCCTGGGGCCCCCCTGTGGCTGCAGCTTTCAGAATCCCCGCCATTTCTACTTTTACTTCATCTCATTGTTTAATTTTGCTTCATTTAGTAAAAATTTAACAAATCCAGTAAAAGACAATTGGAAATAACATCTTTATTTATTAAGGAATTATTTAAACCCAACTGAAAGGAGAAATTGGGTGTGATTGAAACCGTGACGACACGGTGGTGCTGGGCCTCGTCTCCAACAACGATGAGACAGCATACTTAGAGGAGGTGGAAAACTTGGCATCATGGTGCCAGGAGAACTGCCTCCAACTGAATGTCGGCAAAACTAAAGAGATGGTGGTGGACTTTGGTAGGCGACAGCAGCAGTCCTACACCCCCCTTAAAATCAACGGGACTGCAGTGGAGAGGGTGAGCAGTTACAAATACCTGGGCGTTCATGTCACCGAGGACTTGACATGGACCGTACACATCCGAGCTCAGGCCAGTAGAGCAAAGCAGCGGCTCTACCACCTCAGGCAGCTGAGGAAGCTACAGGTCTCTCCGGTGATCCTTAAAACGTTCTACTCTGGTGCTGTACAAACTGTTCTGACTCAGAACATCATCTCCTGGTTTGGGAACAGCTGTGCTCGAGACATCAAGACACTGCAGAGAGCGATCCGGGCAGTGGAACGCTGCACCAGATCTGATCTGCCATCCCTACAAGACATCTATACCAGAAGATGCAGGACCAGAGCGACTAGGATTGTCGGTGACCTGTCTCATCCCAGCAACCATCTATTCATCTTGCTGAAATCAGGCAAACGCTTCAGAAGCATTATGGCCAGAACGGAGAGGCTCAGGAGGAGCTTCTACCCACAGGCCATAAGACTTCTGAACCCGGACATGCTATCACAACCCTCACAGACCAGGGTCTTCAATAATCTCTGACCACCCCCACTGTCACTGTCCTTCCAGAGCACCTTAGGGTTTTTTTACTGTTTTACCTATTTATTTATTTATTTACTTACTTACTTACTTATTTATCTATTTGCTGTTTGTTTCTATTCTTCTTGGTGTTTGGATATTTGTTTATTTTCCATTATAGATTTTTTGCACAGTCTTCCTGGATCAGATCAGAGCACATTTCAACACATGGTACACAACCATGTACTTGACAAATAAACTCTTTTGACTCTTTGACTCTTTGAAACCTACAGCCACAGGTGTGCTTGCTGGGCAGCTGTTTCATTGAGCTTTAAAAAGCAAATAAAAACAGGATGTGGCCACAGCCTGGTTAACTAGCCACAGCCAGTTTTTAAAGCTTAATAGTATAAAGTTAATTGCTTTTGCTGATACTGTGGTAATAGTTCTCTTCTTGGGTCCCAGTTTTCTTATTTGGGTCCTCAGATTAAAAAGTTTAATAACCGCTTTGTTAGGTAATATTTAATGGTTTTGTATTGATAGATTACTTGCTTCTAAGTTAATTGTCGTTCAAAACACATTTTATCATATTTATTCTGTCTTAAGACTGTAGAGGAAACATTGAAAGCACAAGAAACTTTTCAGAACAAAAAAGTTGTTGTATATCAAATGGCTGGAAGAAGCAACGGAAAAAGTGTTTGACCTGCATCTTGAAAAGGGGCCATACTGACTTTGCATAAAGACAGCGCATCTGAAACATATATTCGCCTTTTTTTTTAATAAAGAGTCCAACTATTTAATAGGTTTCAATGAAGTGTTTCACAAATGTTAATGCAAAGATATAGATTTTAATACAAAGTTATCTTGCCACAGAGCCATTCACAGAGGTGTTTTGGCTTAAATAATGGAAATCTATTTGAGACCAGAATATTACATATTGCTTTTATTCGGTTTCTGGTTCTCATGCCATTAACTGAGCTTCTGAAACATGAATGACCTCCTCTTGGCTGCACATTCAGTCTGTACGGTCACTGTTTTTAACAGTCACAATGGTTTGTATGAAATGGCAGCATACATTTTCGTTGGTTTTCTTCCTTCTTGTTCGGAACAGGATGTGTATGGGATGCGGTTAGACACACGGAAGCATAAAATCGGTTCATTTGTTGACCTGGGACTTTAAAATAAATATCTTGCAAAGAATCATTTCCTTTCTAATTAACAAAACTCCCCATTTTCCACTACAAAAAGCAGGATTCACTCCTCCTCTACAACGCTCAGTTCAAGACATATATTTGGTTTTGTGGCAAAAAAATAAGTTCAGGCCGGGCAAGAAAACGTGTAGATAATTCAGAACACATGAATTTGACCATTCCTCATAAACTGTGCCCTGTGTCCTAACTCCAGGCCCACTTTGATGATAGACAGACGCAATAATAATTTGTTTTTAACCATTCCAGTAGTTTTTGTTTTTATAGGACATCTGAGCTGCATAATTCAGCCATCACCTATTCATTAAATCAGTGTTTCCAGTGTCTGTGTACAAAAACTAAACGTATGTATTTTTCCATAGTAACAACTCCGGAAAGCCCGCCATTTACATTAAATTAAGGAACAGCGTACTGGATTAAACAGCACGAACTCATTCACAGCCAAAAACGTGCGCCATTTTCCGGCAGAGTCAATAAAAATAAATTTGCTACAAACCCAATTTTTCATGTTAAACCATTAGCAAAAATAAGTAATTAAAAGCACGAAAATACATTGTAAGTCCATTAATGTAAACATGGAATGTGAACTGAACACTGACAAGATTATCCTGCCTGGCTTGTTGACTTGGACTGATGAATACAAGAATATTTTTGCAGTGCATTTTTTGGCTCCTAGGGCAGGTCAGTACTTTTTGGGACAGCCCTGCACTGAGTAACAATCCAGCTTTCCAAGCTACAGAGATGAACCTTGATGACTGCATTCATGAAAAGGTTTTCATTTTTATGCCCTGGGAGCACCAAAAAGGGACTCGCGCAACAGCAATTTGGAACGTGGATGGTAAAACTCGTGAAAATAATAGGTTGGCCCCAAGCGGGAGAAGTTGAAACAACCTGGTTCATATTTGGTCCCATGTTAGCTCAGCAGTGAGATGCTGGGACGATGACATTACTATAGCTACACTCCAAAAATGCTTTGCTGAAAGCTGAAAGGGCAGCATTTTTGGAGTGTAACTATAGTAACATCATCGGAGCCAGTCTGTGCCTGTTGTAAAGTGCACATAGAATTATAGAATTATTTTTAGAATACAATCACATATGTACAAGTACTCTATCGAGGAGCACGAGTGCGCTGGAAAGCTTGCTGTTCTCAGTCAATCAAATCTGTCCATTTTACCTTTTTTATGAACCTTTATAGTGCCTTTCCGTCTTACACGCCTCTTGAGTTATCTCATTCCTGGTAAGGACTGCTGAGGGCCACTTGTTTTGCGTTGAACCATTTCTGTGGTATGGAACAGTTGGGTGTACTGCGGTAAAACAGTGTAAGATTTAGTGTGTCAAAGTATGGTAGAGAGGTGTTAAGTATGTTAGGGTGGAGCAAATTTAGATAATCCGGGATCATGATCCAGGATCAGTCTGTTTTGTGAAGGGTCAGGTATGGTGTGGAATACAAGGAGGGAGTCTGCAGGTCTTCATATGTTTTTATTTACGTTATTTTCGTTTTGGCACTGATCGTGAAGAGGAATATTGATGATTGTTTTTGTGACGATTTTGTAAGGATTCCACTGCTGCTCCTGTTACCTATGTTGAACTGATGACAATGCTGGCAAAGTTTGAAGGGTGGAATTTAATATTTGAAACAAATTTTGGAATGAATTTAAAAGGATTTTCATTTTACTGCTTTCCACCACAGTTCAAAGAAGTGTAGCTGTTGCCAGGGTGTCTGTTATTGCCACTCGTAGTTTCTCTGCTAAGCATTACGTGACACTCAAACCGGTTTGGTTGAGAAAAGCTATAGAGTGTGTTTGTGTTGTTTTCTGTCTGACATTAAGTTCTGTTCTGTACCAACATAAAAACATGGGTTTCAGACTGGCTTAAAAACATGATAATCCCAGAACCTGCAAGTTATATAGACCAGCTGACTACAGAGGTGGAGGAAATTTGAAACCAGTCTCTTTCTCTTAAGCGTGGAGATACTGCAAGTTTATTTGAAGGTACACATCATTACTGAGCCTTCAGTAAAACCTGTTAAAGACGGTGTATTCACATTGCTCCAGTAAAATTAATAATATATTTTAATATTAAATGCATATTTATGGTCAACCTTCTTAAATATCAGCAAAAATGCACTGCACTGTATTTGCTTTGCAGAGGTAGACTCCCCCCCCCCCCCAAAAAAAAGGGCAGAAAAATTAAAGCAAAATTTAAGCAAAACAAAAAGTTCAGATTGATCAGCAGAGATCACTGCATCTGTAACCTAATGTATTTGAAAAAAGTGTTATTCAGGCATGACCAGTGAGAACACCCCTTGAAAACTGTTGATTCCTGGCCAAGGAGTGGGCAGCTTGGAAAGAGGGAGTGAAGAGGAGGCAATAGGAGGCAGCCAAGAAATCCACTGTCTGTTAGACAGAAGCCAGACCACACATCCTTGCAGAATATCATCACCAGCATGGCTCACATGAAAAATCTGAGTTTAGAAAACCTGAGAGAACATATGGATGAAATGCCTAACGGAGACGGAAATGACCCGGTGCAGCTGAGGAGACGATGGGAACGAGGCCCAGGACTGACTGTACAACCACAGTGCCTGCATCGTAAGCACTCAGGGCAAGCAGATGAGCTGAAGATCACTGCAGCGGTGGCCTTGAGAAAGTACACAAGCACAGGCAGCCATTCGTCAAGGATTTATTAGGAAATGGTGGCTAGAAGGAGGAAGGAGGAAGGCAGCAATTCCAGCCAAGCTATATGCAGAGCAAGGTAGCAGAGAAGCAACCCAAAACGAAGCCTAGGCTGAACGTTGCTGAAGGACCAGGCACATTACAAAAAACATGTTAGAAAAATTTTCATGGTACAAAAAGGTATGAAAATGGAGGAAAGAAGGGTCAGCAATGGACTGGTGTATCGTACAGGATCTACGGTGGGTGAGTGAACGAATGTGCTAAATTTGTTGCTAAATGCGCTTTGTTTCAGATGGAAAGAGATGGGACATCTTATTAACAATGACAATTCAAAACAGTCAGCGGACTCACCTTCCACCTCTGTACTCAGACATTTGTCCAGCCCTGTTTTGCAACATGGGGCAGTGGTGCTCCTCCTGTGCACGAGGGGACCCAGCAGGACACAAAGGGGAAGAGACGAGTAGAGGATAAGCTGAAGTGCATGGTGGGTAGCACCGTGACTTGGTGTATTTTTTTTGGACTGAAGACAAATTCAGTTTGAGGAATGGCAGTTTTCAGCGGTTCGCATCTTGGGGGTCTACGGAAAAATCAGGTCTGTATCATCATAACATCCTCTTGGGAACGACTTCCTTCCCTTGGCAATGTTTGCGCTCTCACACCCAGTTTTCTTAATTATCAGACAATGTGATAAGCCCCCATTTTCAGTTGTTTTCCATTTGCATTTCTTTGAAGATTGCATGCTACCCTTGGAGTCCGTTCTCCTCTTTACGGGCATATCAGGTCACCCCAGCGAGTTTAACTGACACTCCAATGCGCTGTAAAACACCCATCTCCCTTGACTTTGGCTTGTACAACTCTGGCCATTCGGCTTTCAACAAGGGCTTTACTGCGTGAAGCAGTCTTTGGTGAGTTTATATGAACTCAAGTGAGAGCATGCTGTTGCCTCCCCTTCCCGCATGTATCTCAATGCGAGTCTCTTAAGTCTAAAAAGTGCAATCTCTGTCCATCCATCCATCTATCCATCCATCCATAAATTTCTTTGTGTGCTTTTTATGCATAGCTGTGATCAACCCACAGATTTAAATTTTACACTCAGGTACTAAGTGAGGTTTTTGTGTAAAAACACACACACACACACACACACACACACACACACACACACACACACACACACACACACACACACACACACACACACACCAGGGAGGGGTGTGATGGAGGAAAGGCCCGAAATGGCAGCAGGCAGTTATAATGACACACAAATGATTATGGACACTTTACTAAGGTTAAGTTGATAAATTATGGTCATACGTATTTCATTATTACTTTTCTGATTTCCAACTTTCCGATTGACTATGGTCGGTGTATTGTTCACTTTGACGTTCACCTTTGAGTTTAAAGGTAAACTAGTGAGTTGTAAGCTAGTTCACTAATAAAATTATTAAAGTAATAAATATTTGCCAAATTGGAACAGTTGGTGGACAAGAAATTCAAACAGCTGGGAATGCCAGGACTCCTGATGAACTCCATTTGTAGTGGCAAAGCTGAATTGAAGACCTGTGTGCTTCAAAATGAGTCAGTTAAATGTTGAAAGTGTTGCTGAAATACAGCACATTTGAACAGAAAAACACTTTTCTCGGTAAATAAAGGTCTTTTGTGTTCCGCTCACTAGCTGTTCCCAAACGGTCAGTTTATGTTCAAGTCTGTTCCAGGTTATCATGGTCGACTTTTCAGCTGTTGTAATTCTTGCTGGACAATGAGCCTTGTACCAGGACATCCTTTGAATCATGTCAGGTTGCTCAACTTCATCTGTGTGGGATCTTATTAAAAATTCTTCCAAAATACTACTTTTTGACAGACTTAAGGATGGTTAGGAGGCTGAATCAGTCAACATGATGACTATTATAGAAGCCTGGTGCCAGTAACAATTTTTAAATGTTCTGGGTCACAAAATATATGACTTCTAGCTTTTGGCAAGCTCCACAGCAGAAAAAAGGCCCACAAACCAGGCTACAGATGTTATTTTTTCATTTCTATCGTGTTTTAAGAAATTCTCCTGAGGTTATTAAATATTAGTTTCAATTTTAATATAAGAAACATATTCATCATATATGTATATAGAAACCTGTGCTGCTGCTGGAGAACTACATTGTTGTTCATGTTAGGAAAACCTAGTACAGCAGAACACTGTGAGCAGTGTATTTTTAAACGGGTCAGTTTCGCATTTTAAAAACATTTCACATTGACTGAGTGAATATTTGGGCTACCTCAATCCCCCCCTCCCCTTACTGCTCTATTGGGCCAGAGACACCCCCCATGGAATCTCTCCTTGTCCTCCATCGTTGGGCAACTCGGCATTCCTCCCACCTTCTTATACGAGGCCGTGGCAGCGAGTGCACAGGCATGTAAAAGCAAACTCTCAGGGACAGGTTAATGGGACCCAGAGTTCACATTGAAGAAGAAGGAATTTTGTGGGTCCTGGAGTCAAGGTAACACTCACACAAAGACCAGGCTTCCCAAAGTGTCCTGCTGGCCAGCATCAGCCATGCTTGTCCATCCAGCATCATTCACCATGAGAACCAGGAGATCTCTAAGGTTTCGGAGAGATTGATATTATATTTAGCTGGAAATTTCACTGTATTGTTGCTTATGTACGTTTAGTCAGTCCTACTGAGCCAGACTGAGCACTTACCTTTAACCTCTAAAACCTTTTCATCCTAATTTCAAGATGGGTCCCGTTAGTATGTTTTTCATATCGTTCTGTAAACCCCAAAAAAGGATGAAATCAACCAAAATGAAATTCACTGTGTTATGTGTAAATGTATCGTATTATTCAACTTACTGTGTAATTTCACCTTGCACTCGGTCCAGCCAAGGTGATAAATAATTAAAATTAACCTCGTGCTAAGCTACTCGTGAAAAGTTATTGCCCATTGCATTATAGAATATGAAGTTGTAAAAATACTTTTGAAATTATATTTGTTTATATGTAAACAGAGCCTGGAGAGTGAAAAATGTGGAAGAAACTCCGTGCACCTTCGTGATATCGGCATTATTTTTGAGAGAATATACAGTCTTTTTGCTGTAAATGGTTTATTTGTGGGTAAAAAGGGTTAAATGTCAGTGTAACAAAATGCTTATAAATATGGAAAATCTGTGTTATACTGTACTAATAGCTGAGCAAAAAATGCGTCATAAACAATTTTTGGAACAAACAATAACACATAGTCGCAGTTTCTCAATTGTTCTGTTAAACTTTCATTCACCTCCATTCCCAGACTCCCATGAGGATGTGTTAAAAATCCCTCTTTGTCATTAAAGATTCTGGTCCACATACTAAGCATTTAAACAGAAATGGAAATGGGAACGGCAGAAAAATGTTAGAAAATTAGCCTTGGCAATTAAATGGTGATGTTATGTGGCTGTGGCCTGCAGACAAGCCTGATGCTGAGTGTATAGTAGGTGGACTTTTCGGGCCACTGCTGCACTTCGCGCACCTTGTGGACCTTCCGCTTCAGAGTCTTAATTGACCACACATATATATTTATTAAGCCAGCTGGTGATTTCTTCCCCTGTGTTACTTACATTAAATGATGTACAGCGATGTTTCCCATTGTACAGCTATTTAGTTTAAGTACCTTGCTCAAGGGTACTACAGCAAGAGATGGAATTCATAACTGCTTCTACTACCTCACTTGCCATCGCATACAAATGAACATCTGGGTAAAGCTCATTGCATCTCATAAGCAAATGAATTGTGCTTTATTTTAGTCACTCTTGGCTCAGTCTTATATTTCTTGATGAAAACTTTAAAATCATCATCATTCATTGCTATGGGTGATTCAGCCTTTAAATCCAGACTTAAACTTCAGTGCTTTGCCTCAGCATATCTGACATACATTAACCCTTGACTCGTGCATGCTCCACCTCTGCATCGTCTTTTAATGTAAAATTCTGTCCTCTCTTTGTCGATCAGACTGCTTGTTCCGCTTGCATTTCTCGGTACGACAAATAAAGTTTGTTGACCAACTTCCCTTGATGGGGCCAGATGAGACCAACTGTGAGACCAGCACTCAAAAGCTGCTGGGAGCTGAGGACCTCACGCCTTGACGGACAAAATCGGCACACCCGCACCTGGAACTCAATTTATCGTTTTGGCCCAAATATAATATGGTATTTTTCTGGCAATTGCATTGAAAAAACACGGGGTTGTCTTATTTTAGAGAGACCTATAAAGATCATATACTGTATAATACCAGTAGGTAGCATTAGTTATCCACTGACATTAATTATTCACAGAAATTATCAACTGGAGCTAGCGCGTGTGAAAGATGGTGAAACCTTGCGATGGTCTGGGGGGAAAAAAGTAGCTCAAAGTTAGGCCAAAATAACCAGAGACTGAGGAGGAATTATGATTCCAATTGTAAGATACCAGCGATCAATGAGAGAGAGGTTTCAAACAACTCTCAAGCAGCCAGGAAACATAATGTTACAGAATGTCATGTTCGAAGAGAGTGAGCCCAACAAGATTGTCGTAAAAATGCAAGAATGGTAAATATGAATAAATGATTTTGCTTTCTAAACATAAGATATAAAAACCTTCTTCCAAAAATGAGTGTTGATCAAAACAAACTCAAACACAGAGAGTTCAGTCATCGATATGTAGTTCTACACTGGCACATTCATCTAATGTGAAAGTCCACAGTGTAGGATTTATCAAAATACTAACTTCTGTGATCTCAGAACTTTGGCTTTTAACAAGTGTGACTGTGACTGGCACAGATTTTTTTTCATTGACATTTCTTAAGGTATTTGGACAGTCCTTTGGACTTAAGGCAGTTGGAGAAGGACGCAGCCTTATGTATTAATACAACAGGAACTATGAGAGAACAAAGTATTCCACAGACTCGACAGCTTTCACGCTGGCCAAAATCAGCCATATGTCATTAAAAGCTGATATAAAGCGCACATATGAACCGCAGTTTAAATGATCCCACATTATCTTGTTTTGGCAACAGGCCAGTTGAGGTCTGCATACACAACTCCGTTACATTTAGCCAAGGCCTGAAAACAGAGCTGACATATCCAGGCTAATGCGGGTCTGAATCTGTAAATGATACTTTTTCCGAGATTTATCTTTTTTCCATTAATCTCCTTATTTTCCCCAAGAAATTGTGCAATTGTATGAAGGATAATCGCCCTTCTTCCATAACTTGTGCCAACTCTCAGCAACAGTTAATTAACAGAAAGAAGACTTTTATTGAATGTTTTTTTTTCCAATCTGTATTAGAAAATGAAAATGTTTTTACACAACCTATCGAAGAAGAACCTTGCAAGTGCAGAGGTTGTCCCTGACACACGAAATGAAGCATGACTAGGGTGGACAGTTAGCAGTGTTCTGCTGTGTGATATATATATAACTAAGATAAACACATTACTGATTTTCTTAATGGCATGAGTGTGATAGTTTTGGTTGCGGTGGCTCAATGTTTCAAAAGACGTAGCTGAGAAAATTCAAAGATTGTTGTGGTTATCCAACTTCAGGTTATAAGGCAATACCAAGTCTGCATTAGTTATACTGTATTATTATTGTAGTTGACAGCACACCTATATATATATATAGGGATTGTGTATAAAAAAATAAACTATATATATATATATATAGTTGTTTTTATTTTACACCGTTTTCATTTTTCACATAAATTTGACAATTAAATGCTCATTTGTATTACAACTTACAATAAGGAATGATACGTAATGCACAATAATAAAAAAGTAACTGCACCTAAGCTCAGAAAAATGCATGTCAGTTACCTTACTGATTGTTTTATTATTTAGTACTTTGTGTTTAAAGTGTCCTCATTTGCACTCATATTAGTATTTTAGAGCAACAGAAGCAGAATAGGTAGTGGCATTGGTGTGTTTTATGTATATGTATATCTTGAGGTCTGGTTATACTCCAGAATATGGCTCATTTTCACACTCCAGTACATTTGAATAACGAAATTAAACCCTCTTTTCAATGTAAGCAACCTTTTGTCGCAAACCACTTCACTCAGGGCCAGATGTTCGACACACTGGGTGGATTCACAACCTATTTGGGGACATCTCTCTAGAAGGGGCACCTCCAAGCAACCCCCCACACAGGGTCTGCCCTGTAGGGGCCCAGGTGCCTACCAGTGAGGTGGTTTTACCGAGTGAGAAACGATCAGCGGGGCGTCGCATTCCACACCGCTCGCCAGCCAACATCAACAGCTGTGGCCAGCGAGGGCGTTTCCACGCTACCAGCGCAGTGCTGTCCCATCTACATGCAAACTGGACACACAATCCCACACCAGAGGCTCCCATCGTGCGCCCCACATCTTATGTCGAACACCACACCCCAGCAGGGAGGCAGATCCCCCGTGCATAGCATCAGCATCCTTTTTTTAATTTCAGCACAAAATCTCCTGACCCATTTCAACCTCTCTTGAATTCTTTGTATTAAGCTGACACAATTATCACCATCACCTGGTTTTAAACAAACATTCGGCGACAGGCTGGTGCCCCACGTAGCTCTGAGTTATCCGTCATGGTGGAAATGGCGGTTGCATAAACATCTCAGACTGGAGGATGGAATTCAGCACACTCCTGCTATGGGGTTCCATGTGCACTGCTTCTTGAAACAGTGCATTCCACACTTATTTGCATTAAACAAGAGCACAATATCGAACACTTCCGAAGGCAGACTTGCACTGAACTTGTGGTTCGGGACGACAACCTTGTCTCATCAAAGAGATTACACATTTGTTACCGTTCGAACTCCTTGGCAGGGCAGGGCTTAAGCTCAGCTTGAAATTCAAAATAGTTTTAGGGAGCGCAAGGCTGCCATTTGATCAAACACAGTTGGCCATCTGTTCTTTCTGAATAAGCTTCCATGGAGACCTGATTATTGTAGGAAATCAAAGAGTCTGAGTATAGACTTTTTAGCCAAATTCAACTAATCTATACCCTGCAATGGACTGGTATCATAGTTTCATTGCCTAACACCCAGTGACCGAGGGTCAGGCCGTACTGCTGCAACCCTGACCAGGATGAAGCAGTTACTGAAAATGATGGGCGTATGGATGGATGTATCCAATCTAACAGATGATTTAACAACTTTCAAACCTTGACTTCTTTTTAAATTTGGATGAAATACTCGAGATGTCTTGCAGAAAGTGGTATGCCTATTATTTTAAATCATAGGTTTATGGATGAATGGTTTATATGAACAAATGTGGGGAAAGTGTCCCAGACATTGAGGCTAGAGGTAGTCAGGTCCAGTAGTTGTAAAGAAATCGGCAGTCTGGGCTCTTAGACTGTTCTGTTACAGTGATTACTATTTTTAAGGATATTTAAGTCTAACTAATGTGATTCCAAGGCTGTTAATAGCAGAAGTGGACCAGCTAATACCTTCTGTGTCGTGGACAAAAGTCGAGGCCTCAATCGATATGCATTCCACACTGCAGGCCGTCCAGGAAGCAGGACCTTTATGAGTCGCAGCGAAGCGAAATGCCGGAAAGAAGGAAGTCTGTCAATTTACAGCTGGACAATTTTTAACACCCGTGTTCTACTTTCGGGTACCCAAAAGCAGATGATGGACCTAAGCGCAGAACAATCCCAGGCACCGTAAATAAACAGAACCTGAGCGTGAGGTAGCGCACGCACACGGTCTCACGCCAGGGCTCCGGTGACACGAACGGCATCCCAAAGAAAAAAACCGCAGACTTCAAAGCTCCAGCGTGATTGCCCAGCGTTTTGGAGAGTTCAAGTCGAAGCAGATGTGGATCGCCTGAGATTCGGAGACATCAGTGACTCCAGCCACTGGAGCACATTCGTGGCTTTCTTTCCCGCGCGTTCCATAATGCACTTCACATGGCTCGATCAATCATAAAACCCACTCTGTTGTAATGTTCTCTCAGCGGGAAAAGTTTCAAAGGAGGCTGGAACCAGCAGTCTGGCAGGTGCGGCTACTTTTTCAGGTGTGCGCAGGTTGAATCGGCCCCTGCAAGCAGCGAGGGACTCGAAGGAAACATCCGGCCATGAAACAGACGACAAGGTTCATATAAGCGCACGTATGCATCAGCTACATTACCGGAGACTTCATTTAACACTCAAATTACTCATCTTTATACACGCCGGATTGCTGTTAAAAGGCTCAACAGATGGCCTTTGCCTGTAGTGTAAATTACACTATTAACACAGCCTGTCTGTAAATTTAACTGCTGGAGTCACATTTAATTCTACTGATGAGCTCCTCATGTGTTTCTCTCATTTTCTATCATCGCACCACTTTACATCGCCCAGCATCACCCAGGAAGACCGCCACCAAGCCCGTGCAAGCAGAGAGAATTGTGGATGAAAATGACGCATCGTGTACTAAAGTTAACAAATGAAATATATTAGATTATTCAGAGCCACCTCGTAGGGTTAAATATTAATGATGCTTGTAGACTAGTGTTGGGACAAACTGTGGCCAAAATGTGAATGTACAGCATTTACTGAAGGACTTGCCTTGGGCATTAGGTAACCACAGTGTTGCACGTGAAGAATTGTCCACATCTACCTTAAATATGAATCCATGTTCAGGTTTTGTGCTTTTATTCAAACGCTTACTGCATTAACAAATCTGCTTGTTCCATTGAGTCATTCAAAATTTGAAACTAGGAAAGTGTGCACCTACTGACACCTGGTGGCTGAGACCACCTGGCAGAGATATTTTCTATGTTTAATTCCTCATCGGTTCTTTTTGGCTACTACTTTTACGGCATGTGAGAAATTGTCTGCACTTCTGCTTCGAAGATATGAAAGGATCTCACAGTAAAAAGAACCAACTATTAACTGATTTTTTTTAATAGAACGATAACTACATGGTCAAAAGTGTGTGGACACTTGAGCATCACCCCCTATGTGCTTGACATCCCATTCCAAATCAATGGGCATTAATATGGACCATCAAATGAGGTTGGGCACTAAGGTCAGGCGAGGGGGCCTGGCTCACATTTGGCATTCCAGTTCAACCCCAACCCAAAGGTGTTCAATGGGGTTTGAAGTCAGGGTTCTGTGTAGCCACTCAAGTCCTTCCACACCAACCTGGCCAAGCCATGTGTTTATGGGGCTTGCTTTGTGCACGAGGGTGGCACAGTCATGCTGGAGCAGGAAGGGAGCTTCCCCGAACTGTGGCCACAAAGCTGGCAGTACACAGTTGTCTAGAATGTGTTTGTATGTTAAATGGGTGTGGTTGAAACAGCTCAGCTCAGACATGGGGGGGATCCAAATACTTTTTGGCCATGTAGCATACCTGTGTTTCTCAGTCACAACATGTATCACAGCTTCTTCCAAGAAGAAACAAACAGCTGTTTATGATGAGGTACGCAGTGGCACTTGACTTACATACATTTATATGTTCTGTGGACTCCGTTGAATGTTGGTACGAGCTGGTTCTGCCTCTCTAATCGCAGTCAAAGTGGTGCCTCAGGTAACAATCTTCTTGATATGTTTTAAACCCAGGACTGAATTTGGACATCAGAAGCAGCCGCCACCATCAAAGCAGCACATGAACATCACCTTGAGACCTGAGATCCTGTCGGAGATAAGTTCACCTAAGAAACATGAAATCCAAATATTTTTTGAAATGTGAATCTTTCTAAAAATTTTTTAATCTGTTTTAATGTTTCAATGTTGCTTCTGCAAACATTGATGACTTTGTGAACCAAAGAAAAATTTAGAATTTCTCTCATTTAAGTGAATGGTAGTTACGTCTCAGACTTAGGCGACTGTATTCCAAGCCCATTTCCCCAGATGCATTATACTGAAAGCAGGGGGACACCTTTTTTAGGAATGTTTAGCGGATCTTCCGGGACACATTGCTCTGGAGCCACACACCGCTTTTTCTTTGTTCTGCTGTCACACTCGGGGAGAAGAATTTTAAGCAAATTCACTATTAAAGGTTAAACTCCTCTTGTTGTAAGAAATCCAGCAAACCCTCCCTCCACATGAAAACAGGAACAATACGCAACATGTAAAATTAAGAGGCCTGTGCAGCCTTTATTCAGTATGAGAACTCTATACAGCTCAGAAATGGGTCTATTCCCATGCCACCCCACTCTTGAACAGCCCACACACACATACAATACACAACTGGTGCACTGAACACACTAAGGAATACATGCAAAGGAGATTAAAACTTGATGTAGTCGCAAAATGTACGTGTCATCTCTTTTTAAAAAAAAAAGTCAGTCCTTTAGAAAACACTTATATGCCAGTGTAAATGTTGGTGGGGAAAACCTAAAAACCCTAAAGAAGAAACAATTCACACCACAGGCCTTATATTCTCTTCACGGCCGCATCAATTTCGGAGATCTGTTCCTTGAGCTGGTTCCACTGCTCTGGATTCAAAGAAATCCCTGGAGGGAGTCAAACGGGTGTTAAATACATGGAATTTGTAGGAAAAAAAACAGGTACTTATGTTATACCGATGACTCCACAGCGGGTGAAGCAGTCACCTTTTCTGCCCGGCTTCATCTCACCCTCTTGGTCCATCCAGTATTCGCGGATGTCAATCAGTACCTTGCCCTTGAAGTCCCTGACACTCACGTACCTCATCTTTCCAATCTGGAAAACAAACCAAAAAATTGCTTTAGGGTGTGCCGTTTCGCATTCCATCTGAATAGCCAACAAATTCGTGTCAGTCTGTGCAGGCAGAGTCTGCATGTTCTCCCCATGTCGGTGTGGGCTTCCTGCCACAGTCCAAAGGCGTGTGTTGTCAACGAGCTGGTTATTCTAAATTCTGCTTAATATGCGTATGTGTGAAGGGAATGTGTGTGTGACAATGGATGAATATCTGCCGGTAGAACATATTCAGAGAATGTGATTACCATTTTTGTCTTTTTTGCTCTATATGCTCTGTCAATTATTTAAGGATTACATTGATGTTAAACAGATGCCCGTGACAGCTGTGTAGTCTGAGAAGCAAATAAGGATAAAAAAGCACTTGTACCTCCTCTTACAAATATAACTGGGACCAGAAGTCTGTCCTTAGCACAGAATTATTTGTAAGTACAGTACATGTCTACAGGTGTCTACAATGTGTGGCTGTCCCACCTGGAACATGTTGTCATCTTTGCTGGCTCCTCCTCTGGAGGACCCCCCTGCCCTGCTGGAGCTCTCGCCACTCTTCTGCTTCTTCGCTGGTTTCTCCGGGGCTGGTGGAGCCTTCCTCTTGGCCTGCAAGAACAAGCCCATCACAGTCAGTGAACTCCTGCACGCCACCAGCCACGCTGCAAAGAACTTCAACACCACCGTGCTAAATGGGTCTGTGACGCACAGGGGTGCCGGCCCATTTCCTGGCAGTCCGCTCGAGTACTGGGTTTTGCGTCAATTCTAGGCAGACGCACTACATTTTCAACGGCCTGCTATGAAAATGAGCAGACACACAATGTGTTTTAAACAGGGTTTAGGAGCCCTGTTATCACCGAACCAGGGAAATGCACCTTTGTCTCCACCTCGCTGTCTGAGTCACTTCCTGATGAAGTTGAGGACAGCACTTCCTTCGATTTGGGCATTCTGCAAAAACATGACAGATGTGGATCAGTGTGCAACACCTGAAAGGTAAACACACGCACAGAACACAAAATTCAAACCATTCAGTCTGCTGACAGCTCTGCCCAAATATGTTTTAGATGCACTGATGTGACAGGTTTTCATTTTCAATTTTGTAACTTTGTCCAAAGTCACTCCTCGTATTCTTTGCCTTATGTCATGGAAGATTTATAAAATGATTTGTCATGTGTTCATTTGCATTGTTATGTACGGTTTGCGTGCATGATGTTGTCATGCTGTTCAGCGGTCTCCTGATTGAGCACCGTGCATCCTGAGGACAAGGCAGGTGCAGTTGGAACAACAACTCTGGTTTCTTTCCACACAACATTTATTTATTAGCAATAGCCACAACACTATGTCACAGCTGCATCAAACACTGAACCAGCAATATATTATGAATAAAACCAGACAAATAGCACAAATAATAAGTTGCAGTATTTCAGACAGAACAGACAAATCAACCTATTAAGAGATACTGTACAAGAAGTCAGGTATCTAGAAAGGTGTCCAGAATTCAAGTGACTTTTCTTCATCTCCCAGGACATCAACGTACTGTTTTTACAGAAGGAACTTCAGATAGAGCCATGGAAACACAATATTACAAAACAATCAACATTAAAATAAACGAATGAAGCTAAAGGAAATAAAGACAACACAGGATTTAAGCTTAAAAAGCGTTGCCCAACAGACTGATCTGCCATTTTATTTATTTATTTTTTTTAACATTCATTAAGTCTGTCTGCATTTCGAAGTCTCGTCTCCAGGGTGCGTGAGGAAATTGGCTCCACTACAAAGAAGACATCTTGACAATCTTGTACAGCGGTAATCTATCAGATTACTGTAGATTACAGCAGAAGAAAGATGAGCGATGAGCACATTGTGACACTGTGCCGACAGCCAGATTGAGCACCTAGACATTTAAATGTTCATAACCAGGCAGCATGCAAATTAGCATGCAAATAACTGGACAGGTGGCTACAGAGCAGATTTAGTAGATCAGTTCCAAGGAGAGGCCTGAAAAGAGACCATCCTGCCGGATTCTAGACCAGCTGGGTGGGCAGTTTAACATAACCACCATATTTCCCTCCACTGGATTCCAACACCCAAGCAGTCTCGTGTGTTAAACATACACTTTCTGGGCTGCTCATGGAATAATGGTGAATCCCAGAGATGGTGACATAGGCTGGAGATGCTGGGCAGATGGCAACCATGTTGTTTCCTGGTAACCAGCTGGGGAAAGTACCCCCAAAAACAGACCTGCGGCCCTTCACATTCCGTCTCATCTTCGCGAGAGCGTTCAAATTCTGGACATGCTTACATATTCTTCAGCCAATTCAATATATCGTTTAAAACAGTGCGACAGAAAGAGTCGTACTTACATGGATTGCTGAAGCTACGCTCCTGCGATCTACAGACGCGCGGTGGCAACACTCCCAGTAGACGTTAACCCACTTCTCAACGGCTGAACCTCATTGGTCTGCTCCCACCACGTGGTTGACACTGACTTTTGGGATATGTATTTTTTTATTTCTCAAATAATCAAAATGAAAATATATACAGATGGAAAGGAGAGAGAGTTTCAATTACTGGTTTTCGTCAAAAACTCTTGATCAGCGGCAGCCCCCTATTGTATTGTAACTAGAGATATTTGGCTTCTGTGCCTTAAATGTGCTTTCAATGCATCATAATGGACCGAAAACGGACAATTAAGAAACAACATTTAATGCGTTACACAGCTGATTTTAAAATATTGTTCGTTTAGAAGGGGTGCATTTGGGTTCATACGTTAAAAATCACCTAGCAACGTCATACCTCGCAAAAAAAAAAAAAAAAAAAAAACAAAACTCGAGTTCTGTGCAGAAATGGAGGAATGGCGCCCCTTCTTGGCCACACGATTTAACATTTTTTTAGTATTTACATGAAATGGCAACGTCTGCGCAGCTCAGCAGGAATACTCCAGCCAAGTGAACGGCCATGTCCTCACAAAAAATTGAGTTCAGACTTATAGTTATGCTGGGAATTCACAAAGTTGAACAAATGTCTACGCGGTCTATTATTTTTTTTAAGACCACGTTACCCACTAAAGGTCACCAGAGGTCATCATCGTGCGGCAACTCTTCATATTCGGTCCGTCCAAATTCAGTGTGGCTTTGTGTATTTCTGTTAGTTCCACTGATGATACGATTGCAGTATATCGTTATTATTAAAATTATTTTCGATATTTCTCGGTGGCATGTGGGTTTATGTACATTTTTACCGTTTCCTACATGTGTTGGGTCCGACGCATTTCCCTTGGTGTCCATCCAAGGATTTTCCACTTTAGAGCCTATGCGTCCTTGTGGATCACTGTGATGCTTACTAGATAAAGTTATTAAAAACAAGCACACGATGTGGTCATTAAAAAGAAACACGTGTCAAGGGAAACAGTGAAGACATGTGAGAGGCATCGTAGTGATTGATGCTCCCTCTACACCGAGTGGGGTGACGTTTCACATCGCAGGAGGAGACCTTCCCGCTGTACCCCTCTCAGATTCCAAGTATTCCTTCAGTAAAAAACGCAGCTGCCAAAACAGGAGAATGTGGGCTCGTCGGTTAGGAAAAACAAAGACACGACATCCACTCAGCAGATCCGAGCAAATCACGGTTGGTGACGCAAGGTAAGCAGTTTCGAAAATGGCGCGCCCTCCTCGCGTTCACGAATGCGCATGCGCGCGGTGACCAGCTTCCTGGCGTCGCTCTGCGGTGCCGGAGAGGAGGGTGAGGAGTCAGAGTTCGCTCGAGACAACAGGAAACCAATGATACCCATATGCCCTGTGGTCTCCTTCACCTACGGTGAGCAAATGCTTTAAAAAATCGTCCTCGTTGCATGGAAATGAAATACAAACCGCGCACATCGCTACGCATTGCGCTTGTGTGAAAGAGCGCCGTGGTTAATGGCTCCTTGGGGAGCCGTGCACGCCTCGGTGTGCCGCAGGGCGCATGCTAACAGGCTAATCGGGCTCCGCGCCTCTGTCTCCCCGCAGTGCCCGGCCGGCTCGGCGAAGATGCCAAAATGGCCACCGGCAACTACTTCGGGTTCGGCCACGGCGCTGCTGCTCAGTACAGGTGAGGCGGGAAGGAGAAGCGCGGCTCCTGCGGCCGGTTAACGGGCCGAGTGCGTTGGCGGACATCGGCTTTATTAACAACGGTGTTTACAGTGTGTGGCCCTGCAACGGGTCCGTCAGGGCACTGGAATCGGACTCGCATCCTCATCATCATTATTACTATTATTAATGTTACTGTAAATACTGTGTTACCGCATCGAGGCATTCGTCTACGGAAACACAGTATTTACACCATGGTATTTGTGCACTGCATCTCACATGTTTTGTCATTATTAATAATAATCATTTGATGGGCCATCACAAAAACATTACAGATAATAATAATAATAATAATAATAATTAATAATGAGATATGTACACCGTGTCGCTGTGTGTTGAACGTAGTGAATTGTTGCCACTGTGGTAAACAAGTCCAATGCTGTAGATATGGCGTCCAGGTTTTGTTAATGAACCGTGGGCGGTTTATCACTGTGTTTCGGATGCATTTCTTGAGTTTCGTGCCGTGGGGATGTAGTTTCACACACGGCATCTGACCTGTGTTGCTACTGTAGTGAAATGTGTGGAAGGCGTCACTGTACGCTGCAGACGCGCAACACAATGAAAGAGTGTATGAAAACATGGTAAACTGCACATTGGTACACTGGATTTGACATGCACTGATACTACAGCCTCAGTTTAGCAGACCGGGGCATTCAGATTTTATGTGCCGTCACAAAAATATTCCAGAAAAACAAAGAGAAAAATTGTAGCTCTTGAGAAAAGTGGTTCATCTGTTCATTGCTGTTAAACTGCTTTATCCTGGTCAGGGCTGTGCCGGTCTGGAACCTATCCCAAAGTTACTGGGCGCTAGGGAACGAAACTACGCCTTGGACTGGATGCCATTTCGTTGCACGGTGGCCGCACACATACAGACTACGGGCAATGTTAGAGTGACCACTTAACCTGAAACACATGTCTTTGGACTGTTGGCGGAAACCCACACGGACATGGGGAGAACTAAGCTGTTTTCGAGATGCTGTGAGGTGGTGTTGCCCAGAAAAAGATTTTTAAGCATTATACACAAAAATATAAAAATGTCATTTTAACTTTTGTCTTTGAGAAAATGACTTCATTAATATTTTAATTTTGATACCTTGCTCTGATCAAGCAGATCTGGCAAAATTGTTCTTTTTTTTTTTTTTTGCACATGGTTCAGTGTACTAAGTGTATGTATGTTTCAGTAACAGCACTGACCCATGCTCAAATTTTATTTGACATTTGTATTTTATTTGAAACATTGCATGTTCACTACACATAATATTATTTTATAAAGGTTTTACTGTAATATATAATACAGTAAACAGTGCTGTAGTTTTAAAAAAAATTTAAATAACACTTGCTTTTCCAGACTTGCCATATCCAGGGACCTTGTCCCCTCATAGTTAGAAGAATTGACAATGGACTCCATTTATGAAAGTTGGAGTGGGATTTAGTAATCAAATAATATGTAAATGTTATTAATTCTTTAACTAATCATACTTTGTATTTGCTCTTTTAATATTTATTCACTGATTTAACCATGACAAACCCTTGTTTACACTTCCTGTGATGTCTCTGCATGGCACTTGAAAGGGGTTAGGTTAGATTTTTTTGCCCCTAAGTATTTTTAATGGGAGGTTTAGGTCAGGTCATTCTGCATGAGATAAAAAAATATTGCAAAAATCCTTGCTCACCTTGTTTTTCCTTGTGGGTGGTATCTTTCCTTAGACCTTGGGGGGGGGGTACAGCGCAGTTTTGTTTTCGTTCCTAGGATTGTGCTCTTCTGGACTGAGACTGATGTTGTCATTCCTGTGATCTGATGGTGCCACTCTTCCAAGAGCTCAGTCCTATCATGAATGGGGGTTTCATGGTTTTCTCCTTCCACATTCTTTCTAGTTCCTCTCTAAAGCCCTTGTATTTCTCCAGCTTCCCAAATTCCTTCTTTCTGATATTACTTCCCCTTCGAATTGCCACATGTATCACCTCTGCAGTTTTGTCTTCTTCGCCTATTTCCACTGTATTTGGTTGGTTAGTATTACCTGTTTATCTGTCTGGATGTGGAAGAACCACAGGATCTTGGCTCAGGCGTTCACCATTCTATGTGGTCCCTCCATTTAGACTTGGCAGTGTCCATGCCATTTTTCTTCCAGGGATTCAAATTCCATGCAGCTACAAGTGAAGATTTTATTTATTTCATTTATACATATAAACAATGCTGCAAAGAAGTATTTGCCTTGACAAATTGAATGGTTTCCCTTATCATGCATATTTGGCACACAAAATGGTTTTAGATTTTTAGGCAAAATGTAATATTAAATCTGAAACCATTCAATTTGTCAGATATGCATTGTTCATTTTTTTGAGTGACCTCTTCAAGCCGCTCTTCTACTCTGTGATAACCGCAGACTAATTTGACTTAACTAACTTTAATTTGAATCAAGTGTCCATTACTTCCCTCCTGAGGTAAAAGCTGTTCTTTGTCCCTGTAGTGCTCAGTCCCGCTTGTTTAACTTTTCATTTGCATCACTTAGCTTTTACAGAAAATGGCCTGATAGCGTGCAAGTCGCAGAGTGCCAGTTTTTAGCTGGAGGACATAAAT
Organism: Heterotis niloticus; assembly: GCA_018136845.1. Lineage (NCBI taxonomy): Eukaryota > Metazoa > Chordata > Actinopteri > Osteoglossiformes > Osteoglossidae > Heterotis > Heterotis niloticus. The sequence continues at coordinate 36,587,257 of CM030889.1, read as the reverse complement.
TTTTCATTACAGTTGTTGGCACCCCAGTGAACACACAGTGCGCGAAAAGCTATGAATAATCCATGCTGCCACTTCTTTAATGACAGACGAGTAATAACCCATAGTGCAGAGTTTCTTTTCCGATGGCCTGACTGTCCACAATACGAGGATAAAACTTGCAAAACAGTCAAAGGGGAGAAGTGTTTTTTCTTACATTCATTTGCATGCGGAAATTGGATAAGTGTCCTCCACACGGTTACTGGGCAACCTGACTGAAAATACCCATTGGAGATTTGCACTAGTTGTACATATGGAACAGCCCCAAAACAAATAGTCAGACATTCTTACTAAAAATATTCCATTGCAATGTGCTAAACTGTACAGCACACCAGTGTCAGATCTGATTTGGCGCTTCAGCGTCTGCCAAACAGCACATTCGTTGATGGATGAAGGCCATGCTCTGCTGTTTTTTAATTTGAGAGTAGTGATATGGAAAGACATGAAGGCACATTTAGCATGAGTGTTGGTTTGTCTACAAAGACTATAGAAAATTGAACTCACCAGATTGCTTGAATTGAATGTAGAAGTTGGATGAATGAGGATGATAATGCTTTCAAGTCCTTGGTTGGGAAAATGTCAGTATGCTTCAGATTTTCTAATAATTTGTTATTTTGAAATGTCTTCCTCCATGCAGTCAACAGCCGACCGCCGGGGTAGCCTATACCCATCCCACCACTGTGGCCAGCTACACTGTGCACCAGGCACCAGTAGCTGCTCACACTGTGGCTGCAGCTTATGCTCCCACCGCAGCCACGGTTGCCATAGCACGGCCAGCTCCTGTAGCTGTGGCCCCTGCTGCCACTGCCGCTGCGTATGGAGGCTTCCAACCAGCCCATGCTGCTGCCGATTTTGGCTATGCCCAGAGGCAGCCGGAAGTCCCCCCACCACCTCCACCAGTGACCTCACAAAACTACCAGGTATCAGGTTTTCCTCATTCGATCAGTTGTTTACAGGGATTCTTTTAATTTATAACCAAAAAACATGTAGGACAAAACTGCGTGTAGGGCAGGAAAAGATGATTGACTGAAGTCTACACTTAGATTCCTAAATAAGTTTTTAAAATATTTGCCCACAAACAGTTTTTGAAAGGGTTTTGTGTGTTAGAGGATAATGCACTGTAATCCTGTTACTGTGCCCCTTGAGATTGTCTCGCTATGTCTGTCCCAAAGTGAGACCAGACTGTCATTTTCAGGACTCGTATTCGTACGTGCGCTCCACAGCCCCGGCTGTAGCTTACGACAGTAAGCAGTACTACCAGCAGCCTGCGGCTCCAGCAGCAGTGGTGGCAGCCGCACAGCCTCAACCTGCAGTGGCTGAATCCTACTTTCAGACAGGTATACATAGCCAGGTGTTCCCTGAAATACCCAACCCCCAGCTAAACAAACATATTTAGAAACTTTTTTTTATGCTCAGATTATTGAAATTGTCTAATATCCAGTATTTCTTTACTGCTTTTGTTTCTGTTTTAGCCCCCAAAACTGGGTACAGCCAGGGGGCAACACCATACACGCAGGCCCAGCAGACTCGTCAGGTCACTGCCATAAAGCCGGCAGCCCCCAGCCCGGCCACGTCCACCTTCTCCATCTACCCAGTGTCCTCCACAGTGCAGCCTGTGGCGGCAGCAGCTGCCTCAGTGGTTCCTTCCTACTCCCAGAGCCCCACCTACAGCACCAATGCCGTCACATACTCTGGTGAGCCATCACTTTCATTAACCCTCTTGTTTGTCTCGAAAGTGACTTTGACAAGATAAGGAGTCGTGCTTGAACCCAAAAGTGCGTTACATTCAAGTTCTAGGAGGGCCTTGATGTTCTACTCTCGAATGAGATACAGAACTTTTATCTCAACAGATACAGGTGTTAGTGTCTGTCATAGCTGCAGTCAAACATTTCAACACTGTGTTAAAATGTTCAGATTTGAGGTGCTTTGTTTGGGTTACTTTTGCGGATTTCAGAGAGGTTCCAGTTCCTTAACTACCACCTGTCCCAACACCCTCCTCCTCTGGAAGTTTAGGTATTTCCCGGTCAGCTAGGGCACTGCCTGCTGTCGTTTAGCAGATGGCAATGAGTACTCCAAAGAAATGAAAACCAGTGGATTTTGAAAAGGTTCCTGGCACAGTGTGTTGTCTCACAATTGAGGGTGTGTGTGGGGGGGGCGTTTTTTTTTTTTTTTTTTTTACCTCCCACACCTGTAGCCTTTGAGTTACAGTGGCTCCTTGTTTTACAAACAGATGAGGTACACATTTGTCAAGAAAAAAACACTTTCCAGCTTGTTTTCAATTATGTTTACTTTATTTACCTTTTTCTGTTATAGCCAAGTAAATGCAAATTGTTTTTCAGCTGGCAACCTGAAGTAAACCACCCCCAATCAAAATAGGAGTTTTGGGTCAGCTCATTTCAACTCGCTCTCAAGTGTTAATAGCTGATGTCTGGTGTTTATAAGAGTTTTTGATTAAAGTCTTAGAGTTCTTAAAGTATTTTCTATTTCTTATAACTATTTCCCAGATTTGTGTAGAACTGAATCTGTAAATAAATCAGGAACACTTTTATTAAGTTTTTACTGACAGTGAGAAGTGACATTAGGTTTATGGAGAAAACTAAGCTCAGTCTCCTTGTGCCAGCTGTGTTCCTCCTGCAAGAGTGTTTACTTTTAAATCAGTGTATAGAAGTAGAGGGGGGAAAAAAACCAAATGTGCAAATGTATAAACTTGGTTGCTCAACTCTTATACCCATGAATGTAAGCTGACATGTCACAGATTTTGGACATTGATATGTGTGTTAGTGTAGCCCCTTTAGTGTTCACAACATGTTTTTGAACACTGTTGATCATCTTGTCGAGCACAGGCACATCATACTCTGGCTATGAAGCAGCTGTGTACTCTGCTGCCTCATCGTACTACCAGCAGCAGCAGCAGCAGCAACAACAACAGCAGCAGCAGCAACAACAGCAGCAGCAGCAGCAGCAGCAACAACAACAGCAGCAACAGCAACAACAGCAGCAGCAGAAGCAGGCAGTTGCCGCTGTTGCAGCCACCGCAGCCTGGACAGGGAGCACCTTTGCCAAGAAGACCCCCTTCCCTAGCAAGCAGCTGAAGCCGAAGCAACCCCCCAAACCCCCACAGATCCACTACTGTGATGTGTGCAAGATAAGTTGTGCAGGGCCACAGGTGAGCCCTGGGCTACGTGTGAACCCTTCTCCGATATCCTCTTTAGCTCAGTTTGTTTTTATTGTTTAATTGATTTCTTTTTCTTTTTTTTGCATTAAGTTGCATTTAATGGAATTATTATTGTTATATTTATTATTATTTTAACAAAGAAGATTAAGTTGGTAAAAAAAACAACTCTCTCTTCAAGGTAAAGCAAGTTTAATGTATTATATTGTCCTGGCTGCACTGACAATTTGTGGTTCTGTGACCCATGCAGACATACAAAGAACACTTGGAAGGTCAGAAGCACAAGAAGAAGGAGGCTGCACTAAAGGCATCCCAGGGTGGGAGCAGTGGAGGGGCAGGCCCAGCCCGAGGAGCACAGAACCAGCTGCGCTGTGAACTCTGTGATGTGTCCTGCACAGGTGCTGATGCCTATTCAGCCCATATCCGTGGGGCCAAGCACCAGAAGGTCAGTACATCTCATTTGGGTGTCCACAATATTTTGTGAAATGAAAAATCTCACCACAAAAATCTTGCATTGCAACATACCTATCCAGGTGTATAAAAAGGGTAAATATTAAAAAGTCTATAAATAGTAAATATTATAAGTAGCTTAGTGTACATTGTATATCACCCTGAGTAAATACACTTGCACATCACCTAAACATGTAATAATAATAGTAATAATAGTGGTAGTAACAACATTGTTTGTAATAACACAGACAGATTTTTTTTTTTTTTTTTTTTTTAAAAACTAAATAGTTATCCTGGAAAGTAATTTTTGAAAGTGAGGGGAAAGCTGCAGTGTCCAGGGATGTGTTTTTGTTAGACTGTTTCTTTTGAAATATTTAAAACAGTTTTGATTGTTTTGCACGTAGCTAAATAATGGAATTAGAATAAGTACCAATTTTCTTCTGGTCTCCAAATACCAAATGTTTACCTGGCCTCAGACTAGTCTGACAGGACAGCTATGATACCTTACTGTGCTGAGATTTTTGTTGCGTGTATACTGCTGTCTTGTGTTTCAAATGGTCTAGTTAAGAATTTATTTGTTTTTTCTCCACTTGTTTTCAAAATTTTGACTTTTTAGCAAAAATGAGCAGTATTTATCCAACAGACAGATAGATGGCAGTAAAACACACCCAAACCAAAAAAGAATGTGGGACCATCTGATTTATCTTATTGCCACCATACAGCTCGCATTCTTGTGTTCTTGAATATTGGGTATGGGTTACAAGAAAATAAATGTGGTATATTTTTATGGGACACCTCCAACTATTAACATTGAATGATGTTTTTGTAGGTGACATTTTAATTTTTTTTTTTGTCACTTTAAAATTATTTTTGTTTTAATATCTTGACAGGGCGGTGGTGGGTGTGGGTTACTGCATGGTGTAGTGTGAGTTAAAGTCTTTAGACTCAGAGAAGCCAGGTTTGAATTGCACTTCCTACTGTATTACTACCTGGGATACTTCCCCTACAGTAATTGCATCAGTACATTTGGATTTATTTGTTTAGCTTTTCTTGGTAAAAGTTACTAACCTGCATAAAAAGGAAAATTGCTGTAAGCGCCATAATGATTCAAGCCACTTTCAAGAAAAGTGTCAGCTAAATGAATGTGTACTGTAGCTTGAAATACTAAAATGTTTTAACCTAGGAGATAACTAGAAAAAATTATTTGAAGTTATGAACAAAATGATTTACAAACCTATGGTCCTGCTTCTTCTTCTTCTCTTTTTTTTTTTTTTAAAGGTGGTGAAGCTGCACACCAAACTGGGGAAGCCCATTCCTTCCACAGAGCCCAGTGTTGCCACCCAGACCACTGCAGTGACCGTGACGGCCCCAAGTCGAACCCCCACCTCGACAGCAGGTGGCATAGCCACATCTACTCCTGCTCCAGCATCCAGCTCTTCTTCTTCTTCCTCCTCCTTCTCACCCTACCTGAAACCTGTAAACATTGTTAGCAGTGCAGGTCCCACAACAGTCCCCACCAAGAGCCCTGTTCCTGTCCCCACCAACACCACAGCTGTCAAGAAGGTCAGCACACCCAAGATCAACTTTGTCGGTGAGAATGTTTTTCAAGTCTTTTTTTTCCTTCACCTTTTTATCTTGTTCTGTACATTGTAATCCTTCAAAAAGAAATTTTAAGCTGACGCATATAAGGTTTTTGTAAAAATTGTTTGCCATAATACCTTACACAGTATGCATCACAGGCATTTTGTGCATCTCTATTAAAAGGGGACTTAATAAAGGTGCCCCTGGGTGTTGTTATACATCATTGGTTGCTGTTTGCTTTTGTTTGACTTTGTTCCCTGCTGTGCAGGAGGCTGCAAACTACAAACCATGGGTGCAAAAGCAGAGGATATCAAGGCTGAGGTCTCGAAGCAGCCACAGCCCCCAGCAGCTGCACAGGAGGGAAAGGCTGAGGCCTTGGAGCAGGCATCTGCGCAGTCTGCACTTGCTGCACTGCAGAGCGATGTGCAGCCTGTGGGCCATGACTACGTGGAGGAGGTACTCCAGCATTCCTAAAGCACAATCTTGAAAATGAGAAAGGGGTTTTTCTAATTATTTTTGTTTCTGAAACGAACTCATAACTTCAGTATTATTACTCTTGTCAGTATTTTTTTTTTTTTTTATAATATACTTCTCTACACTGAAAGTGAATGTCTGCTGATTTTGCCAAATGTACTGTTTGCATGTGTTTCCAGGTGCGAAATGATGAAGGCAAGGTGATCCGGTTTCACTGCAAACTGTGTGAGTGCAGTTTCAATGATCCCAATGCGAAAGAGATGCACCTGAAAGGCAGGAGACATCGGCTGCAGTATAAGGTTAGTGAGTGACACACTACTTTCCTTCATCTGAGCCTTTGTTATAAATGTTTTGGAATGTAGCTGTGATTTAGACAAGCAGGTGGTATAAAATGTCTAACTGTGTCTATCTTGTTAATCACATTTCCCAGCAAACCACATCCCTTGATGCATGCCTGTGTTGTTGAGTTACCCAAAATTAACAGTTTTAGCTTTAACTTCTTCCTCTTTGATGCAGAAAAAAGTGAATCCTGACCTCCAGGTGGAGGTGAAACCCAGTATCCGTGCACGTAAGATCCAGGAGGAGAAAATGAGGAAGCAGATGCAGAAGGAGGAATATTGGAGACGACGAGAGGAGGAGGAGCGCTGGAGGATGGAGATGAGGTGAGGAGATGCTTTTGCCAAGTAAATAAAAATGGAAGTGTAAAAAGAACAGACACATATACTTTCACAGTGAAAGGAATGCTGCTGATAAAATGAGTCACTGTCAATTCTGACTTCAGTTAAAGATAAAATGCACTATTATAACTTTACACAACTTTAATTTATTAATAACTTAATTGCCTCAGTCTCTATCTTCACATGAAATTAGTGGGCGAAACCCAAAAAAAGACATCGTTCCCACATGGTTTAGCATACGTTAAAATCGTTCCCCCGCAATAAAATTTGACATTTTGTAATCTAGCCTCGTATTTTGTTACAGATACAAATTTCTTGAGCCTGCAAAAATAAAATAGCCAGTTTTACGCTGCAGTCCCAATACGTGCACCTCTCGCTCTAAATGCAGTTTTATGATAGTTTTGATTGTGTTGGTAGCAGAAGAGTGACAAAGGTGTGTTGCAGGCGGTATGAAGAAGACATGTACTGGCGACGCATGGAAGAAGAACACCACTGGGAGGAGCGTCGCAGACTAACAGATGGGAGTTACCCACAGGGACCCCCTGGACCTCCAGGATTGCTTGGGGTCCGGCCCGGCTTACCTCTTCCTCAACCGCAAGGATCTCTGGTAGGTTCTTCTGACACACAGGACTGCAACAGTCTTGATTGAGGTAGATTCGTGTGAATTAATACTGAAAAAAATTGCCCAGCTGTATCAATCTGTGTAAATAGCATAACATTGTAATTTGCTTTGAAGAAAAGTGTTAAACAATAAAACAGTAATGAAGATGTAATAATGTCCCCAAAACATTGTATCTATCCTCATAGCTATACAGTCAAGGGATTACTTCACATGTTTTCCGAAGGGTTTGTTTAAATAATTAAAGATCACAACCACTAGAAGTCCTGTCCTGGCAGTGCTTCAATAGTTCATATTTTGTGCTTTAGCCTCTTCGTCGGCCTGATTCTTCGGATGACAGATATGTGATGACTAAACATGCCACCATCTACCCTACGGAGGAAGAGCTTCAAGCCATTCAGAAGATTGTATCCATCACAGAGCGGGCGTTGAAACTGGTGTCAGACATTATCTCTGACCAGGAGAATAACACAGATGGAGAGAAGGACCAGAAGGATGCCCAGAGAGACAGGTCTGCTGTGCACATCAGTCTAACAGTTGTGTATTTGTGTGTTTGGTAAAAATGGGTGTTGTCCTGCTTCATCTTTCTTCCTCAAAGAGATGTGCGTGTGTGCGTCACTCCGTAGTGACATCACTAATCCTTTTCATTATCCCATTATCTCCCAGGGCCCTGAAGGGTGTGATGCGGGTCGGCGTGCTGGCGAAAGGTCTGCTTCTTCGGGGAGACAAGAATGTCAGCTTGGTGTTACTGTGCTGTGAGAGACCACGCAAGGACCTCTTAGGACACATCTTAGAGCTCCTCCCCAAGCAGCTGGAGGTGGGGGCATCTGCCAGGTTGAACGATTATTTCAGAACGCCTGTTGAGATGCAAAAAAAGGATCTGCTTTGTTTCTTGTATTCTATCACAAACTTGATTACCTTTAAACTTGTTCAGTTTAGTTCATTAAGGTACGTATATAATAACCCAATGGTTACCTGCGGTGAATCTGTTCTAATGCAGTCTCGCAGTCCACTACAGGGTTTGGTAACCCTGGTTTGCTTTGTCAGAATGCCTAGGTTCCTCCATTTTTATATCGTAGGTCGTCACACCAGAAAAGTACGAGATCAAAGGCTCAGTACAAGAGGCCGCTATAGTCCTGACTTCCTGCACAGAGCCCAAGATGCAAGTGACCGTCACTTTGACTTCGCCTGTCGTCCGAGAGGAGAGCATGCGGGAAGGAGGTTGGAGACAGTCTTTAAATCCTCAGCTTCCTTGTTCTTTTTTTCACGTTCTGAGGAGCTTGTATGCTGGCACAGAGCAAGCAGTGTCTGACACACAAACAGAAACTCAGGCAGGGATCGCTTTCCTAATAAACGCTTTATTCCATTTTTTTACACTGACAAGGTACCACCATGAAACAGTAAAATTAATTTTCTTTTATAATAAGTTGGACATCGTGTAATATGATAGAGAAGTACTTTGTATAAGACACTGTACTATGCAGCAAATTAACTAATTTCTGCCCATTTTATTTTCCTATTTCTAGTTTGTGCAATTGCATCCCTGTTTACTAAAAAGTACATTACTGTACTTACATCCTTTGTCAGTTAAAAAAAATCTCAATATTCTATTTATTTTTGACTTGTTAATAATTATTACTGCTTACACTAGGGGTATTCAGTCTTGGTCCCAGGATGTCCCATGTGCTGGTTTTTGTTGTAGCTTAGGGCTTAAGGAATTTTTCTTTGGTTATTATTTGAATCTGTGACGAAGTTCAAATATTGTTAACCCAAATATGTTAGATGGACTCAGAACAATTTTAAATTGTCAACTGATTTTGTATTCGTACAGTATATTACATTAAGTAACTCATATCAGAATTTATATGAATGTGATGAAAGATTGTGTAGCCTCTTTAATCTCAGCACCTCAAATAAGTAACTGAAGTTAAAAAGATTCAGTATCAGTTTTGTCTTGCTTCAACACAGATCAAAATGAATAAATATCCTCTAGCAATGTTCTTGCACCGAGACCATAGCTAGACATATAACCAGAGTCCTGTGTCTGCACATTTGGTTCAGTAAGATTTGAATTATGAGACTCATCCGATCGATAGCTGCCCTAGTGGTGAAATAAAAACTTGGCTACAATAGAAACCAGCGTTCACAGGGCATTTACCTGGATAAAAGATGAAAACCCCTGCTTGTATACAATCCCTGTATACCCGCAATTACCAAAAGTGATTTAAGTTAAAATGATATTATATAGCCTAGTAATGGAGCAATATTACACACAGAAAAAAATTAAAATCTTTACAAAGGAGAAATTTACATTATGGGCCCCAGTACTTGAAATAAACATTTTAATGTTGTGTTTTTTGTTTTTTTTTGTTGTTTTTTTTTTTAGTTTTTTTTAATTATTATTATTATTATTATTATTGTTATTATAAATGCTCCATGGCAGCAAAAATACTGTTTGTAATGCACCCTTTGCTTCAGTGCCAGCAATGTCGCTCTGCAGTTTTGGCTCTAACCTCCTGCGCGCTCTTACAGCTCTCCAAAGAAACATGCATGAGCAGTGCATCATCTAGCTACGTCCTAGATAAGGTTATCGTGTCCCCTGTGTTTCAAAGAATTCCTGTATTTCATCCGAATGCCACGGTATCATTATTCTCTGTTTTTTCTTACTGGGGTCTTTACTCAACTGTGCAAGGCGATCACAGCAGTTCCACAGCCTTCTTCTGTACAGAATTTTATTAGCATAACAACGGACCGTGGAAACAAAAGAGCCATTCACCATCAGCCCACAGGATGGCAGGGAAAGAACACTGATTTAGTCTGAAAGATTACTTAGTCTCAGGGCCCTGACTCCTGTGAATGTCAGCATGTGTTTCTTGAGTTGGTAAAATGTTCCCTTATCCACATCGAAAGGGAGCGGTCCCAGCAGCACGCAGTGTAGTTAAACAGCTAAACTGCAAAAAAAAAAAAAAAAGGCATTTAACTTGACTTAGTTTGCAGCTAGATGTATTTCTGTCCTCATGGGTCCTGTCAAATTTGGGGAAATAATGTCTGGTCTATTTGGACATAAATGAAGCTAGCTTGACAAACTTTCTTGGAGGCATCTTTGAATCTGGGTTTGCAAGCCATCATAACTCAGTGACTGCAGGTCCAAAACACTTGCAGAAGGTGCATGAAGGGAAGTCCTGACCGTTACTCTTGGCTCTGCATGCTTTGCACTCTCTGTCTTCACAACCTCGGATCCAGGTAGTGGTGTAACTTCTCCACACCTGCAGGTTTTCCATCAGGCTGGCTCTCATGGTTTCGGAAGGATTTTTGACCAAGTTCCCACTACCCCTACCCGATACTTTGCCACACGTACCATTTTATGCTACACATGGTCAACAAGTAGATGTTTCTCTGTCATTTACATAACTTCACCATCAGCCATGTTATGCTTCAGTCAAAAAGCCCAAAGGAGGGTATTAAGAATTTGAGCTTGGTGTTTGAATTACTAGTAACTGATTCAGGAAATTTCTAATGAATTCTGTTAAGTAAAATGAGCACCCTAGTCACTGCTTATTTGTTAAGAATGATTTTTAAGATATGAGATTCATGGTAATTTTTTTTCTTTTTTTCCCCCTTCAAAAGCATTTGTCACAGTTTTTTTTTTTTTTTTTTTAAACCCCATTATTCCCATTATATTTTGTGCACATTAAGTCTAACTCCTATCTTTATTCAAAGACCGAAAGGTGAAGTACCTCATACCATCATGAATACTCCAGGTTTGATAGTGTACCAGGGCCGACTGTGCAGCTGTGATTGAAAGAACCCTCGGTATGTGTGGCAATGTGTTTGTTTCTAGCTCACTTGGTCAAACACCCGTCCCCCGTTGACAATCCGATCCGTTTTTAGATGTAACCACGGGTTTGGTGAAAGATCCAGCGGACGTCTTGGACAGGCAAAAATGCCTTGACGCTCTGGCTGCTCTACGCCACGCTAAGTGGTTCCAGGTTTGGAGCATTTTACTTCTTTATTGTAGCCTTATGAGATGTTATTTCAGTCATGTTTCATTTTCATAATACAAGCGGTTTACAATCATTGTTGAAAAGGGGTCCAAAAAAATCACAGATGCCTACTATATTATGTCTGGGAAAATAAAGAGTAATTTTGAATTTGTTGACATGCTATAGCTCCTTATAGGCAATAAGGCATCGTTTAAATTGGGTTGTTAACAGCATCCAGTGTAATTTTTAAATTATTATTCCATAAGGCTGCAGTGTAAGTGTTTGAGCATTTATGTTGAGTGTTTTATTTTGTGACTTTTACATTAAGGGAGTGGCAGTAAAGGAAATCTGATTAATTTGCCATTAAGACACAGGCAAATTAAAGCAGATGTCCTTTGACTATTCGCTTCCCACAGTACTCTTTTGGCCATTTTGTTATTATTGTGAGTTTCTTAAGGTGGAGGTCAGGGTTTCTAAGATGTCAAGGGATTGTTTCTTGCACATCCTGTAAACTTTGATCTCGAATTGACCTTGAGGTAAAATTCTCCTGTGAATGGCAGCTGACAAGTTGTCTTTTAGGAGCAATAGATTGGAATCAGTTACAGGCTTCCATGGAGAGTGGCGTTGAGCCTCTTGAAACATCTCGTGTCCTGGCATGAGCCGACCTTACTTTTCTTGAAACTAACAAAACTTTGTCATACTCAAGGCCAGAGCAAACGGTCTGCAGTCCTGTGTGATCATCATCCGTATCCTGCGTGACCTCTGTCAGCGCGTGCCTACCTGGTCAGCATTCCCTGCCTGGGTGAGTGACCGCCCACTGTAGAGGTTTAAACAAAGCTTTACTGTGCTCTACCTGTAGAGGTAGACCCCACCTACACCAAGGTTTCTGACCCTGAAGTTCCATGTTTAGAGTGATATGGGCAGTTGTGCGTTTCGCTCTCCTCCTACAGGCCATGGAACTGCTCGTGGAGAAGGCCATAAGTAGCGCCTCCATACCCCTAAGCCCTGGGGATGCCCTGAGGAGAGTGTTTGAGTGCATTTCTTCTGGAATACTTTTACCAGGTACGAAGGTACCTGAATGTTGGTGCACAGTCCCATTCTTTTCATGTTCTTGATGAGGAGTTGTTGGATACCGCTGTGCCTTTGTGTACTATTGCCTCTATTCTAAAACAAAGTAAAATTTTATGTTAAACATTGAAAGTTGTACTAAACCTTTCATTAGCAGTTATTTTACCTGTAGGGTGCCTTTATGGCATATAAAATGGGGTTTGGTGTAAAGTGGGTATGAAGGACTGATGCCTGTGAAAGGATGTAACAAGCAAAATGGGTAAAATCCACCCTTAAACCAGCAAATGGCCTACACCTGAGGGTTGAGCGAAAAGGAATCTAAGAATATTTGTATGCTTCCCTGTGTAGGAGGTCCTGGGCTCCTGGATCCCTGTGAGAAGAACCCTGAGGACACATTGAGTGCCATGTCAGAGCAGCAGAGGGAAGACATCACCTCTAGTGCTCAGGTGCAGACACACAGACATGCGCGTGCGGATTCAAACCCCCCTTCAAACAAAACATGAAAACCCGTAAAAGTTGATTAAGCCGAGACGTGAAATACGCGCCCACAAATTTTAAGACATTAATACAACTTGTATAATGTTTGTACCTGTCACCCCCAGTTTGCCCTAAGGCTGCTGGCATTCCGGCAAATCCACAAGGTCCTGGGCATGGACCCCCTGCCCCAAATGAATGGCCGCTTCAGCATTCGCAACAACCGGAAACGACGGCACGAGAACAACGATGGAGGCGACAGTCCCGAGGGTGAAGGAAAGAAGGATAAGAAGGACTACGAAGGCTACTGAGTTTTCACCCACACTAATGTTATCATTCTGTGCAAAACTGCCTTTGTTTCCCCTTCTAACTTTGTTTATGACTCCCCCCCGCCCCTCTCCCCCCCGTGGTTTCCTTAGTGCAATATCTGGAGTCTTTGGTTGGTCTCTGCTTGTAACAGCTGACCTCTGTCATAATTAAGCTACACTTGGATTTTCTCCAAAAACCATACCTCTGCTGTACCATTTTGTTTCCACGTTCACCATATTCGATCTATGGTTCCCGTTTTTTCTTAGCCTAGGCGGAACAGTTTTGTAATAAGCTTGTAAAAATAGCTGCATTAATGATCTCGTAGACATCTGTTTTGGGGTGGGGGTGGACATGTTAACATTAAAACTATATTAACTGTTATAGAATAGAAGAGTTACAAAATGTGCTTACTAGTATTTTTTTCTACTTTAAAGTTTTCTGTTAGTGTGTAACCGGTGTGAACTCTTATTTAAAAAAAGGAAAAAGACAGTTATATTATGTAAACAGTGTATAATGAATAACTAAGGTCATGTCTAATGGCTGGACTGAAAATATATAAAGATGAAAGGCCCATTTTAATTTATATGTTAACCTCTTACATTTCGGGGAGCTTACACGTTCATGAGATGTTTTGTGTTCAACGCCATCATTCCTAAGCGAAGCTCTGAAATACAAGCAGAAAGGTTTTGGTTCAATGGTTTTGAAGGTTTGCCCTGCTCTTTACGTTTTTAAACATTTCACAATTTTTTGTTTAAATAGGAGCAGCGAAATACTGTATAAACTCACTATATGTAAGCTTGCCCTCTTTCTCTACCTTATAGTCTGCACTTGATCGGGCAGAATAAAGTATTTTTTGCTGTAAATGTTGTTATAATAAACTTGTCATGCCATTTGTGTATTAAGTTACTAAATGTAGGTGCAACAAAAATGTGTGTATAATCAGCATGCCATTCTCATTTTGACTGCTTTCTGCTGTTATTTCCTGTAGTGCAGGGACCACGTTTTTCCCGGGTGTCCTCGTCACTGCGCTCCCTCTTTCGTTAGGCAGGATGTTATTCTGGACAGCACTGGTCAAGCTGCAGGAGGAAAAGGAAGCGTGTGGTGATGTCATGCGTGTTTGGGAGTTTTCCCATTTGCTGGGTTTCTCAGACATCCTTTGCTGTGAGTCTCGCCTGAAGCTACTGCGCATGAAGGCCATCGCACCCTCTCGGTCCGCAGGCTGCTTCTCCAGCACGATGTACCAACCCAAAGCAAGACGGTCACAGCGCTCCATGCAGTTAAATGCATACTCATACACAGTATTACACTTTTCTAACTGCTGTTTAATTTTTGTCATTTATTTTACGCTGGGCCTTTGGCTCACAAGCCTAATTGGGACTGGAAGTGTTGTTTTTATAATTTGACGTTTGTAAATCCACCCCTGTGTTTACCACTACATCACAATCAATAAAGGCCTAATAATGCATGTCCTTCCAATTATTCATGTTAGCTTCTGTAAAAACCAGATATAAGTTTTTATGAGTTAAGTCACTGTAAGACTCATAGTAACTGCTTGTGCTTTAGAGGACTGCTGTGTACCACAGCTCGTCCCTGCACCGGCATGTGAGACAGGATGCCAGCCCATAAACCTTTCTCCATTTTTTTGTTAACTTTCAACGGCATTAAAATTGAAACAAATCTAAAATGACTGAAAATTTAATCCCCGCTCATCTGATACACAAGCATTTTCTATATTCTTTAACCTGTGCCCACTTTTGTTTTTGCATAATCAATAAAAGCTAAAATAAAATAGTCAACCCTATATTTGCAAATAAGGTTCTGTAACAAATTCTATTAACTTCAAGCTACAGTGAAGTTAAAATGAAAATGAAAACAAAAACACATTTCTGCAAACTATTCAGTACCAACTGAATATCTCATAAAAGTTCCGCTTCTGGTTATTGATCACCACAGCTTAGGAACACAATGCATGATTTGTAAACATAGCGGAAGAGAAGTGAAGCGAGACGGTCCCACAGCACTGTCCTGTTTGTCTGCAATTTAATGCTGGATTGTGTGAACACAGGTTGGTTTAGCTCTGCAACAGAGGAAGAAAAAAGTGGACGGTTAAATAAAAAAGCATTAAAATATCTATCTGAAAATTCTCATCTTGAACATTCGAATGTTCATTTTCACTTTAAATATGTAGACATGGCCTAAAAGGGTATTCTGTGACATAACGGAAGTATTAGAAGTAAAGTTGTTAAAGCAAAATTTAGGAAAAAAAACGCTGGTTCCAGACCAAAGGAACCATGTTCTCACAATTCGATATGACAGTGATTTGAGAATGGAATTGTCCTGATATTCCTAAATTCACAATATACAGCTTTTATGAAAACAAGTAATAAAAATACCAGTGATAACAACACACTAAAGGCAAACAATTTACACTGTAAATATTAAAAATTAATATGCTGTGGCAGTGAAGTTTGTAGGTTCAAAGCCCATGACCCCCTGCTATTTTACTTTCTGAACTGCAGCAGTGCTGTACAACAAAGCAGTTCTATTTAAAGGGGTCAAAAACATAAGTAATTTTGGACAAATGGGTCAGTTTTGCAAATAGTAACATTCGACAACCACCTGTTCCATAGCACGGTTACAAAGCAATAATAACATTTTTACAAATCGACTCACTACGTAATGTACTGTAAATCTTCTTGCAGTTACATTTTCATTCCTAGGGAATTTTTAGTGCTTCAATTTGGCTGAAGCACCTTTGTCAAAGGCGCTACACAAAGAGGTGGGAGTCAAACCGGGGTTTACTGAGTCCAAAGGGAGCCGCTCTAACCACTGCGCCATCTACTGTCCCTTCAAGAACAACACCAGCAGCCGATACGTTTCACATAAATTACTAAAGCTGTTAATTTACTTATTTTTTTCCGCTTCTTTTGTTTTAAGGGGTGCCATATTGTTCGTGTGGCTTTAAAAGTTCATTTTTGCCCCCCAGCCATCCCCGGCGAGGTGATGGTGGTGGCGGCGGCGGCGGCGTAGCGCGGGACAGGCGGCGCCCGGCGCCTTGCGGAAGGGGCGCGGTTTTGCCGGCCGTCACCGCGCCCCGGTCGTGCAGCGCTTAGGTGGGCAACTGCGTTTATTCCTGAAAAATACATGAAAACAGAGCGGAATTCGGGCTCGTCGCGGCGATGCTGAGCACCTTGAGCGGCGGCGGCGGTGGTGGTAGCGGCGGAGCGGGACCGGGAGGAGGAGGAGGAGGAGGAGGAGCGGGAGGAAGGTCCGCGAAGCCGTCCTTCGTCTCTTATGTGACACCCGAGGTACGAATCTCTGTCAAGCGCCGAGTTAACACCTCCTAACTTCGCTCACACACGGTAAAACACGGTAAAAACACTCACCCGCTCGAGTAAAGTTGACGTCCCGCCGTGCGCACAGCCAGCGGTAGTTTCAGCGAAGGAGAAAAAGAAGGGAAAAAAACAACAATGGGCGGATTTGTACTTGGAGTTTGGAGTGGTAATGGTGAGCCCCCCCCTCCCTGTACCGCCAGAATGTTCTGGGTTTTGGTAGAAAAAGCGCTCGAAAGGCCGATTTTTTTCCCCGCCGTAGCTGAAAGTTTGCCGAGTTTGGGAAGCTGGAGGCTTTTCCACCCTTGTTGTGGTCATAGGTGTGTCTGCCTCATGTGCGAGGCATGTTTAACATGTTTTACGAGGTGGAAAAGGTGGAGAAGACTCGACTGAGCCTCAAATTTAGTCGAGAATTTGTGTGAAATTCGACTTCGTAGCAACTATCCTGCTGTTGAGGCTTCTGTGTGCGCTGTAATGCTACGTACGTCCAAGCGCATATCCATCATGGTTGTTGTTAACCATTTAGTAGTGGACTAAGTTAGTTAGTTAGTTAGTTGGGGTGAGTTTGGGGTTAGTGCTGTGCTCAAGGGCACTACAGCAGGAGTGGGGTTCAAACCAGGAACCTCCAGTGGATGAGGTGACAGCACCAACCAGCCCGCAAGGTGCAGCCAAGTCACCCAACCGCATTTTGGAAGGCCGAGGTTCGGACGCCTTCAGAGGACTTCGGGGAAGAATGACCTTTGGGTGATTTTTCTCTTCACGTCACACGAACGCGGTTCATTTGTGCAAGTGCAGCTTCTTCTCTCAAAATCCCAGTTTACTTCACGTTCATTGTACCGGGGAATGGGAACAGGAAACCTGGAAAATCCCTTGGTAGAAAAGCTGGATGAATAAAGTAGCCAGATGGCTTCTTAAATCGAGGGTCACCCCCTCCATTATCAAGCACAAAACTTTCTTTTAGAGAAAAGGAAGCTTTAAGGTCAGTGTCAACCACAAAGAGGAAATGATCCCACAACGGTCGCTTGAGATATCAAAGACATGCAAGGCTGCGACTGTGTTTTCTTAGCAGTGAATGCGAGCTGAGGATGTGAGCAGAAGACGTATGAAGGTTGCCAGTACCGTTCCTTGCTAGCTGCGGTTCAGCTTGCATGAACAAGCAGTGAGTCTAGGATTTGCAAGGAAGGGCAGCATTCAGCATCAAAATTTGCCATCGGTTTGTGGATAAATGTGGGACAACCGATTGTTTCAAATGTTGGCATAAGAGCTCTGATTAAATTCTTTATGACTATGCAGTTGCTATGTTTGCTTTTCACTTCACGCTATTTGCAGTGCCTCTCAGAAGGTTAAAATTTATATTCACATTGTGTGATGGTGGGAAAAGAGGGTGGTTCCATTTATCGATGAACCGACAAATGTGGATGTGAAGTTGAGTCACTTTGTTTACTGTAACTTGTAAATGGTCACAGTTGTGTTTAACTATTGCTTAGCGTAAATATTCCAGCTATTAAACCGATGCTTTCGTTCCACTCGTGTTTCGCCACTGAATCTGTTTACATCGTGTTGTGCACAAATACGGTTCAGATAATTTTTAATCCAATTCTTGAATATAACTATGAGTGAGGGACTGACTGTGATGGAAGCCTTGCTCACTTGTTGACAAATAAGTGCCTTTTCATGTTTGGTCCTTTTTTTTTTTTTTTTTTTTTTGCTAATTTCTTTTGGTGTTCCCTTTTTCTTGAGATTAATTCATTTAGGCTCTGACAGGGGAAGTCAGTACTTCTAGGCCCTAAAACACGAAGCTGCGTCTTTATTAAAAACCCAACTAAGACAAATTGGTCCACGTAGCGCGAAGGCTTTAATGAAACGGCCCTCTCGTGGGACATGGAGTCGTATTAAAGTTTCGACAGTTGTGCGCCCACGGAGGACTTCGTCGCTAAGCTGCTTTCTGTGCTGCGTATAATTTGGTGTAGGCTTGTGCATTCCTTTGCTTTACGTGGATGGTCAAGGAATAAGGCTTACATTTGGAGATGAGGTTGTTCTGTTGCACCATATATATTCTCTGGTTAATAGCAACAAAACCTTCATTTAGCTGATGCCTTAGTCCAGGGCAGCTCAGTAAATAAAACTGTTCATTGATTTAGCTGTTTAGCCAGGGATTTGAACCAGGGCCATTGGATTCTATTTGCTGCAGCGCTGCCCACAGAGTTGCCATCTCGCTGTAAAAAATGTAAATGACTTTGAGGAAGACTATAGTAGTAATGGCTTATGTGCTGCAATCTTTGACGTTCTGTTGTCTTGCCATAAAATGTATGTGTATATTTTTTTTCCTAGACTGAATATGATTCTCAACAACAACGAAATCCCATGAAGTATGCATATTTCATGTGGCACAAAATAGCTTAATGATGATGTTTATCTCCTAATGCAGTTCATGTGTCCTAAGCTCTCATTGTCAAAATTCCTGGGATTTCTGTCTCTACTTGAATTTATTTGCAGGGCATTAGTAATGATTTTGCACATTGGACTTCTGTTCCTACTGTTAATTACTAGTTAGTTAATAGTCACACCAGATTGGCTCTATTGAATTCATTATTCTCACTTTTTGGCAGCTAGCATGTCTTACTTCAGCAACAAGATCTATGATGCTGTTTGATCCTTTACCTGACAATGACATGCAGAATTCAGCAGTGACCTCGTGTGATCTTTGTTCATAGAACTGTATGTTTTGTTTTAGGAAATCAACTTAAATGACAAAGAAAAGTCAAGAAAAGAGAAACAGCCCAACCTATTGCCAGGTAAAAGTTTTAAGCTGTTTTTTTTTTTTTTTTTTGAGTTGCTGGTGCCATGTCATGCTGTCGCCTAGTAGCTGCTTCAGGAAGCGGAACCCCAACATAACACATTCTTGTGCTTAGTAGAATAAATGAACAAATAAAACAGAATACAATAAAAATAATTAAAACACGAACAGGGAGGGGAAGTGGGACATGTGTAGATAAAAAGGAGCACCTGTGTTATTTGTAAGTGGCTCTTAAGCTTAAAATGTGAACAAGGTTTATTTTTATTTTATATCTATTTATATTTTAACTAATGATAGTTTAAAACGTTCCACATCACCAGCGAATAAATGATTACAAGTAAATGCAACAATTGGTGGGTGGGTGGATGGTGGAGAATTTCTCATGGTTGCCTGTGAAGTAAGGCTCTTAAATTAAATTTTATTTCATTTTTACTGTGAATAGGAAGTGGCTGCTGGTTTTAAACACTATACCCTTGCTCTGCAGGGGAAGTTGTATTTTGCAGCGCAACCCCCATCCTCAAGTGCAGCCAGGATGACTTCTCCCAGCGGGGCATCTTTGGCTGTCTCCTGTGTACCAACTTCCGTGTCTCCTTCATCAGTGACGAGGCACCGCAGGAGGAGGATGCGGTAATCCTTGTACCACGACAGCACCTTGCTGATGCTCAAATGCCAAACACTAAATCCAGGGAAACTGTTGAAGTGAAGTTCATCATCTTGCATCACACCTACATTTAAAGCTTCCCCATAACTGCTGAACTGCCTTTCAGACATCATGCACTCTTGCTTTCATCACCCAAAGTGTCTTATTCATTGTGTTATGCACAATAATGACTATAAAAACAAAGCTCAACCTGATGGGTGTTTGCACTCCAAACTGAGCACCCGTGACAAATTTATTATTCATTTGTAATTTAAAAAAAATGTAATTCCGGTGTTACTTCCCAGGCTCAGCTCTTCAAAAATAAACTGTATGGAGAGAATGATATCCCGTTGACATGTGTGGATAACATCTATGGAGGTGAGCTTAACAAAACCAGTTTTCATAACATGCAGATTTTTTTTTTTTTTGATGATAACCTACAGGGATGTTGACACTGTCATTTTTATGCAGTGTGAGGTTGTGAAACAATGTTGTGTGCATTTCATGGTGTTTTTTTAATTATTTTTTTTATGTGTTTTTCAGTTTGAAATCATTATGAAATTTCACTTTTGGGTGTGCTGTGTTTCTTTCAGGTTTCGATGAGAAAAAGAAGCTGATTACAAGTGGATCAGTGAGGAACAAGTACCCATCCAAGATCATCATTCACTGCAAAGACCTGCGAGTGTTTCAGTTCTCTCTTGCGTTTACCAAGGAGGAGGATGCAAAAAAGGCAGGGAACTCCCTTCCATTGGGAATTTACCTCTTCCATGGTTATCTGTCACAAGCTGGGTTGGAAATTTTATGTTGCTTCCTGTACTTCTCTGCCCAGATCTTTCAGGGTATCGTCCACCACTGCCTTGAGCCCAAGTCTCTGAAATGTGTCTTTGCCTTCTCATACAGTGAAAGGATGACCTTCAGTTCAGGTATAAATGCAGCAAAAGATAGCTTAAAAATAGATGCCTCCATCTGAAATGAGTTTACATGTGATTTTTAAGTTCAGTCACAAGATGCATGACATTGTTAATTCGATGTACAGTGCACTTAGAGACAGGGCAAGGTATGATGAGGCCTGCTAGAATAACTAATGATGTAAATACTAATTTTTCTATGACCTCCCCTGCTAACTTCCTGCACATATAAACCAGATATCTAACTCATTTTACAAGCTGCACAAAATGGGTTTTCACAGGGGTTACAGAATTGTACTTCTGATGTCAGTCTAGTCGGTTTGATTTTTGTTTATTCATTTTTCCATTTATTTTCCAGTGAACCAAAGCAAACTGAAGACTGTAATGTTTGACTGCATGGAGGACTGGGTCCAGGAAATGAAACGTACAAAAGGGGACTGCAAATTGGTTTCAACCAATGCAGAATTCAACATTTCTACAAAGTATGTTGTATTGTTTTGTTTTTTTAAATACTCATTGAAATTAAGAAAATATGTTGTACAATATTGTGGTATTAGAGTTTGTTAGTATTGCCTACTTTGAGGTCAGATTTTCTGTTCTGAGAAGGTGGTATGTGTTAGAAACTGAAAAATAAAAACAATTAAGCCATGCAATGGCTTTGCAGAAGGGTAGGAGTCTCACTGAGAACAAAAGAAGTGATGTTGACAAAGGCTGAGGGGAGGCCTGAGAGCTTGGTAATGTCTGGCACTCTGGTACAGATGCCAATGAATTTTGAATTACGCTATGGGTCAGAAGTAGAAACATGGGGCAGTGTTGTCCCCACAGTAGTAAATAATTTGTCAGATGCTAGGGTACAGATGAGGGAGTTTACATTTGCCCATCTCCATGTGTGGCTACTCCACAGATACAGTTGTGCTGTGCTGCTTAACTCTCCCCAGTATTTCAGAAACATTGTACAATCCTAATATTGTAATAGTACAGTCTTGAGGGGGATATAAAATTTCTGTTACCAAGGGAGGTGTATATATGCTGCTTCTGCTAAGTGCCGTGGAGTTGATGTCGACTCATGGCAACTCTATGGGTAGCTGTCCTGAAAAGCATTCGGACTTCAGCAAGTCGGTTAAGACTTGACAAAGGGGGCATCCACGGCTGTGGTGACTGTGTGCATCCGTCCATCTGACTGTGTCTATATATGCAGTAGGTGATAAAAATGCTTTGATGGGACTAAAGTGAATCTTATTAATGTTTGTATCTTCCTGTTCTTTAGGTTGCCGCAGTTTTTTATTGTCCCTCTGACTGTTTTGGAAAAGGATTTGACACAGTTCCAAGGGAAAGGAATACCGGTTGGTATTTTCAGTACACATTTGTTTGGGTTTTGTCTTTTTGTCACTAAATTGTTTCGGGTTTGAGCAAACTTTTTTCCTTTCCCCCCCCCCCCGTTTTAAAAAATGCAGTTGCTCAAGGAATGAGGGGCTAATACAGCTGTCCCTCCATTTCCATGCCTGATTAGTACCCAACAAGGCTGTGTTGTGTGAAGACATGCAAATCGTGACAGCTGTTTTTTTTTTTTTGTATGGGGAAAATTATAATGCATTTCAGCCCAACTCAAAAACGCCAAACAATGTTCCCAAATTTCACTAAAGCACAACAAAAAACTTAAGTACCAAATATAAGTACCAAAAAACACTTTGTGTTCACTGTTCTGGGAGAGTTTATAAGTATTCGCCAAGTAATTGAAACAAGCAAACCACTGTTTTATGCACATACAGTTTTCTTGCTTAAATGAAACTCCTAAGATGCTATTCTCACAGTTAGTGGTAGCTTCCTGTACATCCTTTTTTTTTTTTTTTTTTTTTTTTTTTTGGCCCCAGCACTTTGTGTTGAACAGATCAGCGTGTAAGTTGAGTACTGCTGTTAAAAATCAGATAGTATTCTAGCACGTAAAATGAAGGGACTGTATTTTGTTAATTCCAATAATATATTTATTTTTTTGACTTGTAAGAAGTAGATGAAAGGAAGGAAAATTCCCAAAGAAGGCCTATGTTCGTAAACCTTCAGCAAAGTAGTGGCAGAAGACATTAACAACATAGGAATAAAATAATTTCATTCTTAGACCATTATGAAAGAGTGCAACATGGATAATGTACAAATAAATGAGAACTATTACTGACAGTTCAGTGTCTTAAGGGTGCAGGGTAATTTGAATACATTCACACTCACTGATAATATTGCAAAGGATCAAATGACCTGTCAAAATAATCCCAGGCAGCATTAAATTCAAATTGAAAGAAAATGACTAAAAAAAGAGTACAAGTGGAATGAAAATAACATTTATGATAACCAAATGTAAAATGCGGATGTACAATACATACTCAGCTTTAGTTTTTTTTGTTTTTGTTCCCCCCCTTGTAGATTTGGTGCTGGTCTCATCACAGCGGCTGTGCATTGTTTAAAACAGCGTCTTTACCACTAATGCAGGATGATGGCTGCTCCCAGTTATACAGGGCCTACATGGAGAGGTACTGTACATGTGGTAAATAGAAATTAATGCTTATTTAGTAGCGAAACATTCAGATGTTGGTGAAATCCAGCTATGCTTGTCGAGGACCTGTCTGTTAAAATCCTTTACTTGGGTGCATCCTAGCTTGCAAAGTTCAGTTCAAATCTGGGCTTTACTTGTCACTGTACTGTACTGTATCAGCGAAGATACAGCCAGAAGGCCAGTTTGCTATGGGAGGGGTTTTCTTTCTCCAGGCATCTCTTACCAAGTGTCTGGTAGCTTTTGATAAGAAGGTGTACTAGAGTAATGATGTGATTTCTCAGAATGTATGGAAGAGCTGTGAGCAGTGCAGTTTGAAACAGACAAGGGTGGAGAGCGGGGAGACAATCCCGTGTTGTGTTATGTGTTGCAGGATGCTGAATGCTGTGGCACAGAATCACCTGTACTCAGTGAAAACAGAGGAGCTTTCAGAAACCCTGCCAACCATCCAGGACATCCAGCAGTCTTACAACAAATTCAAACAATTCTTCCTTGTTGGTGAGTTTATTACCATAATGTAGTACAGTTTTCGTCTGATTTTATGAGGAAATAGATTTCTGAAAAAACTCTTTGTAGCGTGAACTTTTTAATTATGAAAATGTAAATAACATTACTTTTAGTGATAAAAGTTTTATGTGTTCCTTGCACCCTAAAATGACATCCGTTTATGCTAAAATATCATCGTGTCAGCAAGTACCGTTAAGATTGACCCAGTGACCTCAGTTGTTCAATAGTAGTTATAATAATACAAGGCAGAAACATTGAATGCTAAACATGCTTATAAAATACTTAAATTAATTATGAAAAGAAATCATAAAAACAGCAATATACAGTAAATAGAATAAATATACTGTACACACAAATAACCCCCAAAGTGTAAATTTCCTTGTCTTCTTGTATTTGTAGGTTTCATCCCACAGTCCAAAGACCCATATTTTAGGTCCATTGGTGACTCTAAAATGCACATAGAAGTTACCTAACTGCTACTGCTTATTTTTTTGTATTGCATTTTTCACAACCTAACCAACCACACTACTGAGGGAAGGCAATGTCTTTTCAACCTCAGTGAGTCTTTTCCTCCAGCTTTGCCCTGGAAGTGCTTATAGGTTTGACAGAATTCTGCCTTCCTTCCTTCAGGCAAACATGGTTTTCTCTCGGGAGTCATCGATGATGGATGGGCCATGGATTGTCTTGTCTGTTCCCAGTCAGTGGTGTAAAAATAATGGAAACAGTAGATGTAACAGTAACGCACAAATAAATCATAAATACACACAGTCCAAATTTAAAGTCAGTTATAATTGCTGAGATTGAAATCAAGTTCCCACCCAATTCCTCAGGGTCTGTGGTTTAATAAAATCTTCCCTGATGTACTGCATGCCTTCTAGCCCACATCTGATGTCACTGGACTACTTGTAGAACAGGTTTAGCTTAACCAATGATTTCCTTTTCAATTCTGACCTGATTCATACGCATAAGGCTACGGATCCATATTGAAAATCATATACATATCTATACAATACTGAAATGGCTAAAAATAGTTATTGGTCTGTTTCTTGAGCTTTAGTTATTTAATTATATCTAAATGTGTTTCTTTGTTTATCCCCCTACAGAAAACACTTCTGAATTCTGGATGTCTGATGTGAAATGGTTCTCTTCACTGGAAAATTCAGGATGGTTAGACATCATCAGGTGTGCTTTTGTTCAAAACACAAAACATCGCAGCATCTGGTGTGTGAAGACAATTGCTGTGGATGTGTTTGTTTGGTAACCCAGATAACCATCTCTTGCAGACAGTGTCTTACTAAAGCCGTGGAGGTTGTTGAATGCTTGGAGAAAGAAAATACAAATGTTCTTATAATGGGTAAAATGATCTCTGCCTTTTATTTATTCATTTATTTAAAATTCTGCTTTATGGCTCCACAAAATCAAATATAAAAATCAAAGTTGTCCATATTGACAAATACTGTTTTGTTTTAATTTGATGTTTGATTTAGCGTGAAATACATGTTGAGTTGAATTAAAATCTCTTCTTCTTGGTTTGATGGTTGTGTTCCAGAGGAGGAGGGCTCAGACTTGTGCTGCGTCATCTCCAGCCTGGTCCAGCTCATGCTTGACCCACAATTCAGAACGCTGGAAGGCTTCCAGAGTTTGGTGCAGAAGGAGTGGGTTGCTGGCGGCCACCATTTCCTTGACCGCTGCAACCACCTGCACAAGGACAAGGAGGTGTGTGTCAATCGCTTTGTGATGAGCTAAGGCAGCGGTCCCCAACCTTTTTTGCACTACGGACTGGCTTCATGTGAAACAATTTACCACGGACCGGCCATCACGCGGACATAGTAAAGCATAATAAATACAACTCGCCATAACACAAAATCAGTGAGAGCCCTGAGCTTCTTTCCCTGCAATGAGACGGTCCCATCTAGGGGTGATGGGAGACAATGACATCCGAAGTGCTTAATTTATCGGGTATCAAAACAAGTGTGGGGAAAGTGGCACGGACGGAAGTGATGGGGAGATGATCTGGTCATTTTTCAAAACAAAACACCCTGCAGACTCTGATAGTCAATAAAATGGGGGGGGGGGGGGTTGTTTTTTAATTTATTTTTTTTTCTCCTTCTCTCTTTCTTTCTGTGTGGTTCGGTACCAGTCCATGACCCGGTGGTTGGGGACCGCTGAGCTAAGGTGACTTTAAATGTCAGGTTAAACAACACTTTTTCACAAGGAAAATACAGGGTAATAACAATAGAATGCAAAAGTAAAGATGACAGAAGGTAAAGATGAGATTCCTCATGTGAGAGGAAATGCACTACAGTTCAGAGCAGGAGAGGAAGTGGATTCCTCATCATGTTTTGATACATCTGAGGAAAGAAGGATCTGAAACCATGCATGAGCCCTCAGACTGTGATTCCTTGACCTCTCTCCTCTGACCCCCATCTAGTTGCAGGCTCCTGTGTTCCTACTCTTCCTGGAGTGCGTGTGGCAGCTGCTTCAACAGTACGCTCCTGCCTTCCAGTTCTCCGAAACCTACCTGACCGTGCTTTCAGACAGCATCGACATCTCTATCTTCAGCACCTTCCTCTTCAATTCCACTCACCACAGAACTACTGTGATCCAGGTGGATTGGCCAACTGTAGGCTGCCTTGTGAAACTTGATCCATAGAGAACAGGAATTAAGATACTGTATCCAACCACTTTCAAAGTTTTTAGTTATCTTAGTATCTACGATTCTAAATAACATTGGATCAGGAAGTTAGCTAAATACTGCGTAATAGTTACTGTAATAGTAGTTGCTTTGGAGAAGAGTGTCTACTAAATGAATGAATGAAAAAGAGTTTTTGGAAATGGGGTGTCTCGGTGTCCCTCTATACTTGAAACATGGGGTGTGAGCTAGTGTGTTCACTATCTGTAGACAGCACACCAGTTTGTTTATTTGTTTATTTATTTTGACATTAAGCCACAGTCAAGCTGATCTTCATCGGGTGAACATGTTTGTCAGCATTTTGTCACCATCGATAATGCGACCAAAAAAAGGTTAGACACAACGTAAAAGTATATAGAATGTGCTGGCTGAGGAGAAGACGCTGATGGAATATAGGGGCGATAATCAGAATAAAGTGTAGTTGCACTGCTTGGTATAAGCAGTGCCTTTGTCCAGAAAGTAGGGGCAGGGTTTCTCTCCCTCGGAGTGTAGATGCCAGTTTGTCTGCAGTGATCATGTTGTTTCCCATGACCTTGTATCACACGTGTGCCCTTCCAGCTAACAACCACCTGCTTGTCTTGGCAGTGTGCGTCCCTTCCAGCACAAAAAGACCCGTTGAACTTGCTGACTGTGTGGGACTGGTCGGCGCAGTTTGACAGAGAGGCCCAAGACTTCTTCATTAATCCCGTGTATGTGGAAAAGTCCCGGCAAGACAAAGTCCCAAGGAAAACGTTCCGGCCAAAGGTGAAAAGCGTCAAGGAACATTTGCGGTCATTTTCTGCAGTCCAGTATGCGCCATCTCCTGCAGGAATAATGCAGATCGAAACAGATTTGAAAATGTAGTAAATCTGCAACTGAAATTTTTAGGGACGAAAGTAAAAATGTATTAATTTGCATTATGTGCCTTATCTTGGGTAGTAAAAATATTGCACATTTCATGAGGAAGCGGCTTAGCATCCCCTGCTTCACCTTCTTACCTTTCCAGTAGCCATATGTAACTGCTGCTGTTTTGCAAATGATTACTGCAATCCATGTCCCTTTCTAGCATCAGAGACACCAGTCCTTGCCAAGCGCAGCGTTCAAGTCCTCACCAAAGAAAGGCTTCTTCAAGGATGAGACAGACAGCCTGAAAAAGATGTTGCGAGTGAAGCGTCTCAGTCGCTGGATGAGCCCGGCAGATTCAGCCCAGGGTGCAACGCGGGAGTTCTACGAGGCCTGGCAGCGCAGACCCCTGGACTACCATGGGCTGTTATTGCCTTGCTTGGATGGCCCGGCCCTGCGTGTGTGGACACAGAGGTACCTACGCTGGCTCCATGAGGTACAGATCTTTGGTGGCGGTGCCATTACTCTCGAGAAGAAGCTAGCAGATCTGCAAGCTGAGGTGCGGGAGCTGAGAGGGAAGCTGGACTGGCACTGTGGTGTAGACTTTCGCCACCGGTGGACAGCAGCACTTACACCGTCCTCTGTCCGACTGTCTTCAGCATTTCCCTTTGCTGTCTCCCGCGCGTGGTCCTTCAAACCAGCCATCCCCAGCAGCCTCCAGCAGAGCCTCATGATAACAGGCACCCTTGCGGACAAAGAGGACGAGGAGTCAGAGTCTCTCGGGTTCATCTGAGAATCAATCACAGTGGGAGGACCAGGAGGAGAGTAATCTGTATCCTCTAGTGTCCACAGCACCATTTATTAGTGATGGTTAAGGGAACACCCAGATCTCTAGAAGTTCTAGATTTAGTCAGATTTACTGTGTCTCATGTTTGGCACCTTTATGCCTGTATTCAGATCGTCGAGGTGTTGTACTCTGTATTTAAGAATCCGAGACCCAGACAGACTCCTATTTTACTCTTATTTTATCTGCTGCACAGATTTACTTGTGCTTTGTGTCTTTAAGCATAAACATGCATTAAGGGGGAAAAGATGCTGTTTTTCGCCTGGAAGGATTTTATTTATCATGTTTTCAAGATCCTCCTCTCTCCAGTTGCTGTGTTACCTGGATATGCAGGCAGGATTGGGCAGAGATCAATTGAACAGGTAGAACGTGTTACATTAAGCTGATTCATGGCTTTGTTCACAAACTAGTTTGTCTGGTTGACAAGGCAGAATTCACTTTGCTGAACTTCCTTGGCACCTAGAAATCAGTGCTCTGACTGTCACCATTTCCCAAACAGGCTTCTTCGCACAATGAACATTCCCGAATATCTGTGTCTTGAAAAAAGATCACATTTCATTTAAAAGGCAGGAAAATAAATAATGCATTCCTGGGTCACAAAAGGTTCACCTGTTCCCCCTCCCCACAAAACACACAAAGCTGCCTTACCTGTCATCTAAAAAAAAAAAAAAAAAAAATCTACATGAAAATTCAAGTCCACAATAACATAATGGCCCCAAGCACTGTTAAATCCAGGATTAAGACCAACCTCTTGATTTCTGTCTGTTCCTCCTTCAGATGTTGACCTTATATTTTTTTTCTTTTCTTTTTGTTCTGCTGTCCATGGGCAGTACAGTTACGTAGCAGTCTGTGGATGAAGTTAACGTCAGTGCACAGGTACCATGGAGTCTGGTGTCATTTTCGTGTTCCCACAGGTTCCCCCTGGGGGTTCATTTCCCCCACAGTCCAAAGACACATTTACTGTAAGGAGAGCCGGTGACTAAATCATGATTATTGTGAGTAAATACTTTTACTGTTGCCATTTTATATTTTTCAAGGTGTAACCTGTCTCAACCTCTGTGTGGGGGAGAGCCTTTGGACCACCAGGACCATTTGTTGCTCAAGGATGTCTTAATGAATGCATCCAAAGTGGTCATAACTGTAAATTGCTTCATGGCTTAACTGCATATCTTTTTTTTTTTTTTTGTGTTTTGTTTATTTCCAAGCTCTTAAAGTCTGCTTAAATGCACTATACAATAATCGCTATTATTATTAGAATACCACCTAACTGGGCAGTTCTAGGAATGTCCGTCAGACCTATCTGCTAAACTATTTACACCATCATTTGTCATAAAAGAACAAGAAATCGAATTATACAGTCCTTTATAATGATTTTTCCTTTTCAGTAGAATTCTGTGCGTTTCATCACTTCAAAGTTTAAGCTTAAGATCTTTAAGCATCAGTTTGGTCAAATGCCTCTGGAGAAGGAGAGGAAACAGGTTGGGAGGGATCTCATAAAAGGAACCTTTGTTACCCAATGGAGTTTTTGAATACAACCTTCATTTCAGTGCCCTGGTGGTAGTCAGGCTTTATTGTATCCTTGTGCAGTTACTTTGTGACTTGAATTATGGATGAAGAAAAATTCATTACTGTAACTGAGTGTGTTTTAAAATATTGTACAGGTATGTGACACTTGCAGCTAAACCAGTTGTATTGGTGCACCGCCTCATGCGGTACATTTTAAGGGATAAAATTTCATGTGGCCCAGTAAGACTTTATAATGTGCAAAACTGTGGGGATGCCTTGACAGAAGTTAGAAAAGCAGCATTTTAAAAACACCTTGAACTTTCAGGGCAGCTTCATCTTTAAATTTTATATTTGTTTGTGTGGAAGTACAGAATGCATTTGTGTAAGAAAATTGCATGAAGGCAAAGTTCCATACAATTTTATTTTTTTTTCTTCTAAACCCCGCATCCATCCGTCCTCCACACCTGCGATGGCGAATACTGATGCAGTTGCCTCCTTCCAACACAGCAAACCTCACAGTCGTGTGTTCTTCAGTCGTCCCCTGAGTTCCCATAAATACTGTTGGCTTCCTTGAAATTATCTGCCTTTTTTTACTGAGTTTCATTTATTTATTTTTTAAAAATAAACCTATAAATGGCAGTGCTGGTGCTAACGTGCAAAATGTCCTGTACTGTACAAACTGTACCAAGTGTTACAAATATGCGAATTTGGCAACATTAAGTGTTTTTTCATTAGGGAACTGTTCTTTAAGGGTTCTATCCTGCTGAAATTAAGGGTTTATAGATATATATGTTTTTTGATGGGCTGGAAGCGCATTATTATCATTTTCCATTTAAAATAATATATAGGAACTCGCTATCTGAAAATTTCTGGATTGACATGTTTTCGGGGCTTGAGGGATTGCTGTACAGTAAAACATTGATTAGGGCTACCTCCTGCAGACCTGTCTCTCCACAAGTGCACCTCTATTTTAGCTGTTTAAATAAGCTAATATATTTTCAAGAACTTTACCAAAATATTTTGAAAATATATATTTTTTTTTTTAAATTTTACTTGTTTGTTCATAAAATATTTTGTGTATTTAGAGGTATAACAGAGTATTATGTCAGACATACAGTTTCACTCTTAGAACGCTGTTTTTAAGCACTTCCTTTCGCATGAAGGCATCTAGAGCACTGTTCAAATTATTACTGTGTATTTCATGTTTTCATGATTTATTGCCTATTGTTGGCAGCTGAAGTTTGTCCAAATGCTGTACAGTAAACTTTAGGTGTTTTTCTCTATACAGATGGTCTCCAACTTACGATGGGGTTGCGTTCCGATAAACCTATCGTAAGTTGAAAATGCATTTAATGCACCTAACCTGCTGTCATGCCTGTGGCCGCTTCAGCAACAGAACGTAGGCGGTCTCCCCGCCCCCATCTTCAGACTGAGCATTGATTGGCTAGGATAGGAACCAATCGTGGATTGGACCCAGACTTCCTGTCAGTGCTCAGTTTCGACTGCCCCTTGTGAACTCTCCTGCAGCGTCTGTCTTGCTTAGTCCTTGTATTTTGTTTATTTTGAATTGCAGCATGTTCTGTTTTTGTTTATTGCCAGTCGCTAATGTTTAGCGCTAGCTCCCAGTTAACGGTAACACTCTTTGTTGGAAACAACACTCAGTAAACAGTTTAATAGAAATTAAACTTATTACCATCGTGTCTCACCATTGCTTCCACCAACCTGCGCTACAACACGTACCGAACATCCTAGCCTACCCTACCTTAAAAGTCATTACAATTTTGCCACTGTCAGGAGACAGAGATGCAGATGGACATGATGGAGGCACAAAATACAATGGGGGTGGTATCCAAAAAAAAATGTTGGCAACACAGAATACTATTGAGTATTGGTTGTACTCACAAGCCACCGTATGGCAGACTGGGAGATGCAGGTCACTGCCGCTGCCCAGCATCATGGTTGAGTATTATACCACATATCACTTGTCCGAGAAAAAATTCAAAATTCCAAGTACGGTTTCTATTGAATGCACATCACTATTGTGTCATCGTCTTCTTTCGGCTGCTCCTGTTAGGGGTCGCCACAGCGGATCAATTGTTTCCACTTCTTCCTGTCCTCTGCATCTTTCTCCGTCACACCCACCACCTGCATGTCCTCCTTCACCACATCCATAAATCTCCTCTTAGGCCTTCCTCTCTTCCTCTTGCCTGGCAGCTCCATCCCTAGCATCCTTCTCCCAATACATCCAGAATCTCTCCTCTGCACATGACTATTGCACAATCGTAATATCGAAAATCTTAAGTTGGACCTTTGTAACTTGGGGACCATCTATGGTCTGTGCTGGGCAACTTCCTGGTGCCCATGCAAGGTGAAGAAGCTCTGTGTTGAACATTGTACAATGTTTTTTTTTTTTTTTTTTTTTTTTTAAAGCTGCAATTGATTTATTTTGGAATTCTACCTTCCAAAACAGATACATTTTATTTAATGTTAAATGATGAATGTATGTTGAGCAACAAATGCTTTCCTCACTTTGGCTAAATGGTTGCATTTTCTATGAGATGTTTTTTTAAATGTTAATTTTAATATGAAATGGCGTACTTTTATCATTCTTTAGCACAGTTGATATTATACAAAATATTACATTTTTGATCTAGATTTGAGGGAATGTGAAGTGCATTTGGTTCCTGGATACCAGTCTTATAAATTTAAACTTTAAATGTTATGAATGGGAATGTCAGACTACATTTGCCACCCGAAGTAAATGTAAATTTTCAAACTTTTGGTAAATGATACTATTTAGTGCACAAATGTTGGAAATTTTCTCAGAACAGCATAAGTTTTTTTTTTTTTTTTTTTTTTTTTTTTTTTTAAGGTAATGTGGTTTTAAAAAAAAAAAGTTGTAACATTGAAAATATCATGCATTTGTGCTTTATTGACTTCAGGATTGTACATTTTTGACTTAATAAAACTTTGGAAGACCACCTGACCTGCTTACATGGTCTAAGTGTTTAAAACTAAATGGCATTGGAAGTAACACTAATTTAAAAACTAATGCGTACAATAATTCAGGGCTCCAATCCAGCAGCACACATGTTTATTCCTCAGAAAATTGTATTATGTGATGAGAAATTGTAAAATATTGTGCTAAATCTGGGTTTTGGCAGAAGCTGAAGGTACTCCTAAACTCAGCTGTTTGAACATAATTGGTTGTTAGAAATACCATAGATTTGCACATCAACAAGCAATTTCTATTGTTTATTATGTGGACAATTGATTCACTCTAGATTAATCCAAGAAACCCCAATTCATTTCTCCAAAATATCATCAACACCATAAAATACCTATTTCACCGAACTATATTTTGGAGAAATTATAACTTCTCATGAAATATATGAAGAATTGTCAATGCAGCTACTGTGAGCAAAATAATAATGGGAATCGGAAGTTACGAGAAAAAGAATTTGCAGCTCCATCCGAATATAATGGCAGTTTAGAGTTGATGAAAACTGGGTTTCATTCAAGGTTGATGTTTTGGTGAAGGTGGGCCCCCCTTCCTCAGGGAGGTTTGTTAAAGGCATTCTTGGCTACCAAACCAATTATTTTGTTTGTAAGTTCAGGGAAAGCAGCCTGCAGAGCAGATAGGAGATGGTGGTGTGGGTTGGAAAACACCAACACTTCCAAACAGCTGGGAGGCCACCATTTAACATGAAAGGCATTTAGGAGCTCTCATTTGCTGTACTTATAGTTCTTACATAATGCCATAAACATTAGTCACTTCTTATTATATCACGACTAAATTACTGAGTTGTTACATCTGCTAATTTTTGTAAATGTTAAGACAGTAGCTACAGAGTTATGTTTTGCTTTGTAAAGATGTTGGACCATCTGGCCCTTCGGATTGTTCCAGAAATAAAGCCAGAACAGAAATCAGTTGGCTGTGACAATATCTCTTCATATCTCTTACGTCATCTCAGCAAAAACATGAGCAGGTGAAAAGCCAATGAAAAATCACTACTGCCAAGGGGAAAAACATTTAGATCCAAACTGTACAGTCTGTTTAATGCAGAATATCATTTTTTAGGACTGCTGACTGAGTGCAAAGTGATGCTGTAAGTAGAAATGTAAATCAAACAGCTTAAGTCCAGGTGTTAAAGCAGCATGGTGTCATGAAAGTTTAGGCCTGCTGTCAATGGGATGGACTCTAGACCTCCACTGGCCTGCCGGAGAACAAGTGGGGGACAAAAATGGAAAAGTAATTTTAGTAGAGTGCAGAAAAACCAAACTAACAATCTTTTCTCTCAGATGACAGTCAGGTCCTGGTTCAGCCTCCGGAAGTTTGTGTTTTGTTGGCATGTATTCGGCAAAAAAACAGAAGTCTGCAACTTCCTTAAACTTTTAAAATAGAAAGTGTTGCTATATGATTACCTTTTATTTAAACTTTAATTTTAGTCTGTTTAGAACTTGTGTTTCAAATTTCCATGTCACTACTATGTGGTGCTCATTGCCACCTGTTGTGCTGTGGCATAGACATGAAAATAAAAATAAATAACATTTTGCATTTATTGGTAATTTGAGTATCGCTGTTGCCTCACAGAATCTGGACTGTTCAGGTGTGGGATTTAATCTAACTCGGTCTGTGTGGAGTCTGCATGGTACAAACCCATGTTTCAGGTAGGCAAATGCAAAAGAAAAAGGAGGGGGGGCACACACACAAAAGGCTTAAGAATAAAGTATTTTAACTTTTACAATAAAAATGAAAACCCTATTTGTTTCCTCAACCTGTGTGCATTTGTAACAAAGCCAACCTTTGGGTTGTTGAACCTATTTGACCCAAAGGGTCCCAAACTCAATTCAGTGTCATCAGTAATAATATAATAAATGATATTATATATAAATTAATACATTGCTTTGTTTTCAATGCATGTAGCCCTGATACATAACTACTTGTAGTTTGAAATAATGTTAAATTATAAGGTCAAAAAGCTTGGTTTGCACAGTTATCTTGTACATTATATTTACCCTACTGTATGATACAGTATTTACCCTACTTTACCCTATAGTGACTTACTGCTTTATAGGGGTGATGAAAGGATGCTAAGAATTTCCCTCTTTTTTCTGAGAATGGAGTGAAATTCCTCGTGCTGCTGCAAAGTACACGGGGGTGCATAGGAACGTTTGTCACTACTTCCATGTATTAATTTTGATTGCATTTTTGCTTTGCTGTTTACTTTCGGATGCTTTTGTTGTTGCGCTAAATAACTGCGACTCCTTTCTACAAGTTGTCACACCGAAGGGAGCCGGGATTTAACCGCGCAGCACCCGCTGTAAGGACGACGACGACGACGCTGCTGCTGCAGCTGCTGCTTCTGACGCTGGGGGCGCTGTTCCACGTCTTCTGCTGACGTCATCACCTCCACCATATTGGAAGAACAAGAAGCAGCGACAGCGGCAGCGAGCAACGGCCGCCGAACGACGTGTTTCTTCTGCGCAGCAGATGTGAAGCCAGGAGCGCGCATCGTGCTCGGCTCGGGGCGGCGTCGCGCTGACTGTCCTGCAGGCCGAGCGCAGAGGATCCGCGGCCCAGCGGAGTGGAGTGGACCGGACCGGACCATGGCTTCCCTGACGCAACGCAGCTCCGGTCTGGTGCAGAGGAGGACCGAGGCGTCCCGTAGCGCCGCCGCCGCCGCCGCAGCCGCAGCCGCCGCTGCCGCCGACAGAGAACGCGAGGGCAGCGACGAAGACGCGCAGAGCCGCTGCGGGGACGAACAGGACGATGGTGACCGCGGAGACTCGAAGGAAACCCGGCTGACGCTCATGGAGGAAGTGCTGCTGCTGGGCCTCAAGGACCGAGAGGTGTCTGCATTTTTTCCCCCCATCGCATCTTCTCTGCGCTTCCCTCTGCTCCAACCCTCGCATACTTTACATTTGACGGCTTCTTCAGCTTTGCTGTCCGTTGTTAAGTGTAGAGGTTAAATGTTTACTTGTTTCCCAAAACGTGCACGAATCCAGTTAACTCTTTATTATCGATTGTGTTGCTCTTTGTCCAGGATCGTACCAGGCGGTCAGTGACTCCGGCAGAACCGGACTGTATCTCCCTCCATCCGTCTCCTCGTTGTCCAGTAAAAAAGTTTGTTTAGTCGCCAAGGCTGGTGGTGAGCACCGGTGTAGAAAAAACGTTTGTGAGGGACTGAGATTCCTCCACAAAATGAGCTTGAACGAAAAAGAGAATAAAATAAAAGCTGCTTCACTGTAAAACAGTCAGTGTATCAATATCTATGAAATGGACAGGAAGTGTGTGGACCTGTTATTCCGCATAACAATAATTTTCAAAAGGTTTAACCCTTTGAACCTGATTTATTACCATTAATGTTGGAAGTAGACCGGGCAGGACATTGCCCCTGCGTGAGTCACTGATGCACCCAGTCTATGTTTGTTTGCTTTGTTTTCCGAAAATAACTGTACATTAACAGAACCAAAGTGTGAGTGTGCTGGCCTAGGGTTCGAATGTGGGCGCTACGGCGACGGTGGTTCCTTGTCATCCCTCGTATTGCTGCAGCGTGGCGTGAAGGTGGTGGTTGAACAAGGCCAGAGGTGCGGTGGGTCTGGTCTCCACAGCCTGTGAGGTTGGTGTGGCGTGACCCTGGCTGGTGGTGAGTCGGGTGTGAGGCTGTGACTAACAGCTGGTGTTATGTCTAGCCAGCGCGGGTGTGTGTGAGTGAGTGTTGTCACCTTGTGATGGATCGGTGTCCCGTCCTACCTTAGCCCCCAGTGATTCCGTGTTCCGCACCACAGTGCTGTGACCCTGACTCTTGAAAATGGGTGGATGATCATTTTGTTGTCCATTTAACACAATATGATGGATTAGAGTGGTTTATTTATGTCTTTACTAAATTTTAATCCACTTCTTCATAAATGACTTGTTTACGTATAAATAAGCTTGGAGTGGTACTGTGTCCCTTGCAGAAAAGAGACAGCAGGTGGCATAGTGGAAGGACTTGGTCTGGAATCCCTGCTCCTGGTGTTGTACCTTTTGACCAGGGTGAATTGATAGAGTAAAAATTACCCAACTGGATAAATCGGCGTCAGCCGCTTAACATCCAAATCTAACGCTGTAGGTAAGCCGGGGGGCCGTGCCAGTGAAACGATGGTTAGAAGTGGTGGTATTGCGAGCGAGCTTGCATGTGGTGCTGAACACGGCCACTTGTGGAATGGACTGGTTCTTGGGTGCGTTGCCTGAATGAAAGATGGAAATTGGGCAGCACGTGTGTGAGCCGCACACAGACAGGCTGGCTGGAAACACTGCACCGTTGTGCGTGGGTGTGGGGCTGTGCTCAAAGCAGCCTTTGTGCAGGGGATAGCCTGGAACCCGGAGCCATACCTCGGTGAGTTTAAAAGGACGTCTGTGCTACCTGTCCCTGGTGAGGCAGTCTCCAGAAGGGCTCACTGACCACCTCTGTGTGTGTGTGTGTGTGTGTGTGTGTGTGTGTGTGTGTGTTTCTTACACTTTCAGAGGGGCGTGGAGCTCCTCAAGAAGCAGTCGACAAGCTGCTTTCTGAGCTGGCACAGCAGGTCCTGGTGGATCAAAAACTGGACAGATGGATTTAATGATTTCATGAAATGTTAGGCGATGATGATGATAACTTATTATTATTATTATTATTCATACTTTTGTCACTTTGGGACGTAGTGGTTAGAATGGTCACCTTCTAATGAAATGAGGAAAGTTTATGTCCTGCTGTACAATCCTTTATCAGGGTACTGACACCGAACTGGTACAGTAAAAATGGTAAAAGTGTAAGTAGCTGTAGTGTACAAACCTAACAGTGTAGGTTTCTTTGTAGAAAAAGTGTTAATGATAATAAAAACTGAGGATAACGCTGGGGCGGAACTTGAATGCGTCAAAGATTTCCAGATGATGGAATAGAAGAGTGTACATCCATCCTGTACATCCATAGGCCATTTGTGTTTAGGATCGGTGGTTGTGAAACCTTCTACCCAAAACAGGTCATTAAACTGTTTGTGTGTGTCTTTGCCTGTCCCAAGGGCTACACTTCCTTCTGGAACGATTGCATCTCCTCGGGCCTGCGTGGATGCATGCTCATCGAGCTGGGCCTGCGGGGCCGACTGCAGCTCGAGGCCTGTGGCATGAGGAGGAAGAGCCTTCTTGCCAGGAAGGTGGGTGTTGGGTCAGGGCCCTCGAGTTCAAGGTGCAGTCCCTCGGTTTGTCAATTGCATTGTTCATTTTCAGCAATTTTCATACATTCTAAACTTGCTTCATGTTTTTATTAGGCCACTCGTGAATATACCACCTTTTAGCTAAGTTTTGGCTCACATAAAATTCTGATTACGAAATATTGTTTTTTTTTTTTTTTGTTTTTTTTTGTCGGTTTATTTCTGAGGCCGTTTTCATTGGATCATCTTAACACATAGGCCACTGACTTTATTCAGCACATTAGTCATTCAGTGAAATTCTAAAGCTAAAATAAATTAGGATATATGGCCCTAATAACCATTTTGCTTCTAACATGAGGGTAATTTATTTAAAAAATGAATAGGAAACATTGGTAGACAATGGTAGATGGAGGTAGCAAGTGGGTAGAGCTGCCACCTTGCACTTGAAGGACCTGGTTTTGAATCGTATTTCCTGTGTTAGTACTCTTGATCAGAGTATGAACCCTGCATTGATACAGTAAAAATTACCCTGTGAATACCCTGGCTAAGTCACTTTAAGTTGCTTATTGCTGTGTCTTTGAAGAAAAGTGTCATATGAAGAAAAAAATTTGGATGTAATAATGTAGTGGCCAGTTTCTGTGTTAGTTATGATTAAAATCCCACCGTTATGACTTTTACTCTAATGTGGTAAAAATAAATGTGAGGTTAGTAGGTGGACGATTGATGGTCTGGCAATGTGTTCCTGGCTCCAGTGTCTTTGGGGAAATAGTTCCCGGCGCTGATTGGTAATTATGGCAAATGTGCAGCAGGGGCCAAACTTCATGGCTCAAAGGAACTGTGACGCAAGCGTGGTACATGTTCTCAGGTGATCTGCAAGTCAGACGCTCCGACGGGGGATGTCCTGCTGGACGAAGCTCTGAAGCACATTAAAGAGACACAGCCTCCCGAGACGGTGCAGAGCTGGATCGAGCTGCTCAGCGGTGGGCAGGCATTGTTCTGCGTGCACGCAATCTCACACACACACACAGAGAGAGCGAGAGAGAGAGCTTACAGTTCACTTCATCCAGGTGATCTGTGCTCTCAGGCCCTGGCCTCACGGTGACAGCATATATCTCATCCTGCAGGTGAGACGTGGAACCCGCTGAAGCTGCACTACCAGCTGAGGAATGTTCGTGAGCGCCTGGCCAAAAACCTGGTGGAAAAGGGTGTACTCACCACAGAGAAGCAGAACTTCCTGCTCTTCGACATGACCACCCACCCTCTCACCAATGGCGACGTCAAGCAGCGCCTCATCCGCCGCGTGCAGGAGGCCGTGCTGGACAAGTGGGTCAATGACCCGCAGCGCATGGACAAGCGGATGCTGGCACTCATTTTCCTGGCCCACTCTTCCGACGTGCTGGAGAACGCCTTTGCCCCGCTGCTTGACGACCAGTACGACCTGGCCATGAAGAGGGTGCGACAGCTGCTGGACTTGGAGCCCGAGACAGAGAGCATGAAGCCCAATGTCAACGAGCTCCTCTGGGCCGTAGTGGCAGCTTTCACCAAATGAACGCTCTTGGACCCTGGGCACCTGGGGCCACGGCACCTCCCTTCCAGCATACCCTGACATGACGATTTTTAGCCTTGAGTGTTTCAAGTTCTTATTGGGTTTTTGCACTCATCTGGACTTGTTAACACATCTTCATTTCCAATTTAGAGGAACACCTTTTTCCAGGACAAATCGGTTTATTTTTCTTTATGAAAATGTTTTGTTTTTGCGTGTGCGTTGTACACTGAAACTTGACGTGTGACTACGTTCCCGTTTTGAATGAGTAAACACCAATAAAAATGTCCACCCTTTATTCTGTATGGACAGATTATACTGAGCAAAATATTTTGTTGTTCATAGTTGTGAGACACTTGAGGCTTCTGCTCACGGTGGTCATCCACCTTCAGATAGACTCATGTTCATACATTTGCTGACCATTGGAATTCTAGGCTGCTTTAGTGAAAAAGCAATGGCATCAAGTCTGATTCTATGTGAAGTGTAACATCATAAAGTGCTAGCGAACAGTGCAAGTGTGCTCGCTGAAAGCAGTTCATGTTCGTGAGGCGTTCGGTTAGCAATTTTGGTTACGAAGTGAGTCACTGCGTTTTCCCAGCAGCACTTCCCAGACATGCAGGATGTTTGTGGGTTGCTGTGCTTTCACTCTTCTCTCCAGTTTGCACCATACAGGCACTGCCCAGATTGCCCAAGCGGATTTGCACTTTTCGACATAATTTTAGGAATAATTTTGATCGAGATTCAAGGGTGTGAACGAATTCAAAAACATCTTTTGTGATATTGTTCTGCAGGGCTCCTTGGTGACTCTGGTCATGTCTGTGGGCTGCAAGAGACTGAAGCCTCTGAGGGTCGTGCTTGTAAGGGTCCTGTGCAGCAAATTTTGCACTTGTTCTGGTACCGTTGCCTCCTTAAATTTTTTTTCTACCTGTGCTTCACAGACAGGCCCAAGTGTTAGCACCTCAACCGGCACAGTTCCAAATGAAGTCGATGAACAGCTGGAAACCAGCAACACTTTTTGGACGATTTCAAGTTTTCCCCTGCGAAACGTCCTCCTTAAAAGTCGAGTCAAAGTGCATTGCATTCAGGATTAATGGTTAAAGTTTATACTGTCCTTGGCAAGACTTGCTTAATTTCCCCCCATATTTCATAAAGAGGTTTAAACTGGTTCATTGGAACTTAAATGTCAAGCATGAGCTCCTCTGCAAGTTAAATGAACCGATGCCTTTCTTTAGCTAGACAGGGTATTGCTTTCACTGTTAAACAATGCTGAAATTTTGATTTCCCTTCTGATTTAAATGCAAAGATTAGATAAAAAGTTAGATTTTTCCTGAAAAAAGACATTTCCATTATTCATTACATTGTGCCTGGTTTAGAGGTTATTGACTGCAGCTCCTCATAGAGGTTGAATATCCACAACTGGATGAAAAATCAACTGAAAATGATGGCAAGCACTGATCAGATGTGAGATTGTTGAAGTTAATAAACTCAAAAGACTGGTTGAAATCTTATTTTGTTTTTAGTTGCGGTAATATTTTGGTCACCATGAAGAATTGAGAGTACTTGGCAGCAAATCCTCTTGTTGTGTAAACAGACTTTTGCACAATGATGTGTTACCTTACCTTCATTGGGGCTGGCATTGCTGTCAGCATCTTTACTCCATCGTGGATTATTGCAGCAGTTGCTGTGCTGGGAAACCCGATGAGCCAGGAGAGCAGGACTTTCAGGTGTCATGTTTTTACATTCTGTATTTGTCAGAAGTAAATATTGGTTTGCTTTTCCCGTCCATCCGTTATCTGTAACCACTTGTCCTTGTCAGGGTTGCAATGGTCTGGAGTCTAACCCGGAATCTCTGGGCTTTCAGGGAGGAACCTACAGCCTGGGTGGGATGCCAGTTCATCGCTGGTTGAACACGCACAGTCTTGCACCGTGGGCAATATAGAGTGACCAATTAACCTGAAACACATGTCTCTGGACTGCGGGAGGAAATCCCTGTAAACTCCACACATAGGTATCAGCACAGGAGTGAGGATTCAAACCAACATCCTTTCCTTACAATGCTTCCTTTATAACCCTACCCAGTGCTTCCCAGAATGCTGCAAAGGTGTGAGACTATTTACGGTGCTGAATGTGCACAGCAGCAGGTGTCGTGGACATGACATGGTTCCCTCTGCACGTTCAGCCCTGAAGGCGATCGTCTGGGCACCTTCTTGCGTTTGCAGTTCTGATTAGTATTTTCAGCAAAATGGCCTTTATTTGGTGATAGTTGTGACGCTGCCGGTAGTCATTCCGCACATAAGCGTGACGCAGCACACCAGCCTCTGCTGCAGGTTACGTCCAGGTGTTGGGTTCTACCCCTTGGATGAGTGGTGGATCAACTGCTGTGCTGGGGAGGGAGGCACCGAGTGACTCATACAGCCTTATGTATAGGTATTGCTTTCTTAGTATTTTTTCCGGCGCCATCATGAAATAGACTATTTGTGTATCTTCAGGACTCGTGGGGTCTGGAGAAGGTACAGACTGGGAGCCACTAGGATGCCAAGTCACCATGTACTGTGAAATAACTATTATACAGGTCAGTATGTTTAATTTTCAGACTGCAGTGGTTATATGAGACAAAACTGCTGATGTTCCGACCTTTCTCCTCTGCACTATGAACGCCGAAGAGCTTCAAAACTCTGCTGTTCTGACATCTCTGCCTTGAGCCTTCACATCTGCTCCACAGATGCAGCCCGACACTGACGTGGTACTGAGGTAGAGTTTAACAGTAGGTTAACATGAGTTTACTAGTGCCAGATGGAGCCTCTCAATACTAACAAAAATGTTAACTGTCCATTACATGAAAAAATTTATCAGCATCCAGGTACCACGTTCCCCCTGTGCTGATGTCATTCTTCTCAGCATTCTCTGGTTTCCCAAAACAGTCCCAAAACATCTCAGGTGAACGTTACATGTAACATGGATGTGCGTGCCCTACGACGGCCTCCATCTGGAATGTAAGCTGCCTCGTGCTCTGGACCACTACAGGCCTCCACTGGACAAGCATTTACTAATAATGAATTAATAACATATAGTTATGCTCTTGTTGAATGAATAATACTGTATAACATCCCTATGATTTGTATAATATGTAATATATGTATATGTGTATAAAA
This sequence comes from Heterotis niloticus, assembly GCA_018136845.1. NCBI lineage: Eukaryota > Metazoa > Chordata > Actinopteri > Osteoglossiformes > Osteoglossidae > Heterotis > Heterotis niloticus. The sequence goes on along the minus strand of CM030889.1, from coordinate 36,544,960 downwards.
TATATAATATCTGAGTAATGTATAATATAACAGTGTTAAACTGTGCTTGGACATCATTAAGTGATATTCTGCTTCCTTAACCAATTCTGTACCCTACCTGTAAAATATTGTTGTATTAGAGCAAAATGTGTGGATTTCACCTGCCACCTAGTAGGCAGCTGTGCAGGTAAGGCCTTTGGGGGTCGTAGATTATTAGAACTGTCATCTTTATGATTCTGTGGCACAAGTGTCATTTTTTGCCTTTTTTTTTGACACGTAAATATAAAGTATATTTGTTTTTTCCCTTTTAGCTCTTTAATAAGTGTTGGCAGAAACATTTTGGTCAGTGCCACTTAAACAAATGTCACACAAATTCCATATTGATGAAAGCCAGAATAGTAACATCAGTAACAAAACTTTAGGTTTATTTGCACCACACAGTCTTATACTGTATAAATATTACAATGACAGAAGGTTCAATTTTATACAATATGAAATAACATACCATTCATACAATTTATGCAATGTAAGACTAGTACAGTTATTTTAGCTGTGGTAACTGTGCTGGGATATCAAGTAAACTTCTACTTCCTTCAATTGCAAATACAATGTGCATTACAATAAAGTGTGCTCATTCCTTAGGGAGACACCATTCTCAAATCCCTGACAATTTAATAGAATGAGTACTTTAAGCACTAAAAATGTAAATTCATTGGCATACTGAGGATTTTCCAACCTTTCTCCTGTTATTGCTATCCAGTGTTTAAAAGAAAACTTTCCTTAGACGCGCTGGTTCTCCTTGACAATTTCTTCCGAAAAATAAGGCAAAGCAAAAGAAAACAGTAGAGCAGGCGTGTGTGTTTGTGCAAACCCCACCTGCGGTGTGTTTATGTGCTTGTGAGGTCTGGGGGGAACTGTGCTTCTTGACAACATGCACTACAAGGCTCAGACTGGTCCTGCCCTGGGAATTGGAGCTGTTATTGCACATTATGTCAGAAGGAAGTTATTTTTGGATTTCGGCTGAAAGGCAGTTGGACAGGATGCTCACCGGGGGGAAAAAAGCCATCATTTGGAACTTCCAAAGAAGTGCAGTTCTCAAACAGCGATGGTTCACAGTGCTGGCTCTGGTGCCTCTCAGCCTGTGCACATTTTCAGCTTATCATCAGTAACTATTATAACACACACAGTCTGAAAAGGGGACAATACAGGGGTGTGATATGTGGAGGAAGTGTCGCTGGGAGCTCCAGCAGTGCTCACAATCACCTTTTTATTTCGGTCTAACAGCTTGTGTGATTGACATCCATTCACGTATTCAAAAATGAATGAACGAAAGCTACGATTGACCTTTAATATGGCGATATAACCCATTTCCCATAAATTATATTTAATATATCCCACAATTTAATTTGCATTACACTGTACAAACTATTGGCAAATATATACTTTTATACACTGGAAAATGTGTATAAAAATATGTTGTATGTGTTCCACTTGTACAGTGTAACTCTGTAAGCCAGAGAACGACACTTTGGTTTCTCTTTGTTGCTTGAATTGATTATATGTCAGAGCTGGTGGCAAATTCATTTAAGATTACATTTGCCACCAGCTCTGACATATGTTGCCAAAATTTGTGGGTGTCCTGGAATCTGAGAAGTCAGCCTTGTCTACCCAGTTAATTGAGCTTTCCCTAAAATAATAAATGGCCTAAATGCATATAAGCTTCTCTAATCAGAGCCACCTGGGAGCAAAAGGAAGTCTGTACATTACATTTGTTCACATGGACATTCATGGCAGAGAGGTACAGTCCAAGATGAAATAAAACAGGCGTTGGGAGAAGTTTGATTTCTCTTTGATGCAGGACTGAGCAACTTTGCTGTGTGTGTGTGTGTGTGTGTGTGTGTGTGCAACATGTATGAGTCAGACATATGAGTCCCAGGAAGACAGAGGAAGAAGAAAGGATCAAAACCAGAGATACTGAGCACATGGTGGAAAAGCTTGATAGTAAATCAAAGGTTCATAAGGTCACTTGGCTGCTCAAGATGTTTAATTTCACCTGGCACTAAGTGCCACACATCAGGCACCTGTGCAGGTAAGGCCTTTGCTGGTATGGGATTATTGTAACTGACATCTTAATGTATCCATGGTAAAAGTGTAATTTTTTTCTCAGGCACAAAACATATACTTCTTTTTTCCATTAGAGCTCTTTCACTAAAGTTGCCAATAACATTTTAACCAGTGCTGCTTAAATGAATGACTATTACACAAGTTCCATATAGACAAAAGCCAGAATAATTGCGAAAAAAAGCTAAATGTTATACATCGTTAAATAACATCGATCCCAGAAACTCCGGAAAAAAATCTTTTTAAAATAGAACAGATTTTTTTCCCCCTCTCGCTCAACCGCCACTAAAAAGGAAGGCAGACGTGATTGGGTAACAGAAACATCGGTCAACAACGATTGGACACAAAAAGAGTTAGTTAACGCTGATAGGACAGTACGAAGATCCATCACGCAAAATAACTCCTCGCTTTTTTATATATATGTATACTATATATATATATATATATATATATACTGTCTCTTATACACATCTTAGGAAGACTATATATATATATATATATATATATATATATATATATACATATATATATATGTATATATATATACACACACACAGAATATAGGAGCGGGATGAAAGTAATTGAGGGAGCTCATTTTTAAATGATTTTTACGCTACCATTTTATTTGTTTATCCCGAATATATGGTTACGGGATAAATTTAGTTGTACGCGATCCCAACGGAACCTCGACTTGACGTAAAGTTCATTGAAGCGGTGCTCGTCGTGACAGACTTGGAAGCAGTACTTGGCCGTTATTACAGTATGGACACGCATCCCGCGGCCGTGTGCGCTGGCATTTGTGGCCGAGAAGCGGATTTTTAAACAACATTTTTTAGGGGCCAACAAACTATTTCGCGCACGACTTGACTGAATGAGGGGCGACCTGACGTACAGCGGCGCAGCTCGCGCTCCCGTCTCGGCTGCGCGGTGGCGGCGAGGGGGGCGCGAGGAGGGCGGCACGCGCGGCGGCGCAGAGCAGCCCAAGGCGACTGCGCGGCGACAGCAGCGGGGCTTTTGTCTCCCGCTGCTCCTCCGCATGAAGGTCCACCTTCCAAGGAGCGCACCCTTTGTGTGTGCGGTGCTGCTTCTCTGAGCTCCGCGACCGCCGTGAGCCGGGGGAAGCGCTCCGATCCGCTCTGGCTGCCGCAGAGTAGCTCCGCTTTGAAGAGACCACCCATTGACCACCTCGCCGACGGGTGAGTTTTGCCCCCGAGGACGGCGCCGACTCATGGGCTGCACGGGACCGCGAAAGTCGGGTTTCCGTCAAAAGCCCGTCAAGTGTTTCTGAAGGGAACCTCGCTCACGGTGCTTCTGCATGGATCCAGTAAAGCCGTCACTCTTTATGTACTGCTTTTCTTTTTCGATTCAAGTCAAAAGTCATGAGTACTTGTCCGCTGCAGCATGCGCCGGTGTTTCCACCATGTATTTGAGTCATTCTTTCGGCAAATATTTATATATTATACATTGTAAGTATTTTCTGGAAACAAGCGCTCAGTCCTTGATGCCACTGAGTGAGAGGCAGTGACTGTTTTTCAGTTTCACAGTTTTTGCCCTCTTTTCTTACATTTGTTTTTGAAAAGTTATGATTCCACTGCAGGAAGCTTTGTGTCAGGTGGGGATGGAAGCAGTGTCCGATTTTGAATCTTTTCACTCAAAAAGCATTCGCTTAAATCTCCATTATGATTGGAGGAAACATATGGATACGTCTTCTCGTGTGCAACATTAGAATCGAACGGTATGTTGTTAAAACTTAACATTTTGCTCATTGCGAGTGACATAATAGTGCAAAAAATGTGTTTAGGCTACAAACTGAGCAAAAACAACCCAAGTGTTAGTGCGTGCATGCCGACGGACGGAAAGACACCGATGGAGCCTATGTATATAAATCCAGATTGAGATTCATTTAGAATTTAGTGGGAAAGATAAACAAGCCTTTGACAGTTTAATTTTGGCTAAGTGTTTGCCTGGATGTTGCAAGCGCTCTCTGTGGGGATGACCCACAATGTTGTTTGTGAACTGCTGTGCAAGTGTGTGATTAACTTCACCCGCCCCAAAAGCACAGTATCCGTGGAAGGGAGGGTAAACACAAGTGGCAGCAGCTCTTTATATGTCTTCTGAAGCTCATTGTGTTTTTTCAACTATGTTGTTTTCTCTGTTCATCAACCCCTTGTCCAGTGCAGGCCTGTGGTGGTCCAGAGTCTATCTTGGAAGCTCAGGGCATGAGGCAGGGTTCACCCCAGATAGGATGGCATTCCATCACAGGGTAGTGTCACACACAGCGACTTGCACACACGTACGTAATAAGCAGTTTAAATTCGCCAATGCGTCCAAAACATGCAAAGCACAAATGTGGGAAGAAAACCGAGCACCGGGCAGAAACCTACGCGAGCACAGAAGAACATTTTAAACAACGTCTCTTATGTGAATGATGAAAAATGTCTTAATGTGTCCACCCTAAGGAATTACTTGAAGTTATCTTTTGTTTTCAAGACGACACTCGCAGAATCTGTGCGTGTTCTAGGGAATGAGTGCTTATTAGAAGAGGTACTGCACTGATTTGTTAAATTTATACATTAATACTCATTTGAGCCGGTCCATTATTATAGTCATTGTGGATGCTTCGGTGTCTCATTCAAACTAAATTTCTGCAAAACATTTTTTCATAATCTAATTTCCCTGTGTTAAACTGATTGTTGTCTTAAATAAAATAGCATCATCAGATGTCCATCCCGTGACTCTGTGTCTTGTCATGAGACCTGTGACAGAGGTGACTTCGTTTCATCATTGCTAGATCTCTGCTGGAACATCAGGGAAGGGCAGGGCTCCCATGTCACAGAGCTCTTTCTTTAGAGGCACTGTGGATGAGGTAGTGGCAAGGCATGTCAGCACACAGAGGATGTGTCAGAGCCAGGCCCCAGAGCTGCAGTCTGGTTTACATTAAAGGTGGGTGATCCAGTGGGAGAAAAGAGCTGTCACATATCTGGCAGGTGGAAAGGCTTAAGTTAATGGGTTGGGTACTTGAGAAATGTCCCCATGACTTGCCAGCCTTTTGCAGTTCACTAGATAGTGAAGCTGAGGAAGATCTCACTAATGGAGTCAGCAACTTCTTGTATGCAGCGCTGTGGTGTGTAAATAAAGCTTCCAGCTTTGGGTGGAAAGTAGCACCTGAGGGACAGCATAGTGGAGCAGGAGGTAGCCTGGGTGGCTCACTGCTCCTGGGCTGTGAGTTCAGATAGGGTTTTCCTATGGGCTCTCTAGGTCCCTCCTACAGCCCAAAGATTTGTGTGAGTGTGTTAGCCTGCAGCATTCCCCGTGTATATGTTGATATGCTCCAGACCAGCACAAACCTGCATAATTTATATTTTGGTGAATGTATGTGTCATTTGGTGGCGAAATACATTTTGGACAGGATTTTACTGGCCTAATTCATGGAGATTAAGCATTTTTTTTTCAAGATTTCTAAACATTTGAGAAACTTAAATAGCTGGCTTTGATTTTCTCTTAACCAACTTTTCAGTGTTGGCATTTTAATGTGCAGTTTTTGCAAATGCTTACAGTTTAATCCCCTCTTTTCTCATGGGTTTATTTGCAATTTGCACTAGCTGAGCTGTTTGGGTTCCCACGCGGTCTGTCGTTGCTATGGCAGGTTCCTTCAGACAGCTGAGGTGTGAAGTGAGGACGAATCACATGGCAAGTTGCAGCAAGTGGTGCTGAGCATAGCTGTGGCCCTAAAAACAAACCGCACCTCAAATAGATCCTCACTATGATTGTAATGTGCTTTGTGGATACAAATCCAGAGCTTTAGTTAATGTTGAAGCTCAGGAGGGCTTAATCTGGCTCTTACAAGTACTACTAGAAGAACAAAAGACATAAAGGAACAGATAAAGAGTAATAATACTACAAAAATAAGCTATCTGCTTACCTGAATGAGGTGGTACAACTTGTGTTTAAAAAGAAAGTGGGGGGGGGGAAGCTCAGATATGAGTCTTTAATCTAGATGTCCTTATTGATCATAAGAGTAATCAGATGTTGGTACTTAATTATTAGTTTAGCTGATGCTTCCATAAAATTTATTTATACAGACTGGTAATTTTTACAGTATCCATTCAGGGTAAGTAGCTATACCAGGGTAAGTAAGGTTACTACAGTAGGAACTGGAATTCAAACTGAGGTTCTTCTATTACAAGGTGGCGCAGATAGCTGTGGTGCTACCATTTGGTCCAGAAATGTTTTTTCCTCCTTTTTGGTTTCTCAGAGTCATAGGGGACGTTACCCAACAATGTCCCTATTTTCTTGGGCCTCTCTTGGTTGGGCTTCTTTAAAACTTACAGTCGTGTTTGTCGGTTTCCATAGTGATGTCTTCATGACCTTGAATGACGTTCGTGCTGGATTATGAGAAGACCACACAACTGATGTCAAAATCATTTTACCTCTGTGTGATGCAGGTACACATCGACAGTGGTGCTGTAAGTGCTTACAGTACATTTCAAGCTCAACGTTTTGCTATATTCGGCCGTCATTGCCTGACATTGCCATCACGTAGCCTTCACAAGAAATGTTTTATTCATTTAAATCAGTACCTTTTATTACAGTTTTATGGTACTGCAGATGCTTTACAAATTTGGCGTTCTGTGGAAAATAAATCTATTATGTGCCGAATGTCAGGACCTCTGCCCTATAGAGGGTAGCAGCCTATTAAAAAATCTTACTGCCGTGATGTGCAGTCCATTTTCTATGTACTTCTTTCAGACCTTTAGGGCTTTTCTGCAGAAATTACCATTCATCATCGTTCAAAAATGCAGTTGTTCATTCATTTATCATCATTGCAAATCTCCTTTTTGCCTGAAATGCCATGATTTGCCAACTCTGCTTTATGTGATTTTCAAATCTCATCTCATCAACTTGAGAAACTTCGCTACTTATGTTTTTGTAAGGTTTTATTTGTAAATGAACCAGCCTTTGACTTAATGTAGCGTGGCTTAAAAGACCACTTTAAATCTTAATTAACATCAGTTCAACTGCTTATCAGTGAGATTTTCAAAGGCTCCGAAACATTTGATTTAAGGCCTAATTTATTTGAGCTTCAACTGGTCTTTGCTATGAATATTTAAGGTAAGTTTTGGAATTCAAATAAATGTGTTTTTGTTACTCAGAAAACATTTTGCTAATCTACTCTGTTGGTTTCATAACTTGGGTGAGAGATGGGGGAGGGTGACGTCTGAAGTTTAAATGAAGGATCATCTTTGCTGTGGTCTGGTCAGTTAGCTCTTTATCTACGTAAGTGATTGGTGGGTAGCATTGTGAAGCATTTTTGGTTTTTGAATAAAACCCACAGGAAAACCATTCTTTTTTTGACCTAACCATTTAGGGATGACTTCCTGGACCTGAGTCAGCAAGTGATTCCCATGCTCTTTAATTTGAACATTTGATGCTGCTTGCCAGGCTAAAATGCTGTAGTGTGCAGTTTTGAGGATCCCTTTACCCAAAACACACTTGGCTATCCTCCAAACACTGTGCCCAGCAAGACTCGGTGGTGGGATGTTGAATTAATCAGTACCCCCCTCTGAATTAGTAAAGTGGCAAACAAATATAGTACTTTATATGATTAACAAATGGAAATTTAAAATGAAAACCCCTAGATCAGAGGTTTTAATTCATACTACACTAAGGTGAACTAGCATCTTTGTTAGTTTTTTCTTTTGTGTTAATAATTAAGGGCTTAAGTTTCAAGTCTGAAGTTTTTCAGATTTTTCCTGATTGTCTAAAAAATGCCATAGGACTCTGCCACAGCTCCATGGTGACTTGAAGGCCTCCACTATGCATACTTTGTGAAAAGGTCATCAAGTTCTCAGTCATTTGCTTCACTGTTTCTTTCAGAATGTTGCAGGTTATGGAAATGTAGTTGCTCTGTCAATTTTGGGTTTATATGCTGGTTTGTGGGTTGAAATCATTCTGCTTCAGTGTGACTGTGCCCCTGTGTACAAAGCAAGCTCCATAAACACATGGTTTGCCCAGGTTGGTGTGGAAGAACCCAAGTGGGCTGCACGGAGCCCTGACCTCAACTCCACTGAACAGCTTTGGGATAAACGGGAATGCTGACCACAAGCAGGCCTTCTTGCCTGATCTCAAAGATGGCCAAATGGGCACAGATTCCCACAGTCACAGTCGAAAATCTGGTGCAAAGCATTCTCCAAAGAGTGGGGAGCTGTTATAGCAGCAAAAGGGGTAAAAACTCCATATTAATGCCCGTAGGTTTGGAATGGGACGTTCAACAAGCACATATGGGGGTGATGCTCATGATGCTCATACTTTTGTACCTTTTTCTGTATATTTTCTAAACTCCTTGGTTTTGAAAAGAAAGGTCCATTGAGAATGATTTACCCTACATACTGTACCACTGCATTTCAGCTCTGGTTTTAAAGGATTGCATCACCTAAACTCTTACTTCTCAGCCAAGTACTGCAGCGTCAGTTTGCTACCTCTCCTTGAAGCTGTGTCAGTTAAAGTCCCCTTCCACAAGTTGACAAAACTAGGGTTTGACAAGTTGACAAAATGCTAAGGTTTGTTGTCATTCCTGGATGGAAAATAAGACATTGTTGTTTTGAAATAAGGACTTATGGAAGAATGGGTGGATTTTCAGAGAAAGCTGCTAGTAGGTCATCTTCAGCATTGTTTTGGTCACCATTGGACTTAACTGTTTTGTTTCTCACCGCTTTGACCCATTGTATCACGGAATATTTATATATACATACAATAAAAGGATAATTAATTCTCTCTTCCCCTTTTTATAAACATGAGACACAATGAGAAGAATTGTGCTATATTGTTTCTTGACCTTGTGACCTCCCTGGATACTTGAAGCAGAACAAAAAGTGTGATGGGCAGTCTTTGAAAAGCTGAGCCATAGAGTCACTGGCAGCAGGAAGCTTTTACGATGTTTTCTCTCCTGGGGCTACATGTTTCTCTAATGCCTTGGAGGTGGTGTGAATCTCTGCAGGGGAGCAGGTCAACAAAGTGCAATTCTCTTTGTCTGCTGATCCCCCTGCACCATGTAAAAAGAACAGATCTCAATGACAATCGCAGTATTAACATTTCACTTTTTCCCTGCAGTCAAGGAATAGCTATTTATTTGTATTTGGTAGCCATTTATTCCTGACCTTGGTGTTCATATGTGCAACGTGTGGCTGGAAAGCCTGTATCTGTTTACATGCAGACATTTCAGTAGGGAGACAGAAGGTACATTCATGTTTCTGAAATAGTGGCTTAGATTTGGCCTGGTTTTACTGTAATCTCTATGATGCTGTGAGTGCTGGGACCAGAGCATGAAAGAGGCTTAGAGCAATGAGGAAGTGGCTTGTCTCTGGCAGCCTCTTGGTCCAAGGAACTGGATTTCTCACAAGCTGGCTTGAGAACAGACCTGTTGTCTAAGCATCGGCCTCAGTTGATGTCCGGCAGGGGCAGCAGAAATCCATCACGCTGTTTGTGGTATAACAGCATCCAGCTGCACTTGCGAGGTGCTCTGTGGGCCCAGAACAGTTGAACCGACTTGTCTGACCAGCCATGGGAATGCCGTAGGAAGATGTAATTACTGACTGCTCCTCTGAGAAATGGGCTTTCTGAGATTATCATAGGCTGCTGCTGCTTGTAAGTAGTGATTTTTTGGCTGGGATATTTTTTATGGTTGCTAAAAATGATGAAATAATGAAGCAAAAACAGAAAAGATCAATTCAGTATTCACTATGTGCATTGATATTATGCTTTTCTGCACACAGTTTGCAACATCAGGTTTCAATGCAGAGTGACAATGATAATAACATCAGTTTATACAGTTGGTTTCCTTGTCTGGTTGTCCTGGTCAGGGTTGGTCCAGTCTAAGTGGTAGCCTAGTAGGGGTACACTCTGTGCAGGACCCCTGACCAAAAAAGCTCACAGTTCTTACTGGGATCTGGAATTGTAATCCCCAGTAAAGAGTACAGTACTTTTATATGTTGACCTTCCTTCAAACACCTCCGTTGCCCTTTTGTTGAAAGGTGGAATTTACAACTTGTAATTAAACTTTATATGCCTTAGTGTAAATATATTGCATTTTCTTCATTATGCGTACATACAAAATGTGGACAATGGGCAGCAAGTAGCTAAATCTTTCTCCTTCTGTAGTGTCTCTGACCCTGCATTGATAGAGTAAAATTACCCAGCTGTATGAATGGGAAAGTCTTTTTTACAAACCTGACAGAGAAAGTTGCTTTGAAGAAAAGTGAATAAACCCTTTAAAGATACATGAGAGGTTCAAATTACTCTTTGCTGACCCCTCTTTTTAATAAGATGGTTGCTTTATTCAGTACTACTGGCAGGACTGTTGGGCTTTTTCAACTCTGTGCACCCTTTGACATCCGTGGGACTGTTTTTTTTTTTTGAGCCCAGATTGATCTGTCGGCTTTAAAGGGATGAAGGCTTATCAGCAGCGTAGGCCTGTTTTCATGGCCTCGCACATTCCAGCCATCCTCAGACCTTGCAGCAACTGCAGGAATCTGTGCAGGCCATCGCTGTGCACCAGTTGTCTTTGGGCAGGGAGAGGAGCGTCAGTAAACCCTTGATAATGCTATTCTACTACAGTGCTGTCATAGTACATAGGAAATGGACAGATAAGTCCTGAAGTTTGAATTTGAAAATATAATAACTGTTGGTTTGGGCAGCTTTTCTGGAATAAAACCTGGAAATAAGTTGGCATTTCCACCAGAATGATTTTCAATAGTACCGACCGGTGGTGGGGGGGGGGTGTTTGTTGAACATTGGTAGTAGTTTCAAAATCTTGCTTTTATTCACTGTATGTTTTTACTTTTGCCTTACTGTTTTTTTTTCTGTCCGGTGCTGCAGGTCCTCTTTAGTGTATGGGGATGGGAATCACAGCCCTGAAGGATGACTAACTTACAGGAGTAACTTGCATGTACACAGCAGCAGTGCACCTATGCTCTTGGTTCTACTTCTGGTTTCCTTCATAAACTGTAACTCAAACTAGTCTTCGTGTCACAGTGGTTAACTTCCTCACATCTTAGTGAAAATGGTCAGCTCTTGTTTAAAGATAGTCATCCATTTACTACCGCGGCATACTGTAGCAGCTTCTAGAAACTGATTCCGAATTGGGGACAGAATGTCAGCAATTTCCTCTGTAATGCTTGAACTTGTGGACTATGACCTTCCTGCACAGTAATTCAATCTTGTTGTGGAATCATGTTCAGTACTGGCAGCAGAAATTTAAGCCACAGAAATCATCATTTCAATAATGATCGTGTTTGCGTATTCATATAAGCAGCAGTTAAAGATGATCGATTCATCATCAGTCTGGAGTCAGACCATTTCATGTATTCTAGTGAAAGGCATCCCTGCTTTTAAGTATGGTCATCAGGTCACTGTTGTCTTTTTAGTCTTTATTTTTATGGTTAGGCAGGAAGGAAATGCTGCTTGCGTAATGAAACTGAAATACTTTCAGCCTTTCCGATGAAATGCTAAGTGTTTAGGGACAAGAGGCTGTTGCCAGTAGAGCACAATGCTCCCATTATGGGATGTTTCTTTGACTGAAGTGCCATTTGTGTGAATACAGGTGAACCTGGCACAGTCCTAGGTGTGTTTTCACTGTGCCCTGATAGACAGCGGCCCACTATCTTTTCGCCAGGAAAAAAAAAACTTTTTACCAAAACTTTTAGCTGTATGAAATGTTGGCTGCTTTCATTGGAAGACATTCAAAAAGGTTCTCATTTTCCTGCTAATGGTTCCAGTGAATTTCAGTTGAAGTGGCTGGAAAGACTTTGTACTGAGTTAAATGTTTCCATTCGTTGTATCATTGAAGCACTCTTAATGATCAGCTGAGGAGCAACGTATTTGACAGGTGATTAAAAATGTATGAGGGAATGTAGGACAAAGAACTGGCAGAAGGGCCAAGAACGGTTGTTTTCCCAAAGCTTATTTGTAAAGCACTAGATTAAGAGGTTTGTTTTGAACCTTTCTGAAGATTATTGGTGTGAATATGTGTCACATGGAAAATGAGAACCCTGTACCGATGACCTGCATGTTTCTTTCTCCAGGTTAGTGGCAGGAAGAGGAATTTGTCGCAAATGCCAGTGAATGGCATGGACACAAATGCCTGTGATGGGCCTTAATCCGTGGCCCCAGTGCCGCTATGTGGGTCAGTGTCACAAAAGCTGTATGGGCTGGTGGCAGCTGAGGGAGGAGGAGGATGTTGTCATAGTGGGGGGTTTCATGTTGCGAAGGGCCTGAGTGCATGGCCTGGCTTGGCTGTTTGCAGACACTGACAGTGGACCCCCATGGGGTGGCTCCCAGTGTCGCAGCTTAACAGATTACTGCAGTTTGTAGGCAGATGAACAAATAGTGCTCTTTAAAGAGATTAGGCAAATGTGTGTGTGTGTGTGGGTGGGTGGGTGGGTGGTAGCATGATACACTTGGTGAACTGCTGAGAGGCTTCCTGGTGTCTTCAATGGTCTGGTCTTCTCAATGGGAGGAGGAACAGCAGAAGAGGCCACTAGTCACACAACTGGGTTCATACCATGGCTTCTGACAGCAATTGTGATTTCATGTAAAAGCGTGAGAGTCTCATGATGTACAGGAGGGAATTTGCTGAGGGGAAAAAGTTGGAGGTAATCGTTTCTTTTTTTAAATTATTTTAGGGAGAATGGTTGAATCCTTTTAAATTCTTATAAAAGCTACAGTAACTGTTAAATCAGTAATGTGATACTAAAGTTTCTCAAAATAGAATTAAATTTTTTCTGTGTTTCTGCCTTGGGCTTTGAATCAAAACATCTCTGAATTGGACAAGAAGTTAATGATATGCATAATTTTTGTATATTTGTGAATATTTTACCTAAGGAAATGTACATTCATTGCACAGAGGGAACACTGAGTCTTTTCTTTAATGTAACAGCCCTGGGTTGGGCTGTGTGCTTGTGTCTCTTTCCTGTTTTCCAATCTGGCCTGTTGGGACTCCAAATTTACATCACCTGTGCCAATTGGCCTCAACTAGGTTGCCCCACATCCTATGTTTATAAAGAACCCCGGAGAAGAAGCAGAGTGTGGCTTCAGTAGTTCTGGTATTCTTCTGTAGGGTGTGTATAGTGGTGTCCTGTTCCTAGTTTTGTGTCTTGTTATGTAGTTCAGACCGGTGTAGTGAGCTGGGCATGGAAGATTTTCTCTTGGCTTTGCCACTTTGTCTTTCTGGGTTTAAGATAAACAGTTGCTCTTTGGTTCACACACAGCAGAATAGCTGGTTTCTGTACATTTGTGATACCTTAGAGCACATCCTTATTATATGTAAATATTTGCTGTAAATCAATACCCTTTCTTGCAATTAAACCATTCCACAAATACCCTTTGGTTTGGTTCTTGGTGCGTCATCCGGACCATAACCCCTTTAATGGAACAGTGTTACATTCCCCCTTAGATATATAGACTGAAATTTTATTAATCCTAGATGAAATGGCTCTATCCTTGTGGAAGTATCTTTTTATAGTACAGTTTAAGAAAGTCCAAACAAATAAAAAAAAAAAAAAGATGTACATTAGAATTAAGTTTGCAATTTTTAACATACAAATGCTTGTCAGTAGATCTTCATCTGATTTATTTGTTTAAAATATAATAAATTTTACTTCTCACATGTTCCTCAGTCCATTCACATGGGACTCTTTCTCATAAAAAAAAAAAAACAAAAAAAAAACTCTGTTTCACATGACCAGAACCCACATGAGCTGGAACATACTGGTTTATTTTACTCTCAAGAAAAGTGGTCATTTAGCTGTGGTAAGTGTCTGGTCCTAAAAACTGCTCTCCATGCCTCAGTTAAGAGAAGGTTCTGCAGGACGAACCGCTAATGCATCCTTTCTGTTCTAATCTGCTGGTTTCACTGGTGACCACTCTGAACATTTTGCAGGCCAGGTCCAGACTGTTGACTCAAGGACCTGGTAGCACCCCCCTCTTCTGGTTTATCCCTCATCCCACTGAAGCCATGATGTACCATTTCTCTTATCTTAATGCTTTACATGTCACTAGTTGGTGTTGAGCAGCTTCACTCAATGCCTTTTGAATTTTCTCTGGAAGTTTGCACTGTTTGCAAAGTTTGTAGTCTTTCCTCTTTTTTGCCATCTAACGCAACCTTTGTTTCTCCTTAGGTGGCTATCTGAGGAACTAGAAGAGGAGCTTACAAATTCTACACTTTAAGCAAGCTGGTATTTTCTGTTTGATCCTGACTGGATTCTTAAATGGCTCATGCCAATTTCTTGGACTTGGGTCGTGGACATGGACTTTCCTTGTTTCGGCTCATAGTGTAGACCCCGTCTTCTTTTCTACTGTTTTTGGTGATATCATGCTCTGGTTAGTGCATGGAAGCCCTGGAGGCAAGCTGGAAATTGGCTGTCCCGCAATGAATGACTTGGCAGCCCAAGATGGAGAACGCCTTCATTCCCTACAATCTGTTCTGTCACTCCACGGATTAGCTGCTCGGCGTAGTGGTCCCGGCCCATGATGCATGGGAGAACCGTTACATCCCAGCAGAGATGCCCATTACACAGGAGAATGCCCTGAGCCATCTGGCACTGCTTGAGCACTGGTTGGAGGAGCAGGGGCCACTGGCACCACCTGGTGAAGAACCACCCTGCCATGCTGCTGTGCGTAAGCTGACTGCATACATCCAGCTGAACTTTGCTGAAGTGGACCCCAAAGCAGGGGTGGCTGAGGTTACAGATGTGGATGTACGGGCTGTCTGCCTTACCAGGCAGGAGGGTGACACAGGAGAATTTGGCCTCAGCTTTGGAAACATCCCTATTTTCGGAGACCCAGATGGCAAGAAGAAAGGGGGAAGGAGGAGACGCAGGAAGGGGGACAGGGGTCCTGTGCTGGAAGTCGGCTGCATTTGGGTGACAGAAGTGAAGAAGAACAGCCCAGCAGCCTGCTGTGGGGACATCAAACTACGGGACGAATTGCTGTCCCTCAATGGCCAACTTATGGTGGGAGTGGATGTCAGCGGAGCCAGGTTAGCATGTCTGTGGATTTGTGTGCTGGTGTCTCATCATAGATTTGGTGTAGTTGGTTTCACTTAAGCCTTCTGGGAATACATACCGTTAATTGGAGCTTGTTCCTGCTTCCTTTTCTAAGCAACCTGAGATGTTTAAATGTCATTCATTTGTTGTCCTACTTTTTGTGAGTCAATGCATGATTTGCATCTTGGAGGTGATGCAGAATGAATCTATCCATCTACTTCGGTGAGCACAGTGCATCTGCTGGGGTTTAGAGAGGGATCAGGCTCACTTGGCTATAGGCAGAAGATGACACAGATACCTACAGGAAGCCAATGGAGGGTCAAGCATTTGGGAGAAATATGGAGATATGTTGACAGGTCAAACATGCTACTGGAGTGGGTAGGTAAGAGGACTATTTTAAAAGCTAGCAGCTGAGATTGATCTTATATCTAATAATTTCTAAATACTTTGATTATGCCTCATGCCTTTCTTCTGATAGTATTTACACCAGGCTGCATAGATATCTGGTCTGCAAAACAGGAAAATTTCTCAGTTTGCACACTTAAAATCCACTTGACATAACTCTGACTCAATGAGACAGATTAAAGAATGAGAGCTGAGGCATCTGGGCAATGCTAGGTCTGGATCCTGTCCCAATGCTACAGGACTGGCACTGCAGCTCCATTCACATCCCCAGACCCATCTGTTTGCTGTGTGAGAATTGCTAAGAGGGACAGTTGTTGCCACACCGCATTCTCTGCAGGATTTTCCTTTCTGGGTTGCAGTTTCTGACAACATTTATTCATTTAGTTGACACTTTTCTTTACAACAACAAATGTTGGTAAAATACCCATTCAAACCAGGTGGGTGATTTTTCTATTGAACTGATTTAGAGAAAGTAACTTGATCCAGAATACAAGAGCAGGAGGTGGGTTTCAAACCTGGGTTCTTGAAGTCTGTAAGGAGAAGCTGTAAGCAGTAGATCACCTCCTGCCCCATAATGTCTGACAGTCTCACTGGTTGATTCAGAATGACGGTGATGTTGCAGTGCCTGAGATGCATTCTGACTGCCCTGCAGGTGGTCAGGTGTAAAACAGGACTGTTGAATTGCCTTGTGGTCCTGTTTTATACCTGACCGTCTGCAGGGCAGCACGGTCAGACTAAGAAGCATAAAGGCAAGTGGATGCTGTTTTACACAATGCCATGTGCTGCACTCCCAGCTCTGTTGACAAATCCTGCAGTTAAACTGAATAATTATCATTTGCTGCTATGAAACTTGCATTCCCAGTCAAACTTTGCCCTGCATTTGTTTCATGCTTGTGATTTTTAAAAAAAAAATACCAGACTGCTTGTCTTAAGCTAGCTTGTCATTTACACTTAGAGGGACCATATTATAACTGTCATTCTGGGCTCAAGTGCAACCACACGCAAAGCACATATTATGGTTTGAACTGCATCGGTCAGTAAATGACAGCCCTGCTGTAGCTGTGTTTGACAGTCAGAGCACTAACGTCCAACAGTAGGGGCATAGGCAGGACTGAGGTTGGGTGTGTCTGCATCTTTGGGAACAGCCCCTTCTTTAGGGATCTAGAATGCATTTCTGTGAAACATGAGAAGGACAAGCCCCTTGTGGCTTCATCTCTCCCGTTTTTAAATTTAGAATGGCTTCTTTTGCAATAGGTTAAGGCTTTGTTTTCCTATTCCCGCATGATCATTAAAAGCTGGCGTGGCGGGATGGTCTGTCTCTCGACTGACAGCATGGAGAGATGTGGTGAGATGGGAATGGGGGACCACAAGATATCACTGTGTTTGTCATCCCTGTTGCAGAAAGAGAAGGAGCTGAGCAAAACACTGAACCAGCCTTGCAAATTAGTGCTGCTTTTGACAGCTTTGCCAGCACTAGACCTGTCGAAATGTTCATTAGCGACACCTCAAAATGTCCAATTATTGCTTTGATTTTAAAAAATATAAAAATCGCCCAGAACTTTATTTGGCTTTCAATGAAAAAATCATTGCATACGATCCCCGCAAATTGGTCTCCGGTGGAGCTGATCTCTGCAGCATTTCCATTGTCATGTCTGACCCAGTTCCCACCAAGGTTCATGTAATTATTCTGTGGGTTGCATATGAATACACACTTTCAGTGTTTTCATGGGGAAGGGGCAGATTCTACCAAATCACTCAACCTTCAGTCACATAATTCTGTAGGGGCAGGGAGCTGCAGCTGGGCCTCTTTGGGCTGAAGATCAGGTCTTGCTGCATAAACATATCAGTCCTTGATGCTCATACTAGAGTGAAAATGAACTTGGAAAACAAGATAAAAAGGGGCCTTGAAGAGCAGGACCTTGGTGGGTAGAGAGGAGAAGCACATTGTTCCAGGCGGAGCACCTGTAAGTGAATTTCTGCCCTCCTTGCACTTCTAGGGGCTGATTTCCACCAGAAATGTATGGAGGCAGGCTGAGATGAGGGGTTCTTGTCATTTGTTCATGGTTCGTGGGGGGCTGTAAGAAATATAAAGACATTTTTCATAGCCAGAAGATTTCTTTTTAGCATTTATTTGCATTCTAATGACACTGAAACAGTTCAAAGGCCAGATGGCCCACTGTGTTTATTTAGGCGGTGAAGCATTACTGTGGTTTTTCAGTTGTAACATTTACAGAAATTATCAGACATGCTAATTTTAGTCATAATATTTGTAATCTAATGCAAGTACATGAGTACTGCACATGGAAGTTCTTTCCCAACTGTTTCCACAACGCTCTTTTCACTAAATGGTGGTTTCTCAAATGACTTGGAAGTGCTGGTGTTTTCCATCAGAGTCAACCACCTTCTTTGTACTCCACAGCTGGTGTTACTATCCTGGCAAGCAGACAAAGAGGAAAATTACTGACTACCATCCTAAAGAGCAAGATTCACTTTAAACTGACATTGCATAAGAATAGATTGAAAACAGCATGAACATAGAGGCGTTTTACAGGTGAACTGAATACTCTGTGCTGTCCTTGGTGTGTGTATGTGTGAGTGTGTGGTTGCCCGTGATGTACTGGCATCCCTTCTAGCCGGTAACCTGCCTCATTTCCAGGATAGACTCTAAACGGCCTTGACATCGCATTTCACAAGTGATTGTTGATAATGAACGGATGGACTTTTCAAACACTCCGAGATGTGTGTTCTGGCTGTATGTCACTTCATGTGAATCAGATCAGGTGTTAAGACTTTTTTTGCATAAAGAAAACTTTGAGAAGGTCAAGAATGAACATGTTTACAGGCCCAAACTGAAAGCTTTCTGACTAAGAAATGTAGAACTCGGCACAATTTTTTACTGAGCTGCTTTACATTCAAGGGACTTTAGTCAAAATTTTTAGAATCCTTAGATCTAAAAAAAAAAAAAGAAACTATTTAATGCATCCTTTTCAGTGTATGTGGGCTGGTTTTGTGTTTACAATTTTTGAAGCTTAACTCAGCATCTGTCCTGCTCCTGCTTGGAGAACAACTCGCTCTAGAAAATAGACGGTAAAAAATTGGAATATCAGACATCAGTTTTATTTCTTCCGTTGTCTCTGCTAAACATGTTTTCTTCATCAAGGACTAAATACAGTAAGAGAAACATTTTCAGGCGTAAAGGGTGAAGACAGAACAAAGAAAATGTATGAAATGGTACAGTATGGTTGGAAAAACCTTTATTACCTTCTTCTAGTCTTAATGGACTTGTGTCCCATAACTTGCTGTGATGTGAGCCCATGTTAAGCCTGTTAGCAGTTTGATGGCATGGTTGTAAAAAAGAATTGAACAGAGTCCAGACAGCCTCTCAGATGTCTACATATTGACTGTTTACTTCCACTTCTGCCATCCAGGTGTTACTGAGCTTTAGTTACTATTTCATGAATTTAAAACATTAAAAGTGTGGTTAGTTGACGCATTTATTAAAAAGTCTTCCCATTTTACACTTAGATATTTTGCTGGATCAGTTCAGCTTAACTATTCTACCTAAAGGTACTTCAACATGCCCCTTATGGGTTGTGAACAAGCAGTCTTCTGCCTATTGCTCCCTTTATACCCCAGTGCAGCAGTGAACCTATGTATTAGTTTCAGGAACTCACAGAGGACCTTATATTCCCTGGTTGGTTTTGTTGGAAGAAGCTCTTCTCTGAGACTAATTAAAGGAAGTGAACATACTTTTACTGGCATTCAACACAACCGGGTGCTACATCGCTGTCATAAAACAACACATGGTGTGTGGTTATGGGCCCTTGCAACGAAATGGGCCTCCTCTTTGAATTTATGATAATTTATAATCAGCAGTCGAGCTGCTCGGCTTTTTTTAGGGATCATGGTTTTTGGCTGCGGACGTTTAAAGGAAAATGTGAGGCTCAGCAGAACGTCGGTTGAAGCCAGTGCTGGCATCTCAGAAAGGGAGGGAAGTCATTTCCCAGGCAGCCCTAGAGTTGATACAGCCTCTGGGTGAAGAAAATTTTATGTGTGATGGCTTCGGACGACAAGTTCTTGGAAAACAGTCTAGTTTATGCCCTGTGGGGCTGTAATCTCTGACCTTTGAATTGAAAATTCACACTTTCATTTGAGAAACATTCTGCATGGTGGATTCCTTCTCCTGCATCTCAAAAGTCCTAGCTTTACTGAACTCTCATTCCATCCTTGACCTCAATTTTTGGGTGGCCTGCACTCTTTTCATGCATCTAGTAGTATTTGAATGATCCATTGTGGTTGCAGTTCAATGGCACGTCACACCAGAAGATGCTTAATGTTGACATGAGTCGCCCAAATACAGCCTTATGGTCCACAGCTCTGCTGAACCCCGACCCCTCAGTGCCAACGCAGTGCTAAGCCATTTGCCAAAAAAAAAACAAAAAAAAAAACACTACATAAAGCTCCCCAGATCTACCAGCCAAATCCATTTGAGCGTGCAGATGGGCAGGGATTTAGGACCGAGTGGTCTGGATTGGCTGCCCTCATTGTCTGTTGACTAAACTCCCCCACCGTATCGAGCTCATTCATTAGCAGTTTTACGGTGACAAATCAATTTCCCAAAGCTTATATTCAGGAAGGGAAATAAATGTTTGAAAAAGTGAAGTTTCCAAGCAGCTGTGGTGTTTCAAGGAGATCAGATTTTCTTGTAGGGAGATGATTCTCTGGAGAATGTGGGGAATGCTACCAAACAGCAGCTCCTGCACTGACTCCTCCTGACTCTCAACATTTCACGGGACGCAATACTACTTTTCTACACTGAATTCAGATGTGGTTCCTGGATACAGGGCTTTCGGTTCTGCAGGAGAAATGGCATGGAAAAGCTGAAAGCAGCATCTGAGAAAGGGGTTTGTGTGAGAACAGTTACACTTCATGACTAATGCTTTTACATCTACTCATTTAGTGGTTTTTCTTCAGAGTGGTGTACAAATCAGAGCAATAAAGCATCCATTAATAAACCAAGTCCATTAGTCCAGGCTGTGTTGCATAGCTACTGTCACATAGATGCATCATTTATTCTTGGTGTACATTTTAATTTGGAGCAGGGTCAGCCATTTGTTCAAAAGAAATCGAAATATTATTTCCAAATTATGAATTTTTTAACATCCATTTTCCAAAAAAGAAAGCAGTGTTATTTCTTAATGTTTAGGGAGGCGGCTGCTGGAAAAACAGCTGCCAGATTGAGAGTCCAGGGAGAGTTGAGGAGTGCCAACTATGAAAATTTGACATGCATGTTACTGTATAATTGGGTATAAAGGAAGCTTCTTTCCCATCCATGTTGCCTGCAATAGGAGAAGACTTTCTGAACTGTGAAAATATGGTCTCATAAAAGATTTATCTGGGTTTGGACTTATTTGGGTTACCAGAAATGTGTCTCGATCACAGCATCTGAGTCAAAACTCTGCAGTTTGAGTAGATGGAAAAAGGAGACTTTTGTTGACTGTGGCCATTGTTCCGATATTGGCTTAGTTTTCTGTTTATGAAATTCCTCCAGGTTTTATAATGGTTTATGATAACAAAAGAGAATTTTTTGCTGATTTCCTGTATTTCTGTGCAAACTTTGTTGTTCTGTACTGGATTTGGAGTCAAGTAGGGAGCATATCAGATGTTGTCACACTACATGCACAATAGACTTTCTTATTTTATTTTGTTTCAATCAATGCCGAGGCCCTTTTCAATTCTTTTGATCCACACAGCTTGAGTCTTCATCTGGCTTTCAGACTTAAACTGCTTTAATTCATTAAATGCCAAAATTAGAACATTACTTTATTGATTTTCTTAATCTGGCACCTTTTTCCTTGGTGCTAGACATTTTAGACTATTACAGTAATGCACTGCAATAGAATGCCATACGATCCAGGTGTACTTTTATAGCTCAACACCTGATGATTCCAGGTTAGGCTCTGGACTGCCGTGACCCCAACCAGGATTAGGTTTTTAACAATAATCTGTGAATGGATGGATGCAGTTATGAATCCATATATTTGGAAGAGTATTCTTACTGCATTAATTCAGAGTAAGTACCTTGAATATGGGTATTACAGCAGAAGTATTTGAACCAGTCATCTGTGACAGTCCTAAACAAGACCCTGTATGAATAAAAATGCTTTCCAGTGTCATTGGCCAGTTTTTACCCTTTTCATTCCCACGATAAAAAGAAAAGCAGTAAATATCCACACAAGGTGGCAGTATAACATTGCACTGCAGTGCACTGAACAGCATTTTTTTACTTCTGGGGTAGAGAGTGTCTGAGGTCCAGTGACTTAGAGGATGATGGGCTCAGTTTCAGGAATGAAATGTATTGATTTTTTAGAATGCATAGAAACTGGCAATTAAAGCTGAAATTTGTGTGAGCTTTTATTACACCAAATGCTACTCACTGAAATGTGGGAACCTGAACAAATAGAACATAAGTAGTTTTTCAGATTTAGTAAATCTAGCAGACACTTATTCATTTAAATCAATTCATCCTACTTTTTCTGACTATTGTAGTGATCCCTGTAGTATATATTCCTTTCCAAAACTATAATCACTTATTTCCTGTAGTGGATTCATGATTTCTTACATTTTCTGCGTGACTGAGCAGTCTGACTTTGCAATGAGAGTACTGCCATGGACATTGTTTATACTCACTTAAGGTATTATGTCTTGTAAACAGGTATCACATGAGCCCTTCACATAGTCTTTTCTGCATGCGTGCAAAAGAAACTGCATAAAATCTAGAGTTTTAAGGTGTGCTTGTTCACTCTTAAATGTTTTAGTGATAAATCCGTTCATTTTTTTAATACATTTATTTTAGTAGAGGTGTCCTGTCCATGTCGACTTTCTTATTGGTTTGTCTATTATTGCTGGGGTCAGCTTCAGGCCACCGTGACCAACATGTGGACAGGAAGTTACTATGTTTTTGAGCATGAGTGAAGGTAATTAATCTGATATTTCTGATCCCGCTTTTTAAGTATTAGAAGTGGCTTAAATATAAATATTAACTGTACAAAATAATATAATATTCTATCCGTCCATTTTCCTTAACCCCAGTATCTTGGTCAGGATCACAGTGGTCTGGTACCTATCATGGAACCTATGGTCACCAGACTATAAAGCTACACCATGGACAGAACACTATTCCACCACAGACTATACACATATAATATATAAATGCAATGTATATATAAAGCGAGGTCCATAAACACATTGTTTGCCCGGTATGGTTCTGGAAGAACTTGAGCGGTTGCACAGAACCCTGACCTCAACCCCACTGAACACTGTTGGGATGAACTGGAACACTGACTGTGAGCTTGGCCTTCTCGCCTGACCTCGCTGGTGCTCTTGTGGCCAAATGGGTACAAATTCCCAAAATCTAGTGGAAAGCCTTCCCAGAAGAGTGGGAGCTCTAATAGCAGCAAAGAGGGAAAAATCCATATGAATGCCCATGGATTTGGAATGGGATCTTCAGCAAGCACATATGCGTGTGATGCTCAGGTGTCCACATACTTTTGGCCATGCAGTGTAAAGTACATAATACTTACATGGTAGTTTTGTGATTTAACCCACCTCTCAGCATGGATTACTTTCAGCAGACCTATGTAAGGTTCCTTGTATATTTCCCTAAAAACACATTCTTAGTAAAATTTGTATTAAATTAGTTAGATTAGTGACCATGCTTTATTATAATGGTGGAAATCAAATATTTAATTAAATCAGTAATTAATGGTTACCTATATGCATTTCAGAGATACTACTGTGGCTTAAAATGGTTCTTCTAAAGGCAGAAGGGAAGCTGTTTAAAGAGTTCATTGTTTTACATCTGCAGTGGTAAAGATGTATAATAATCTATATGCATAATAGTCTATCTATATGTTGTAAATATTATTTATAATATCTGTTCTTTGTCCTCGGTTTTTGCAACTCACTATCGATGAAAGAAAACCCCAGAATGCAAGTTGGACCCTCACCAAAGTGTGAGGTGTGACACCAGAATGACAGCACTTTGCCCTTTCAGTGTGAGTTATGTCTTCCTTTGTATAGCTTCCAGAGGCCCAGTGTAAAGCTGGTCCGTTTTTTGTCGCTCTGGCTCTGTCGACCGTGTTTGACAAACCCATGCTACAGACATTCAAATTGCTAGTCATCATTACTCAGTTTTGTATAATGGTGTGACGTTTTAAGTTATCTTGCAAGGATTTCACCCCCATTATGACTTCATTCTTTAGTCACACAAGCTCTTTTGCTTTAAACAATCACTCCAAACTCATTTGAAGTTCAACTTAAGTTCAAGTCATTCCTTAGTCACAAGGTAAATTCTAACTGAAGTGGCAAACAGCTGTTCATTTAAGCAAATATATTTACACCAAATCAACCCCAAGTCGTATTAGAAACGGTAGTGTTGCTGCAGATTGTATCAGCTCATCCACTGTGGTCATTGTAGTCAAACAACGCATTTCTCAGGTGTCCATGGATGTCTGACCAGATGGTGTGTCAACCGTACATTTTTCCAGGAGTAGAATCAGTCTAAAATATTAATTATCGTGATAGAGTGAGAATATATTTATGTGTTTGCTTGGCATATGAGGGAACTGTGAAATAAACAGGAGGAGGACTGTGTTTTGGGAGTTGCTTAGCTATCTGAAGGAAGACTAATACGCATGGGTTAGAGTGATCCCACAGAATTAATAGGGTACAAGGCTCATGAGACCACCTCCATGGTTTCCAGACTAAGTGACTGCAGAACATTTTGTTAAACCTCAAGGAAAAAATCCACGGGCTCATTAAAAGCCATGGAATTGTATGGCTGTCTACAGGCATCATGTCACTTCCTACCAGGGAGGTTGCTTGCCTTTGCTGTTCTCCAAGTCTGGGAGGCACAGAGACAGACTCCCATTTGCTGTGTTTAATCCCTGCAGATATGTCATTAGGAATGCATAATATAATAAAGTAAGAAAGATCCTCTTTAAAAATGCAACCCTTTCATTCCAGAAATAGAGATATTTGATGAAGAACAGTGGCTATAAAAAGTCTGCACACGCTTATTGAAACTGCAGGTTTTTGTAGAGGGAGAAATTGAAGATAAATTTTGTTAGGCATCTTTAATGTGACTTTGGAATCAACAAAATGCAACAGAAAAATGAATCGATAATTATTAAGAACAAGGGAAGTATGTGATAAAATACAGTTTTTGGTGAATAAAAATAGAAAGATAATTCTGAAATATAACTAGTGAGTTTCAGGCCATGCTTAAAATAAAGGTGCCCATACATTTTCTTCTAACCATAAACCATGATTCTGCACCGTTACTCTGTTGTGGAAGATGACTTTAATTTTGGAACAGTTAAGTTGTACCAACATTTTTTTAAGCATTCTTTGTGACAGTCAGTGGAAAAAATAACGTTTAAAAAACTAAGCAGGCATGTAAACAGAAGAAAATAATAAATGTTGTGTTTATCGGAGAATATTATTTTTCCCGGATTAACAGAAATGTGCAGCGGTCGCTATCGACCCCCAACAGCCTCTGTGATGGAGAGAGGTGGACTGTAGAGTTGTAGAGAGTTCTCTATAGAGTTGTATGAATTCGTTAAACTGTGACCAAAATGAAAGCAGAACACACTGAGTTTTGGCTGCGGATAAGGATCCAGCTCATGAATAATGTGTTTGTGGAATATTGCTCAAGCAGGGTTCTCTCTAGAATGTGAGGAATGCACAGAAAGAGCTGCTGGAATCCACATCTCGGAGGTCTGAGCAGGAGAACAGAGGGAAGAAACAGAGCTCCCAGCCGTGGTTGCTGGACATGGTGGTGAGCTGTGGGAGAGGAGAATGCGTATGTGTGGGTTCTTTCTCAATAGAGGCACTGAAAGCCTCGCTTGGGCAACTGCAGGAATCTGCAGCAGACATTCCAGGACGATAGGCTGCACCTTGCACTCATAGTCCATACTCTGAGGAGGCAGAAAGTTAAAGATGAAAGAAAACGTATTATGTCACAAGAACAATACATGGCCAAAAATAACACATGTGCCTATTTAAATACTAGCCAGACATTCAGCGTATTTACGATTAATAATATAGCCAACTCCTTTGTATTTGCATATTTAGCAGACACCATTTTGCAAGCCAAATTGCAATTTTATGTCTGCATAGTACACTACATTTTTATTGTTTCAGGGAAAATACCTTGCTTTTGGGTATTATAGGAAGAACAGGGGTCCAAACCTAGTACCTTCTGATTGCAACACAGGTGTTCTAACCATTATGCTCATTCTTCAGCTTTGTGCTCATATTGTACCAGTTCAGGGTAACAGATGGTGTTTGATTCATACCTTTGTACGTTCAATTTGACAGAATTAATTTTAAAAAATACTACATATATTCACAAAGGTCCCATATGACTGTAATAGAATGTGCAGAAGGGATGGACAGCCCTTGTTAGTTGGACCCCCAGATGTTTATTGTGCTCCCCTTCATTGCTGTGAGGAGTCTTTTGTTTTCCTTTCCTCATTTGCCAGCTGGAAGATCTAAAAAAAAACAAAAAACTCTCTGTTGTGTTAAATTATGGAAAATCTATGTTATGTCATTCACTCTCGTGTTGTAACCGCTTAGAACTTTGTTCAGTGCTCTGTCACCATGGTGAGAAGAGTGTTAAACAAAAAGTCAACTTAGCTGAAATCAAACACAGCCCTTACCTATACCAATCTGTCAGTTATGTGTGAACTTGCAAGATCACACAAAATTAGGTGCATTATATTTGAAGGAATGTGTACATACCATACCTGGTGGTATTGAGGCTTGGAGACTGCTGGCTTCTGGAAAGATCTTTATGCTGGAATATAGATCTATTTGTCCCACTACTTAGTACAGTTAGACAAACCAGCACAAGCTGTGCTCCATGCAGCTGACAAGGGTAATGACCCAAGTGTCCCCCCGTGTTCCTCCCATTCGATGAACAGTAGGATCTGCCAAGAGGCAAGAGTAAAACCACACTTTACTACAGTACGCAGCTGCAGGGAAGTGCGCGCGGCACCGACCGCATGAAGATGATGTCTTTTTCTCCTAAATCCTCACATTTTTTCAAATACTACTACAGAGCTGAATCGAACCACCCACAGGACAGAGGATTCTTTGTGACTCAAGAGCTGCGGTCATAAACGACTTCATGGAAGGCAACAGAAGAGTGCGCGCCCGCGTCCTGTGCGCGCTCAACTGCAGTTTTCGCTCTACGCGCCCGGCGAACCACCGTTTACTTTTTATTTACTGCGGGGAAAGCACGCGAAGAAGGGAAAAAACATATGAATAGCCCACAGCTCAGCTATGTGACTCGGGCAGCAAATGTAAAACGGTGTAAATGTTACGGAGCTCCGCGGTGTATGCATTTCTGCAGCGTCTTATTTATGAAACTGCCACTTACGCATCGGCACGTTTACTGCTGCGTGAGAACTTTGGCGTCGTCTTGCTTAGGGACTCGGCTCTGCGTGAGCCGTAGCTCGAGCTGTTTTTAAAAATAAATAAATGCGTATTTTCTCCTCGCGGTTGCTCACGTGGACACGAAAGACGAAGTGCTTGCTGACTTGTTCGAACGCGTCTGGTTGAAGATCTCTGGATGTCTGAACTGGGTGTGACTCTCATACTCGGGGGCTCGAACCCCAAACCGTCACTAAACGGTTTCCCTGCTGGATTTGTTTTTTTTTTTCGTCTCATGATGGAACTCCTCCCACCAAAAAACGCTGCGGGGAGATAAGGCAACTTGAGCGGCGTGAGTGGAGCTCGGAGGTGGCATCTCAACAGGTTCTCATTGGGATCCCGACGAATTCTTTGCTAGGATCTTTGAGAGCTCCTCAGGTTCTTTCTGAGATTTCACAAGAATTCTTTACTGCGACCTTACCGGAAGGTTACCAGGTCCATACCTGTGAAAGCTGCGCAGCCATCCTCAGCGGCTTCGTCCCAAATCAAAGCGCCGGGTCTGCGCACATCTGAGAGCCGCCGATGTGAAACGAGGGGAATGAGAGTCATTCGGAGCGCTGAACAACTTTGCACTTCCATCTTCACCCAAAGTTTGAGAAGCCACGATCAGCCTTGGAGAACGGAAGGGTCGCGTACATATAGTTTCATGGGCTCATTTTAAGAGAAGTTGAGAAGAAGCCGCTTGGGACAGAATTTCAGCTTTCAGTCGCGCCAGGAGATGAATGAGGAGATGAAGTCCCTGTGCTGAGGCTGGAGGAGCGCGGACACCAAGGCGGGATCGCGGGATGAGATCCAAGCGCAGCTCACAGGTACACGGCCCACCCACTGAATCCTCCCGTACAGTTCGCAGTTGCTTTCACTGTTTAGCTGCTTAGCTAAAATCCATTCAGTAGGCAGTGCACTTAGTAATGCGGGTTCTGTCCAGTTTAGCTTGTCTGAGGGTTATTGGTTCGATTCTCGCTCTTGCTCTAATTCCCTTAATCAGGAACTTTACGCTAAAACACTCAAGTACAGCTGCCTGACTGTGCAGACAGGTAAACTCATTGTTAAGTTTATTATCTCTAGATTGTGAGTCATCTGAAGAAATCTGTTAAAGAACAACAAACAAATCAGTTAATAATTGATCGGACCTGTCATTAGGTCTCTTGTAATGTTTGTTCTGAAGAAGCTGGAGGTAGAGACGCCAGGAGTTGCACTGGCTTGTACTCCAAACCAGCTCCAGAAGCTGCAAGCTCAGATGGGTTGAAAATATTTGGGTTGCAATGCTGACAGAATGGGGTCTTCGCTCCAGACTCTCTGGTGTATCTGAAGAGCCTTCATACTCATAGTGATTGTCACTAGCCTTTTTCTCATTGCAGGGATATGTCAAGACTCAGTGACAGCTGACATTGTGCCGTTTCGGCCATCTGAGTGTTTCTCTTCTAGTCACACTTCTCCTTGATCAAAGTTCTTGCCCCGATTGGGGCCAGAAACAACACCCTGCTGTGTCAGTGGCTGAGTCATTGCAAGGTTTATTATCTAACGCTGAAAGTCAGCTAAATAGCGGTTAAGAACAAATGATTACATTGAGTTGGATCTATAACTTAATGAAAATAAGCTGTCCTTAATGTGATTTGACTGTGAAGGTCTGAAGTCTTAACTCTGGCAGTTGCATCCATTTGAGTGTTTTGACTGGAAAACAGCAGCATTCCTCAGATTAAATGTTTCACTTTAGAAGTGCAGGTATGATCACATGCAAACCAGATCCTTTATTAAAGTTCAAATAGTAAACAGAGGGAAACATCTCTCATTCTGATTTATTTGGGGGACGAAAAAGAGTTTGAACAAAGTTAATAATTTCAGTTTCACTTTTCATGGGCAGTTCAGACCATATGATACCAGTGTGGACCTATAATCTAGTATCATAATATATATTAATGCTTTTATATATGTGTGTATATATATTATATATGTCTTGTATATAAGGTTTAAACTGTAAACTTTGCTGCTTTTTATTTACTCATTTATACAGCTGGATGATTTTTACTATCAGCTCAGGGTAAGAGGGAGTAGAAATTAACAACATGCACTTTTGATTGTAAAGTACTGTAACTACTCTGCCTACTATGCTGCCTCCTGGTCAAGGTATTGACAATGACTGGTTCTTCACAGTTTAGAGCAGCAGTTAGTGTAATGGTTAGGACCCTTTCGTTGCCATTTCAAAGTTCAAATCCCAACCCCCATCATAGTACCCTTCACCAAGGTTCTTTCTCTGAATTAATATGGTAAGAATACTTTGCGTGTGTAACACAGTAAGATACTTTGGACAAAAGTATCCCTAAATAAAGGTTAATAATAATTAAAAAGGGATATTCATTTCAAAAGGTTGCAGTGGGGAACCACTGTGGAATTGATGCAAACCCCCCTACAGAATACACTATATGGCCAAAAGTATGTGGACCCCCCTCTCCCCCATCTAATGACTGAACTGAGCTGTTTAGCTGCACCCATGCAGCATACAAATACATTCTAGACAATTTTGTGCTTCTAGCTTTGCAGCCACAGATTGTGGAAACTCCTTTTCTGCTTAAGCATGACTCTGCCTCCTCCCATGCACAAAGCAAGCTCCATGAACACAGGGTTTGCCCAGGTTGGTGTGGAAGAACCCAAATGACTTGCACAGAGCCCTGACCGCAACCCCACCAAACATTTTTGGGATGAACTGGAACGCCAACTGCAAGCCAGGCCTTCTCACCCGACCTCACTGATGCTCTTGTGGCCGAATGGGCACAAATTCCCATAGCCATGCTCCAAAATCTGGTGGAAAGCAGTCCTAGAAGGAGCAGTCTATTATGGCAATGGATGTTCAACAAGTACATTTGGGTGTGATACTCAGGTGTCTGCGCACTTTTGGCCGTGTATTATATTTTATTGTCATTTCCTATTTGTTCACATTGGTTTTCCAGCTGTATTTGTTCCTGCACCGTTCCTTGGATCGGTGCTGAATTATTAGCTTTGCACACAAACAGAAGAAACTGCCAATGTCCTTGGCATGGTTTTATTGCAGAAATCCAAGTCAGTGGGAGATCATTAAGGTTTATTTTGCATAAAACAAATAATACATGATAAGACAAAAATAGCTGTATACTCGGTTGATGTTAGAGCTGCTTCCTTTTAAGCAGTCAGTGCTTAAAAATGTGTTTCTTTTTAAGAGACGCAGGGTGCAGATGTTGATTGTTAGCCTCAGATGTAATGTATGGGTTAAATTAAAATTAAATGGGTCTGTTGAAATTCCATTGTAAAGCATGTAAACTTTCCAGAAAAAAATGGGGAAGTCTTCATCCAAACAGGCAGAATTTAGTTGCACAAAGTTTCTAAACTTGATGGCCACTGTGTATCCATGTAGTCAATGCCACATTACATAGAAAAATTTGTACATTTAACAACTATGCATATACCTGTGAAACCGTAATGCAGATTTGGTTTTGCCATGGATGCATAATGCAGGATAATACACAGTTGGCAAACAAACATACTCTTTTGCTGTGGGCCGCAACGGATGCTCCCTCTTCCAGTATGTGGTTGACTCAAGTGTCTGACGCGTTGCCACAATGTTAACATTCAGCCTACGTCAAAATGTAATGAATTTTGGAAGTTTTTTTTAAAAGTCTTTGGAGTTTTTTTTTGTGCTGTAACCTGTTTGAATGTAGATGACTAACCATCTTAGCTGCTTATGTAATAATTCAGTTGAAAATAATATCAAATAAAGTACCAATAAAATCAAAATCCTTTTTTAAATTTTTTTTAACCATTTTGTTATTTGCATGAGTGATTAGAAAAGATCAGCTGTATGCTGTATTTACTGGGACAACGGTCACCACATTTTAGGCACTTACTATAATATAGGATCAATGAAAGCTATTGGAGAATTTGGGCTTAACTGAAAGAATTCTTGTTTTATTTGGGTTAAATCACTCAGGAATTTCAAGCTTTTCCTTTGGCTGATTTCAAATAGTGGACGTAGAGAAAATGCAGCAAATAATGCAAATAAAGCCTTGAGGATGAAGCCTGTGATGGAGGATTTTACGCTAACAGGTGCACATCTTACAAAACGACACATCTGTAGTGGGAGCTGTGTCAGTATTCCTGGTGCTTCAGGATGCCACCTCTTGCTGAGGTGCTAAAGGTCTTGGTACTGACCTAGAAAAGAAATCTGTCCTTTTTTATTCTCTCTTTTGGTAAAGGTCACTTCAGATGACAGGTGAATAAAGCTGCACTGCCTCAGTGTAACCTGTGGAAATTGGCTTGGTGCAGCAAGAACCATAAAGATCTCCCGTAGACATCAAACATCACACCTCCTCCCTTTTTCTGCATACAAAGGAAAGAAGCTGGGGGTGTTGGCCTCCAAAGCCTCCTGCTAGATGAGTCTTTCCGTCCTTTTGTGTTGGTTACTCAACCAAGCCATGCATGTGATGTGAAAAAGCTCCCTTGGAAGGTGCACATATACAAACTCTGTTGTCATGCAAGAGCACACATTTTTCACAAAAATTTTTGGTTGACAAGATTCAGCAGGATACCAGTCAACATCTTCCTGGGTCTTCTTCAGCAGTTGTGCAGATGAGTGTGTGAAAACACTGTGCTTTCTGGAGATGATGGCTAACTTGCTTTCTGTTCCTTATGTTTGTTTTGCTAAGAAGGCCGTTTTATGAAGGCAGTGGGGCTGCGATCAGCTTGGCAGGGCATCGCCACAGGTCTGCTATTGTTTTTATGGTTTTTACAGCAGCAAGATTCCATTGTCGACGTGCCAGTACTGAGCCTCTTACCTCGTTCTTCTTGTTTGGTCTCCATGAGAAGCTGCTTTATGGAGGGAGCTCTTTTGGAGCAGCAAGTCTAGACACCTCCTGTGAACCGCTCTGCCCTCCAGGCTAAGGGAGCGCAAGCTTTTCCTTCAGGGGAATGTGCAGATGGGATGGGGAACGACGTTGAAGCTGGTTCTTGTGCTGACATGCTGTTTACGGAATAATAATAATTAACCAAGGTTAAGGTCATCGCAGCAGCAGTTTTTATTCTAACCCTTGAGCTTGGAGTGTTCTTTTCTGCATTTAAGTCTGTCAGGAAATCTCATGTATTGTCTTGATACACTGAACTTTAATACTGGAAGAGCTTGCATGGTTGAAAGGTCAAAATCTTGCTCTAAAATGGTCATGCGTGCAATACAGAAACATAAAAAAACTTTTTTGACCTGATAACGGGGTTAAGAGAAAAGTCCAGGTATGTGGTTTTATTTATACTGGCATCCTGTCCAAGGTGTCTCTGTCATATGCCCTGTGCTTCCAGGATAGGTTCTATACTATTTCATCCCTGCACTTGGTATGTGCTAATAATAATGAATTAAGAGATGTATTGAATTTGTACATATTTCACCTTTTATGTTTTTGGACGAACTAGTTTGTCAATTTAATACAGTTTTATATTTCTTCATCCAGGAAGCATGAGATGTATAATCATGGTAAAACACTGAATTTGTACTACTGGGGTTTGATGTGAACTGTTTCATGCTCTACAAATGGGTAATTTCACAAAATCTGGGAAATTAAAATATTTCAGAATTTAAGTTGATAGGCGAAATGCTTCTTTTTTGCCATCCTAATGGTTATCTAAAAAATCTGTGTTGGTGCTGTGCCATCATTTTTTGTTCTGGGTAATTTTTGAATATTTATAAACATATGTGACCTTGTGAATGAACCCGTGATGCACAAATGCACTTAATGGAATGGGGAGTTAAAAGCAACCTGAAAGAACAATGTATGAAATGTTGGTGCTGCCAAATTTCATAGTATAAAAAATCTCCATGTTCAAGAGCTTCTGGTTTAATCCCTAAATGCTTTGAATGGCTGTTTAAAATATTTTAGTACTTTGAAAATGTGCTGGAAGATGGGGATGAAATATTGCCAAATTACAGTAAAGGGAACACAGTCTGTTTGTGGGACTGATGATCAAGAGCAACACCAATGTGGGAGTCCAAAATTAAACCTGACCCATACCTGGCTTATAAATAAACAAACCAAAAAATAAATAATTAAATTAGCACAAATGAGTTGCCTGTGCTGTCCCTGGGACTTTACTGCATAAACTTTATGGATGTTTTATTTGTTTTTTGATGTTCTAATAGATATGTTATTTGCTTAATTTTCACAAATACCCATTTACTTGCAGAATTTTCATTTTTTTAATTTAAAAAATGCATTGCTTGGTATACTGAACATGAAACAGATCATTAAGGAATTTAATGGGTAGCCTTATGATATTTCTTAAAAATTTTTTTGTGAAATATGCAGGTAGTAGTGCTGCTGCCTCAGCACCACGGTTGTTGACAGTATGAATCCAGCTTTGTCTAGTGAGAATTTGCATGCTCTCCTTATGTCTGCATCAGTTTCCTGCAAATGCTCCAGTGTCCTCCCACAGTCCAAAGACATGTGTTTCAAGTTGGTTAGTTAGGCCTGCAGTGTGGGACAGGGTTTGAAGTGCTATGTCCCTCCCCAGGATAATGTGGTTAAGACTAATGAATGGATGGATGTGGAAAATGCAGATTATTTCATACCTAGATGGTAGGTTTTGAACCACACAGCTCTTTTTTTTATCAATTCCAAGTTGAACAAAATTCAAAATGTTGTTGAAAAACATTGCTTTGTGTAGCTGACAAAATTGTTTTCTTACTGCCCGTGGTGAGGCAGGGCTCATTGGTGACGCGGTAAGGAAAGGAGCCATTACAAGGCCACTTGCTTCTTGTCTGCATCCTCTGTTCTGTAATCATGCCAGTGTTCTGGATGGAATAAACATACACACACACACACACACACACACACACACACACACACACACACACACACACACACACACACAGATTGCTGCACGTTACAGGGCTTTGCGCTCACATGTCTGACAAGCCTTCTCATTAGACCCCCACACGACTGTTTTTTTTTTTATTAACTCATTTCCTGCTTATTTGACTGAGCTTGTTTTCTCAGTATTTCAGCTTTGCATATTTTTCAAGGACAGTCTGCTCTGCTGCTGGAGTTCTCTGAAACTCTTTCAGATGACACCATCCCCTCCTGTCTGTAAAACGGTCTTTTTCAGCTCGTACACAGACAGTCGGTTCTTATCATGTTTTGATTTTCCAGATATTTTGCCTTATTTTTCATAATGAGCTGCAAATGTTGCAGTTATACTGGATATGGAACTCATTTCAGCCCTCAGAAAAAATGGATTTTGGATTTATTGGTTTCTTTACAGTCATAACTGTTAAAGCTGTTGTTAAAAATTGCTGATATTTATGACTAAAGCACTTGGAGATGTTTAGCAGGTTATGCAACAGGCAATGAGAACCCTGTCCAATCTGCAGGATAAGGCGACATTTTGTAAAACTGTTTTGTCTCATTTTCATGTCTGTTTGAACCTAATTTAAGTTCGTTCCTTCTTTTGACAAAGTTGGCTCTTATATTTATTATATATTTCAATTGTTTTTCTCCATATTGTCTTACAGTGTCAGGTTTAATATGCAAAGTTGCCTACATAGATTTCTCCATTTATACAATGAGGTAACCTTGTTCAAGGGCACATTGGCAGAAGAGGGGATCCAAGCCACTGCGCCACTTTCTGAAACGTTTGCTCATGAGCTTCACAAGTACAAAGCCTGTAAGGAAAAGATTTTGACAACTTCCCTGAGTTATGAGCAACGTCACCTTTGTAAGCAACTCTTTCTCACACATAACCTGTCTTAAACTTTGTATTGAAATTGTGCGTCTGCACTGGTGAGACTTGCGACGCTGAGCAGGTTGCTGCAGGTGTTCTTTTGTCAGCGGTATTACAGTTTAATACATACTGGATCACTACATGATAAGTGTGCACATTAATGCCTGAATAGCCAAGCGAGACCAATAGGACGTATCGCTCCTTTCTGTTCTCAGAGAATACCAGGAAACGGCATGTGGCTGCGCGATGCAGGCTGAGCTGGGCTCTCTTTGAGGAACCTGCATGGAAACTTTTTGTGCCCGGAAGCACATTACTGGGAAATCCTGCCGGAGCCTTCCAAACTGGTTTTTAATAAACAGGAGGAAGTGTCAGTCCTCTTGCCGTCTCTTGCCCTCACTTGACCTTGGCGGCTCTTTCAACCTCCACAGCTGATTCCATTCAGTGAAATAATTTAAAATCCCTGTATTTTTCAGCCCCTGTGCCCCTAACTTGACTTTCAAAATATGGTTTCATAAAATGTGCATAGATGCATGCACTAGTGTGTTATGAATAGGTTGCGTAACTTTTTGCTTTAATGACAAATAGGAAACGCTTTTGGCCTTGCTGAGAATCAGGATGGTCCAGTCTGAGAAAGAAATGGTTCATTTGCATGTTTTTGGTGGAATGTGTAATACGGACATTCAGGAAAGAGCTGCACCCTTCAACTTGCATGCATAGAGTAGATTGTTGCAGAAAAGTGGAAACCTTTTATCAGGACCAAGGAATTAGGACAACATACACTGTAATCCCACAGAACACAATTAATAAAATTATTTACTTTTTTATGTGCGTTAGCCTGCAGACCGAAAACTAAATGGCACCTCAGGGCATGCAAAGTGTGTCTGTAACTTAAATAAATGGATAAACAAAGAAAATGCAGTCGCTATCAAAGTACCAATGATTAAATGTTGTTAGTTAGGTAGCCAATTAATACCTCTTAATATCTTGATCAATATCAAAAGTGACCAATCAATATCTCCCAGTATGGGAAGGTGTACAGACTGATATTGACAGAATCGCATTTATTTCAGTTCAGTCAATCATTGAATACCCGTGGGTCGTTTTGAGCAGCCCAGGGGGCTTTGGTGGGCAGCTGAGTGTTTGTCCTTCTTCTGCTTGTTCCCTCAACTCCACTTATTTAAAGAAGAAACAGTGATGCGGACAACGATTTAAACCAATCCGAATGATCAATAACTGGGAATTTTGGGTAAACTGTAGAGAATTTTCATGGAAACACTTGGTTTTTGTAGTTGAATGGCAATGTTTGGACAAATTTTAGTTTCTTGTAAATTCTGAACTATTATTTTGAATGTTAATTCCGGTACTGAGAACTTCTGAATTCTTCCACGTTCCACTAGCAGCTGTTCCAATTTCTTAGTTAGAGCTGTGCATTGTGGTTGGATAAGGTTTTCGATAATCCTTATTATTATTTTTATCTCAATTTACTTCCTCTCCTCTGTCGAAATTGTCACTTTTTTCTCTATTGTTTTGACCAGCTGGATTTTTGTGAGCCCTTCTTTGTGTGGTGTTTTTGGGCAGTAAGCAGATGCTTTGTCGGGCATTGCAACCACAGTAACACAGAGGGGAGTTGGAATGGGGGGCAGTCATGTGTTGCAGGGGGTGCTGTGTTCTCTCCCTGTGGGTGAGGAACATGAAGGGTGATAAGAGGTCCCTGCGGCTTGGCTTTGACTCGAGGGCAGAAGACTGAAGTGGACCTCACTTCTCACAGCACTTCCAGAGAAGATGCCTGGAAACATCCCAGTGTGTAGCTATATCTTTCAAGCAGGTCTTTTAATCTCTGGTTGCATAAAACTGCCATATTTCCATCTGTGTAATTTGCATTCTTATTATTGACTCTGTGTTCTATATTTTCTTGGTAAATAGACCAGATTTGTTTTGCACACTTGTCAAAAGGATGCAAAATTTCCTGTGTTTGCTGAAGTTTTGAATCACTGTTGGCATGTTTGAGTGCAGCGCGGTTATTCAGTAGCAGATCTACAGCAGACTGTGAGGCCAAGCATCACACTGTGTATTTTCAAAAGTGTTACAGTTGAGTGCATTGCCATTTGGGGGAAACTTATTGGACCTAAGTGGCAGATCCCTTAACCAGCAGGATGTATTGGTTATGAACCTGAACCGGGTTCCACAGGCACAATCTGCTGAATTTGCTTTCACTTCTATCCATTTGTCCCATACAAGTATTGCCCAGGTAGACATGTATTGTTCATAGCCAGCACACGTCAAAGTTGTTGGATCAACAAAGGATCGAAATGATTTTCAAAAGTATATTTTCATCACTGAGTTATGTCAGTGATAAAAATGATATTCAAAAGTATATGATATATATGATATCAACAGTATATTTTCATCGCTGAGTTACTGACATAACTGAAAATATACTTTTGAATATCATTTCCAATGAGTTTCCCTAAGGGAAAATTTGTGCTGAGTTATGTGTTTGCCTCGGAAATGGAAATAGGATTGTGTCTGAAATGCTTAGAGCAAGTCTGAGGGTGTGCACTAAGTTAAATGTACAGCATGAATGTTATCGAGATGTTGTTGCCTATTAGTAGCCAGGTCTACTTGACTGATGTGTGGTGTTAATTTTCCTTCCGTCGGTGAAGTCCATGATTTCATCCTTGCGTATGGTTCAAATCTTTGATAATCCCTCGGTGTGGTTGTTGGGGTAGGCTGTAAATGTTGCGCAACCAAGTCAGTCTGCCTTAGATACGATCGTCATCCAAGCTCAAACTGAGGATCTCACACCGTTCTTAAGCCTGCTGCCAAGAACCACTCAGCCGGGAGCAGAAAACAGACTGTTAGAAAAAACACTTTGCAGACATTGAGCAAAAAATAACTAAGTAATGGATGTCTGAATGTTCACAGAAGGTGGCTTTTTGGTTGTTTCCATCACGCAAATGAATAGCTCAGGGGGATTACATTTGACAGCTGCGCTTACATGCTATATATTGTCTTTTTGTTTTATAAATGCTAAAATGCAGGTTTTTGTTTTAATACTTTATATAGACCTTTCGCCAGAGACATTTATTGTATACTTTTCTCAGGGGCAGGTAACCTCCTGGGACATTTAGGTTTATACATTTAGTGAACACATTTCTCCCGTGAGATTTACAACTCAGAGCGAAGAAAAGTGCATTTCGACTGCTGACAAAATGATTCAGAAGTGTGATTGTCGAAGGCCCGGAAGCCTGGAAGATGCTGCCCTTTTTTTTTTTTTTGCTGCCACACATTACAGGAGTGGCTGCATGCGAGGCTCTTACTGAATACTGAAAGGATTCAGCAGTTCTGAGAGAAGGGGAGTTCGTTCCACCCCTTGTGCCTGGGGCCACCAAAAAACCAGAGTTCATAACCTTCACTAACAGATGGATGTCTTTCTTTTCTTCTCAGTTACCTGGCTGACCAGTGCTGGAATGGTGGCTGCATTTATCTGATCATGCTGCGTCGAATCAAGCGCAAGGCACCCCTCCCTCCAGGCAGTGGTGGTGGTGGTGGGGCGATCGCTGAGCACCGCCACAGTGTTTCGTTCGATTCCAGGGGTGGCCTGGGCCTGAATGGCAAGCGCACTCGCAAACTGGGGGTGGTGTCCCGGTGCTCACTGCCCCGTGGCCTCTGGCAGGAGAATGGCTATGGTTCCTGCAGTGAGACAGAGCCCCAATCTCCAGAGGTGGACAGCCTTGTGGATACGTGCTCAGAGGTGCCTGTGGCCTCCCAGCCCTTAGAGGTGCACAGTGGCAGAGATGTGGCCCCACCTGCTGACCATCCCCGCCTCCGGCATTCTGAAAGCTGCAGGACTGAATCCCTGAGCAGTGAGCTGTCAAAGCAGGTAAGCACACTTCTTTGTCCAATTTTAGGAGCCAAGACTCCAGGTTTTGGCCTTAATCTTGTAAGTCTGCTGGAAGCTCAGGTGATCTTCTTTCCAACATCTGAAAACTGGGGTGTGCAGAAGGAGGCTGCTGTAATATCACATTTGAAGAAAATGATAGTTTAGTCAGATGCAAGCCCACCAGACTGCATTCTATTTAGAGACTCTCTTGGAGGAGTGTTTTCAAAAATCATCTACAAAATAAATATCATATAGCAAATGTAATGGTGAATTCAAAGAGCTGTCTGTTAGTGTCAGGCAGAAGCACCAAGAAACTTTTCTGCACTCCGGATTAATGTACAAAAAAGCCTGCTAGCTGTCAAATTCCATTTATCCCACATTTTAAAAAGAAGCCATACGTTCCTGAACTTTTTGAAATTCTTCTCGTCACTGGATAAAACCACAGTGTATTTTGTATTCCTGAAGTGACAACGTTAACATAAATTGTTTAGACTGGGAACATCATAAACGTAAATGTTTTTGAAATGAATATTGCAGAGGTAAAGTGTGGTTAGACCGTAGTTGTATGGTTGTTTTGGTTTTCCAGCTCTTTTTCCCCCAAAACAACTTTCTATTTATGCGCCTAAGAAGCAGCCAAAAAAGTTTTTCCATATATTTCTCAGGAAACTGTGTAAGTCCCTCCCCATAGCATGTGCTAGTTAAAAGCATGTAATATAGAAGACTCAGCTGTACAGCATGTGCAGTTTGAGTGATAACACCCACAAGCATGAAAATAAAATGGAGAGTATTTATGCAACAAGGAATTTTAGCTACATAAGTAGCTCGTAGGTTAAGATCTTTGCTTCAGGTCCAACAGATGGGTCTGTCATAGGACTTGACCTGGCAACCTTTTGTCTGCTCCTCATTGTCTTTAGCCACATGGAGTGGAAGTAGGTCTTAAGATACGTACTGTGATTCTTAAGCCACCCTCATTTACATACACTACTGGTCAAAAGTTTTAGAACACTTCAGTTTTTTTTTCAGTTTTTATGGAACTGCACGCAGTTTAATGTCTTAATGTTTCATGAAATCAAGGCATGGAACAAATTAACTTCTGCAACAGTCTTGGGAAGATCTTTCTGACCAATATTTGATTTCCCTTATAGAAAGAATGCCGTGTGTTTGGCTGTTAAATCAGCAAAAGGTGGCTACTTTGATGAATCAAAAAATTTAAATAAACTTTTGTACACCTAATGATTCCTTGACTTTTTTAAAAAAAAAAATCCATTTGTTTTGTTCTATGCCTTGATTTCACGAAACATTAAGATGTTAAACTGCATGCATTTCCATAAAAACTGAAAAAATTAGGCGTTCTAAAACTTTTGACCGGTAGTGTATACAAAGTGATGTTTGTAGGCGACTGTTTGTGTCTCACCAGGTGACTTTGTGAATCTCTGGCTCTTTGCCTCCTCACTAGATTCCTT
The DNA here is from genome assembly GCA_018136845.1 of Heterotis niloticus. NCBI lineage: Eukaryota > Metazoa > Chordata > Actinopteri > Osteoglossiformes > Osteoglossidae > Heterotis > Heterotis niloticus. The sequence goes on along the minus strand of CM030889.1, from coordinate 36,504,839 downwards.
CATTTCCACTCTCAAGGGGATCAACCTGTCCCCTTGGGCCTAGAATAATGTTGAGTTGGAATATATTTCTTCTAGTGGTGGTGGTTGGGGGGGGTGTACTTTTTACCACTGTAAAGGACATTTCCTTGGAAGAATGTCAACCAATAGGAGAGATGTGGCTTTATATGCTGCTTTTTGGAATCCTCATTCAAATTCACACAAACTGCACCCTGGTGTGATGGTGTCCCTCTACCTGCAGGCCTGACTGGCTTATTGACCATTGTTTCACCCCTGAGCATTACTTCATGTGGCTAAGAGCGTGCAACCTTGGATAAGCACAAGCGTGCATAAGCTCAAGTGAATGAATAGCAGGGATAATAAATTATTTGGCCAGGGAAGTACACCTTTGTGCTGTAGCTACCTTCTCAGCTGGTTTCTCGTATCGCCTGAATTGCTGGAGTCATGGAGAAGGAAGTTTAGTGATACGGTCGTTCAGCAGGGGTCATTTTTGGGTCACTCAGTCTGACTTGGTCACTGTGCCGCTTAGGCAATTCCTAGAAATTTCTGCTAGATTTGCTCTTAACAGTTCTGTGATTTTTCTTTCTAGTCATACAGAGTCAGGTTTCCTTGTTACGCTCGGTCTGTTTGAGCAGAGCTGGTTCACAGCAACCCAGACAGAATCACTGCACCACACTTTCGCAATAACAGTCTTTTATTTTAGCCATTTGAGGAATTTATCATAATAATTCTCTGTATTTAAATAATATTTTGAAACAGATTTTTCAAAATGTTATATTTGTTATCCATAAAATAGACTGTTTTCTGCATTTATTTTTAAAAATATAACCAGTCTCTTGTGTGATACAACTATTTATGAAATGCTGTATTAATGGCCTCTTACAGTTTTTTTGTTAAGCTCCATTCTCATTTCTCAAGGAGATCCTGTTGGTGACTATGAATTGCAGCTTGTGTGTGTGTGTGTGTGTGTGTGTGTGTGTGTGTGTGTGTGTGTGTGTGTGTGTGTGTGTGTGTGTGTGCCTGTGCACGCGTGCATGCATGGTTGCTCTGTGGTGGACTGGTCTCCTGTCCATGTTGTACTCTGCTTCACTCACTATGCTTCTTAGATCAACTCTGGACCACTGGGACCCCGTGCTTCATCAGTTGTGGATGATAGATATATGCCTGGCTTTATGGATGAATGAATGAAAGAATTAACCATATTAGAACCATATTACTTTTTAATGTTATACATTTGTTTATAGATTGTCCTTAAAACAAAAACCAATATTTTCAGGCCTCTGCCGCTGTACCATGGACCAAGGTACTCTGCCTGAGACTGTGTCACACTATGCCAGTGAGGAAGAGTAAAAGTACATAGCTGGTCCATGCAACTGCTGGCATTTAATGAAGCAATCTGATACTTCAAAACTCTATAATAAGCATGAATGTTAAATTCCACGTTCAGTCTTTTTCTTTTTGCAGTTATTTTTCAGTCTTCACCGGTGCTTTGAGAGTGCAGAACTCTGCAAATCTCCTGTAAAAGATACGATTCCACAGCCTGTCAGTGATTTAAGTTATTTATACAAAGTCCAGAGATACCTTTGAGAAGCAGATCTGAACAGATTTTCCTAATCTTGCACTTAAAATAAAATCTCAGCAAATTCAGTCTTGGGGATGTTCTGGGTAGAACACATCACTACACCAAAAGTGGTTTATTGTGCAGAACAGTTTCTGTCTTCATTTTCTCTCTTGAGTATCAATTTACTTGAAAGTGTTTTAACTAAAAACAATTAATTAGAATGTGCATGTGCTCCCATTTTATTAAATATATCTAATATTCTGCCAATAAACTATGAGGAATTATAATATCCATCCATCCATCCTTCCATCCATCCATCCATAATCCTTAACCACTGTCCTGGTCAGAGATGAGGTCTGTGGTAGCCTGTCCTGGAATCGATAGACATTAGGCTAGGAGATTACATTTGTATAATTATATTATGCAAATATAAAATATAGATTACAAATCTGAAATTTATCATCAGGCCTGAAATGCGAACCCTTAAATTTTTAGAGTTTAAGTAAGTATTTTAAGAAAGAAGGGTAAGGTGTTCAGCTGTTAATCCATAATCCTGAAAGATTGACCCCCCTTATAGGGTGTCCTGGCATTAATGCTGCTTATCCTGACTTGGTGACTAAGTCTCCTGCAGATTAGCGGTTAAACCCTGTCTAAGTGCAGGGCTAAGCAACATAAACTGACAGATGTTCACAGAGAAACTGACATCATGGTCATGGTGGGGAGGTTCCTGCTGGACCTGTGAGAACAGGGCTTAACCCGAGATGCTTGATTAAAATATGCAGATATGCCAATGGGTAAAACTATAATTTATTATTATTATTATCATCATCATCATCATCATCAACAATAACTGAACCCATTAGTAATTCTAACAGCCCATGTCTTTGTATTTGTCTCTGAAGCTTCGGGAAGGCAGCCAGATCTGGAAGATGCACATGGTGAAGGGGCAGGACGGATTGGGAATGCAGATCACAGGGGGCCGGGGTTCAAAGCGCTCTCCTCACGGCATCATTGTGGCCCACATTGAGGATGGAGGAGCCACCAAGAGGTAAGATGGTGGCTATTTTGAGCAAACGTACTGGTTCCATGTCTCAACACTTCTTGAGAATGGGAACACAATGGAAGCTTTTGGTGCCACCATTAAGGGACAATGCATAATTGTCTGATTCATTTTTTTTTCTTTCCGTGTTAAAACAAGCTAGATATTTAAAAACAAACTTTATTGTGGATTAAGGATCTTTTCCATCACAGAAATCAGGATGGTTCCGTATGACCCTTTTATGTTCCGCAATAATGCAGTGTCTGGAGGTTGTTGAGGTCCCATTCAGCTACAAGTTCTAACCAAGTAAAGACTGCAGAAGATAAATTTGAAAGAAATCCAGTGGACACTGTGGACTGGAGTTGGTCAGCCCCAGATGTACCACTCTAGCCATTCTACAAAGTTCAAATCGGGGATGTTTTTTATTGAAATGTAGCTGCTATGTCTCCAGGGATGGACGTTTGAAGGTGGGCGATGAGCTGCTGATGGTCAATGGGCAGTCCCTGGTGGGGCTCTCGCACCAGGAGGCTGTGGCTGTCTTGCGGGCCACTGCAGGACTAGTTCAGCTGGTGGTAGCCAGCAGGGTAAGTGCAACAGGTAGCTGAGGATCCAGCAAGCGGCGTGGTGGTGATGTTGTTCGCATTGCAGGAAGGGAACTTCCTTAATGTTAATAGTACTAATAATCTTTATTCACCTCACATTTTTTCCTCAGTCAAGGGCAGTATATGGGATTCCAACCAATCTCATTTGTTTGCAAGGTGATGGTTCTGTTATGCTGCTCACTGACCTAATAATAATGATAATACAAAGAACAGAGTCAAATCTCTAATACATTGTTGAGAAAATCATCTTCTTGTGTGATGAGAGGGAAAAGCCTGCTTTCCAGCCCAAAATGGCTGTGCTGTGAAGTGTTTTCAGTTAAATATAAATAAAGAAAAAGAGCTCTGCTGAGGTTTTGAGCAGCTTGCATCAGCGAGATGTGCTAAACACTACATCTCGCTAGGTAAATTCTTTACTTTTGCCATCTGTGTTCAGTATGCTTTAGCACCTGGTTGGTTCTGAGGAGAAACCACAGATTGACCCTGAGAGGATCAGATATTTAAAAATGGAATTTTAAAAGAGGCAAATGTATAGCAGATGGGTCTTGAACACACACACTTACTCTCTGTATTCTTTCAGGAGGAGTCCAACGTCGACTTTCTCAAGTACCCCTCCACCAGCCTGCCAGACCTTGTGAGCACGTGCTCATCCCAGGGTGCTTCTGCGTCCCCCGAGAACAACTATGAGGGCATGCAACTGGAAGTGGAGGACGTGCTGCCTGTCAGCCACTGCCCACCAGCCCAGGCCCCGGTATGTCTTGGCTCCCCTCAATCTCATGTCTCCATCTTGCCACCCCTCCCCGGCACCATTGGCAGATGTGCACGACGTCTGCGGCATTCCTCATGTGCCTCTTTCGGAAGGTGGGGGGAGGGCGGTCAGGAGGTCTAGCTCTGCATTGCGGATAACAGCCATGTCAGATCTCTACTTTAATCTTGGGTGTGTGAAATTGTTCTAAGCAGTGCATAGCTCCATCTTGTCGTCAGCTCACTTTAACTGCCTTGGATGTCAATTCAGTTGCTTAAACACATCAATAATTTATCAAAATTCGGATCACGTGGAGGTAACTATGATCTGTCAAAATCTGAAGCAAAATGATTGACTGAAAGTGATTAATTTTACATCATTTAAAAGGTCACCAAAGTGTGCATGAAAGGTTGGGCTACTGAAAGGCCACCAGCATTGCTGATCTGAGGGGAACTATCAATGTAGCAAAGCCTGAAGAAAAAGCAAGATGATGGTTCTGTTATGCTGCTCACTGACCTAATAATAACGATAATACAAAGAACAGAGTCAAATAATTTATTTTTTATTTACATCAAGGGAATGAATCAAGATGCCAGTTAGCCAGGTTTGCAGGCCGTGTTTGGGGTGAACTTCGTGAGCCAGACTGTATAATTTTTCCATCCTGTTAAGGAACAGGCGCTGCTTGTGCGCTGGGTTTAACAGCATTACCATTCCAGAGCTCCTGCTGAGGTCAACAGGCCACTTCACCTCAGAGGAACTGCCTTTAAGTGTCTTTGATGTAGGACTCATTCCACCAACTCATCAGGGGCTGAAATCTGCCACGTCTCCTTTCTTTGTCCTCTAGTCCTTTTGAATTATTTTGCGGAAAGTGTCTTCGAGGGCTTTGAATCACACAAGCCGGGTCTCCCTGCTGTGTCTGGGAGGAGCACGGAATGGAATTCAGGATTGACCAGAAGGTTGTGGGTGTAAATCCCATTGGTGATACTTCTGTGGCACCCATTCCACTGAGCTTACTGAATACAAGTACTTTGTAAGCAATTTGTATGACTTTGGACGAAGGCCTTTAATACAAAAATGAATAATGAAGTGGAGGATTCTTGGTCCCTGGAATATGGATATTGAAAACCAACCAAACATGACTGTGCTTAACAGCTTATCCAGAACACTGTTCTTCCCTGCCTGAACTTAGTATAGTATTAGAAAATAGCATAGTAGAGACCTTGACAGCAAAAGGGTGACACGGTGAAAGGGTGACACGGTGGTGGGTAGCACCGGTGCCTCACAGTGCCTAGACTTTTGGTTTCCTGTGAATTTTCTTCCACAGTCCAAAGGTCCAATTTAGCTAAACTGGTGACTCTAAAGTGCCCACACTGTGTGTGTGTGTGTGTGTGTGTGTGTGTGTGTGTGTGTGTGTGTGTGTGTGTGTGTGTGTATGTGAGAGAGAGATAGACTGCTGGTGTAACCACGCTGACATTGGAAAGAACCTGTTTTGAATCCTACCTCCTGCTGTGCTACCCCTGACAATGGTTCTTATTCCATACTGATGCAGCTTCCCATTTTTAGTTGGAGAAAAATGAATAAATAATTGAATAAATGTAAATGTCAAGACTTTGAAAGCATGTATTTTTCTCTAGGGAAATGCTTTCTAAAATGCATATCTCAGATCTCCATGGGCTGAGTGATTTTTTTTTTTTAACCCCCTCTTTGGAGTTTCTAATCCCATGTGGCAAACACAGGAAGGAGCTCGAGACAATCTTGCTGGAAATGGTGCAGTTGCGGTGGTCCCTGTGGATGGCAAACAGGCTGCTGTGTGTGTGTGTATGTGTGGGTGTGGGGGAGCAGACTCCTGCCAAGCCTGAATCATTATTAAAGTCAGTCAAGCTGCAAAATGCTGGCATTCTGACAGCTGACAATTCCCTAATCAAATTAGTTCCCCCAACTTCCCAAAGTTAAAAAAAGCCCAATTTCCTGTGGATATAATTATTTAAATGTGTGAAAAATACAAGAGATGTAATTCTTTAAAAAAAGTACAGACAGCTTTTTTGACATATTTGTTTTTCTGGGCTTGATTATGTTCTCTTTGAGCTGTTTAGATCATATGAAGTTCCAGTTGCTATTGGACTCAACAGCTCTTGGATTTATTTTGGAAATAATTCCCATCTAACACTGATCGCTGTACTTGAAAACCAAGCGCAAAAATATTGTTGTGCAAACAATATGTAGGCAAGCCAACTGGCAACTAAGGAGAGGAAACAAAGCTAGAAACATCTGGGGGTACCAAGAATCGACAATACATAACATTTTTATCCATTGTTTTTCAACTGTTTGTCCAAAGCAACTTAAAATGTATTTTTTGTTACTGTTTCAACTCAGAGTACCTTGATTAAGGGTACTACAGCAGGAGATGGGATTCAAACTTATGACATTCAGAGGATCTAACCATTACTGTACCTGCACAAAGGAGCCTAGCATCTGTTCTTTCCTGGACATCAGTACCTCTAGATGTTTAGTCTGGTCACATGTATCCTGGTGTAAGGGGGACAGTAAAGGCCTGATAGGGAAATCTCTTCAGAGACCTGGGTGAGATGCCCGCATCCCCCAGTGAGTGCTGGCTTGGCTCCTGGCTCACTGGATCCTGCTTATGCTGTGCAGGATGCTGTGTCTCAGATGTTGGTGACTTCCCTCTGCAGTGTGATTGGAAGCAGGTGGGGGTGGAGGATAGAAGGCCAGCAACACAGAGGTTGGGAAAAAACTTGTTTGGCCTGGTGACTTTGGTTAGCGCTAAGCAGTTATCTTTGTGGGTGCAACAACTGTAAATCATGCAGCAATCCAAGCACTCTTGGCAAAGCTGTCGGATTGAAACAGGTACCAGGCAAGGGGATGTCTGTGTGTGTGTGTGTGTGTGTGTGTGTGTGTGTGCGCGCGCACGCGCGCGCTACATCTGCAGAGTAACAGTTCTGATATTGATTTGTTCACTTGTTTGGTAATGTTATATCGATAAGAGCCAGCAGATGGTGCAGTGTTTAGAGCTGTCACCTTGAAAAAGAAAGCACTGGGTTTGAATCCCCTCTCCTGTTGTTTTTAAGTTTGATTAAAGTACTGTATATACACAAGAACTGATGCATCAAAAAGTACTGTAATAAATAAATGGCTTACTGTACAAACATCATGCTGGATGTCAGCTTACAAAAAAGTTGGAGCTAAATACAGTGAATTATTACTAAGTTTGTTTGTTAGATAATCAGGAACCTAGAAGAAACTGCACAGTTAAGACGATGTGTCACTATAAGGCAGAACAAGACTGGGTCATAACACTAAAAAATCCTCAACCTTTGAAGCCTCCCCAGTGTGAAATTATTTGTGAAGTTGTTCTTCAGTGCAAATGACATGAATAGTTTGAATGGATTTCAGGCTGAATGATGCTTAACCAAACCTCAGTTAAAACTCTTTTCAGACTATTTTCTTTCCTTTCTTTAAAACATCACGTTTTTAAATACATATTTTAAGGTCTTTACCTACTTTCAAACAGGACTTTCACTGCTTTAACTCAGCACGTCTTACTTAACTTCAAAGCTTTTGTGGTCATTAAAAATAAAAGAAGAGAATAAGGAAAAAATAAGAGCTTTCTGTTCTATATTTTCCAACTTTTACTTAGTTAATGTAGTAATTGCATGACTGAAGCCATTTTCCATCATGAGGGAGTTTTTGAAACTGGTTTTTGTGGCGATGGCACGTTGCACTGTACATCAGTTTACTTAGAGGGGGAAGCTAAATCAAGTGTCACTGCTTCCATGGTGAAGGGAATCGTCTTCTGCGCAGCAGTTATTTCCTCGTGCATCACTTGAGCCTGTAGATATTTCTTGTCCTGACTTTCTTCTTTTTTCCTATCTCAGGGTGTCTGGCTTGCATACGTACAGCTCACGCAGTCCTTTTGCTGTAGGATTCGCTCGAAAGAATGGAACTGATTTTTTTTTTTCTTCCTCTGACAGTTTGCGGAGGCGGATAAAGTTGAGGGTCCGGGACGCGACGAGGGATCCAAGACAGCCTGTCACAGCCCAACAGCGATGAAATTACGAACTCGATCTCAAGGTGAGGGAAGTGCTTTCAGTTCAGCATTAACTTTTTATGAATAATTTATCTAGCAATTATTTGCATCTTTTAGGACACATTCAGCAGTAAAACTTTAATTGACCTCATTAGAACATTTAATAGCTAACCTGCTGCCATAGAGTTCTATTTTTAAACTTTTTAAAAAGTTGTTCCTGTCAAAACACAAGTTTGTGGTACATCCCAGATTGAGTAGAGTAAAAAAAAAAAAAAAAAAAAATTAGATGAACCGAATGAGTCAAGCAGTCCCCCCCCCCCCCCTATTTCCTAGGAGGAAGCTGCCGGTTAGAATCAGTTGGTGAAAATGATGAGCTGGTTGTGGAGAACGTGGATGCTGTGTTTGATGTGACAGAGAAGGGGATGCAGTGCAGGGTTCGAAAACACTCGCTACCCCAGCAGCTTGACACCATGGGCCTTCGTCAGGTCAGTGTCAAAAATTGATGAAAATTATTACATTTTTACTTGTCTCCATAAACAGCATTGATGTCGTCAGCCAATAATGATATTACAATTTAAGTAACTTAAAGCGAGGACAGTGCCTTACCTCTTGCTGTGGTGACAGTCACCTAATAATAGTCATTAAACGAACATATATCAAGGTTCAAGGTGTATTTGTCATGAATGTACTAACACAGCATAAGATATGAAATATATATATATATATATATATATATATATATATATATATATATATATATATATATATATATATATAAAGAATTTGGAAAAATGTCTTTTCAGAAAAAGCTGTACTAGTTCCTAACCTGTATATATTTTTTTATATCTTTCACCTATATTTGTCCAATGTGTGAGCAGGTCTCTTTTAACTGTAGGTGCTTATTTTTCTTATTATTCCTTAGCCTGGGATTTTTTTGTTTTCCTTTCCACAATTGCCAAGTAGCTTATTTCAGATAATTGCACAAGTTCTACATTTATTTCAATGTTCTCTTTCTTTTCTGCAATCATTTTACTTTATTTTACTTTTGTAAACCACGTGTAATCTATTAAGTGACTTTGTTAAAATGAGCATAATAGAGAGGTGAATTGAAACGAATATACTAAAACAAAATTATGCACATTGTGCACACCATATTTTATTGCCGTTGTATAAGGTGAGTTGAAGGAACTGGCAGAGTCTGAGCTTTGCTTTAATTATATTTTTCATATTTGTGCACCTCAGGAATATCAGATCAAGAAGTCTGCACGTTCCCTTAGCACGGTTCAAGTGGAGTCTCCATGGCGGCTGGCCCATCCATCTATCATCTCCAACATTGTCCTGATGAAAGGACAGGGCAAAGTGCGTGACTCCATAGAACTTTTCCTGTAGCAGTGAAGAAATAATAGCTCCTTAAAATGTAAAAATGGCCACAAAGTAAAGCCAAATTTATTCAGTTGTCCTGCATGTGGCAAGCCATTACATTACCTTAACCTCAGCATTTAAACTCAACATTTTCTCTTTTCTGCATGAAATTATATGCCTGCCTGCATTTGTTTAATTTTGCTTTTGCATTTATTATAACCAGAAACAACATCTTTCACAATAAGTTTGCTAATGTAACTGATGTACTTGTGTATGCTGGAAAGGGCCTCGGATTCAGTATTGTTGGGGGACAAGACTCTGCCCGTGGACGCATGGGGATTTTTGTCAAGACAATTTTCTCCAATGGGGCAGCTGCTGCGGACGGAAGACTGAAAGAGGGTAAGATCGTGTATCATGTGTTTGAATCTGATGTTAGCTTCATGAAGTTAGATGTAATAGACAAAAACAATTCTGTATCAGATCAAAGCGATTACCTTCATCTAAGGTGTTGCAACAGGAGTGAGGTTCAAGCTTGAGGTGTTTAACAGAAGTGTGTTTGTTCTTACATGAATTGTAAAGTTACCCTAGTAATAGTCTTACAGCACAGAATTAATGATATCCATGGAGCTCCAATGCGTATTGAAGTCCTCGATAAAGGAGGTTAAAGGTTAAACAACTTGTATACAGTATGTCACTCAACACTCTCGTTGTCCCTGTCCCTTCTTTCAACAGGGGATGAGATTCTCGAGGTGAATGGGGAGTCTCTCCAAGGTCTCACTCACCAGCAGGCCATCCAGACCTTCAAGGTAATCTGCCCTGCTGGAGTTTGACTAGGAGACAGAAATAGAGCATACAGACAGCATTTGGAAACAGGATGTTTAGTTTTTTTTTTATTGCACACACAAATGAGGTTTGTTTATAGATCCGAGATGCTAAGTTCAAGGAAAATTATGGAAGTTCCTTAGAAGATTGGCACTTCATTAGTTTTATCCAGTGCTTGAAATGTGCCATTAGACTACATCTTGCTCTTTGGAGAACTGGGACTTTCTTGTGTACCTGCACTTCTCATAACCTCCCCCATACTATTTTCTGCCCCCGGCTGACCAGATTCTTTTTTCTATTTCCTTTCAGCAACTGAAGAAAGGTGTGGTGACCCTCACAGTACGTACACGTCTGCGTAGCCCCAGCCTTGCACCCTGGCCCAGCTGTTCTGGCTCCCAGCATTGCAGTGGTGATGGGGCAGCACTCCCAGTGCCAGGGGCTAAAGATGTTGATTTGGCCCCCCGCAGGGGACCCGGACCCAAGGACCGCATAGTGATGGAGGTCACGCTCAACAAAGGTGTGCTATATGCTGAATTTCATGTGGGGGAGCATAGATCATATTGGAGCACCTGGTAGAGATATGTAGTAAAAACAGATTGCACAGCCATATAATAATTTACATTCCTGAAGAAGTGTCACTGCTTCTTCATCGTGGGGAAGAAATATTCCTTAGCTCTGCTTGATAAACACAGGAAAAGAAAGGAGAGCATCATGTTGGTGCCTAACTGTGCTTGGACTTTATGTGGGTTTGAATCTGCCTCAGTCTGTGTGGAGTGTCTTTTCTCCCTGTAGGCATCCTGTGGACAAAAATATATTGGAACCTGATCCTGGTTGCCTTTGGCCTTTGTTAATTTCTTAGATACATATAGCAAAGAAACACTTTCACCTCATATCAAGCTGGTCGATCTCCTGTAGTAATGTGGTTTCTCTTGGACAAAACTGATGTCAGCTGTGGTATCTGCATGGCATTCCTGTGTTCCCTGGCTGACAGTATCATGCCCTTTCAGAGGAGGGCGTAGGGCTGGGGATTGGAGCCTGCTGCCTCACGCTGGAAAATTGCGCACCTGGCATCTACATCCACAGTTTGTCCCCAGGCTCAATTGCCAAGATGGATGGCAGGCTCAGGTGGGTGAAGCCAGCCTCTCAGCCTGACTTCTATTTGTTTTTATCGCCATATTGTGTTTCAGGTTAATATATAGTGACTGTTATTATAAATTGCCCATAATGTGGGCATGTGTGGCCACCCTGCAATGGACTGATGCTCCATCCAGGTTGTGGTTTCATAGCCTAGCTTTCAGTAATTCTGAGATAGGCTCTGGACCGCCAGGAACCTGGCCACAAGAAAGCTGTTCAAGATGATAAATGGATGTTAAATTAATTATTGTTAAATAATTGTACAAATTTATTTAACATTAAACATTAACTTTATGAAATTCATCTTTCTTTCCCCCGAGTTTGGAGAAGAGAGAAGAGACCTGTCAAATGACCAAGTGTAACTGTAAATTTAAATGTTTTCCCTACCTGTTTCATAATTCCCTTCACTGACATAAATGTCTAGAAATGTAGCTGTGATATATTTCTCACTGTTATATACATAACACCGTAAAATTATTTATACTAAAATAACATATAGAGTGGGAGAGCAGCTCAAAATACAGATATTTGCAGACTCGACAATTCACTTAGCAAGAAAATAATTTTGTCTGTTCTTGGCACGGCTGCTTAAACGTGTCGGTTACCATAATTGAGGAAGGGCGAGGCCGACAGTAGGAGACTGTGGGGGGAAAACTCTTTCGTTTCCTCCGTGAAGGTATTTCCCTGCAGATGTGTTTGCAGGGCACATTGTACTGGGTGGGATTACGGGATTTCATGCTGTGCTGGGTCAGGATGGAACCTGTCCCTGTTTTGTCTCCCACTGGCACTGTTGCAGTGGACGCTGTGAGAAAGCCAGGCATCCTATCTCCCACGATATTAGGGACTTACCTCTGGCAGTTGAAATGCATAAAATTATGTAATTGTATAATGTTCATAGCAACTGAGTCAGCACCCTTGTCCAAGGCAAATTGCAATGTGAGATTATTGTTACTTGGTTATTTTGCTGATGGTTTTCTTCAAAAGGGAATTACAATGTGAGATTTGTATGCTAAGCTACTTAAACGATTTACCCAGGTGAGTAGTTTTTACCACACAAGTTCAGGGTAAGTGTCTTGACCAAGGGTACTACAACAGGACCTGGGGTGCAACGCCATGTTCTTTGATTTTAAGGCGACCCACCAGCACCACCTGCTATCCTGGCTGTTTTTGTTTTTGGTCTCTACACTGCTGTTTTTGAAAGTACGTTAGAAGGTATTTTGTCATATTTTCAGGAGTTTGTGTCTGTGGTCGATTTGGAAGGGCGGCTGACTCCATTTGGTCCTTTTCCTCTCTTGTTTCCTCATGTAGTCGTGGAGATCAGATCCTGGAGGTGGACTCCATGAGCCTGCGGCATGCAGCGCTGAGTGAGGCCTACGCAATCCTGAGCGAATGCGGACCTGGTCCTGTTAGCCTCATCGTCAGCAGACACCCTAACCCAAAGGTGACGCCTCATCCTTTCAATTTTTGTACCTGATTTTGTTTAATGACCATGTACAGTTTACATTTATAGACATATCTTGCTATACATTCAAAATTTGTCTCATTATTGTTCAGTTACTCTGTGTTAGTGACAGTTATAGTAAAAAAGTAAAAAAAATAATGTACTGGCTCTTCCATTTACAAACACTACTGGGACCGCAAGTCTGTTCATAACTTCAAAATCACTTTTACTACAATGTCACCATTAATAAATTTTTAACAGCACAAATGCTTCTTGCCAGTCAGCTTGATAATGAAAACGTCAGATACATTGATAATAAATATCTTTCAAAAAACAATTTTAAAAATGTAGAGCTATGTTAAAATTAAAACTAATTTTAATTGAACGTACATCACCAGTACATTGCACAAACTTGTATTTGATCCTGATTGCTGAGTGATCCGTCCCATAAACCAGGGCGACACTCCTTTTGTTGCTGTTGGCAGCTGATGCTCGGGAACAGCAGACATGAGGGGTAAAAATTGTGGAATCCAGCTGAATTAAGCCAATTATACACTCTTATTCTGTTTTTAAACCTTTGGTTGGGAGTGTAAATACATCAGGCAATCACATTCTTGCAAACAGAGTTTTTAGAAATCAAACAAGTGAAGCCAATTAAAAATAAACCAGAACCGGTTTGCATTTTGGCTGCTGGTCGTAGGAAATCTGGTGGGTTTAGAGTTGTATTAAATTATTAAGTCTTGGTCTAATAACCGGTATAAATCTGAAAATACCTCCAGATGTATAGTTCTGTACCACCTCTACCCCTATTCCCCAGTGAGAAATTGTGTGAATACTCAGTCACAAGCACATGTCTTCAGACTTCCTTTCATCCACATTCCAAATATGATCCAGAATAAAAATATGGTAATTTGGTGACTTTTGCACCAAATGAATGGTTTGTATTCATGGAAAACAGTCACTATTCCTTTTACCCTGAGAAACAACTTGCCTTTCTGGAACACTGTGAATTGTGACGTTGATTGTTGGGTGTAGCTAGTTTTTTGAAAGTTGGGACAATGGAACTTGCTGGAACTTGCCAACTTTTTGCTTTTTTTTTAATGAGATTTTACATGTAAAAAAAAAACAGTGCAGGAGGTGGAACAGATGAATACTGGCATTTCTGTGAACACACTGCTGCACAGTAAGGGGTTTTAGGCAGCAATGTGGACCTAAAGACAACTTTGAAGGCAATACACAACTTCATAGCAGGTTGATATATTTAAAGTCTTTTATGCAAAATGGAGCAAACCCCTGTATCCTTTTACATAGTGTAATTTGTTTGATTTATGCCATTAAAAAAAGTCAGTGCTGTCATGTATACTTGACCCTGTGGTGGGAAATCCATACAGGCAGAATTTACTCTTTTTTTGTTCACTTTTCCACTTATGCCTATGTGGTATTTTATTATTTTATAATATTTACAATCCCTTTGAAATGTAAGTAATCCCTTGTGAGTAGGCTGGAAGAGAGAGTTCAGCTTTTCTTAAAACAAGCAATATCCCTCCAGGTGCATTTACATTTTAGAAAATATTTTTCAGAAAATAATTTTGAGTTTCAGTATTTTGAAAAAACGTTACAGAGAAGTAAATTTTTTTGGACCATTTGTAATTCCGTAAAATGGGAGAACTAAGTAAGGGTGTAAATACTTCTATAAGCCCCTTTATGTAGTGCACCGAACAGTGTGATCCAAATCTTAAAATATTAGCACCAAAAGAAATATGTGACTATGAAAGAAATGTAAATACATAAAAATTTCCAGCTACTGATAAAATGAAGACTTTTCCCAGCTGCAATTCAGTCTTGTGTTGCATCCACCCAGACAAAACCATCATATATTAACAATCAGAATTTGCTTTCTGCCTGGTCACTGCAGTCGCCTGCCTGGGATGTGGCTGGAATGGTTATTAGTAGATATAATATAATAATAAATGTAATAATATATATAGTTATTATATAAATGGGATAGTTAATGTAGAAAAACAGACTGAAGACTCCCAGCACACTGAGGAAACTCTCAGCAGCACGCTGCCAGCTGTATAGAGTAGGTGGAAATGTGTCCCTGTAGCCACTACAGGCAATAAGGCAATAAGGACACTACAGTAAGGGGGTACTTAAGGGCTTAAGGTAATGCCATGGTAACGACACATTCAGACAACTGTACAGTCAAAGGATTTAGATTCAAGCCCCTGCTCCAGTTAAAGTGCTAATTTTTATATGTAAATATAAAGAATGTATTGGCAGAATGCATGAATATTAAGTGTAGAAGAAATCAGTGTGTTAAGTTTACCTTTAATGTCCACTGAGGACAAGGAACAGCTGGAAACATAGGAAATTAAGCACTTAGTACAGTAGTGCCTTTATGAATAGACCCTAGCGACCCCTAGTGACCGTGTTGTTTAATGTACACATACAAAGACAGCTGTGATCCTGATGAGAACTCTGGCTTGCGGTAAAACCCTGCAGTACCCCAAAGTGTTTGACTTCTGATCCTTTTCTATGTTGCTGTCTCCTACAGGTCTCAGAGCAACAGATGGATGAACTGATCGCACGAACAATGCAGAGGGAGCGAGAGGCCAGGGATACATTCTCCGGTCACATGCTTGGTGCGCTTCCGTTTGAAGCTGTTTGCTGTAAACAGTGCTGCTTTCAGATGTACATTTGATAAACATTTGTGCAATGTGCCATTTATTTTGAATGTCAACAGAAATAGCATATTTTTCTAGAAAATGGTTTTATTTTTTCACTCAGTAACATACATGGGACATTACAAGTTACTATGTGAAGTATTGATTGCAAAATACTCTGTGTGAACTCACTAAAGTCTGGTCTGAGAGTTGGGTATGTGACCCAGAGTTCTGCCCTTTTTAGTAAAATAACTAAAGCATTTTTGTGCCTTTCAGCAATAATGGGTCAGTGCTGGTAGTATAGACTTGTACCAGATGTTAGCCACTGCAACATGGTAATCGACTGGTAATCAGTAATCATCACATTTCTTCCACCTATTTAGTTCATTCTTGCAAAAGTCTGTCTCCTATGGTGAGTGGCAAAAAGAGCGATGGGTCTTCACCCCTCAGCTGGACGATGAAGCGATTCCTGGAACCGGCAAGCCGGGTAAACATTGAATATCAAAGGGAGAGGGGGTACAGCAGGTCTTAGATTGGCGGTGAGATGAACTGGAGCTCATGAAAGTTGGTAAAGTAAAAGATGTGTCAAACTGACTCAGATAAGCTTTAAATTGTTAAATGTGGAAAAAGCAACGTAGGGTTCTTGGGCTATGACTGGGTTTAAATCTGGTTAACCCTATATCAAGTTTGCATGTACTTCAAGTGTTCATGCTGTTTCCTACCACAATCTAAAGGCTTGTGGAAGAATGCTGTGGTGAGCCAGAACCTTATCTTTCTCTACCTAAACCTAATATCAAGAAAAGGTGTTCAAACACCATTCACCTGACTCCTGATTCTCTACTCTCTTCCTCACCAGGAACGAAGCACTTTGTGTTTCATAACCATTTTAATAGCTAAACGGATGGCTCTTTTTACACTGCTCTTCTGCTGCAGGCATCCCTGAGCTCAGAAAGTGAGTTTGATCTGCCCAGCCCGACTGATGTCATGGCAGTGAACCCTGGCGGTTCATACAGCTTTCATCAGTACAAGACTTGTGACAACAACAGCACTCATGGTACCAGCACAGTTTTTATTATTAAAATTGATCAGTTTGTAACTGTAACTTTGTGGTTGACTGTGGCTTTGACAGCCTACAGGGATGGTTCTTGGGTCAGCCTGGATCGTGGCCAGCAGAACAGGCACCATGTGACAGTGCGCCAGATGAGTATGGACAGCAGCCCCGGGTCAGTGCGGAGCCCCCTCCTCCACCAGCAGCGGATCTCCTTCTTTGAGGACGACGGTAGCGACTATGGAAGCGATCCTCCTCCCACGGAGGGAAATGGTGCTTTTTACCGGGAAGTGCGACCGTCGGGGTACGAGGACAAGGGTGCTGGCGAGGATGACTCAGGCATCGGGATCGCTGCTTCCCCGGTGGACGCCACTGAGGAGAGTCGACATGGTGGAGAGCTGAGGAGTGAAGTGTCCACTCCGCTCTGTAATGACTTGGTGGGATCAGAGGAAGTGCCCTTTCTGCCTGTCCCTGAATTGGACCACGGGGGCAACAACATGCTGGGCGACCCAGGGCTCAATGAGGACCTCATCTGTGCTAGGCAGTCTGAGGCCAAGCAGTCCCCTAAACTGGACCACCATGACACCACAAGGATCGAGAGCTTGATGATCGACGAGCAGCCCAGCCAGCCGCTGCCTGCCGACTGCCCCACGGGGCGGGACCCACCCCTCCTGCCCACCCGGACAGCTCTGTGTCACACCGGCTGCCTGCTGCCCCGCTGCAGCAAAGGGCAAGCAAGTGAACTGGCTGGTGTCTGCACCATCGAGAACATTGTACTGAAGAGGGAAGAATCAGAGTCCTTTGGTTTGGACCTTGAGATCAAGTCATCCCCGGTGAAGGTGCTAATCACAGGGCTGCGCCCAGGAGGAGCAGCAGAGAGGGTATTATTATTATTATTATTATTATTATTATTATTATTGTTGTTGTTGTTGTTGTTGTTAATTTATTTGTTGGTACAGTAAGTTACATTGATTACACAGTAGGGTCATTTTTAGAACCTTGAGGTACTGCAGCCAAAATGGAGGTCCGAATCCACATACTTTGATTGAAAAGTGACTTGACTGGGGGAAAAAAAAGAAAATCCCTTCACAGAGCCCATATATAGTATGTTCACTATACTGGACCCGTTAATACAGCCTCACTAGGCATGGGTATGGGTTTGAATCAGGCTCTTGCTTATTCCTCCAGGTGCTCTGGTTTCTTCCCACAGCCTAGACACATGTTTTGGGTTAATCGGTAGCTCTGAATCACCCATAGTGTGCGTGTAAAGTAATTCCATTATTTTTTGTCTTGCTCCAGGAGTCCAAGGGTAAGATAAGTGTTGGAGACGAGATAGTGACGATAGGAGATGTTGATGTCTCCAGTTCGTCCTACCAAGAGATCTGCGAACTGATGCACAGCCTTCCAGTAACCCTCAGCTTAGAGATTAAAAAGCCGGTTTCAGGTAAGTTGCAATTTCTGCTTTGACCACATAAGTTAAAAAACAGTAGTTATTAAAAGCTCTCATTTCTGCGCAACGGCTTTCTTAAGCTTAATTTTAACCCGGGTCCAAAGTATCGGTAATTTAAAATATGCATTGCAGTAAAGACTTAGTGTTTATAGTAAACATTTTAAATATTTTTTGTTATCAGTTATGTTTTAAAAATTACAGATTTTAATACTGGTAACACTACAAAGATATGAGTTTTCACTGACATTTCCAAACATTGGTTATTAACTTTGCCATAACAACTTGGTTCTGGAACAGAGGTGGTTTGGGCATCACCCTTTTGGTGATACCACAATTCAGTAAGCACTGTTTGTTTTGTACCTTTGGAGAAGCAAACTATTAATGTCCTCATCCTTGGTATGATGGCCCATACAGCGAATGAAAGTCCTGTTTGCAGGAAGCACTGATTCAGTCAAGAGGACAGAGAGTTGTAAATCCACAAATATTCAAATAACCTTTCCTGCAGCAATAGCACAAATCTACTAACTATTTACCTGGTAAACCACTGACCCCTTGACAACTTATATAATTAATGAAGAATACAGTGTGTACAGTATTACAATAACAGTGGTGTAAAATTTTTATTATGTAAATGGATCTTGGATGAAGATCTGCCATGGTGTCGGCTGGTTTGTTGACATAGCAGTGACAAAGTGACCCAAGTGTTTGTGAGTTTGTCACCAGCGTGTAAATGATCCAAACCTGGACTGAAATTAAAAGAGCAGTCTTTCTTTCTCCACGCTGCTTAAAGATGTAGGAGTACGACATCCTTTTTCCCACTGCCTGCACGCTTCCCCACAAGGAAGTTGCATGCAGCTCGCTTTGTGTCAATGGTGACTATTGATTTTTTTCCTATTCTTGTAGATTCTGTAGCTTATATATGACCATACCCCACCCCCACTGTCATTTCCATAGAGCATTTTCTGTAGAATTGCTTAGACATTTGTTAGATTTAATTGCTGTGAGTCCCTTATGTTGACTATCATGAACTTGGGAGAGCTAAAGTACAAATTGTATAATTTATTACATTTGGACATATCTATCTATCTATCTATCTATCTATCTATCTATCTATCTATCTATCTATCTATCTATCTATCTATCTATCTATCTATCTATCTAGCTAGCTAGCCTAAGCAACTTACAATGTAATTTATAATAATTTATATAATAATTTAAAATAATAGTAAAGTATTATGTACCCAGTTATACAGCTGGGTAGTTTTTATTACGCGCTCAACACGTTCATAACTTGCTGACACATCTGAATCCAAAATTGCATAAATTGCGAGTTGACTGTAACCTGATCCAGACCTTTCATTACTGATGTAGATTATTCTTTTAATGAAGAAGTCCTAGCTTGTTTGTACCATAATTTTGCTTATTCTGAATTCCTTTTATGGCAACATAATTGTTGTACTCACAGCAATATTAGCACTAAGTTCTAGCAACTTCTTGACTTGTGTGTATGTGTGCTTATGTGCATATAATACTTATTATATGCTGTAGTTTCCATCCTTTTTTACTTAACAAATGAAAACTAACAGCTCTAATCAAGTTTAAATTTGTTTATGAAGCATGAGTGGTGGCAGAATCTCCTGCTAGTGTTCATCATCTAGCAGCTGTACCTAGACTGGCCTTTGTTTTTGCCATTTACGTGAGGAGATGCTTTTAATGCTTAATACTTTTTAAACTTTTGTTTAAAACTTTAAACAGTGTTGGTGTTGCCCAACAGGTAATTCAAAGTGTGAAGGATGTAGCCTTGTGCAGGAGTGCTGTCATCTGTACATCAAGCTCCCTTTTGAGAAGGGAAGGCTGAACACTTTGCTCTTTGACTCTTACCCTTTGCTGTGCATTCAGCATGAAACTCAGATGGAAGCGGTTTATTGTGAATAGTTCCATATAAAAAGTGTACAACAACCTATCATAACTTGGTTACGGGTAACTGCAATTTTGTCTGTAAGTGGATGAATATGAACCATTGAACATTGTCACACATACTTGGATGGAAATAATATTCAAAATATTGCTGTTGCTTAACAATGATTTTATTATTATTAATTAATATTAGGCCAATGCCTTTGTCTACAGAAACTTACAATTCTGGGTACTTGACACTAAGTAACATACAATAATCGACCAATCCACAGAGCTGGGCGCTGTAACACAAACTCATTCACTCATTCATTTGTGTTCACCAGTTAACGTCTATAGACTGTGGGAGGAAACTGGGGCACACAGAACGTGCAAACAAAGAAAAACATGGAATTCCCCACAGACTGAGCCACATTTGAGCCTATGTCCAAACCCACTGCGCCATGTTTGTTGCACGGCTATAGCAAAAACGTGTCTAAATGGGACTATCCGCAAAAAAGGGCTACCTCTGCTATTCACCACATAACAAATGCAGATTTTTGTTTGCTTTTCTCAATGAACTTTGATAGTGTTTAGTCATGAATATACTGTGTATGACTCATGGAGAGGTGAAAAGGGAATGTTATCAAGCTCAGTCACATTGTGACTTTTAATGCCAGAGATAACTTCATGGTATGCATAATTTTTGTTTGTTCCCATCCTGCAGCTGCAGAACGACTGTCTAGTCGGATGATGTCATCGGATTGTGAGGGGACTCCCACAATGGAGGACTCAAAAACCATATCAGAAGATAGTGGCACCAACCAAAAGAGCAAGGAGGGTGCAAATTTAGAAAGGTCTTCCATGAAGAGTAATGTAGTACCCAAGAATGAAATTCCTGCAACCAAGACTAATGGTTATGTATCAGATTTGAAGTCCTCAGAGGCCATTCCAAAAAGCAAAGATTGGGAAACTGGTTTGAATTTGCATACTGACAGAGCTACCTCTACCCTGGATAGTAAGTTGCTGAAGACTGATAGGATTGGTTGTGATAAGTCTTTACCCAGACCAGCTGCTTTGGATTTCCCAGTTTTAGATCCAGGAAACAACGGTCTAGTATTGCCTTCGGGCAAAACTTTTTTAAAGAATTATTCTAGAAATTTCAGCAATTTGAATGAAGGGCAAACCAAAATGTCTGGTTCTGATGTTGAGGACAGAAGTGGTTGTGCCTCGAAGTCCATGTACAGCATGCTGGAGAGTGATTCAGAGAGTGATTCTGTTGCTGAAACGGTTGATAAGATGGACATTTCACGTGTGGATTCGCACCGCTGTAGCACAAACGAAACAATGGATTCAGAAGAAGAAGTGGTAGAAATCTGTCACTCTGAGTTCCAACAATCTGACACAATATGTCAGGATGAAAAGCAGAAATTTAAGAATGGGGTGACAACTTCACCTTCTCATCATGTGAACCCAGATGACCATAGCCTAAAGGAAGGAGAATCCATGGATGTGGCCCATGAGGACCTTCGGATGACAACATCTTTGCAGGACAACATCTCCCAAAACCCCATTCTTCCCTGCCAAGGGGACAAAGGACTGAGCTTCGAACAGTGTGAACCCCAGCAAACCCCTCTTCTGTCACCGTGTTTCAAAGAGCTGAACTCCGATCCAGCTAACCTTTCGGTATCTCCTAACAAGTCAATGAAATCTTCGAATCCTCCACTCATGGGTATCTTTTTCCCTCCTATGAAAGAAAATAACAGCCCAAAGGAGAAAGTAGCGTGTTATTCAGCCAAGCACATTGTGCCAGTTGCCAGAACTGGGGCAATGGACAGCTGCGACACCAATGTTAGCAAGTCCTGCAAAGAAATGGTCCAGCAACCGACTCCATCTGTGACAATAAAACCAAAGGAATTACTGTCCTCAGATAAACCCTTTAATAAGTGTTTGTCATCAAAACCATTAGCAGTAGAGTCAAAGGATAAACTAAAAGTTAATGGCAAGCCTTCCAAAAGTGTGTCATCTTCAATAATATCCGACAGCAAGAAGATGGAGAAGCCTGAATCTTGTGTTGATTCAAAACTAACTGTAGCAGAGTTAAAAAACAATTCAGCTAAACGCCTCTCTGTGAAATCGGAGAGCAGTTCACCAAAAAACAGCTCCAGCATATTATGTCAGTCTACGAATGCTCTCAAACATCAAGACAAAACAATGAACACAATAAGCTCAGCACTCATGTTGATGGCTACTGTCAATAAAAGCAAAAATAGAGCAGAGGATGAAGCGCTCATGAAACAATCCAAAGTTCAAAATCCTTCAAAGATAGTAACCTCAGCTGCAAGCCCATCACCCAACCTCCAAGCTACAGAACTGTCCTTACCAAACAGACATCTGGAGAAAAATACGAATGTGTTGCCAAACGTTGGCAATCAGCCGGGCAGCTTGACTCAAGGAACTCCAAACTCACAGATGGATTCTGTGCACATTGTACCTGTTGGAAATGAACAGTCCAAGGCTGATAAAACAGGGGGAGGTCTACAGTTTTCCCAGAAGGAAGTCTCTGAAGCTATCTCAAAGCCCAAAGCCGGGCCAAGACTAAGGCCCACTCGGCGGAGTTTCATTGAGGTACGGCTCTCATCTCCACCCTCTTCTTCGGTATCCACACCTGTTTTAAGACCAAAGGGAATTCGAGACAAAGTTGAGACTGACTCCAGCTCACCCTGTACTGTTGGGCAGACAAACTTCTCCAGGAAGAAGAATTTCTCAGGGAATGCCGACAGTTTTGAATCCTCTGTAATAACCGAAAACGCACCGAATGAATCTGAAACCCCTCAAGGGACTGCAAAGTGTTGGAGCAACGTTGGAGTAACTTCAACAATGCTTCCACTGAAAACCAGTGTTGGACTGAACAGCAGTCAAGTACACAAGACAGAGAAATTCGATAATGTAACAGAGAAAGGTGAACAAACCAAGGTCAGCCACACTGTTCCCGTACACCAAGACCTCAGTGCCAATAACGCAATGAAGAAAAACGAATCAACCAAGGTTGTGCAAACCAAGCCCGATCCAACCAAACTGACGCGTCGTAGTTACTCCACAGACACTAGTGGATCCCCTGATAACAGTTCTTCTGTCCAACAAAGGATTAAGTCCTTTGAGAATTTGGCCAACTTTGACAAAACTGTTATCAGGTCCATTGACATTCAATCGTACTCATCCAAACCTCCACTGAACCGGAGGTTTTCCGGTTACATAACACCTTGGAGCTGTCATTCTGTTGATGGTCGGTCTTTTAAGAGGAGCATAAGCACCTCCTCTTCGACTCCTAACGGAGAGCCCCTTGCATTGGAGAAGGCTGTTGATGTTGTTCCTCAGCTGGAGTTGGACAACATGCCACAGACACCCCCTGGGGTGCAGAGCAGAGCAGCCCGGAGTCGTTCTGGCCTCTCTCGCTCTCGACTGAGGGAAGTCAGGGCACTGAGCATGCCTGACCTAGACAAGCTCTGCACTGAGGACTTTGCCCATGAGGCGAGCATGGTCACATTCAAAACAGAACTTGAAATACCGCCCAAAAGGGCTACAGAAATCCCAGCAGATACCCAAGATAGTCCAAATTCCAAAGCTTTGAGTTACCCTGCCTTCCTTAGTGTCGGGATGAGCAAGAAATCAGTCCCAGGGCCAGTGGTCCAGGAAGACTCTACTCAGAACAAGACAAGTGACCAGCAGTCTTCTGGCAGTTGGTCTGTCAGGTTAGTGTAAAGACTGCTGTGTAACTCCAGTTTGTCTTCACAGGAACTGTTGTAGGTGTTTATATGAAGACACCACTGCAGAAATTTAAGACTGTTTCTTAACAAATGTTTTAATTAAATTGAAGTCAATGTTGTGTTCTTGTTTTGCAGTCTCAGTGCGTTGCGTGCATCCTCCAAGGTCCAGGGAAGGGTGCGGGATATCTTGAGCTCTTTGAACCCTACGGCAAATGCAACTCGTGATTTGGAGATGCCAACTGAGGTAATGTGAAAACTCCCCAAGCAACGTGCTGGAACCCAATACTGTTCACCCATCATCTACTTTAACGCTCTATCACAGTACCTAAAGACCCAAAATACATTTGTAGAAACATCACACACTTTTGCTTTTCTCCAATTTAAGCTACATTGTCCCGTTAAAGAACTAGTACAGTTCACTAAAGAAGTTCACTGTTCTTTTTAAATTGATTCTGAATATGAATAATCAAAATTAAATGTTTTTTCTTTGGTCTTTGGACAAAGTCATGCTTATTTATTTGATGATGCTAATAAAATGTAACATTGATCTTAGGGTGTCTGCATAAAAGGAAAAATAAAGATGGTGTGGATGTTGAAGAAGCTATTTGGTCGATGGAATTTTGCTGAAGGATGTTCTTAGCATTTGTTTGAAATATTTATTTGGATAAACATGAAATAAAACAGAGTGCTGTGTTGGTGCTATGTGAGGTTTTGCTTTTTCTCCAACATCTCTTCCATGCCTGACCACCCAGGACAAAGAAGATATTTACTTTGTGGTCTTAACCAAAGAAGAAGGTTCTGGCCTGGGTTTCAGCATTGCTGGGGAAGAGGACTTGGGGCAGAAATCAGTCACCGTAAGCAATGAATATTTTGTATTTTTTGGCATTCAGATGCGGTGCTTGGTTTTGCCTTATGCATGGATAGATTGTTTTGGTGCTAGAAATATGAACGTTATTATTTCCTCAGACTTTGTAAATTGTAAAATAACCTCAAAGTGTAAGGAGGACTGTAGTTGTTCCCACAGGTGTTGCAGCTTTCTTCATAGCTGTGGTTCGTTAAAAGGGGAATAGAAATATTAACGTTTAAAAGGAGAAAGCGGCTACTCAGTGTCTTGCATTAGTTTCTCATCTGATCTCAGTGGCTGTTTTATGGAAACAACCAGAAAGTTCCAGGTTAGAATCTTCTATTGTAGTAACATTGATCAAGTAACTTACCTTGAGCTAATACAGTAGAAATTCCATGCTGCATAAATCATTGTCGACCATCTGAAATTGTAAGTTACTTTGGACAAAAGAACAGGCTGAGTAACTGCAACAAAACTGTGCAGAATTTAAATAAAAACAAAACAACGTCAGCTTAAACTCTGATTATTTTGGATGCTGAGAAGTAAAGCTTGTTGCTTTGTTTTGCACAGGTCCATCGAGTTTTCTCCAGAGGGGCAGCGGCTTTGGAAGGTACCATTCAGCGTGGGGACAGTTTACTGTCCATCAACGGGACGCCTCTGAGAGGGATCTCGCATGCCGAGGCCCTTTCGTATCTCCATAAGGCACGGCTGCCCAGGCAAGCCCTGCTTGTAGTCCAGAGGGGAAAGGGCACAGAGCTGTCTCCCCCCAGGCAGACCCTTCCCGGCAGAAGAGAACAGCCTACGTCCTCCAGAGATCTCCTTTTGGAGACTGGACCGGGTGAGGGAGGGATGCATATTCTCGGAATGTGCTATAAAGTTCTGTTTGATGTATATTAATTTTAGCTAAAATATGAACCGCCTTTGGTTAAATATTCTTATTTGCAGAAATATTCTGTCACTTTCGGTGTCCTTGACCCTGCATACTGCTGTTATCTCCATTTAGCTGATATTTTTCTCCAAAGCAGCTTACAGTGATTTACCCATTTATAGAGCTGAGTCATTTTTACTGTATGAGTTCTGGGTAACTGTGGTAATCATGGAGACTACAGCAGGTGGTGATTGTTATGATGTCTGCACCACCTGCTGACTAAGTGATCTGAACCATGAGCTGTAAGAACTGTTTGCCTTTCAGCTATGGAGGTGGGTCTGGATGAGGCTCTCTGTGTGACCCTCCAGAAGACATCTGCAGGCCTAGGCTTCAGCCTGGAGGGTGGAAAAACCTCAGCGCAGGGGGACAAGCCGCTCTTGGTCAAGCGCTTGTTCAAGGGTAAAGCTCTGCTGTTTTGCATTAACACAGAATACCTTAAGCTGACGTTCCATAGGTATACAGCTGTACAAAGCAAGTGCAAATGCGGCCAAGAAGGTCTATGGTTTTTTGTGTAGTTTCTTTTAAAAATTTTATTAATATATTAGCTCAATTAAAATGAAATAAAGTTAAAATCTCTTTGTAAAACATATTAACATTTTTGGAATTATTGTTTGAGTGAATAGGTTACTAAAGATTTGGAGCTGCATGGTGCTTGTGTGGTGAGGATTCTTCAGATTAAGCATCTGCTTCTCTCTTCTCACCGGTTCAGGTGGTGCTGCAGAACTGTCAGGCATTGTTGGCAGTGGAGATGAAGTTCTGGCCATTAATGGCCAACCGCTGCAGGGACTCATGCAGGACGATGCCTGGAACATCATCAAGACGGTTTCTGATGGAGCAGTGGAGTTGGTCATACAAAAACCCAGGACTTCGGTGTAACCGTGAGGGTGCAAACGTTGAATGCTATGGAGCGGACAGAACCAAGAACTGGCAGGAGTTTCCAGGGTAGTAAATCCAAGCAGGAGATAAGGAGCCTTTGAAAACATCAGTTCTGTTGAATTGCTTTTTTTTTTTCTCTCTCACAATCGGAGCAGAATCCCTAATTCTTACCTGTGTTGACCATTTGATGATCTTGATTGGTTCATTTCTGCTGATGATAAAGGAAGCAAAACCTTTCTTGTCAAACATTTCAGAAGCTAACAGCAGCCAATAAGCATGTGGGTGGCTTGTGATGGACTGGCATCTGGACCACGGTATGCTCTGTCTCACACTGCATCTTCAGGGTAGACTCTGAACCAGCAGGCCTGCATGTACGGGTGGTTATCAGTGATGGACGGATGGGTAATGACCTCAGCCGTTGCAAGCTTGTGGTGAGATGTGCGGTTTGTGAAATGCAAACATCGCAATACCTTTCAGTTCTTTGTTTTTTGTGATTGCTGGGGACAATCTGGTCAGTGGGCTTGCTGTGTCTGCTGGATGTTGGTCTCAGTTGGGGGCCACCAGGTCATTTAGTACTGCGCTCACGTTAACAATTTCTTACTTGAAGTGTTCATGTGTAAATATTGCGAACCCAGCAAGTGGGGGAATGTTTAAATATGGCCAGCGTAAAAGTGTACTGAAGCTCATTTTTTGTACTTTATTTTCTACAACTTGTTTATGTGTGTTTAATGCTTTTTTGGTTAATAAACACGTGGATGGATGGCTATTAAAATATTTCTATTAATGCTGTTTGCCATTTAGAGAATAGTCTGCTCTCTGACTTAACACTCTGTTTTGTCAAATTTTTGCCAGCGTTTACATGATGTTTTATTTTTTTACCAAAAGTTTGTATCCAAACACCTAAAAATGATTATATGCCCATTTACTGTATTTAAGTGTAACTGAATTTTAGAAGACAAGATGATTTGGATAGTTTTAAGGTACTATTACGAATATTACGAATCGCCTGGCGTTTCGTCTAAGGATGGGTTGCAAAAATTAATTTGCTTTTATTTAAATTTGCTTTGTAAATGATGGGAAATCTGTTAGCAACAGTGCTGATGCAATGCTTTCCACCGGGTGCAAAGTGTGTGGTCCCACTGTTTAGTTTTTCTGAGGGCCACCAGCATCAAAGTTCTCCGTGGACGACAGTTGGAGAAATTAAATGTGGATTTTACTGTAATGCCGCTAATCACCATCACACATTACATTACATTAAATAAGCAGGCTTAGTTATACTATGTAAATATGTAAATCCTCACCGGTCACTGTAAATCACATCCATTTAACATTATTAAATATTTAATTTTCAATCGTTCATTTCAAATGAGATTTTTACAGTGTTTATTTTTATGGTTTCTTTTTTATTTTGTATTAAAATATTTACTGAGACTGGATGTTTAGTTTGGTACAGAGTGTGAATTTTTCGGACGTTGACTTGTAAAACTAATGTACTGTAGGCCACAGTTAATTTAAAGATTTGGGTTAAATTTAATTTCAGACATTATTTACACATCTGATGACATTTGTACACTTTATCCTATGATTAAATGTTTATTATTTAAAGTGAGGTTTTTTGTACTTATGTAAATGATAAATTGCACAGCACTCTGGAATGATTTTGAAAGACTTAATTTAAATTCTAAAATAATGATCTGCTGTCAGTATAAATTATAAATGGGAATTAAAGGAAGTTGCTTCAGTCATTAGATGTTAAACTTGGGTGTGTTTGTGTTTTTGATCGACGTGTTCCGTTGCTTTGACCACACAAATGCATACTGCTATCATTCAGTTTATTTTCATACTTTAAGAACTGGCAAAAGTGTTATATACTTGTAAACTAAATTAGCAGCTTTTTTGTTGTGCCTGACAGAAAATTAAATACAAAATGTAATAACAAAATAGTGAAAATATGATTATTTCTACACCAAACTGTTTTTGCAAGGATTCTATTATTATATTTATTTGAGGTGTAGTTTGTTGCTTCTACAGGAGTGGGGAAAACAAATCTCATTTAAATATGCATTGATATGACATTTGCAACACCGCAGAATGAGGAATAATCTGTGGGGGTGAATACTTCTGAGCACACCACCCTTCCCAAATATTTCTGAATGAGTTCCATACAAGTTTGGCCTCCTTTGAACTTTCCAGCGGACTGCATCACTTTGTTGAGAAAAGTTATTTATAAAAATCAATTGAATTAAAATTATTTATTGGAATTAGTTTACATTTTTCAATTTTTTTTTACTTTTCTTTTTAGGTCGCCATCTAGTGGATTTTCTCACGTACTGCACCGTACTATAATAAAATTAAACATATTTTATACAGTTTAACACTTATATTTTAACAAACCTACCATACACACAAGAAAACATTCTTTAATGTTAAAGATTATGATTGGATCATTGCATTACTAAGTATAATGTTCTATATTGCTGTTTTCAGTGACCACAGCCATCTTGCCCACCCCTAGAAAAATGGTTATATTGAACAATGTGATAAGGTGGGAATAAAATGTACAAATGGAAAGGATTAAACACACGTTTTCAACTTTTGACATTTTATTCTGATTCACAATCAATTTTAAAATATATTAAACACACGATTTCAGAACCTCAGCAAGGTTACATAAAAAGTCTGCAGTACATTCGTAGTGCAAAATTTCCAACAAACACAATATTAAATCCATTTTTTCACTATTTAATCTTTGATTATGAGAAAGGAATGTGCATAAACTGCCCACACAATTTTTAATCTCAATGAAAAACAGCTGAATTATGGGTGATTCTGAGTAATGATTGTGGCCCCTTCAGCGGGACTCTTACTGGGTGTTAAAAATTAAATAAAAATGTGCCACAGCTGCTCTACGACTGCAGTGTAATAGCGCAGGTCACAGGTCAGGCACAGATGTTAATAAATCCCTTTGGCTTTCAGTTCTTCTTGGACCCGTTGGAGGTAACCTGGGTCGGGGTAACCGTACCTGCAGTTCGGGGGTTAGAGCAAGGAAAAAAGTTTAACTTTGGCAAAGAAACTCAACTGGACTGCTCCACTGTTAACAAATTTTGCCTCCATGTCACAGTCAAGTTAGGAATTTTGGCCCATTTTTGGGTGTTGCCAAACAAAGCCTATCTATGTTGATGCCTCCAGACAATGGATGACAGTAAAAGGTAACCAACGTGAATGAAACGGGCCTTAGTTTATCACAGTGTTCACCATCACAAGTTTACTGCACAAGTTTATGGTATAAATCAGCCAACAACCAGCATTTTATGGCAATTTGTAGATACAGCATATTTTTATTTCCATTTGTTTTGAAATAGCTGAAACAAAACTGAGTACTAAAATACAATTCCTTACAATATTTTTTTTAATTGCTGTAGCTGCATCCAAGACCTTTGCAGACCCTAGCCTGTAGTGTAAATGAATCAAAGCAAATTTATATTTTTAAGCATTTATTGATTATGACTTAGCAGTGAATTTGCAGTTACTAACAAATCGAGCAACAAACAGTTTGTAAGTTGAGGACCCAGGTTTTACTACTGATAAACAGAAAGTGCACTATAATGTCAAAGTGAGAAAAATCAAGACATTTAGTTCTAGTCCAAGGGGGCAATTAGTTTTTATGGGCACTGCACCTACTGGCTGGGTAAAACTGTTAAATTAAACTTACATAGTGGGTCCACCTTCCCGAGACGTCTTATGGTGGATGTCATTCCAGGTGACCACATTATTCCTGCCTGTGGTGGACGACCTGCCAATGGTGAAAATGAGCCTCTGTTCGAAGGCCCTTTTCAGGAGCTTGGCCACCTTTCTGCCCTCTAGGGTATCTGGGAGGAAAGCGACACGGGAGATGCCTTCATAGCTGTGGCCTGGACTGGGATGCTCTGCCTGAACACACAATAATGCGACAGCAGTGCAATGTTTGAGAACTGATTTCGGCTGAAGGTTGCCGGTTCAAGTCCCCAGAGGACACCCGCAGCAAAATACTTCAACTATCCATCTATTCATTATGAAGAACCACACACACTTGAGGCAACATAAAAATCAACACACATCCCTGGGCTGTGGGACAAAACCAGAGCAACTAGTGCAAACCTACATGAACAGGGGATGGACATGTAAACTGTGTGTGACCTGTGTGGCCCCAGCATTATACACTGTACCACCATACTGCATGCTACATAAACTGGTTAACTTAAAATAACAATAACTTTTTTCCACAAATGTACTTATGAACAAAATACATAACTCAACATATTAATATGAATAATTTTTAAAAAGCTATCTGGGATCCCATTTTCCCCAGTGCAAGTACTTACTCCCTGAATGCCGCTTGGTATGTTGTATCGGATTATGATGGAGCCATGCTTGGAATATCCTGGTAGAGGTGCTTTTAATGTAGATATATCCATAGTGCCATTCTGGGGTTGCGTCCCTTGCAGCTGACCATAGACAACTCCACACACCGGACAGATGGGTTTGGAATTGAACGCCTTCTTCAAGCAACCTTCACAAAATGAGTGCTGACAATGGGCCAGAGTCCTCATCTCTGTCTTCTTCATGACATCCAGGCAAATGGGACAACTCTGCCCCTCCGCCTTCTGCTCAGCTTCCTCTGCTGAGTAACTGGGCAGCGGAGAGTATCTGCCCTGTGGTGGGCGGCCCTCAGGTCTTGTTAACCTTTGAGAGCGTTCCGTGAAATCTTCTAAGAACTCCTTGAACCACCTTATGTCTGTGTAGCTCCCAGTCACCATGATACCACTATTCTGGTGCTGTTGAGGTGGACAGTCTTCGATGAGAAGTTTGGGAAATTTGGCCTCTATGTACTTGCGCTGCTGCAAGAGCGTTGGCTGTACATCAAAAACTTTTCTTTGAAGATTGGTTGCCATTTTCTGGTAGAATGTTATGAACCTCTCCCTTGCATGATGGCACTGGACCTCATTCTGCCCTGACTTTGTCAGCTCAAAGTCAACACACACTCTGCCAGAGTCTTGCCTTACCTGCAGAGCAACCGCATTCCCTCCAATCTTATTGAGCTCCTTGGAACATTTCAGCTTAATGTAAGTCATGACCGAGCCAGAAACCTCCACGGACATCTCTTGCCCCGGCAGTCGCTGGCTCTTGTGACTCTGCTTAAGGGCGGAAATTTCATAAACCAGTTGTTCAAGCTCCTCAAAAGAACCTTGGACTTCATAGCACATTCCAGTCAGCTGCTTCGTTTTCAGAGACCTTTTATTCAGCAGGTGAGTAACTTTTGTGCTTTCTTCAAATGTTGATATGTCAATAACAAGATTCACCTTAGAGAACATCTGCAAGAAAACACAAACCAAACAGTGTGAAACAAGTCAAAAAGCATTTCATTGTGTTATGGAGCAGCTGTAGGGATGGAGCACAGCAGGATAAGCTGGCGCCTTATAACTTCTGGGCTACTTGCCTAATCTGGGGTTTGAGCTTAGCTCAGGAGGAAAAGAAAGCAATGGCAAGCCACTTCTGTTCCTTCTTACCTTGAAATCCATGACAATGGTTGCCTTCGAACCAGACATGACTCAACAGTGCATCCCAAATCCCACAGAATGATTTGGGCTATCCATTTAGCTTCAAAACTACTTACAAATACTTACCCATTCATACAGTAGGTTAATTTTTTTGCTATATCAAGCCAGGGTAAGTATAGAACCTGGATGGAAAAAGCTGTGGTTCAAAATGGGATTCGAACACACACCGTTCGTATGCAAAAGCCACCCACCATTGCTGCACCCACGTACCCTACTCAGGAAATCCAGGTTAAAAAAAAAAAAGAATCTGACACATTATAACTATTTCTATAAACACATCACCTTAAAACAACCACAAGGTGGGAAGAATGATCTCCTTTTAAGCAAACGTCATTTTTATTCACAGTATTGACCGGAAGAAAGACAAATATTAGCAAATGTTTATCATTTCGTCCAGTTAACTGATTCCCGCCAATATTCAGAAAATCTCCCAGTCCTAATATTCAACAAACAGGTCAAATTCAATACTTAATAACTGATACCTGAAAATTCACTGCTATAATTCTGCACCGGATCGCCGCCATCATAAACTTTTTAAGGTTGATGGATGAGCGCGATAATACGCGTTACGCATATTTCGAAATGCCTTTCTTTTTTTTAACCCGTGTAAGGGCAACTTTCAAAAAAGTAAAAGTAGCTCTCATCTCTTACACGCACATTATTTAAAAAAATAAATAAATACAACTCCTGCACAAACCTCGTGTAAAGGCGTAGTAGCCATATCGCTGGCACCGCGGTCGCCAAGCAAGTCGAAATGCGGTTACTAAGAAAACATCAATAAACTTGTGAATCAATCTAACCGCATTCAGCGAGGTCGCACGGGCCGAGCGCTGATTGGCTCCTGCTACAGAACGGTCAAGTTAGATGGAGGCGCACTGAACTTTCGCTATCGTTTCGCGAGGGAGAGAGGCGCGCGGGCCGCAGCTCAAGCGGGCGTTTCTGTGGGCGGAGTCACGACGCAGGTCGCCGACGCCTGTGGCGCAAATAAAATGCGACAAATATGAACCACGTCAAAGCGGGCGACGACTTTCTGTACAGGTTGGATTCGTTGTCACATGAATGCAGTAAATACATTTTTTTTGTCATAGTTAACCTGACTCTGGCGCTCTAAAGTAAAATTAAGCCGTATATTATCACTATGACAGCAATTAAAACCTTTGCACGCTGTAAAGTATGAGTACATAGTGGCGCTATAAGGATAGCGCGAGTAAATCAACACACCTGGTTTGTGTTAAAAACATTTGTAAAAACATTGTAGATTAAATTCTGTTGAAAGTGGGTGCATTAATCTTTGTTGGCCCATATGGAAAAAAGTCACTGTTCAGTTGATCCTGTTTAGGTCAGATTAAGACCGAGTGACATCGACAACAAAGGCACTTCTAACTCGTGTCCACTGGGTGGCAGTATGAGTCTTCAGAAATGCCAAAACCCAGAAATATTGTAATATTAAATAATCTCTTTTCCCTCAGCATCGCACCCGTTTGACATATTTCAGAATTTGGGTCCTGATTTCACAGGGATGTCCAGCAGGGTGTAAGACATTTAAACGTTCCTTGCTCAAAAAATGGAAAAAAAAATGGAAGAAAATTGGTGTAATGTTTTAAGCTTCAATTAAAAATAAATTTTTCATTACACAAATAAATATATATGTATATATATATACAAGTTAGAAACACAGTACGATTTCTCTTCAGCAGAGAGTGTTTTTTTCCCTCTTTTGGGAATGTCCTACAATGGAGAGCGCAGGCAGGCGTATGTAAATCCCGCTTTTTAGCGGCAGGTTGCCATTGTGCGCCTAATGGTGCGCCGCTGTGAGAAAGTTGAAATGAGGGAGCGGGACGGCGCTTTTGAGACGGCTCAGTGCTCGGCACAAGCGGCCACCTGCAACCTTCTTGCCTGAAACCTTCACATTAACAGCCGTATTTTTAAAAAATTGCAGCAGGAAAATACAAAAAAAAAAAAAAAAAAAAAAAAAACGCGTTCAAGTGTGGGAAAGCGGCGCCGAGGACCACGGAAGGTATGGACGCAAATTCCGACTTTATTCTTCGGGATCCCCTTAGCTGTTTTATTGCAGAGTTTTGCAACATGGCAACAATATAAACACACATTAAAAATGGCTGTAATTCGAAATACTTAAGAGTCCTCCAAAATGTTTATTCTAGCGCAGCCTCAAGTAGTTGAACCTTGGATTTCTATTGTTTTTCCTATATTTTTGGCACTGTTTCGTTAGCATCAATAACTAATAGGTATACAGTTAAGAACAATTATTATTATTATTATTACTTTATCCCGATGTCATTTTCTTGTACGAATATGTAACCGCTTTATGTTGCTCTTTTTTATGTATGAAAAGGGTTTGCGCTTTGTTTCAACCTTGCTGCAGGTTAAAATCTCGATCAAACGCGAAAATGAGTTTATGGTGGCAGGGAACAAAACTGTTTTAAATGTTCGTTCGGTTTTATTCGTCCCTTTTGAACTGCGGTGTTTGTGAAGCAGTTCTGATGAGAAATATTATCTTATAAATTCTGTTTGTTATTTGTCAGTCGGCTTGTTAATATGCATCTATAATAAATACATTTTAAATAAACACGAGGTTTGGGCTGGTGTGGCAGCCTCTTATGTTTTTTCTATTAATATTCAGTCATATCTGTAAAACTTATGCCCTCTTGAAGAATATGGGAACGTGTTTTCATATTTAACCTGCATCGAAGTTATGTTTTTCTAATCCTACGTTTTGACTTTCCAATGCTTTAATAGCATAAACTGATGTAATTTATATTATGCAATGTTTTGTTTTAATAGTGTAATTTCTCATAGCTCACCTGTTCAATAAGTTAAAGTGAGAATTGAATGAAGCCACTTTGGTTTTGTGTTGTTAGTTTGCATAATAATTTAGATACGAAAAACTCCAACTGTCCGCGTCCCAAAACTTTTACAGTTGAAATAACCAAAGTGTTTGAGTCGCGAGTTCAACAAACGGATTTTTTCCCTTTCATAAAGCGGCTCAGATGGCAATTCCAGCAAAACTATTGTTTATATTCTGCATATATTTTGTATAATCGTCCTACATAAATAGCTTTAATGACAAATTTATAAGCAGTACTGTTATTATCTGCGATGTACAGGATACAACGGTTAATAATAATAATAATAATAATAATAATAATAATAATAATAATAATAATAATAATAAATTATCTTAAACTGCATTATCCTTTAATCGGGCGTTTCAACGCCAGTCCTAAACAGGACTTGTTTAACTTGAAACACATGTCTTTGGACTGTGGGAAGAAAATTGGAGCATCCAGAGGAAACATGCAAACTCTCTGTAGACCGAGCGGGATTCGAAATCAAGCAACTTATTATTATTATTATTATTATTATTATTATTATTATTATTATTAGTAGTAGTAGTAGTAGTAGTAGTAGTAGTAGTAGGGATTCCTAGTCCCCCAAATGGTTTACATCGCATCTTCCGTAGCTGTGACCCTAATTTCAGTGTAACGGTCCGTTTTGGTGATTTGGTGCGTTGGTTTTGATCAATAAAAGAGCTGGTGTGTGTGTGTGTGTGTGGGGGGGGGGTCAGAAAAAGAGCAGAAAAAGGCCATCAGTGCGGATTAAGCAGTGAAAGTATTACTGGGAATCGGATTGAGGAGATGCGGGCATCTGTCAAATGCGGCCAATAGACGCGCACATTAGTGATATTGAACAGTGGCGTAAGAAGCAGCGCCAGATCGACTGAGGATTGAGTGCACTTCGTAATCCGACTCATAATCTCACCCATAATCCGATGAGGAGAACGCGAGGCTCGGAGGCCCCCCGCGGAGCTCAGGGCGCGACTCGGAGGGTCCGCATGCGGGCTCCCGCGCACGTGACCGCGCCATCACCTTGCTTTTTCTTTCTTCTTTTTTTTAATCACGCTTTTGTTGCGCCGGACTTTGAGCCCTGCTTTGTGGTTTGAACTCCTCCTCCTTTTGTTGATCGCGGCGACGAAGCAAATCGACCGAACGGGGCTCGGTTTAACTCCGCTGGACCTCCGTGCTCGGTACCAACTTTGGGTCGCGTTCTGCTGCTGCTGCTGCTGCGGCGGCGGCGGCGGCGATCGTGGTCATGAGCGGTTCTTCGCATCCATTCATCCAGCAGAACCTTTTCTCCGAAGCAGGTGGACGAAAGTCCGATTGACAACACGCACAGAACCGTAGGGGGCAGCGGTAATTGATACCTGAACCGATAATAAGATTTAGTGTCAATGATCAGTGACGTCAGCGATCGCGTCAGTGACGATCGCTCCTGAACAGCGAGGATGATGATTATTGATTATTGATGGCCAACGCGATTGGTGATTCGTCACTCCTTATTAGTGGCGGCAGTGTTGTTCTTACACTGGGTTTGGAGCATTTGAGCTGTTGCTAAAACACAGATAAGTTTACCCAGACAATAATGAAGTGTTTAATGTCTGACAGAAAAAGGAATTTGTTCAAAAGTTAAATATGTGTCTTTTTTGTCTGGGGTTTACCAGTGAGATGGAGGCAAACATCCTGCCGTGGGCAGGAGTCCTGTGTATGAGCGCAGAATGCAGTCTGCATGCAAATGATGAATTGGTTAAAAATGTCGGAAACCTTGTTTAACTGTGCACGGTGACTTTGCACTTGAAGAACTTGGGTTTGAATCCCATCTCCACGTGCAGTACCCTTAACCAAGTTACTTACCCTGATGTGACCTGCTGTACAAGTGCATAAATACACTCCTATGGGCAAAACTATGTGGGGACCCCTCCCCCCCAGTTGTAATGAGTGAGCTGTTTCAGCTGTACCCACAGAGCATACAAATGCATTCTAGACAACTGTGTGCTTCCAGCTTTGGGGCCACAGTTTAGGAAGAAGCTCCTTTCCTGCTCCAGGATGACTGTGCCCCCCCCAGCACAAAATGAGCACCATAAACACACGGTTTGCCCAGGTTGATGTGGAAGAACTTAAGTGGCTGCACAGAGCCTTGACCTCAACACCACCGAACACCTTGGGGATGAAATGGAATGCCGGCCGCGATCCAGGCCTTCTTGCCTGACACTGGTGTCCGACCTCACTGATGCTCTTGTGGCTGAACGGGCACAAATTCTCAAAATCTGGTGGAAGGCCTTCCCAGAAGAACAGAGGCTGTTATAGCAGCAAAGGGGGCACAACTCCATATTAATGGCCATGGATTTGGGATAGGAAGTTCAACAAGCACACATGGGTGTGATGCTCAGGTGTCCACAGGCTTTTGGGCATTTAGTGCTGCTGTCTGTGTTTCTGTCAAGAGGGTGAATACGCTGCGTGGAGATGAATGCCACTGTGATAGACACAACAGCTACACTTGGCCTGTGGGTTTATTCATGCTGTTTACCTAAAATGTAGCAAGCAGAACCTGCAAAGGAGAAATCAGAGGGGAAACAAGTAAATTCTTTCAGCACCAAGATGGCTTGATGAACTTTACTGTTTGACACAGGTGCAGTGAGTCAGGTAAAGGCTGCATCTGGTGTGAGCTGAACTCAGAATGTAAAAATCAATCCTTTTGTGTCTCAAATGTCTATATGTGGCCCATAGTGATTGTATTCCAGGGGGTAAACAGCCCCAAAAGAATAAATCATGCGCACACTGGTCAATCGCATCCAATAAATGAAAAACTCCGCAAAGCCCAAGGGTCATGTTTCTTATGACATTCTGAGCAAAAACAAAAAGCTGGAGTGTAGTTCCCATTAAAAACTGTGCTCCATTATGTCTTCTGTTCATTATATATTCATATTCTGCTCATTCAGTGTGTTTAGAAGCAACATGAAAGTCAAAGTTAAAGTCAAAAGAGTTTATTTGTCATGCACATGGTTACCAAGTATACCATGTAGTGAAATGTGCCCTGATTCAACAAGAGACTGTGTGTGGTTCCATTCCAAAAATTTACAATGAGTAAAAAAACAAACAACCAAACACCAAGAAGACAAGTCTCTCACGCATGTATTTGTTATCAGGTGAATGCAGTACAGCCCTTTGGAGCTTCTAACTTGCTTATACACTGTTTCTGCCTGCCTCCCCCACCCAACTAATTTTCATTAGACCAAAACTAAAAATAATTGTCAAGGGGAAGTTCAGAGTTTTCCCAAGTAAAACATTATGTTGGTGCTTAGAAGAGACACAAGAGTTGGCAAAGAAGAGGCTGTGCAGGTCCTCATGCAGGCTTTGAGGGTCTTTCTTCCTCTGCATGCACTTAAAAATTTCTGCTTTTATGTTTATTTGGCAGCGATAGTTGGCTTCCTGTCCGCCTTCTTCCTCAAAATGCAAGGCCTTGTTCTGCTTACTGATGGTTGAATTGTTGTGCGCGCTTTCAGTGTGCAGAGCTTTCCCAATGTAAGCAAGTTTAGAGAAACTGAGCAGACGCATTGAGAGAAACGTTCTCACTTCCTCGTGTCGCGCTTTGATTCGACTCCGTTCAAAACAGATTTTGGCTCCCTGTAAACGGGATAACGGCAGGACTTCTGGTAACTAACATTTTATTTATAAACATTAATTCCCGTAAGCATTTATCATACGCGTTGCATTCGAGATTGTGTTCAATATTTAGCTGAGGACAGTGAATTATGGTGATAAATTAGCAGCTTCACAGTGATTTACCAATTTATACCCCAGGGTATGTTTACAGTATCGATTTGGTATAAATACTATGATGAAGGGTGCCACAGCAGCAGCGGGATTTGAACCCTAGGCCTTTGTATTGCAATGTGTCCTCCTGTCTGTATAGTCTGTAATTTGCTACAAATTATAAATAAAAATTTAGTTTCCAAGTCTCCAGCACAGCTTACAATGGCTTTGGTGCGTCATATTAGTGCAAATACGGCAAATTTACTCCCCTCTCTGGGGTGTCACAGTTTTTGGAAAGAAGCACCCAGGCCGCTCAGTTTTACTTGGGGAGTTGCTGTCGCTGTTTTTTCAACTTGGCTGAAAATAAATGTTCGCAATGAAAAACAGAGCATTTACGCTGTCCGATGGCTCCTAAAATAATTATATTTTATATTCAGCAAATTAATCAGCCTTCCGATTCAAAGGGGTTTTCATCTCGATGGAAAGGATGCGGTCCTTTGATGGTAATGAGAACGCGGATTCAAAGAAATCAGCATTGGAGCCACCGCTTTAAGGTGACAAAGTGACGCCGTGGCGGACGCCTTGTTCGCATTAGAAGAGCGGCGAAACGCAAGGAAAAACTCGTACGCACTCAACCAAACAATGGTCCTCCATAATGACAAGTTTAGAGCAAGGAAGAGCTTGCGGAAGAGACAGTTTCCATGGTTACAGCATAAACTCCATAAATAAATCGTGTACACCTCTGCCCTTGCTGAGTCTGAGGTAAGTTAAAGCATAAATGAGTGTCAAGCACGGGAATTAACTTTTTCTCAGCCTTTGGCACATTTCAGCCGTCGGCAGTGCACAAAGGATGACAAATTGTCCAACGTTTGACCCAAACACCTGAAGAATGGCCGATCTCGCCGTGGTGTGGGGACTCTTTAGTCCAACTCTTACACATTGCTGGGAAAGAGTCGCAGGGCCAAACTGATTTAATTTGCAGCCTGACTGCGTAAATATCCATCACTGCTGAAAGACATTAATGTCCGGTATTCTGTGCCGTAATATAAGTTGTACTAATAAGTTAAACTGTTTTGCACAGTTACAGTAATTTTATTATAGACTCTTCTTCATTTTCAAGGTTGCGCTGAAAACTCTGTTACACAGCATGTCCGTATTTTAAAAAAAAAGGATATTTTGTCTGTAAGCAATGTCTATAAATGACAAAAATCTCAAACTGACAAATTTGTTTTTAATCATTGCAGCCTTGATTTTCTTACCAGGTTAAGTTTACATTTCCGCAGAGATGAGGGGTCACCGCCGAGATCAACACATGTCCACCACTGTAAGTTATTGAGGTTCTGCTCAACACTTCTTTGATGGCAATGCCTAATGTATAAGCTGAATTTATCTTGACTTATGGTGCCACATGGAGGGATATGAGGTCCACCATGGGGCAGCCCCACACACACACACACACACACATATCTGTGGCAATTTGGAGCCATGAAAACACGTTTTTGGACTGTGGCAGGAAACCAGAGCATTTGAAGGATGCCCAGAGAAACTAAGGGAATTTTCTCCAACAACCAGATTTGAACCTGAGTCCAAGTTCATGGTCCAGAAGTTGTGAGATTCTCAGCTGCCCTACCTTGACACCCACCATTCGCCCCAAAGGGTAAAAGTGTTTGTTTAGTGTAAACCACCAACTCTGAAACTTTTCGTCCTTATGGGACCTCTGCCTTAAGGATGCCAATAAGTCAAAGACATATTTCTGATCACATTAAAATACAAAACAGCTTTGCACAACATGCAATGATTAGGACCAACATTGTTTTAGTATTAATTTCTCCATAAAAATAATGATGATGCAGTCTCAGATACGTGTTGCAGTCGAGCTCTGCAGGTGCTGTTCGGCTGTCTGCTGCAGGACTGAGCATGGGATCAAATCAAGGACTGCACTGTGTCCCTTCTGACAGTCGCACGGAATCAATCTTCCTTTTTTGTACATGTGATGTTGTGTTTTTCAAATGGCACTTTTTTTCTCACAGAGTTGCAATAAAAACGTGCCAGGTCATATCATGTAAATTCCAGTTTGATGGATGCTGATTTATTCACAAGTTTAAATATTTCATAAGTGTGCATTTGCAGTATAAACCAAACAGACAGGTACACTATACATGCTAGATTTACAGTATTTTTGTGCTGTAACAGCCCAGGACCGGGCTGTGTGTTTGTGTCTCTTCCCTGTTTTCCGGTCAGGCCTGTGGGGTCTCCAAATTTACGTCACCTGTGACAGTGGACCTCAGTTGGTGGCCCAACCTCCTTTATGTATAAAGAATCCCACACAAGAAGGGGAGAAGGAGTTGGAGCAGTTTTGGCCTTGCAATTTGTGAGTAGCGGTGATTTGTCCCCTCTGGTGTGTTCTTGGTTTCTTTTGTGTGGTTTGTGTAGAGAGAGCAGTGTCCAGTTCCTATTTGTGTGTTTTGTTATGGACTTTAGATTGGTGTAGGCAGTTGGGCACAGAAGACTTTGTTTGGCTTTGCTGCTTTGTTTTTCCAAGTTTAAGATGGACAGTTGGTCTTTGGTTTACACAGTTCATTTACATTTGACACCTTAGAGTGCATCATTACTGCATTTAAATTTTCACTATACATCACTACCCTTCCTCACAATGAAACCCTTCCACATCCTTACTTTATTTCAGTTTAATTATGAAATGGATATTTATAGTTTCATTTACAAGAATAATAGTTGGGAACGTTTTTGGATATTTGCTGGCTGAGTAGGGTACAACATACAAAAGAGAGGATAGCACTGCCTATCTGCCTAGACCAGATTTCAGGTTTGTGGTTTTGAAAGCAAAGCTGTGCATGCGGAACAAATGCAGACGGAGTTTAACAGATAAATCATTTTACCAAGGAGCGCAATTCTAGCTTTCTGTCAGAACTTATTTTGTGCTTCAGATGCATTAAAGCTGAAAGTGCTGGATGCAGCATGGCCATGCCAGAGAAGCCTGGTCGAAATCTGCAGATTTGGATATCATAACTGCAAACTTGCCTTTTACGAATCATACATCTGCAGTCACATAATGCAAATCTGTGGCCAAATATCCTAGTACGGTAAAATGTCTGAATATTACACAAATACTGAAGGTAGTACAGTGGCACTGCAGAGAGCTGTCACCTTACTATTCTTGGGCTAAGCTTTGGGCCCGAGTCAAACTTTTAAGTTTGTGGATTTCCTCTGGATGCTCTGGTTTCCTCCCATAGTCATGCATTATAGATGAATCTTTTACAGTAAATTTCCTTGTTCTGGACTGGTATCCCATCCAGGATGCACACCTTGTACCTCCAGGCCAGACTTCTTACCATTGTGACCTTGCACTGGAGAAGCTGCTCATGGGTCAGTGAATACAGGTAAATAAAAAAAAATTCGAGTGTTATTTTAACTGATAACCCTCTCCCCCCCAAATTTGTGCTGTAGCTCCTTCTGCAGAAGTTGTCGTGCACTCATGGCTACTGAACAAAAAGCCACAGCAGCACTTTGTGAGTTCAGTGTCAGACACTGCGTTGCCCATGGCTGCCTTCAAGCGGTGCTCCTGGAGGGAAGCGGCAGTCACATCACATTGCGGTGACCCGGCCGGTGCCTGAAACTTTAATGCCGACACAAGACGGGGATTTGATCGGCACCGGGAGCATGTCCTCAAGTGGCGACACTGGTCCCAAATCCTGTGTGTGTTGTTAGGAAGGTGCATGGGGAAAAGGGGGGGGGGGTCTTTTAGAGGGAGAAGATAGAGAATGCAAACAAGAATGTTAATAAAACCTCTAGTACATTAATCAGACTTGTGTTTAAGTTACATGACAGCTTCTGCCTTGTACCCAATTCCCTCATGGATACACATTTACTTATTCTGTGTCTGAAGATGGCATCAAACCCACAGGCTTGGATCATCTCTCATTTTAATTGCCCCCATTGAGTCCACTTGGGGAAACCTACCTTTTGTTTGCATTCTAAATTTGGTTTATAAGATTGTTCAGGAAAAGCGCTGCCATGCTGTCCCAGCTCTTCTGCAACCATGTCAGGAAATGTGGGGACCCTTGCGCACTGATTTTCTCCCACTCTTCTGCCCAGTTTGCTCTGGTGTACTCAAACTTTTGAGTATTTGTACAGCTTCCTTTTGCAAGGCCCTTCCACCACCTCCAAAGGCAAAACAGTGGAAAAAAATTCTGTTAAAAATTTTAAAAAGTCTTTGTACTATATTTTATTTACTGCGGTTGCGGTGGTTTGGTTCTGTTCTGTAAAATTAAAAAAAAAAAAAAAAAAACTACATTTGAGCTCAATAATGCAAATCCAACACAAACGGGAAATGAAAACTGCGTAAGCTGTTGCTGAATGACTTCAGGTAAGATGGGCTGAGGTTCCGTGATGCATCCAAGCTTCGGCGTCCTTTCCTTCATGTCCCCGCTTTCCAGGGACGCTCACATCTCCACTGAACCAAGGCCCTGTGGATACAAATGGGAGGTAAAAAGGGACGCTTTCACCGGACATTTTATTTGATGTTCCCATATGAGCAAAAGCGTAGAGAGGCACCTTCAAGATCAAATCCCTCATGTGCGAGTAGATGAAAGGACGCTGATAAAAGTGAACTCAGCTACTTTGTCTTATCAAAGGCAATTTTGGCTCTCACACATGAGACAATGCTGAACTAAAACAAAAATTATTTACTGTTACAAAGATCACTTACTTTAAATAATTAACATTAGGGTTTTTCCATTTGTATGGAGACCTTTGCTTGAAGGGGGCTCTCAAATCAATTTTGCTTATTAATTTAAAATGCCGTGTTTGTTGCACTGTACACTTTATGTTTGCCATTTAAAATGCATAAGGCAAAGTGCATGGAAACAGGACGGGGCTAAATATTAATCAAACTAGAACCGCACTTCAAAGGGCCGAGCATTTTACCGGCCTGTTTTTACATTAGAATTCATGATGGAAGGAGACCACATAACAAAGGATCTGGCAAGAGGATTGCCGGCGTTCTTGCCAGAGATTTTTATTATTCTGGACGAAAACGGCTTGACGGCACACCCGCACTTTCTTGCTTTAAATAAGACAAAGCTGTTGTTTTGATGGCACGTTTTTATTTTTATATTTTATTTCCTTTTCAATACTATGAAGAGGAATGGATATAAACACAACGTTAGGCCATGGTGGTCCGTCGGGAACATCCCCTGGAAACACAGGGTTTGAGGCAAGGTGCAGTGCAGATGCGACACCGGTCCAGCACTGGGGACCCACCGCTGTCCCTATTCATTTAATGGTTTTTATGATAATATGATAATATTAAAAATCTAATAATTTTTATAATCTATTTGCCAATAGCATTCTAACAAGAGCACCTCAGAGCTCCAAATGGATGTCGTGGTCATGTTAGACGCAGGTATATTTATTAAAACGGCCTGTGTTTTGATTTTACGAAAACATCACTTATGTGACAAACGTATGGATTTTTATTTATTGTTACATCACAAGGTGAGCGGAACACACCTGTAGCCTCCAGAAAAGTCCGGAAAGTGTCAGCACCAGTGAGTACTACACTGTTACCCCTTTGTAAGGAATACGATGCAAAAAAAAAGCATAAATACATAACTATAATTATCTTAAAATTTGAAGTTATGCGAAAAGTGTCCATGGATTAAAATGAGATTTATTCATAGTAGCATTAAACCTGCTGTTCTGTTATTGTGTCTAATGGCTGAGACGCAGTGCAACGGAAAATGCAAAGAAATTCACTGGTTTTGCTATGGAAGCG
Organism: Heterotis niloticus; assembly: GCA_018136845.1. Classification (NCBI taxonomy): domain Eukaryota; kingdom Metazoa; phylum Chordata; class Actinopteri; order Osteoglossiformes; family Osteoglossidae; genus Heterotis; species Heterotis niloticus. Next base: position 36,460,623 of record CM030889.1, on the reverse strand, counting down.
ACGACATGGCTGTGTTTCGCAGAGCGAAAGACCTAATACATAAAAATTAAACACTTGTGTGTAAGTAAAAAGATGCTGTTTATATGAATATTAGTATTAATCTCATTGCATGAAAACAGCAGTTGCTGCAGAAGTGTTTTATTATGCAGCACCCTGTTGTATTTAGGGGCTGGCAATCCTAAACTATAAGAATACAATTGGAAAAGTACAACTGACCAACAAAATAAAGGAAGTCCCATTTGATGGCATTTGGTCATGGGCTGCAGGGCCATGGAATTAGTTGACTGCATTCATTACTGCTTTAGCCAACAATATGGAAAATAACTTAATCTCATTTTCATCTGTGTGTTCCCTACTGAAATTTAATAATAAAATGTAAATCCTCAACAAAGGCAAACTGCACATCTTGACTTTATAAGCCATTTTCAACCCCCCCTGCTCTGTGACAAACAACAAAAGGGGTGGAGACCTGCGAGCTCCCGGGAAAAATATTCCGACAGCTTTCGACGGACGCGCGGCATTTTTCTGCGGAGCAAAAGAAGTCGATGGCTTGACCTTGGCAGGTTATTTTTGCCGGAACCTGCAAGTGAAAATGTTGACTTTTGTTTTCACCGTGAAAGGAACTGCATAAACATTGCTTGTCCCCCCAGTGCCAGCCTGTTAAAAGGATGCTTTTAGGCCCTCGCATTAATAATGTTAACTCTCGCACTGGTAATGTGTTCATTACGTGCGAGTTGACCACATATCTTGTCATAATACTGCGGGATAAGAAATGATAATTGGCCCGACGTGGAGGCTGAATAATGTATTAATCGCTCCAGAGAGAAGGTAGACGCCAGCTTTCCAGCTACTTCACTAAAAGGGTGAGGAAAGGTCAGTTTGCCCTGTGCATCGGCTAAGTTTTCTAATCAATATTTATCCATTTTTCCTGCAACGCTAACAACCGTTGTGCTCATTTGTCCAAGGAAAACCATAACAACTGTCAAAGCTACGGACCTTCCTGTATTTCTCTGACCTCCATGGCAAAAAATATCTATAGAATACCAGATGTAAGCAATTTTTTAAATAAAAAATTTAAAAAAACACCAGACAGAAGAACTTTTAAATATAACATCCACAGCAGCTACACGCGCCTACCCTCTGCCTGGCTTTTTGACAGTCGTTCTGTTATTGTATTTTCAGCACATGTGGCTTTTTTTGGTCAGGGTCGCAGCAGCACCGAGATGACACGGAGTATGACGGGAAAATGTGGCAGAGCATGTGCAGATGCCTACAAAATACAATACAAGGAGAAAAGGGTACAGTATTTACCAAAGGTATTGGTGTTGCGCTGTAAAAGTTCTGGAAGGGTTGCCAGATATTTCCCTGTTCAGTCGAATTATCATGGAGGTCATATTTGAATTTTCTAACTGCAGTAGCTGAACATTTTTGTGTGTTTTCCCAACAGTTTCGTGGTTTTCTTTTCCCTTTAATTCATTTATTTGCCTGACCTTTCTCCGATGCAGCATACATTGCTACACCCATTCGTATAGCCGGGTGAGTTTTACTCTAAATTTGGGCGAGTACCTTGCTCAAGTGTGGGGCGACAGCAGGTCTGATGCGAACCTGGGACCACGGAGTACAAGGAAGTTCTAAGTGCTACCCTGCACACAGGACCAAGGATCGCATGCCACCTCCTCCTGAACGAACAGGTACAAGAAGGGCAACAAAGAAGGAACAAACCAAAGCTGTAACTACAACTTTGGCAGCTTTGGCTGCTCCACCCAATGCTTCTGATGGGGATTCAGTATCAGTTCATCTGTCTGAATGCCAAAACAGTTCACAAACCAATTTTGCCCCAGTTTACAAAAAAAAAAAAAAAAAAAAAATCCAGAACAAGATTTACTAGCTGGGCCTTTCATTCTCTTGCCTCCTTTTTGCTGGAAGAATTTTTTTTCTCTCTCTCTCTCTCTCTCTCTCTCTCTCTCTCTCCCTTGCTTGCGCTCTCTCTGTTTTATAAATCTCCCAGGAAAGTGCCGTCTGTCTCACGTTATAACAAGATGTGACATCCAGTCCGTTTTAATCAGTGTTTAGTGGCACCCGTGAAGCTGGTGTGAAGCTTTAAGCTGTAGGTCCCAAAGTCACAGACCCACCCCTCGCGCCACCAAACCTCAGCAGAGGAGGCAGACAACAGCCATGCGGCAAAAAACCCAGAATGGTGGAGGCGAAAATAAAACAATCTGCGCTCCTCTAGCAGGGGTAAAAAGCAGATCTCTTAAAGAAAGATTTGGAGTAAATCACTGGTGCCGGAAAAGGAGGCGGCTGTCTCTGGTGACCTAAATGGAATCCACAGCGGAATACTAGAGCCACTCTCGGCTAAATGTGCCACTCGCGTATTAATATTGTAAAAGGCCATTATGGCCCTGTAAAAACCTCGGAAGACAGATACATCAATTTGCAAGGTCTTCGCTCCGGGAAAAGGGAAACGGGGATAATTCGCCATTAAAAGGAATCGTTCATTACGCCCGCTTCCTCGGGAGCACGTGAACCAGGTCCCAGGCTCACTTAAGCAGCAAATCCTCACTTGTGAAGTGAAAGGAAGCACCGCGCCCGAGAGCTTTATTATCGTATTGGCTTCTGGGACAAAGATGTTTGTTGGGGCATTAAATCCTGGCCACACGTGGCGATCGATCAGCATGAAGGAAAACTTCCTTCCACGATCGCTTGATGGCAAATAAATCAATTAAGGCCCAAACTTTTTTTTTTATTGGAACGAATATTACGGCGCTGATGCATATTTCATACCTGCTGGCAGAGAAATGCACCGTCGTAAATCACTTGCTGTTCTATTTGCTGGACGATTCATGGCCAGTAGGAAGGGTTATAAAAATAAACATCTTAAAAATAGTTTGTTTTTAAGCACATTTATGTTTAATAACTTTGAGTACCAATAAAGCTCAACATACAGATGTATAATTTACTTTGAGCATAGCGCCTAATGAAGAAAGCCTCTCTCAGGCATGGATTAGAGAACTGCAGCATCTTGCATTCCCAGATTTTCTGCAATTTGACCGTTCTTCTATTTGCTTGGACTGATTTTTTTTCTGGATGAATATGAATTGTAGTAATAATATTTTGTTTACACAGGCTGACCAGCGAGTTAGGAATTGTGCACTGAATAATTTTAATAAGTGGCGTAACTGCGGACAGCATCCTTCTGTTATTCTTGAAGGCGACATTATGATGCACACAAAATTGTAATGGGAAACTACATCAGGCTTCTTGAAAGTTAAGCAAAAATTAGGGAACCACTCTTGGTCTATGCATATTGCTCTGCTGATCCATGTAACAATACATATTTAGGTGTTATACCTTAGAAAAAGTAATATTGCAGACATTGCACAACATTTTAAAAATGTATTACAACATTTCATTAAAATACTGTTTACAACTTTGAGCCTCAGGGCTGATGGAAAAAAGAAAAAAGACTCATAATGATAATTTAATGATAGTCTAGTGATAAAGACTTATAAAGACTTATAATGTTTTATGTACAGTGGATTCAGGAAGTATTCAGACCCCTTAACTTTCTGCACACTGTATTATATTGTGAATTTAATTTTAAACGGATTAACTTGCCATTTTTGCCCTTCAGTTTACACTCGGTAACACAATGTTAAAGTGAAAACATTTTCAGAAAGGTTTGCAAATATATTTGAAATCAAAAGGCAAAAATGATCCATTTCAAATTAAATAAAGTGTGCAGAAAGTGAAGGGGTCTGAGTACTTCTTGAATCCATTGTACAGTGCAAGATCTATGTCCCGAAAACAAAAAACCAGTGGATCCACTGTAACAGTAAATGTTTAATACCCCCCTAAAATGCACCTTCGGTACTGCGGACAGTAACATTATTGTAAAATGTTTCACAATAGTGCCGAAGAAGAAGGTCCAAAACAAAAAAATGAAAATAGGAGCGTCTTAAGGTGCATTTAAAAATTCACAGTAGCTGCTTTTGTATTTATGCGCTTCCCATGCAACACAGCCATGCACCCAAATGCAAACTAAATACATTTTATTCTTCCCCTGCTTGTCACCAGATGGTCCCACTGGGGGACTGGGGGGGAGTGATAAAAAAAATCACTTGCATGACTTGACTGTCGGGTTTTTCTGTTTACTTTGGACTCGGGCATGGGATCATAGCAGCCTAGCTGCTGTAAAACACCTGTTCACCAAATAGCACTAAACAAACATACTGAAAGACCGACAGCAGAAATACCTATGTGGTCAGGTAAAATGGTACGCCTTGACCGTGTTTCCAGATCAGTGGGAAAGTGCTGGCAGATGTTTCATAAAAGCAAAAGCTTTTAATATTGTCAGTATGAAAGAGGGGAACATTTTGTGCTGTGATGGGATATTTGTTAAATTAAATAAAACCATAAAATGGGGACGCTCAAGATTTGGTTTTTATGCTCACACTGGGCTTTAAGTCGTCCACGACTGTGAGGGTCCAAATATCAAGTGCAAGTTCACAGAACTGAATTAAAAGTGACGTAAAGCGTGCGGTTCTGATTTTTTACACTCTGGAAGTGAATAAAAAGTTTATAAATGCTCGTAAAACATGCATGCACAAACTTCATAAGTGGCTGTAAAACATATTTGCACACACACACACCTTAAGTCTTAAAACTACTTCTAAGAATAAAATTTGTTCATTATACCATTGCATCTGTTTCATCACTTGGTTTATTTAATAATTCCAGGGACACCGAACAGTTGCGCTGAAATGTATGCAAGCTGACACTGAGCTGCTTCCTGCCTAAACAATACAAATAAAACATAAAGTAACTGTAATGCTTCAGTGAAATCATTTATGATTAAAAATGCACAATCGCTGGCTGAAATGCAGAAAAATGAATAGAACCATGCACTGCATGCTGGAAAGTCATTTAAAGCAAACTGGATCTACATTATTAATCACGGCCCGTTTTGGAAATCACATTGGCAAAATTCTGCCATAAATTGTGACCCATAAGTGGAGCTTTTTACTGTAGTCAGTAAACCAAAATCAGATCAGGCCCAGACGAATGCTGTGCTTTATATTTACATTACATTTACATCCCTTAGCTTTTCGTGTCTGGCTGAAGAATTCAGATCTACCAAATATATCTTTTTTGACTGGGTTGGCGTTCAGATCCACCTCCAGTTCGCTCAGAGAGTTTGCGTCTTTTGTGATTGGTGCCCAGTTAGGGCAACATTGCTGGGTTTTATTTGATAAGATGGTGGGCTTAAGAAAGGTATGGATGGCAAAGGAGTTGAAATCATCCTCCCTTCAACCGTTTCACAATATGTCAGACTATCACCCAATCCCCTCCACTCCCAGGTCACACAAATAAACAGATCTTCAGCTCAGAAATAGTGAAAAGGCATAGCATGCAGTTGCAAGATCATTTATGTATTATTACTTAACTGGTGCTTGTGTTCAAAATCACCAGAGAAGCATTTCTTGCACTTTTATTCAGCCAGGTGGAGCAATTCAGGGTAAGAACCGTGCTCAAGGGCATCTCAACAGGTTTGATAACCAAAGCAGGAGACTTCAGATTGACAACCCTAACAACTGAAATAGCTGCTGTCCTCCTTACTGACTGACACATTTCTATTCCCATGGAGGAGACCATTCCTTCCCTGGGCTGCAGAGAAAAAGTCATCCCTTGCAATGTCACACAAGCAGTTCAGAATCTGATTTAGGTAACTGAAGAAGCTCGAACAGCATTCAAACTGTTTTAAACATCATTTCTACAACCATGCAGCCAATTTCACTTTAGTTCCCTCCGGCTGTCTGAGGGAGCATTACGGAACCAAATAAAATTTGGATTTTTAAATTTCTTTTACTTGGAAGGTTTCTCTTTTGGCAAAAAAAAAAAAAAAAAACCATTAAACGCTCGTGTGGGTGTCCGTTTTGGACAATCGCAGTGTAGCGGTATAGATTCATTTATTTATTATATGTACTTCATAAAAAGAAATCTCATGAATTATTGACATTTTCTTGATCCTAAAGCGAGCTGATGGTGCTTAGGGAACTGCTAATAAATGTGCGTGGAATGACGTACTCTACAGTGCCTCTGACATGTGAGCAACGCCCGCTGTGCCCACCTCTTTGTATTTTATTGCCTGCCGTAAAGAGTTGGGAAGCCCCTTTCTCTGTCTGCTAATTCCTTGTAATCCTGTTTTGCAGACAGCTCCCCCCCTCCACTGAAGAGAATGCAATGGCTGCTGCTGAGGTCCCCAGTCAGTACCCTGACAGGCCTGACCGAGCACATTAATATGCTTTGCTGAGGGCATCTCTGAAGACCTTTTTGCCACCCGGACAATCAATAAGCCGGGCTGTCAAGGCGCCTTCCTGCGCTCGCGGACTCTCCGCGCCCCAGCTCTTTGCATCTGGAAACACAGATCACATTGACAGTTTATACAACGCGAGCAGACATGAGTTCTGCCACGAAGTGACATGTTTGTTTGTTCAGCTTTTTGACCGTGTCATTCCTGCCCTGAAATGAAATACATTTTGCGCAAACGTCCTGCAAATGAATACAGAACAGACAAAACCCTTCCCGACGTTTCTGAACGAGTCGTGGCCCCCGGAGCTTAGGAGTGGATAAATGACTTCTTCAGATTCTGTTTCGTTTGTGCAAATGTGTGGCTGTCCAGGCTGTCGAGCCGCTTCCGCTGAAAAGCGCTCCAATAATTGTGGGCATCATAACAAGCCGCTGAGACAAAGTCCAACAAAAACATTTTTGAAGGTATTAACTAGTCGAGAGTCTTGTGTTGTCTAAAAACGCGACGATTAACCGACCAAGATAGCGGACCAAAAATTGTTGGCAAATGGGCAACATGAAATAATAGACACCAGAAGAGTATTTAAGAGTCGTAATTGCAGTCGATAATAACATTTTCAGCAGTTTTAAATTTTCTTTTCATTTCTTAAATACCGGATACGATAATATATCCTTTAAGCCATTTCCGAGAGCATATTTAGCGATGGAGTGGTTTTATTTGAGCAAATGTTGGGAAATTTTACTTATTTCAGGCAAAGGAGCGTAGTAAAGTCAACTCTGAGAAAATCAAACATTTTGTTTGGTTTATTTTGAACATTCAGAGACCATGTAAATCCTCAGAGTCAACGTTTTGGTGGATGCTGCTGAATCTTTGGTAGAATCTGAGGCTTCACAAAAGGACCCAAAGGAGAATCAAAAAATAAAAATGCAATAAACATAAAACTAACTGTATATTTTGTCTGCATACTCATTCATGCCCGTTTTCTAGACATTTAAATAAGCAGCCACTGTTAATCTTGGTGTTTATAAAAGCTATTTTCACATCCTGAAATTTTATAATAATACTGGTAAAGCTCATTTTGAGCACTTAGTTGGTTCCATATCAACTATTTCTCAGCTTTGTTGTCAATTTAAAATATTAACAAATTTATTACATTTAATATGTAACAGCTCTGTGTTGGCCTGCGTGTTTGTGTCTTCTTGTTTTCCAATCAGGCCTGTGGGGACTCCAAATTTACATCACCTGTGCCAATTGACCTCACCTGGGTGGCCCCTCCTGTGTCTACAAGAACCCCACACAAGAAGAGGATGGAGAGGAGTTGGAGGGGTGAGATTTTAATTTAATTTAATTTAATTTAATTTAATTTAATTTAATTTAATTTAATTTAATTTAATTTAAATAAATAAATAAATAAATAAATAAATAAATAGATAGATAGATAGATAGCAGTTTTAATCTTGGGCTTTGTGAGTAGCAGTGATTTATTCCTGCTGGTGTGTTCTTTGTTTCTTTTGTATAAAGAGAGCAATGTCCTGTTCCTATTTGTGTTTTGTTATGAAGTTTAGACCAATGCAGTGAACTGGGCATGGGAGATTTTCTGTTGGCTTTGCCACTTTGTCTTTCCGGGTTTAAGATGAACAGTTGGTCTTTGGTTCACACACAGTAGAATAGCTGGTTTCTGTACATCTGTGATACCTCAGAGCACATCCTTATTATATGTAACTTGGTACCCTTTCTTGCAATGAAACCCTTCTGCAAATACACCTTGGTTTGGTTCCTGGTGTGTTATCTGGACTGTAACCCCTTTAAACCACTTTTTCCATTTATGTGTGCCCCTTCTGACCCCTAGACTTTACCAACAAAATGGAAGGGGTTGTGACAATTATGTTTGTAGTTTATCAGCAAATACACCTTTTTTTTCTCAGAAAAAAAAGGTGTCAGTGACATACTGACTGTATTAACAGTCAAAATTAAGTTGTGGTACTACAGAGCCCTCCAACAGGCAGCTGTACTGCCTATGAACTTAAAAATTTAGTGGGGATATGAACAGCGTCCCTTAATTTTTGTCCACACTTCTACTACCCACTTGTTTCCTTCACTGTTAAAGAAATTGTATAACATGCACATGTGTCTTTGAATAGTACACCTGCTGCATGAAAAAAGCTGTCCATCTCATTCATAAACTGATGTTTTTGTTGCATGGGACCCCAGAATGAGGCTTGAGTTTAAGTTCAGATGCAGGATGTAGTTCCAGGTTTTGTGGCTGTAATATTCAGTAAGCACTGGTGGGCTGAGTCTCAGTGGGAGCTTTCTGCTGCCATCACAACCTTCATGTATGGCGCAGACAACTACCTCCTGTCACTGCCTTTCCTGTCTCGTGGGGGGCTGGAGTCCCACCACAGCTGCTCTTCTCCAGATGACACAATACCATCAAGTCCTTGCTAATCAGCCTGGTTCAATACACTTAGCCGCTCACCTCGACTTCACTGCCCAGCAGCACCTGGGAGCACGATGCTCCCTAGGAAGCTTCTGGCCCTCAAGCAAGTGGTGCTCAGCCTTCTGAGAAGCCCGCTGTGACATTAGTCTTTCAGCACTTGTAACCTTTTTAAAGACTAATAAAACTGCGGTTTTATTAGACACGGTTTACATTGGGGCAGAGTATCAGAAATGAGAAGTTTGATATTTTTAATAAGGGATCAGTTATATGAACATGTGTGATGTGGAAACCGATTATCTGGGTAAATGTTTCTGGAATGATGCTTTAAAACATTCTAGCGCAACCTTGCATCTTGAATTAAATAAGAGTGACTATTCAGTATTTAATTGTTCTTTGCTGTAACAAGAGGATTATAATATAGAATTGTTTTTTCCTTCGTATTTCTAAACAAAATTTCATTGTCAAAATGTACTAAAAAGGCTGTTTTCCTGCCCTGCTGATATAAATAATTTGAAACATGAACTTGGCTATAAGGAGGAAATTTGCAGTATGAATGGGAAAAATCTGATCAGATAAAAATTGCAATGTTAATTCTTCCTACTCAATATAACTAAATCCTCTTTACTCAGTAGCTCTTGGCTCTTCAGAGAATAACTGTCCTACTTATCGGTACTGTGCCATTCACTAAACAAATTAGCCTGCCGATGAACCTCCATCGTGTTAAAATTCATTGAGCGAGTAGAATACTTCTGTAAAATCCACAAAATTCATCTAAGTTTAATTCAAAGAATGGCATTATATACATTATGATTCATTCATGGTATTAATGGTGAGGGCTAACCCTTGTATATTGTTGTAACAGTGTTGCTGCTACGTTACATCAGTATGCCCACAAAACAAGCTAATTATTTTGGATACTGTTTTTATGAAAAAAATAATTTAAACAATAGCAGCCCCTCAACTTTTAAGCAAGATGGAGACGTCCTTGATGGACCAGACCAGCTATAGGAGATCTTCTTCCTTCCCTTGGCTTTATGATACCCAGGGCTGCTACACATAGGCGATTTAGAAAGGAAATTTAAGGTCAAGCCCTTCATTAGGGAACCGATCCAGATTTATAAAGAGATTTGTGCTTCTGTTTAATCAAACCTATATTCTTTATTCCTTGCAGTTAAGGCGTGCTACTTAGAAGAAGAACTTAAGATGCTGTCCTCCCCCCCCCTCCTCAAAGCAATGATGCACAGCTTCCAAAGCGCCACACATCATGATAAGGAATGAAGTTCCATAGTTAGAGACTGGGAGTCACAAGGAATAAATACATTACCTCAGGCATGACTGGATCACTGATCCTCAAGGTTCAGGGCATGAACTGTTCACTGGCTTAAGTAAAAATCAATAATGCCTCTTGTTGCCGGAGGAGAAGTTCCTTCGCTTCCTCTCTGTGCCCTGGTTTCTGCCGACATGAGAGTAGCGGCGTAAAGCAAACCCAGGTATCATCTCTGCTGACCTGATACTAACACGTTCAGAGCAGATCTAGAGCCAGCTACTTAAAAGGTGGAACTGGGAGGTTTGCCACACTGAAGGGTCTGCATCTCTTTGTTATGAATGTATTGGTGTTAACCAGACTACTTGCAGCCAGCAGTGTGGACACCATCTACCTCAACACCATGAATGAGCTTTGGAAACCATCTGTTTCTGTGCTGTGCAGTTACTGCTTCAGGTCAAAACATAAAACTTTCAAAAATGATGCATTGCTTTGCTGCATTTTCTCTGAAATTCTGACATAAAAGAAAAAATTTTAGATTGAAAAAGTATAGAAATGCAGAAAAATGTTCCATCCATAAACATAAATGTAAAAAAAAATCAGTTTATTTATTTTTATTTATTTATAGTTATTATAATTTTAATTGCCTGTCCAAAATGAAATTTTTTATAAAAAAAAAAAACCAAAATTAACAAATAAAAATGATCCCCCTAAAACTAGACTCAGACACCTTAAGGTTAAGGTTTACTTCTGTATTCCTTCATCCCACTCCAGCCATCTTTATGCAAGCTGCTGCTGTCCTGTGGATGCTACTGCAAAACTCTGGCCAGCATTTGTGACAATCATGTGGTCACTTTCAGCTCCAAGTGACACTCTCAGCATCCATTTCCATGGAAACCAATATACATAACTAAAGCCTAGCAGGTGGTGAAGTGGTTAAGAAACTGGACTAGTAGCCAAAAGGTCACAGGTTTGTTTCCCAGAAGGCCAATTGCTGTTGTTGACTTGACTGAGGTACTTATCCTGAATTGCTTCAATAAACACATGTATGTAAATGCAGACTATTTGTGAGTCACTGGATCCTCTCTGTGATGCTTCAGTGTGGTGGTGCAGTGGGTAGTGCTATTGCCTCACACGAGAGTTCAGTCCCCAGGTTGGGATGGGTTTCCTTCTAAATACATCCATCTCTGGGACTAAATGGGGACTCAAAAATTGCTGTGTGTGTGTGTGTTACTCTGGTGTATAGATGGCTGAATGATCACTGAGTGCTGCTGTGTATCCATCACCATTAAGCTGCCTTACATAAAAAGACCAGCTAAATACTAGTCATTGCACATCAATTTGGAGAAAAATGTCTCCTCAATATTTAAATGTATGTAATCTAGTTTTGGAACAGTACATTGCGTTAAATAAAAACAAGTGAAAAATAAAGAAGAATGAAAAATTATGAACCCAGATGAGATGGGGAGCTGGATGCAGAAATTTTGGAAGAACTCAATAACCACATTTAAAAAAAAACTTGTAATGAGGACCAACTTATTGGAGGCAATAAAGGAGAAATTGTAAGGAGCAATGATATTGAAATCAATTCAGTTCTGCATATTACCATCATCAATGCATGGACCCTGAACAGGTCAAGAGGTTACAGACCTGCCGTTCGTCGATAAGCGTAACAAATGGGAGAGAAGCCTTTCATTAAATACAGTACTCAGGTGATAAAACAAATTTGGTTAAAGACCCCATAACCTGCATTGCTGAGGCTGCTGCAGAGAGGAGGAGATTCACAGAGGATAAAAACAGATCAGATAGTGAAAATTTCCACTGCATCATTTTGCCCATCTCCAGAGGTGCCTCAGTCAGACATAAAGATTCAAGTGTAAAAATGAAGGTCAGGCTTCCATGCACTGTGGTTCGTGACTTTTCCTGTGCCACAACGGGTCAATATAACACAGCTCTTCTTTAATGCTATTGACAAAATGACATTTCCCATCAATAAAAAGCCCATTATTAACACTTGCTGGTTACATCTTCCCCAGTTGCTACACAGACCTCTCAAGCACCTCTACAAAATATATAACACCTTTTTACCAAGAGCGCAGCGGGTTGCGTTGGTGCCTCACAACTGTGAGATGGGTTGGAATGTAGGCTCAGCTCCAGCTCAGTCTGCGTGGAGTTTGCATGGGTGTCCTCCCACAGTCCAAAGATATGTTTCAGGTGAGTCTAAAATGTCTTTAATATGTGTGCACACATATGTTTCTTTGCTGTGTCAGTGATTCTGCGTAGAGTTTTCTGCATCACCATGAACACAGGCATTAGATAAATATTTATTAATAATGCTCCTCACTTTGGAGAAAAGCATCCGCTAAATAAATGATACGAATGCAAAAATAACTACAGCCACTCTCTGTACAAGATCATGCAACAAAGCATCACAACAAGGATTTTATAATTCCAAGGGGATTTTACACCATAAACTTTAAAAGGACCCTTTGTACCTTAAAAGTATTCATTTATCTTCATTAAAAAAACTAAACAATTGCAGTCCCTCCCGACCCACTGCTAACAAGGCAAGTGACATCACTTGGTGGAACAGAACAAACAAAACAGCATCCGTCTCAGACAAATGCAACAGTTTCCTTCTTGTGCCCCCACTAATCCCCTCTGCCAGGGTCCTGTCTGTGTTTGTTTAGAACCCTGGAAAAAATCAGGTGGTGACCTGGGTCTGCTGTGCAGCCCTGCTGGTGGCGCAGCTCAATGTGGAGGCCCAGCAGGACACAGCAGCACCTGGCTGGACGGGCGGCACAAAGCCATCTGGGGGGTAATTACTGCAAGGTATTCTTTAAAGGACCAGATGGGAGCGCGACACAGTGGCCCCCCAGCCCCTCCTTGTCATTTACAACATAATTCCATTGAACGATATACTTAATCCTCCCCACCAGTCGGGCATGCGAGCCCCCCGTTGTTGCTCCTGCTTCTTTATGTTAATGTCCTTCAGGGAAACAAGAGTGTGTGGGAGGGTGGTGGCGGTGGGAGGGCTCAAAGAAGCAATTCACCCCAAAACTGTTACCACCGAGGCTTGGACAGCAGGGCGTTTCCCTCTCGGCACCGACCCAAGGCAAAGAAGTGAGTTCAGATGAAGAGGGAGAAGAGGAACAGACGTGTTCAAGGTAAGATGCGAGGAGATGGCTGCCAAAGCCACCTGTTAGATGCGCACCACTGTCTGCCTCTTCCCTGAGCCTGGGCTTCCTTGCACTTCTTTTTAGGAAACAGTTTGTCTGTTTCGTGGATTATTAATCCACACACCCCTCACACGAAAGAATAATCCAACCTCTCAATACATGACGTGTAAGAGAAAGCCAGCCACCTTTTCTCTGGATGTGCAAAATGATCTTTGCTTTCTTTGTGTGCCCTAATCCCTTGGGTGCAAAAGGTATTATTAAAAGGGTAGAAGGGCACAGAAGGCGGGGCTCATGTCAGACTATGGACACCAGCAGTTGGTTGGGCCCAGCTACTCCGCAGCCTAATTTAATTACACGCTAACCTTCCGTGTATAATTCAGCTCCCTCTTCCTGCCTCTGCCATTTGTCTCCCAGCAATGAATATTTCATTGTTTACCAACCTCCCAGTAAAAAATGAGCCGTGAAAGAATATCCTACCGCCGCACCGGCTTTTCCCCCACTTCCCATCTATTGTGCTAGGGTGAGTTTAGAGTGCCTTTAAAAAAGACTTTTATATGAAAATCAGGGCCCTGCGATGAAAGGGACCGGCACCACGTTGTGGGCAAAAATTGTCTTTTTGAAGAAAATTGTTACATTAGTCAAATTTATGTAAATATGCTTCTTATGACTTTGTCAACCGAACTTCCATTCATGCAGTTAAGCGCATCACAAAGCAATATAAAATATGAATATTGCTGGCGTAAAAATTATATGGGGGACGTCAAGGAACAGGTGTGACTCAAACCTGGAGAGCTGAACCTGGTTTCAGAACCAGCGTGTGCAGCTGTGGAACGTTCTGAATATTTTTGAAAATATGAACATTAGTCCGAAACTTATATACGGTTATAATCTCACAAATGCATTTTAATTATAAAATACTAACGTATGCTTGCAAATTTTTCTTCCCTTTCAAGTGCCAGCTGCTGTGTTTGCATTTTTCAGGGTTTCTAACTTGCGGCTGAATTAGAGAGCCAAGCCAGCCATAATGGTGTGACACCATCCTGCACATAGCAATAGATCCCAGTTAGAGACAAGGGGCTTCTTGAGCAGTCAGACTTGGTGTGTATTGTGGAGCAAGGGAGGGTGTACAGCAAGGTGTCCATCCCCCACCCTTGTAGGAGTGCTCAGCAGGCCATGACCGGCACTTCGCTCCCAGATAAATCAAACCTTCCTCTGAGACAAAGCTCTTGAGGTTAAAAGCCAACAGGACAGATGGCTGCTGTGCCATTCAGCGCCAGGGGTGCCTAACAGGAGAGCCAGCATAACAGTGCATTCTGGGGGACTCAGGGCCCCCAGAAACAGAGTACAGGGCCATTAGGACCAGGCTGAGGGTTGCTGGCAACAAGTACACACACACACACAGTATAGCACACGTTTCATTTCTAATTCATAAAAGGATATATCCATAAAATGCATGCAGTTTGCAAAACAAAATTTCATGTTTTAGTCAAGGAGTAACAAAAGCATGAATTTGCTAAAAGCCAACCTTGTTCTTTATATGCGTACAATGTTGAAAAATCTATTAAGAATTCAAATTATTTACCTCTAACAGCCACAAATACATTTACCCCGTGTGCCATTTGTACTTAAATTAGATGGAAAAAGACAACGTGCCCTTAGTTGGTGCTTTGAACCAAAGCAACAAAGTAAGCTGTGAAATGGCAGCATATATGGTGTTGCACATGACACTGCGTGAAATTAGTGTATAATGTATTTTGAATGTGAATTCCTGCAAAAATGGAGATATAAAACAGGATAAAAAACCTTCAGCTGGCAAACTCCATCCATCCATCTCATCATTCACTGCAAGACCACTATGGTGGTCTTGAGTCTATCCCAAAAACGGGGTGATGCAGAGCAACACCAGTACATCGCAGTAAAATTGAGTTTTTTTATAGTTAAATTGTTAAAAGTGAATAAAACCCCCCAAAATAAATAATGCAATATTTATCACTGCACATATATGCCACACTGAATTAAATTTGCTCAAAGATTCAACGTGTATGCTCAGAAATGTCTCTGTCTGCGCGTCGGGTTGCGGCGCACCCCAGCTACCCTCCCCTGCAGCCCTTTGGAAGCACCGGGGCACCAGCTGCAGGGAACAGGGCCCCTTTGCAAACCCGCTGCTCTGTAAAAACCTGTTGAGTTATTACACCACTGCGTCACTAATTAAAACTTTTGCTTGTAACTCTTATGTCAATGCTTTGCAAGCTGACAGCCCCCCCAATTCTAATTTGCAATGTTTTTGTGGCTGGGGGGGGGGTGGTGCTAACAAGACTGAAGTGAATAGCAGGACTCCTGCTCGCCGCGGAGAACGGGGCAGCAGCCGACACATTGGAATTACACACCCGGCACGCTTCCCATTGTGGGTGTGATTGATAAACGCCAAGAGGCGCTTGTCAAAACAACAGGGCTACACCCAGTGGGACGTCAATATGCTCCGTTTAGTCACCCGCCGGGCTGGGGGGGGGGGGCACGGGAATTGTCATAGAAGATTAGAGGCGGCTGCTAAACGGTGTGCGGGATCCAGGCTCCCAACCCTGGGGTCACCTCTTGTCCATATGCAGATCAGGCAGGCGCGCCGCAGGGTGCAGCCGGGCAAGAGAACGCAGCTTGTGAGAGTGACAGCGGAGACTGGAGATAAAGATGCAGAGCCTGGGCAGGGTGTAGTCGGCAGGGCAGCCTGTCTGGGCCTTTTAGTCCATTTCCTGGCAGCTCCCGGGACAGATGCACCGCCCTGAGCTATAAGCTGTGTCCCGGTTCAAATGATAAATGGAACAGCAAAAAATATTGCATTATATATTAAGTACCTCAAGCCCGTAAGTCATGGGATGCCACTGCAACGGCTGCTGCGGTACACAGTCCTCATGTCCGCCTGCGGCCCGGAGAGGTGCTCACCCAATAAGGAAAGACCTTGTTTTACAGCATTCATTTTACATACTTGCCCTTAAACTGCATTTTTGGCCACAGGGCAGCTTTTCTCTCTCATGCCTGCGTGGACCTTCTACACCCACATCTGTTTCGAGAAGAGTTTGAGTTCCATAAAGTACCACATGCTGCTGAAATCGAATATACGTGAGATAATGTAGTATTAACAGGTCAAAAATATTTCTGCTTTGACTGGTCGTTCTGGAATTTTTTAGTGCTAAACAGCTGTTTATTTCTATATTTATTTGTTTAGCTTACACTTTTCCCCAGCGCATCGTATAACATTAAGCTGCATTTACGAAAGAGGAAGTGAGACTTAAAATCCCCAAGTCCCTGGAGTACAAGATGGCACTTCCAACTATTGAAGTACCTGCTGCTCCTGTAATTCCCGCCAGTGACCTGGATCCCTCTACTCATCTGCCGTGGTCGACAGCGTGAGCGCAGCAGGCAAGACACGTTTCGGGTGTGGAGGAAGGGCACCTTCAGGAGATGAGGTGAGACAACATCCCTCCTGCGACTGGGACCTGAAACCGGGCCCCACTGTGACAGCTCCAAGGCTTTTCATAACAAATGAGAGACTTTTTAACAGACTTGTGCTGCATTATACCTGTGATTTTCTGAGAGCACCTACAGCCCTCGTACAATCCGACTACAAGACACAAATATCTCTCCTTGTGGAGCCTATAAGGTTGCTTGCAATGTAAATAGTAATTTCTCCGGAGCAAAAATCTAAATGGCTGAATGTAGCTGAGTTTTTTTGTGAAAATCTCACACTGTGGATTGGTAACAAATAACTGCTGTGGTCAAGAGCACTTATTTTGAGTACCTGATGCTAAGAGAGGTGAAAAATGGGTCTAACTTGAAACCGGTTGTTGAAAAGTTCTCCCATGTGAAGCACGCTTAGAAGGGGAAAGCTGGGTGCACGCCTGAGCTTGAATTTCTACTACGACTCAACAGACGGCGCTGTGAGAATGTATTTGTAAAAAATTGCAGTACCTGTAACCACCTCACCTGGCCTTATAACACCATTCATCTTCATGTTCACGTCGACTAAGCTCATCCTTCAAAATCAGGTTGTTGAGAAATAAGATTGTTCACAAATCAAAGAGAAATGACTAAATTATATTTAATATAAACCGCCTTACTGGTGTGACTGCTGAGTTCAGTTCAGTTTATTTTAGTTTTAGGCAGCACTCTTCTCATCACAGCGACAGAGTGCTGAACAAAAGTCCAGCAGATAAGCAACAGACAAGTGAAAAGCACAATGCAAATAATTCACTATAAAGGCAACAGCAAGAAGTAGCTGGCAACTGAGGAGAAAAAAACTTCAAACACCAAAGGAGGGCATAAATCTACACAAATCTTGCTTCTGTGTGATTTGCACAGCTGATAGTCTGCATTATTATAAAAAAATTTCCAGCTCCAGCAGAATCTATTTGAACCCCTGAATGCTGAGAATGAATGAGTTTAACTACAACAGCAATGATAATTTTAACACATTTCTATTCCTTCTAAAACTGTCAGTGATATAATAAAGATATATTACATGAAAGTTGAATTTTAAAATTATACATTTACAACTGTTATTGAAATTAAACAGAATGGATATGCAGTATTTGGCCAGTATAAAATCAAAAAAGGCTACACAAATGAACCAAATTTAAATACATAGATGAATAGATGAAAGTAACAATGTGTAAGAAAGCCATATTTTCACGGCAAACAATATTCAGCAAGACACTCTTCCTTCAAGTGGATAAGGTCGTCCTTTACTAATCAAAATCATTTTTCTAAAGGAAAAAAAAGATCAATCTGATGTTATCCAGAACATTCTCTAGGCACTTGAATGTAAAAGTCAAATGGGCAGTGCTTAAGAGTGACAACTTTTCCTTGTTTCCTCTGGGATGGATCTAATCTGGCCACCTCGCACTAAAAGGCTCCTCGTAAAGATAACATTTATTCAGTCCACGCTTTGCTTAGGACATTAGTTCAGTGTTTACACTGATATTAATCCTTAATATCTCCTAATGCATCACTGGCAATAATTCATTCACTATACTGTACTAACCAGCAGGCAAAACCTAATCCATAGCCAGACAAATGGAAACGTAAATAATGTCCTGCTCACAAGGGGGTATGAAATAAATACATCAGGCCTTGTTTCTAGCACAGTTCCTAACTGCCTGAATGTGCAACCCAGTCAGAAAAAAACTTGCCTGATAATAATTCCATAATTCTAGGGCTGTGTGCTCTGCTGTGCTGGCTGGAGAGATGGGTGGCTTTTGATGAATGAAGGACCGCCTGGTACTGGGTAGAAGAAAAGAGCTTGCTGAAGTACCCACACCTGTCAGGCCCCATTGAGGGAGAATAATTTAGCACAAGGTGCACTGTGAGATGACTTTATATGTTAGCTGGGCGCAGTCATCCTGACCATTCATCACTGTGTGTTACAGTACATAGAGACAAAAAGCACCGGGTGCTCCTCTAGACGGGCGACCCATTCTTCTCTCCCTAAGGCCTGGCAGAGATTTAAGGCCACATTGAAGACAGATGCCTGCTTCTGAGAACCACAAGTGCACTTAGAGTCACAGAACACAGTTAAATGGAGAAGTTTATTTTAGGAAATCAAACAGAATTTCAAAAAGAAGGGGACAGGGACATCTTTAGCGGTCGAGCGCAATGTTTACAGGCTCATGGAAACACAAGGACAGCTTTGCTTTGAAGCATCAGGGCAAACACTCATACGCTGGCTCCAGTATTTATTTACTTATATAACTAGCAATACTGAAGAACACGCATGCACATTAATAAACTGTGGTAACATCAAGTTACTGGATTAGATTGCTTAAATGAAATCCTGAGATTTTTCTAAGCAAACTCCCCAGCAACCCCATTATCCAGAGTAGTTTCTGTTGGAGATGTGCTATATGATGAATATTTTGTTATTCCATAAATACTACAAATACAGCATTGCATAATGCATATACACATGTTGTAAAAATATAAAAGGAGTTAAATTAACTAAGAATTATTTCTACTAAACCGTTAAAAAATGGGGAAAAATGAACAGTGAAAAATAATCTGAAGCTTTTTTTGCACCTCTTGCTCTTAAGAAAGCTGCAACACTTAGGCAACCTTTTTATGTCCTTTATAAACCCAATGAACAGCATCCATCCATCCATCCATACCTCCATTATCCTTATCCTGGTCAGGGTCACAGCGGGCCTGAGCCTATAATAAACAATTATTTTTATTTGCCTTTCATGGCATTCAGGGTTGACATACAAGCATTTAAAATAACTTTTGTGTGTCGCTTATCAGGATTTTTTACACAGTGTTTATGCCGTGGATATAGAAGTTTTCATGCAATACTATTTATGTAAAACTATACATACAGTCAATGCGGTTTGAAAATATTTCTAGAATGCTTCTGAAGAGAAATGTTGGACAAAAATGCACGTTACAAAATAGTCTTTATGCTTAATAAAAATAACAAAAGGCCAGTGTATAAGACATAATGGTGCACAATATGTCTATACTTTAGAAAAAAGCTTGTGTGTATGTAGAATTGAAAAGTACAGCCGTCCAGGGAACCTGGCCCAGGGTTTGTGGTTGAGCCAAAATCTTCATCTTCTGTCAAGATGACAGAAAGCACGTCTTAGGGGTTGTGAGATTTTTGAGAAAGACTTCCACCACCTGGCCACAAAGGTGTGCTTTCGAAATGCATGAACTGCATAAAGAAGGAGACTGCAGGTACACCATGGGAAGCAGAAATGGAGGCAAGTGAGCATTGCAAAGATAATTTCACACAATGGCCTGGTGTTTTTGTAGATGGGATCCAGCCCATTCAACAAGAGAGCAGGCATGGGGGCAATGCCAGATATGTCACCTTGGAAGAGAACTGCACATAGCTAGATGCCATGAAAGAACAGGCAGGTAACTCTAGAGGTGCTGGCCCTCTCCAAATCTAGGTAACACGAACCTTAATACAGGTCTGGGCTTAGTCTAAGCTGTTAGAGCCAATGGAAGAATCCAGAGACAACCTGGACCCGGCAGATATTTCTCAAAATTGGGAACACTTGAAGCAGATAAGCATCACCACAGATTCATATATCCAAATATTCAGTTCCGTTACTCAACAGTATTTATCATGACAGAGTAAGATTTTAACTTTTTAGTGCTTTCCCTAACAAAGTAAATAATGTTTCTTTATGGATGTCACAAAACGTGAAAATTTTAGACTAATATGCATGCAAAAGCACATGTACTCCTAGCTGTGTTCCTACTGTGTTTTATGGAATAGACAGCCCTTTCTGCTCCGCCACAGTAGCTGCAAATACAATAATACACCGATCAACCACAACATTAAAACTACCTGCCTAATATAGTGTGGATTCCCCTCGTGCCACCAAAACAGCTCTGACCCATTGACTCCATAAGACCTCTGAAGGTGTCCTGTGGTATCTGGCAACAAGACGTTCGCAGCAGATCTTTTAAGTCCTGTAAATTGCGAGGTGGGGCCTCTGTGGATCGGACTTGTTCTTCCAACAAATCCCATAGATGCTCGATCGGACTGAGATCTGGGGAATTTTGAGGCTGAGACAGCACCTTGAACTCTTTGTCATGTTCCTCAAACCATTCCTGAACAATTTTTGCAGTGTGGCAGGGCCACTGCCATCAGGAATTTCTGTTGCCATGAAGGGGTGTAAGTGATCTAGGTAGGTGGTACGTGTCAAAGTAACATCCACGTGAATGCCAGGCAAAACCTGCTTGTTTGCCTTCCCATAGTGCTCATGTCCCCATTGTAGGCATTTTCGGCGGTGGACAGGGGTTAGTGTGGGTATTCTGACCAGTCTGCTGCAACGCAGCCCCATATGCAGCAAGCTGCAGTGCATTGTGTGTTCTGACACCTTTATATCATGGCCAGCATTAAGGTTTTCAGCAATTTGTGCTACAGCAGCTCTTGTGTGGGATCGTACCAGACTGGCTAGCCTTTGCATCAGTGTGCCTTGGGCACCCATGACCCTTGTTGCTGGTTCACCGGTTGTCCTTCCTTGGACCATTTTTGGGAGGAACCAATCACTGCATACCGGGAACACCCCACACCCCACAAGACATACTGTTTTGGAGATGCTCTGACCCAGTCGTCTGGCCATCACAATTTGGCCCTTGTCAAACTCACTCAGACTTGACTTGAATATTGAGATGGATATTAAAATATACTGTATGTTATATGAGGAACTTGGAAACCGGGGGCTTGGAAGCTGGGGTACAGGCATGCTTTTCAAATGAACCATCTTCTTACATCTTGCATTTTACTAAGGTTCATAGGTTTAAAAAATTAAACAAAAATTGCTGATATTCAAATAACCTTTGGGATAACTAAATCCTTCAAATGATCTAGCCATTCATAAGACTTGTGTGCTGTAGACAGTATCAAAAGATGACCGATGGCCTGACAAAGGGTAGGGTAGCTGGAGACATGGCCTGAGGTCGGACTGTGGCAAGACGGGAGGTCATGTGACGCATAAAGGCTGCTTGTTGGTCAGACGAGGGACAGACTAACACATCCCAGCCATTTGCTGTACCTAGCAACCCACCTCTAATGTCCTGTGTTCAATGCTGACTCCCCATGGAACAGCAGACGCCACTTCCTGTGTCGCATCAACAGCTATTGAAACGCCAACACTTGCCCATCACAAACTTCTCTTCCCTTGAGGCACAGCCCTTGCGATACATGCAAACTAAAATAATGACCAACAAGAGCACTCCAGCTGAATGCTGAATAGCACTTGAGGACCTCTTCAAGGGGGCACTGCATGCATTTGTAAACAAGAATTCCTTGAGCCACAGTAAAAGCGCAGTAAACTGTCTCAGCACTCATGTGTATCTTAGAAATGCTTCTATGATTTTTAAAAAAGTTTTCTAATTACAATCTCAGTTTTCCAATCAATAAAACATTGATCAGTCCCTTTTGTGTTGCAAAGTATTAGTCGAAACTTTAGAAAAACCCAAACTGCTATTTTTGGGGAGATAAGTGAAAATGATGTCCATACTATTTCAAAAAAATGCAGGAAAAACTGGAAAATTTGAACTTTTTTTACATACATTTAAACAGCAAGAATGGAGGGCATGGACAAAAAATGGCTTTTGTAGACATATGCATGCTCAAAACAGTGATATGCATATTTTTGACCATGTATCTAGCATACAATATATAAAATGTTTACATTTCATATACTATTGTCATCTTTTAACTTCACTAGATTTTTGTTTCAGTTTAGCAGTAATATCTCAATTATGACCAAAGACATAATCCTAAGAAATGAAGCCCTTATAATAAGTGGTCATTAATGCAATATATTGCATAAATAAAACTGAGAAAATGCATATTCATAGAATAATACAAAATAGATTATACGGTTAGCAATAGAATAAAACAGGCAAAAGGAAACATCTATTTTAGAGATAACAAAAAATAAAAACCTTTTTTGAATTTTTGTTATACATGGTGAATAAAATGTATGATAAATTATTAAAAGAGCTCAAATGAAAGTGCACAATTGTGAAACAGCACTGTAGTAGCATTAACCAATGTATTGCCTCACTTATTCAAGGTGGCACATGACTATAAGAAAAATGACCAAAGGATAAAACATAGTAAACAGCTGATCCACAAGGACGAAGCCCAGTCTGCCGGTGGCTGCTTTGTCACAGAGCTGAGCACTGAAGGTAACTGGAAGGCCTGCAATAAACTCCCAACCGCAGAACTGAGAGCTAAAAGCTGGATAGAATAGCTGGATAGCTTTGACATAAAGCGTAACTGTCTGAAGTTGAAAACAAAACTAAATATTACGGCCCTTTTTGCTGTGACTAATTATGATGCTTATTCTAAACTGTTGAAGTGCCCAGCTTCAGAAAATAACCTTGGTGAAAAATGGCAGCTAAAAAAAGCTATCGATAGGATTAAGACAAAAAAAGATAAGAATTAGCCAAAAAAAAAGTCACCACCTGGATTTAACTTAGTGTTATGATCTGGGGTTGCTTTGGTTGGTCAGGTCGAGGTTCAGGAATGTTATGTGCCCAAAAAATGAGGTGAGCTGACTACCTGAATATACTGAATGACCAGGTTCTTCCATCAATGGATTTTTTTCTTCATATTCCAAGATGACAATGCCAGGATTCATTGGGCTCAAATTGTGAAAGAGTGGTTCAGGGAGCATCAGACATCATTTTCACACATGGATTGGCCACCACAGAGTCCAGACCTTAACCCCATTGAGAATCTTTGGGATGTGCTGGAGAAGACTTTACACAGTGGTCTGACTCTCCCATCAATACAAGATCTTGGCAAAAAATGAATGCAGCTCTGGATGGAAATAAATGTTGTGACATTCCATAAGCTTATCGAAATGATACCATGGCGAATGAGTGCCGTAGTCAAAGCTAAAGGCAGACAAACAAAATATTAGAGTGTGTGACTTCTTTTTTTTGGTCGGGCAGCGTATTTATGTGTTTTCCCAAATTGCTTAATAAGACGCTTATCCCCCAAAGCTTAGGAGTTCTAGCATTAATGTAAGCCAGCAGGTTTTGAGAATGTCTTTTGATGCAGGAAGAACTTTAGTGAAATACCTCTGCTCCTGCATATGGGTCAGTCAGAAAAGATAAACCCCCACCCCTTTATAAGCTTTTGCCAGCCCTCTGCTCTAATCTGACTGAAGCTGAATTTAGAAACTTTAGAAACAGTCCATCAGCCCGAACTTCCACACAGAAAACAAAATCCCAGTGAAAATATTGCATGGCAAATAGTCTTGTATCTTTTTGGGGAGATGTTTACAGCTGCCATATTATGTTGGACTGAATATGACAAGTTGAGCGGCTTTACGGCTCATTAGCATGCAAGGATTGTTTTTCTGCATCACCCTGCGGTTGTTTTTCATTCACTGTGTTTCTGAGAAAAACTTCTGGAAAAACAGAACGTCATGTCACTGTCAATTTGTCTTAGAAATGAAATAGCCATTATTTATTAATGTGGATAATAAATCTGAGGAGTTAGCCCTCGCACAAAATTTCTTGGTAGTTATTAAATCCTATATGCCATATGTCTCATTTGCATGTGTTTGTATCTATAAAGGCTGCGTGATTGTAGGATATGTTTTGAACATAAAACATTTCTGGGTCTATTACAAGGTTGAACCTTTTTGAATTTAAATGGCCGGTTTGTCTCTTGAGCTTTAGCAGTATTTGTAATTGGTAAGCACCTCTGTGTCTGTTATGGCTGTACGATGAACATAAACAGCAAAGTTTACTGTGATTTCAGAGTTTAAAAATCAAAAACAAAAATGTGTTATAACTGCTATTTGAGCCCATGCATAGCAATTTTCTCCTTCACTCTTGCATTGCCGGTTGCAAAACATGGGTTTGATTTAGATGATATTTACAAATAATTTACATATTTTCATTCATATTTACTTAGTTTTTTCTATTAAGCTGAGATGCAGCCACTGCACCAAGATCAGCCTCTACATGTTTCTTCCACTTCCACCTTTACTTTTGTTATTTGCATGCATTTGTGAGCAATTTTGCTTTTTAACAAAAAATTATTAAGTAATCATACAAAAGATGGCACAAAGTCTACTGTAATAGTAAAACTAAAATTAAAATGCTGATGCCAATACAAACGGGGGCATGTTTGTTTATGAGCTGTAGGCCTCTGACTGGAGTGATGTTGACAACCTCCATTCATTATGCAGCGTAATGTCACCAAGACTACGGCTGCATGACATGACTGGTGTTTGGGAATGGTGCCACTTGGCTGTTTTCACTCCTGGTCTTGTGGACAGGACATTAGCATATATGCAGACCTTAGGGATGCTGATCCAGCTGGCGCCCTAGTGGTGCTCACTGTCAGATACCGATGAGAACATTGAACCAGTCGCTGGAGTGTATTTTTCGGATCTATGCAGCATTGTGCTTTTGGAGTCATTGGTATAAGAGCACAGATAGCAGCATCAGAATATAAATTTAATGTTCATTCTAAGAACAACTTTTCCAACACGTGATGTTTTGTCCTCTCGTCTTTGCATGAAAATCTGATTAGCGTGTTTAATTTTTTAAATTTATCTTGAATGGCTTTGCATAATAATAATAATAATAATAATAATAATAATAATAATAATAATAATAATAATAATAACAAGAATAATAATAATAACAACAACAACAACAATAATAATAATAATAATAATAATAATAATAATAATAATAATTTATTATAATTGCCAGCTTCCCATTCCCATTCCAGTTGGGCTCTGGATTTACTAAAACAAACAACCCGTATCCCCCATTTCTATGAAAAATGCAGGTATAAATAGAAATATAACTGGAAAACAATGAATGAAATTTAATATAACACTGGACTATGGATTTTTATTATCACTCATCATGATAATTTTTTTACATCCTGACATCAGCTAAAACAAGTGCCTGTGCAAAAAGTTTTTATCATACATTTAAGAATCATCAGGTCACAGCAACACACAAGCAGAGACTGCACATCCACTCACATAGACTGGGGATGACCTGGTTGCAGTGCGTCACAGCCAACATTTCCAAATTTGGGCTTTCCAAACATTGCACTGTTGTTTTGAATTATCATACAAGTCAAATGATAATTTATTTAGTGGGAGACTAACTAAACAGTCCAAACAACCTTATAGGTGTAGACCAACACATTAAAATGCCTAATTTTTACATCTTAAACAACAAAAGTTCCATGACTTCATCAGAAAAATGGTTGAGGTTGGACAAGAAGAGAGATGGTTACCAGTCACACTTTTTGCTGAGGGTCTTTTGAATGGTTGCGTATTCCCCTGAATGTGTTTTTGCTGTATTTTTTCCTTCCTCATTTCTCAGAACACAGTAGTTCACACTGCATCACACAATAAGGCCAGAAGTGAGCACTGACTGTGTCTCTCACTTGGTGTAAAAGACCCTCAGACAATTGTGAGAGAAAAGAAATAACCACTGATGTTCAACCCCTGAAACACAACATAACATCCTGCAGACTGCTGTAAAATACATGTCCATGAATTTCATACTGTGTGGCAGCAAAAAAAAAAAAAACCAAGTGAAAAACAACAGAAAAAATAACGGCTTATATCTCAAACACAAAAATGGCACAAACTCTAATTTTTGCAGTGCAGACACAAATGTCGCACTAAAGACATATAAGGTTTTCTTTGTTTGTGCAATTTGTAGGGGCGGCAGCTT
This sequence comes from Heterotis niloticus, assembly GCA_018136845.1. Lineage (NCBI taxonomy): Eukaryota > Metazoa > Chordata > Actinopteri > Osteoglossiformes > Osteoglossidae > Heterotis > Heterotis niloticus. The sequence continues at coordinate 36,434,194 of CM030889.1, read as the reverse complement.
CACACAGCCCCAAAACTAAATTTAGCCAAAAGACAGTTATAAGAAAGATAAACAGAAAATTCAAATTATGTCCTAGGCTGAGCAATTTTTGGCTTAATGCCAGTCTTTACAGCATTCTGAATAATAATCTGGACTTTCCCCCTTTCTGGTACACATATTATGTAACTAAAATGTAGTGCTACTTGTGTTTTACTAGAACTTCATCCTAGCCAGAGCCCAGACAAGTTATAGCCAAGGAACTGGCACGACAGGATGCCACCATCATGTTTAATTGCCTCTGACACACTGCCACCCCAGTGCCTCTAAATGGGACTGGGAACAAGCATGGGGCCAGAGACCCAGCCCTGCCCTGAGACCGAAAGGCATCCCGAGGCCCTGTGAACACCATCTGTCAGACCGCCGTAGGTAATTCTTGTCTGTGACGATGAAGACTGTTGCCTCAGGCAGGTCTGTTGCAGGGGACCAGATGGTCTGAGTCCTGTTGTGGCTACAACATACAGATTACTCCATTACAACTTTATAAGTCCAGTTGCTGCTGAAATTACTGGAGAGTATGCCTTTGCTACAGATGAAAAAGCTGCTAGGATCTACTAAACAACTTAGATACAGAATAACCGAAAAATGTAATTATTATGGCAAGTGGTTAGATGTCTGAAGAGTCAATAATTTTGTTCATTTCTGCAAAACTGCTATTATGATTTCATAATAATATACCTTATACAGGTGTGTAATTCTGTACAAGTACATTGTTCGAATGTACTACAGTAAGAGGTGGGATTCACACCTGAACCCTTCAAGGTGCCGCTTTTCACTACTGTGCCACCTACTATGCATTCAATGACACTTGCTCTTGTCAGTCATGTGCTGTCACAAATTAGAAAACTGTTAGCAAACAGCAAAGTTATATAAAATTTCAGTAAAAATATCACTGACCTGGAATTACAGACTTATATTTCAATAAATGGAAAATAGCCACTGTAAGTAGCAAAAAAGAAAAAAGTCTGACTGCATAGAAAGTGACATCAGTAACTAACTGGTACAGAAGTTTACAGTGGAAAACCATAGTAGTTTACTGGGTTTTCCAACAAACACAAGTTTAAAAAAAAAATTATTCATATTTAAGTGCTCCATGCAGGAGTGAGGAGTGACTGTAGTGCTGTTATGTACAGCAGTGTACCTATGGTGTTTGGTACCTGGGGCACATCCTTTTTTTGGCACTCTGCACCCACCCAATGCACTGTTCAGTTCTTTATAGAAATAATGATATACATCACCAAATCTAATGAATATTAATAATAGGCAAAAAAGAAATGGAATCAGCCACTATGTTTTAATATGGCACCATTATCAAAATTACTTAAAAATTCCATACTAAATAATAAAGGAAACTTTAAAATTAGATGTATGTTACAAAATTAGATAAAAGAGAATATGGTTGCACTGATTTGTTGAGAAAAAAAATGAAGTGCTTGTTCAGATTTGCAAAACTACCTCACCCCACTGATCAATATGTTTCAATATTTTAGGTCCTTATAACAGCTCAGGATTGGACTGTAGGTTTGCATCTCATCCCTGTTTTCCAGTCAGGCCTGTGGGACTTCAAATTTACATCACCGGTGCCAATTGACCTGAACTAGGTGGCCCATCCTGTGTCTATAAGAACCCCACACAGGAAGAAGAGAAGGAGGTGTGAGGGTTCAGCAGTTTTGGTCTTGTGATTTGTTCCCGCTCTTGTGGTCTTGGGTTCTTTTTATGGTTTATGTATGGAGAGTAGTGTCCTGTTCCTATTTGTGTGTTTTGTTAGGTAGTTTAGATAGGTGTAGTCATTTGGATGGTAAACCCTTTAAACTTCTTTTTCCATTTGTGTGGGGCCCCTTGACTCCTAGACCTTACTGAGCCAAACCAAAGGAGTTATAACACTCCTCATTGTATAGACTACTCCTCATTGTATAGACTGAATATTTTCATTTGAGTCATTTGTAAAAAGGAGCACTACATACAGTATTGTAGTGTTGGATGCTATGTGTGGGTACTGTGTGCATGGTCTGTCCAGCAGAAGACTGGTGTATTCTGTGTGGGTTTGTATGGTTTCAGTGTGTGGACGGAAGGCCTGGGGTGGTTAACTGGTTCCATAGCTGAGGCTGAAAGAGCAGCTTTTCCATTTGTGAATCTTAGTTGTTTCCTTCTACTGCCCAGTGCTGGTAAAAAGTTGTCTTGTGCAGGCCTTTGCAGTGTCTTCATTCCTTCCATCTTCACTTGCTGCAGTTTTTACTTGTGTGAAACTTGGAGTAAAGCCTGAAATGTTGGATATGGGTGTGAGAATTACATTTTTTTTTTAAGTGCACAACTGGTGCTTTGAAGGCCAGCTTGAAGTACACAGAAATGAAATAGTTAACTTGAAGACATTAAAGGGATTCTGTAGGGTTTCAGGAAAAAGACTAAGCATGCATGATGAACCTGCTAGAGGCTGCTTTTGGCTGCATGTTTTGTGCAGACTCCAGAAACTTGACATCCTAACCCGGGTTTGTTCGGTTCTGTGTGATTATATAGCTGAACAAAACATCTCCAATTTTTCAAAATTATCTTCAGTCTACCTGCATATAATTGGGAAGAGAATCTATTTCAGGAATTAAGAACCATCTACCTAAAAAAATACAGAGGGACTTTAGGTGCTCAGAGCTGGATAGGTCAGAAAATGAATTAAAATTTGTAAAAGGTGAAGTAAACATACCTAGACAACAACTTGAAGTCTGTGCTATTAAATGAGGAGGTACAACTTGTAAAGAACACAAATCTTTTGAAACTTGACTATGATTATTCTGAGGTGTCATTCAGTTGTTTTTCAATATCCCATACGTTTTAATGTACATTAGTTTAATGTACATCTAGGATGCAAATCAGTCCATAGGGAGTCACAACTAAAGGTGAAACTTCTGTTTCTCTCACTGTGCAGCTCTCTAGTTCTAATACAACTATTGACCTACCTGTGAACAAGAAGTACACAACTGGAGAATAATTCCAAACATTTTAATCAATAATAAGCCACAGCAGGCTATAACCTGAATTTTATTGTCATATTACTCAGGGTTGTCATTCTTACAATCAATCCTGCCATATCAATAGCAGTCCTGTTTGGCCTACAGTTGACATTGCTACTATCACAGGCCCCATCCTTATATTTATTGTTAGTTTTACCGTATAAATGACTGAGCTGCTGGCAGAAGAACTTTGTGAGTTATGGGTGGTCACAAAGTGCTGTGCACAAGCTGAAGGTGCAGCGACTAATATGAAATAATAAATCAAAGTGAGAGCCTTTACTCTACACCAGTGGACAAGTCTCTCAGTCCCTGTCTACATATCAGTACAATACACTGTGGAGCAGCTCACACATGTTTCACTGTAGTAAGGGTGGCTTTTACTCTGCACGGCGCACTAGGGGAGACTGCGCTTCAAATATTCATGTCTCAAGGAGGCGCGGATTGAAATGAATATTTCAGAGATAGAAAAAGAGAACGCAGGCCATTTACATTTTTAGCCTCTTTAATTTAATGCCTATTTAAAATAAGAGAACCAATAGTTCACCTAGTGGCAGGTTTAACAAAGACAGACACAGCAGTCATATTTAATACGGATAACCAAATCTCAAGTTGGAGAAACAGAAATTTACTTAAGGGGAAAAAAGAATTGATGGCTAATCTTCAACCACGCTTACCCCGTCCTTCAAAACGCAAAAAAACGTGGGGAGGAAAACGAATGACTTAGTTTGGAAATGAACTTCATTACTGTCTAATAAATAATAGCTGCAATTATTCAGCTACTTGTATAATTTTTCTAATTAATTTATGACTGTATCGCCGTTGCCAGCGTAATAACTCGGGTCAGCGACGTCGGAGCGGCGTAACCAGCTCGGCGGTAGAGCCGCGGCGCGCCGAGGACGCAAGGGGGCGTGTTTGTGTCATTCGCGCGCTCGTTTTATTAAAACGCTCGGTTTAAAATGCACGCAGCCCCGCAGTTTAAGCTGCGCGTGTCAAGCCAATGATTTCTAACATTTATATCATAATATTTGATGTTTTAAATAAATTGATAAACGCTTCAGACACGCGTGGCCTTTTACACGCCAACTCCTCTTTGTCTGTCACTTTATGCTCCGCGCCACGTGTGCTCATCGCGCTCATTTGCCACGATTACGCGCCGTCATCGGCTCTGGTTTTCGGTGGGGAACCCCCCTCCCCAAAAAACCCCCAAAAAAAACAAAAAAAAAAAAAAAAAAAAAAAAGAAAATCACGCACTTCGCGGGGCAACCCCACTTGTGAAAACATGCAACAAAATAAGCACGTGACATTGTTTCAACTAAAGCCTAAGATTGTCCTACACTGCGGCAGTTTATTGAAGATGTTTTGTCCAAAACATGGAATGCACAGAGAAGACGGTGAACGCAGAAGGGAGTTACTGTTAGGACAATCAAATAATTTTTTTTCCCCAAACTGACACATCAAGTGGAGGGATTTCTCCAATTTTTCAACTTTTCGAACTGGGACACACGTTGTGTTCTGTGTAGCGAGCGGGTGGTTTCATCCCTTCTACTGTATGTCGTATCATTTCCTATAAAACGTACTTATTGGGGAAAAGTGTGTTACAAGTCTCGCCTGAGCTACGCAACGAAAACGCGATGTGAACAAAAAAAACGGTGTGTAACTACACACACACGCAGAGCAGTAATTCATCTGTAAATGTATGCATACACGCGTTCTTTCCAAGCAGGGCTGCCATAAGAGTTTAAATCTGTCGGAAGGAGCGCGCCCGCACACTCCCGCACTCTCCCGCAGCACCGCGCTCGCTGTAACGCGATCAGAGGAACAGCTGTTCAGCGCTTTCATAACCAATCAGATTTGCAGCGACATGACGAGTCCCCTTCTACGTCACACCAATGGCGATGGGGCAGCAGCCGGAGCCGGGGTTCGAGCACACACACCGCGGGTGGGAGATAAGGACACGGGAGACCCGCCGACACCGGGACCGGGGATCGGACACCGGCACGAGCGCGCACACACACCAATACACATCCATACACACGCACGCACGCACACACACACACACACACACACCCCTCTCTGCGCTGTCAGCGCAAGCGGAGGACAAGCGGCAGTCCCGCAGCTATCTCGCGCGCTCCCACTGCTGCTGCTGCACAGAAAGAGAGACGAGAAGAAAGCATAAAGACAGAAAGTCGGAAGGCTAAAAAGTGACATTTTTTACATAACTGTTGCGCCTCACTGTGAAAGTGGACCTAACACCGCCTTACTTTCTTGACATGGGAGATATGGGCGATCCGCCGAAAAGTAAGTGGAATACTTGGTCTGCAAAATATCAATAAGGATAACGTTTTCTCTACTTGATTTTTTTTTTTGTGCAAAATTTCAATTTTAAAGCAAACGTAAAATGGAAGGAAAATCTCCCCCTAAAGCTTACTTGATGGCAGCATTGCAAGTTCCTTCCATAAAAAGTGGATTGTCATTTTTACCCAGCTAATTAAAAATGCATTATATTTAATAATATATTATTATGGATAATATTTGTAGATATTTGGAGAACTGTAGGCTTTTCAACTTTAGGGATTTTTTTTTATAATAAAAGGTTTGCTTGGAAATGGGATTGCTGTAACAAATTCAGCTTCTTATGGTACACCTATTATTATTATTATTATTATTATTATTATTATCATTATATTATTATTATCATCATTGAAGATTTATTTAAAAAAAAAACATTTATTAATGAAATATTAGTTAGTTATAGTTAGTTTCTCTGGTCCCTGTAGTCATCGCACAGCAGCAGCGGTGTCCGTGTGGCCACGATGCCCCCCGTGTGGCTGCTGTGTCGTTGCTGGAGCGCCGTTTCTCCGCTCATCCCTGAAACGTGTCGTCTTGCCCCGTGTTTCCAGAAAAGCGTCTCATTTCGCTGTGTGTGGGCTGTGGGAACCAGATTCACGACCAGTACATCCTGAGGGTCTCCCCGGACCTGGAGTGGCATGCTGCGTGTCTCAAGTGCGCCGAGTGTAACCAGTATCTGGACGAGTCGTGCACCTGCTTTGTGAGAGAAGGAAAAACCTACTGCAAGAGGGACTACATCAGGTGAGACAGCGGACAGAACAGCTCAATTTACTGTGTGGCTATTTTAAAATTATATCTAAAATATTATGTGAGAACCCGACTGATTTCTGTAAGTAAATAAGTCCCTAAAATGACCTTTAACACCGAAAATAAAACCGTTTTTATTTCACTGCAATTTACATACTGTTTATAAACTAAATTTGAAGGCAGCATTTTTAACATAACTGTAATAGGTACACCAATTATTATATATAAATATCTACATCATAAAGACTACATTTCTTAAAAAGAAATAATATCATTTATTAACATGTATCAAATATAACTTAAAAGGCATACAGTAGAAAATCCAGTAACAAGCACAAAACTTGAAAACAATTGTTTTTAACTGCAATGTTTTGAACATATTGTTGCTGTCACCGTATAAAATGCATGGAATAATTTACATGGTATTATATAAATAGTATAAATGAAATGTAGAAAAGGAAAAAAGTGCTCATGAATTCATGAATAACTGGAAATTCTGTTTTGCTGTATAGTGAAAACAATAAGTACGAATATGTAGTATGCATACTTTATATATATATATATGATACATAGAGAGAGCGCATTCATCGTAACATATAATTTGTTAGCACACAATTACTGTGCAACTTTTCTGAGAATATTTTTGCCATGTGCGCGTCTGCAAAGGATTAGGTTTTGCTCGCTTCTTTGTCACAGACGCTCAGTATTTTGTTGGCGCTAAGTGACATTTCCGCCCCAGGTTGTACGGGATAAAATGCGCCAAGTGCAACATCGGCTTCAGCAAGAACGACTTCGTGATGCGGGCGCGGGCCAAGGTGTACCACATCGAGTGCTTCCGGTGCGTGGCGTGCAGCCGCCAGCTCATCCCCGGGGACGAGTTCGCGCTCAGGGAGGACGGCCTCTTCTGCAGGGCCGACCACGACGTGGTGGAGCGGGCCACCATGGGCGGCGCGGACCCCCTGAGCCCGCTGCACCCAGCGAGGCCGCTGCAGATGGCAGGTAGGCTGGGCATCCCCGTGTGGGACGCAGCGGGCGCCTTCGCTGCGCTCCTTAACCGGTGACCGGGCTTAATTAGCCCGCATTAGCGCCTCAATTAGCAGGGCGGGCTTCGGGCTCCGGGGTCGGGACGAGGGGCCCCGGGGCCCCGCTGGCGCGCTGCGTGTAACTCAGCTCCGTCACGGCACCCATAATCTGCATTTTAAAATGTTGCGCACGGCTCACGGTTACTTTATATTAAACACCGAACCACTGACTTCTCTATACTTAAATCACGAAGAAAAGCCCGCAAGAATTATTTTTTGCATTGTTTTAACGACATGTAGCCACTTTCCGAAATACTGTGAAATAATACGATTATTTCTCATTTTTTAACAAGAACACCCGCTGCTGCGACCGTCATTAATATAATTCCAAATATGCACACCAATAACCCTCTCCTATCGCAAGAGGCTACGTTCAATGATAACTCGCCTATGCGCAAAAATAATATAAATGCGAACAACTTTTATAAAAATGCGGCAAGGCTTTTATCAGGCACAACTTGTGTCTTTTGAGGGCGCAGCATGGAGTTCAGCTCACCTTTGTTGTCATTAGACGAGTATAAAGAAATTCAAATCCCGAATAGCGCTGGTCCAAAACAGTGTTGAAGACAATGGGGTACAAAACAATAAAAATGTTTTTGGTCCACTTTCTTTGTGGAAAAACATGGATTTTGTACTTAACAGCTTACTGGAAAACCAAAAAGAGAAGAGCATCTTTATGAACGCACAGTTCGATTATTATTATTATCATTATTATTATTATTATCCCAAAAGTAAACTGATATTTCTTTCTGATATTTATTATTTTAAAAGCCGGCCATATTGATGACATCAACTTCGAAATGATGTTAGTTTTAAAATTATATTTGTCGGCGGTAAGGGCGAAAAAATGAACAAATCCACTTTTAATTTTGCACATATTCCTGGTTATGCTTTCTTTCGAAAAACGATTTTAATTATAATACTGCTGTCGCACATGGAAACAAACGATTGTATGGAAAGCATCCCTCATGCATGTTTTTTTTTTACATTTATTTTCAGTTGCGAGTGATGCGCACATTTTCGTCCTTCGGATGCCATTTGGGTTAAATTTATGATTTTATGTTAAAGACACATGATGGATCATCCGTGCGCAACAGTTTTTTTTTTTTTTAAAGTTTTCTTGTGAGTTTCATAGTTCTTTTTCCTGCGCCCCTTTCGTCCGTAGCAGAGCCCATATCGGCCCGACAGCCCGCCCTTCGACCCCACATCCACAAGCAGCCCGAGAAGACGACCCGGGTGAGGACGGTGCTGAATGAGAAGCAACTGCACACGCTGCGCACGTGCTACAACGCGAACCCGCGGCCGGACGCGCTCATGAAGGAGCAGCTCGTTGAGATGACGGGGCTCAGCCCCCGGGTCATCCGGGTTTGGTTCCAGAACAAGCGCTGCAAGGACAAGAAGAGGAGCCTCCTGATGAAGCAGCTGCAGCAGCAACAGCCCAATGACAAGACGGTGAGGGCTCAGCGCTGCGAAAAACAACGCGGGGGAGGCGGGGACACAGTACCGCGTTACACGCCGAACAGCTTGAAGGAGACACGCGTTAACTCCAACGACACGGACTTCGAAACGTGAACCAACTCTAAATATTTGTTTAAAAAAGTCCTGTACCTACTAATAGGTATAATAAATGTTATGAGTTCATTCAATAAGATATAAACAAATCAACGTTATTTCGAGGGCGTTTTAAAAACTTGTCCGCCTTACATTTGCGGCAGACAACTTTAAACGCTTCGTTCGATTTCAACTTTGTTTAAATTTTAATTCCCGTTACGTTTGAGCGAAGCAACTCCAAACGAAAGGGTGAATCGTGTAGTGCCAGTGCTTGAGAATGTGTTTTCAGCCCAGTTTCTACCTGCAGAACATACAGGGAATGACAGGGACCCCGATGGTGGCCGCCAGTCCGGAGAGGCACGACGGGGGTCTGCAGGCGAACCCGGTGGAAGTGCAGAGCTACCAGCCGCCTTGGAAGGTGCTGAGCGACTTCGCGTTGCAGAGCGACATCGACCAGCCCGCCTTTCAGCAGCTGGTGAGGGGGTCGTCATCTGCTTCACAGTCTTGCACACGTCACCCATTTTTTTCTTTTTTTTTTGGGGACGACGACGACGACAGCATTTTACTGCAGAATAACTGCCGTCGTCGACAGCATTACGGCAGGATTCGAACCAACAACCTTTAGATTCCAAAGAAAAAGCAGTATGAATACGAAGGTTTCCGAAAAATTGGTTCGCAGAAAACTTTAAATATTTAGATGTAAGTAGCATTAAACACTATAATAAAAAGGTCGTGCTTAATGCGCATAACGGGATTTAGTAAGTGACTTTACTATGATTTACCCGGTTATACAGCATGGCGTTCTTTTTCTGTTCAGATTTAATTACCTTTACGTCAAACAAAAAATTCTTGCAAGATGACGAGGTGAAATGCTAACTTAAATGTTTGAACATCGAGAGCTGCTTATAATTTTAATTTATTTTATTTTTAGGTGAATTTCTCGGAAGGGGGTCCAGGGTCAAATTCAACCGGAAGTGAAGTGGCGTCCATGTCCTCCCAGCTCCCGGACACCCCCAACAGCATGGTGTCGAGTCCCTTAGAGGCATGAAAGACAGTGGACTACTGAAGAAAAAAATAAATAAATAAAATTAATAATGGTAATAATAATAACGTATGTGGTGTTGGGGAATACGAACACAGAAGACGACCCCCTGTGGCCACCATCCACCCAACTGCACGAAGCCTCTTTACCTGAACAACCTCCGGTTGTGACAACACTGTGAAGACAATCATAGGAATTACACGCAGCTGAGAAGTACCTCCACGCACAGGAAGTTGTGCAGAAGGACCTGTGAGATGATCACCCAGATGTTCATCCATGCGACTTGGGGGAGATGGAGCTGCTCATGCGTGGTGGATGGACTGAAGGACGTCTCATCACCTCTCAGCCGCCTTTTGGGAGGGAACATGGGTACCGCTTTTGCCAAACACACACACACACACGCACACACACACACACACACACAGAGAGAGAGAGGAGCTCCGCGATCTCTGCACATCTGTGGAACTCGAGGGAATCTTCTAGAAGCGAAGGTGACTGAAGGATTGAAAGCGGAATTTAAAATGTAGGCATTGCCCACCTGGAGGAAAGACTGTAGACGGTTCATTTCGAAATATTACGCAGAAAATTAACGAAATGGCAGTTGGAAAGGGATTACAAACACAGCTTTTAATTTATTTTTGTTTTTATGAATAACGCCCATGTTCTGAAGCCCAGGTGTACCTCCGTCATGCTACAAACTTCATGGGAACTGTGTGTGAGTTTGTTGTCCGTCCAAGAACATTTTGCCCCAAAGATGTGTATAGTTATGGGTTAAAACAACCGGTTGGTGATTTTTATTTCCTATGTTAAATGATTATGATTTAATATTTATTTCAGAGACTGCTCGCCTTTCTTCAGCCGTTTGCTGGCTAAGGTGAAAGAGAAAATGTTGTCAGATTTTATGTGTCTGTCTTTTCTTGAGGATCATGTGTTCTGACGCCATATGTGGAAATACATCTTCAGGACTATTTCACTAATAAAAGTTTGACATAAAGCATAAGCGCTGCTTATCCTAAACGTTTCTTCTCTTAGTGTTATTCTCGCGGGAGGGAAAAGGCGCAACAATGAAAAGACACTTTCAGTTAGAGAAAAGTAAAAAAAAATTGTTTTAAGTTTTATAATATTATTATTTTTGTAAATCCTACCTACGCTACACATAGAAACATATGGTTAATGAATGCGAAATTGGAATTGAAGGTGGGTTTGAATCCCACCTCCTGCTGAAGTGCCCTTGACCAACGCACTTTACCCCAATGTGCTCCAGTGGAAATTACCCGGCGGTATAAATAGATATTCAACCATAAATAACTTAGCAAATAACTGCAAATTGCTTTGCAGAAAGCGTCAGGTATATAAATATACATGTATACAATGGAAACGTTATTTTAAATTCTGCAAACATCCGTCGGATACATTTCAGCTTTTTTAAAAAATATTTATTTGCATCATGCACTTCAGCCTGAGGGTTAATGATTAAGTCAGTAATTATTTTATTGGTTGAATTTCTTACAGTGAGAGAAAAAGTTGACCAGATGTTAATTCTTGTTATTCCATTTCTATGCGTTTTCCAGGAGTGGGGGGTGGTTGTTATGTGTAACTTGCAGGCAAGTAGTCCTCTTGGTTAAAAGCACTGATTTGCTAACCAGTTAACTGTGTCCGTTACTATCTGGTCACATCATGTATGGAGTATTTTGCATGGGAATGAGTGATCCAAGCGACATCATGGGATAATTTAATTTTGACAGACAGAAGCCCAGTGCCATTTGCGTATTTGTTTGTTTTAATGCTGCAGCTCACCAGCATTTTTGTTCTCCTCACAGTGGTGCACCTGCTATTAATGAAAAGTGTTTCATATCCCAGCAGGAATCCCTTATTCAATATAAAGAGCTAACAGAAAATGTTATATAAAATGCACAATAAATTGTACAAAATTTTATGCACTGCCAGTGCATTTAAAACCAAGAGCTGTTCAGCTGTTCCCTTCAGTATCCATTCAGGGAAAGCTTTTATAATGCTGTACTGTACTGTAGAGCGAGTATAAGGTGTTGGAATTCAGAGAACTGTAAAAAGTCTTAAAAACCTGTTTACATTTTTAATATCCTTAAGCTCTGCTTAAGCTTAAATGAGCATATCTACGTATTTTCAGTGTATGAGCTGCTTAAATAGCAATGTTCATTTCACCCCAGTTAAATGAAATGTGCAATAATGTTATCAATTGACTGGGTCAATAATAATAATAATTTAGTAATATTAAATATTGTCATAATATGGAAATATTATGATAACGATTCATATTATTTCTATCTTGGTATGCATTCTGTTGACAGCCAAATGAGAAAATAAAAGAATAGACAGGGTCACAGGTCCACAGGTTTAAAAATAACTACTAAAAGGTATTTATTGGGACCAGTTTTTCTTGAACAATGCAACACACTGGCGACTGGAGCAAACATTACTGTACACTGTAAAATTTATTTAAGCTACTGTTAGTTTTTTCCAAATTATAGAAAAAAATCCAGCCAGAAAATGTTAGGCTGTTTTTTTTGGTCAAACAGCTTGGTTAAACTCGGTGTTCACTGTAGTTGGGATCCAGGCCTGTGCGTTGGGTGTAACTGACATTACCCTGCAAATACTGATATTCATTGATCGATAACCTCTATTTAATGATTCTGATAAACTAAACTTTTTTGAGTGATTGTGAAGTCTCTCGTTGAAATACTTGTTTTTTTTGGTTATAGCTACAGCAGTGACCTTAGGTGGTGGCACCTTGGCTTGGCTACAGCAATCCAAAAAGCTGGAATATTAAAACATTTTTTTAAACTTTTGGCCTGTATAGCAGGATAGCATTATAAAACGAAATTCCCCCCAAAAAATCCGATTTTGTTAAAATTAATTAGCAGTGCTATTTAATCAGTTGAACTCCGATAATAAATGAGCTAAAAATCAGTTTTCTCTCTGATCTTCCAAAAGCAAAACTGGTGTTTTTCTACCATTTAATTACTGTAAAAAGGGAGGGTGTGCAATGTAGCCAGGACTCAAATTGTGTGACAAATTCTCATGAAATACAGTATATCAATACTTTTAAATATGTACGCACAAAATATATTTTAATTTGATGACAATTGGACAGATACTGCAAGTGTTGCCATGACAGCCAAATGCTACTGTTTTCTGTAACAGTAATATGGTGGGCTGAATTAAATGTCAAGCTGAAATTTGACAAATAGATGCAAGTGGAAGCCCTACTCAGATAATGTTGGAACCAGGTGTTTAGCGTCTCCACAAATGGCTCTTAAAAGACTTTTTGCTTGGTGGTGCCACTTGAGATGTGGCATTCTAAAGACCATTACAAGTCTGCCTACATGCCTGTTGATGGAAAATTTCAGAATCCCTCGTTTCGAGTTTCTTTAACATAAGGTGCAAAATTCATGACTCTGCTACAGCTCTTAACACCCAGCTGCACATGTCGCGTCCTTAAATGGGTAAATGCGATTAAAATATAATTGCTGCTTTCGGCCTTCCCTTCTGGCAGACTGACTTGTAACTTAGGCAGGTAAAATTTTTGCAAATCAGTAAAAGTAAACTTTGTTTTATTTTAACACATCCTTAAGAGTAGATGATACTGTTCAGGTACCAAAACCTTTGGCGAATCTACCTCCAGTCACTGAGTCAGACAGTGGGGAAGTGTCAAACTGTATTTATGAAATGTTTAGTTTGTTAAGCCATGTAACTTTGACAGTTTTTTGAATGATTGATTCTGCTCTGAATTTCACATATATTAAGAAAAAAGACAAAAATTAATTTGATGTTTAAAGTGATCAGTTTGGAAGTTTGCAAATGTAGTTTTTTTTACTTAACTCATTGCAGGGTTGGGATGTAACACAGAGTTTGAGGAAAGAAGTCGCCTTCTGTCGTTTTAGGTGAGTACCCTGCTCAAGGGTGCAGCAACAGGAGCAGAGATGTGAACCCAAATCCCGTACTTGCAAGATAACTATGCAAACCACCGTCCCATATCCGAGCGATGCATTTGCGGCTCACGTAAGGCAAAAGCCCAACATACTATTTATATCTAAAATGAGATGTTTTTAAACCTAATAGCAACATAACACAGCCTTGCATTTTGAACTGAGAGGCCTTACATTGTTATGCAGTGTTGACACACTGATGGACACACTGGATCTATGATGCATTCAGTTCACTTTATGATTTATGTAATTCACCAGCAATGGACCCCCGCAATGAAATGACAATCCATGAGCGTGGCTTATACTTTTATTTTATTTTTTTAACCTGGTAACAAGAGACTTCCGGAGGAGGATACTGTTACCTTCACACACGTCTATTCATAGTGTTGTTTGACAGTCTTTGAATTTATGAACATTGTACATAAAGACCTAAGCTAACAGTAACCAGGCTATTTTAGATTATAGGCTAATTTGCTAGCTGTTACCATGCCAATTATATATATTTTTATTAGGGGTATTATTATTATAAACCACTGTAAACAACAGTGACAGCTAAGAGCTGAATCTGAAATATCAACTTGTTTCTTTGTATCATTTTTTAGTCAGAAAGTTGTTAAATGGAATTATGAAAAATACAAAATGTAATTGATTATGATTTCAAGGTTGCGGAGTTGAAATGTGGTTATGGAGTAATTATGGATTCTTTAAGATGAATTGGAGATGTGGTCTGTGTCGTCTCATGCTGGAAAAGTTCATGTTCAAACATGGCTGCTGCATGTCAATTTGCCGACGATGGCCGTATGACAAAATCGTGACTCCACCGGCCCTTTTTCTTTCTCTTTGTGTTCCTTGGTTGACTCCTTGACCCCTCTGCACAACCTGTACAAGGTACACCGAGATAAATGTTCAGTGAACGTTGTCGAAAGGTGCCTGTTCTCCAGTCTTGCCTAAAAAGACAGCCATTGTAAGAAATCCTCATTGTTATTTAATCTGACACCCCTCACCTCTCTCCCCAAAATGCACTTAGTCTAAGCTGCCTGCGACTCACCTTGGAAAGTTAAATTTTAGGTTAAGCAATAAATACTTTAGTAATTAAAAAAACAAAAAAATTATGTTCATTTTTGTTTGGAGCATCAAGAAATTTGCAAAACTGTAGATGCTGGATATGAACATGAACATAGATGTGAACAAAAGTTAAAAAAGCAAAACTCAAATGTTTTATGATTCCTTAAGATTAACTATCACAGAGAAGTGTTAAATAATATTCAAATGTCCTGTGATCCTAACAACACATTAAGATTTAGGTGCATAGAAAAATCCTGCAGCCACAGTCCTTGCAGACAATTTTGCAGGCTTTTTTCTTATTCTAATTCCTTACATTTACCATAACCTTGCACAACTCTTTAATAAATTAAAAGGCCTATTATAATAATAATCTTTCATCTTCAAAAGTCATAGGCAATTCAACATGTATGACAAACATACTGTAAATTTACGCTAATTTATAACCTGGTAAAGAAAATTAAGGCCATTTTTCTTATTTTAACTGCATATATAAAGTTAAAATCATTTCTTTTGATTCAGTACATCTATGAATGTGTGTACACACTTTCTGCCACATATACATGTTCCATGTACATGGCACATGCATTTATAAAAACAAATAGGTGTAATTACAGTATTACCTTTTAAGTGGCATCCCTGAAAATGCCCTGCCTGCGCTCCCGCATCACACAGACATCCACTCCCTGCCTCATACAATTACAATAAAGTAGTCCATTTTGTGACAGCCCTTCCTAACATGTAATTGTTCAGATGCTTTCAAAAGTGTGCTGCTGGTTTTGTTTCAGTATGAAATCCAAAACAGACTGAGTAGGCTGAAAGAATGTTCCTACATCGGTGCGCCAAGCCTCTCAAAGTGGCTCGCATAGAGACGGGTACTTTTACTCAGCCGATTACCTGTTTTTCACAGTTTGACTGCAGAAAAAAGTGGAAGAAGTTGTGTCTTAAAATATGAAGAGCCAAAGATGAGTTGGAAAACAAAATGTTGATGTTATTGTTCTGCACTCTTTGTTGTTTGAGTAGGACATATGATGAACCACTAGAGCTGTCATAAACTGAGTGGACTGGAGTAACAAAATCTTTAAAAGATGTTTTAAAATTCTTGAAAATTACCTCCCTAGTAGTAATGGTTATTTTATGCCTCTTAAATAAATAAGTGGTGTCTTGTTTAATTGAATATTGAAATATTAGTTAAATTAGGGAAATGTAATGTGCATGTAATAACGTGGTAAAAACTGCACAGCTACATATCAGTGGAGCTACTTTAGAAGTGGCACCCTCATTAGACTAGATCTTACTTCAGCGTGTAAAGCCTTACCGTTAAAACAAGCTTTTATTGATACATTTACAGTCTGTCAGTTTTGTGGTTTTGGAAGGCAATGATTGAAAGTGTGGTTCTTAAATTGGTTTAAGCCATGACGATGCTTCACCTCTGGGTTTGACCAGTTGCAGTTTGTCATCATACCATTTGGTCTCTTCGGTGCACATGCCTTTTTGAGTTCATGTATGAAGTGGTACAGAGATTCCTGAATTTTCCACAGGCATATCATCTCTGCACCAGTCCACAGAGCTGCTTTTAGGCTGAACCTTTGCTTGAGACTTTTGTTCATGTGGGCACCAAAGCAAAGGTGGTGGACTCTGGTAATGTTGCTTGAAGGCAGCAAGAAGCCGGCACACTTCAGCAGCAAATGGGAAGACGCTCAACAGTATGATAAGTCAAGACTGTTGTGGTTTTCAAGTGTATATTAGTCCTGTTTTCACTGCACTCACAATACTGCTATAAGACACACTAATGAGTCCTGTCTTAACACAGTCCTGAGCTTGAGATAAACTTACAATATAAGAAACACGGTTTCATAGTATTATTGCATAGCTATTAGTATATTATATATTATTATAGGCCTGTGTAATGAAGTACTTGAGATTGTATTGTACTATGGTGTTCCACCGTCCAAGCTGGACTGCATGATAAATGTCTTATTTTACTTAACACTATCCGTGAAAGAAATGATGATGTGTGCTCACTTATTATAATTTTTGTTATTTTATTTGTAGAATCTTTTATTTAATCTTAATAATGTAACTCACTATATCTCATATTGTCTTTCATTAATTTTCCACATAGTGTATGAACAAGTGAGCCCAATTCTACAGATAGCTGCTATTCTTCTATGAGATCAAAGCACAAACTCATGTGGTGACTTAATATACAGATAAACAAATGAAACATTGCATCCAAAATAATACCAAAGGTCATTTTCCACCAACATGCCCCAATGTTCTTTTTGTAGGTAAAGATTTAAAATCCATAAGAAACTTCTTCTACTGTTAAAAACTGTAGGAAAGTTCAAGTGTTTCTGATTAGAAAAGCACCATGATTTGAAACAGTCAGAGGAGACAACCCTAGGCCTCACAATATGTATGTTGTGAATGCAGTTAACCCATTGTAATGCAACTGTTGAATGGAGACAAACACCAGCAAGTTGACCATTGCTGGAGACATGGTTTTCTCCACAAATAATTACCAAGTTAGGATTCCCATACGTTAAAGAGCTGCCATTACCAAATATTATCCTGTCTCTTGTATTTTGCTATTCATCCATTTATTACCATTGACCACTTTCCCTAGGCAAGGTGTGAACTGGTCCAAAACCTAATTCAGAAGTATAGGGTGCAAGGGAACGTAACTCTGAGTGGGATGTCTCATTGCTTGTAGCCCTATGAAAATGTACAAACTTATATTACTGTTGAAGTGGAAGACCATTTCTCAAAGTGGTCAAGAACAGACAGCAATTCCACGTTGGGGAACGATAAGTGTGCGAGTTCTTAATGGTCAGAAGACGTTGCTTTAAAGAACATAGTTGAAATTCCCTTTGAGCAAATTTTGTAGAAATGCTGAAACAGTAGGCAGCTGGTAGGGCCTGGCTTGCAATATGCAGCCTTCAAAGTGAAGGGATTTTGGTCTTATTTGGCACTGAAAAACCAGCAATACTGAAACAAAATCTTGGACTTGTGGACAGCCTACAGGGACACTTCTAGCAATTTCATACACTCTTCTGCCAAGTTCTGGAGTAAATGGGGATTGATTTACACTTGGCTATTTACACACGGAAGGCCCTGTATTTTGTTGGCTGTCTGCAAATGCATAAATATATATGCTCTGTTTATTAAACATAAATTAATACAAATTCCCAGCTTTTTCGAAATCATTAAGAGACGTTTTGACTGACAAGGTGCCTTCGCAAGGCCCCTGTGGGCTGCATGGAAGGAATCATTTTGCAACAGCCTTCAGAATAGAACTGTAACAAAGAAGTGGTTAAAATATACATCTTTAGTCAACTATATTGAGGGATGAAAGAGATGTGCGGAAAAATTTAAATCTTGCATACAACAGGAGACATCATTCTAAACATCCACACTCTTAGGGATTTTTGTATTCTGTCGGCAGGGTGAAGGAAGGACAGCGTCAGGCTCGAACTGCTGGAAACGCATTGATTAAGCAGAAAATCCGAGACACAGCCGGTTCACACAATGAGTGTGAAAAACAGCCTTGAGAGTGTTTGTGGTAAAGAGGGCAGGCCGGCTGGTTGGGTAGAGAGCGAATCTGCGCTGAAAGGCCACACTTCAACCTTTCAGCTGGTGTGCAGAGGGCTTTGAAAGTGTTGAAGCTTTCTTACGGCAGTGTTCTTGGGACAAACCTTTGATTCACCACAAGAGGCCCTTTAATTTGTCTGCGCTTAGCGGCAATAGGAAACATTTACATCAGTACTGTACGACAGATTTGTGGAAGCTGACAAAGGTAGCATCTGAAAAAAGGAACTGTCTTTCAACTCAACTTCTTCTAGCCTGGAATAGTAAAATATGTCTTTTTGAATGCTGGTTACATAGCGCTAAGTGGACCTTGTTTCATTAAGCCATTACACTGTACATAATGTAGTGATACAGCAGATGCTTACTGTCGCCATGAAATTTATTCAACACGTTTACATCTGTATTTCAAACCTGCATAATTTCCACGTTGTTGTACATTAAATTCAACCAGTGATCCAAGACGGGTAAATTGCTCCTCCATGCAGAATAATGGTGCCCTTTCAAGTTCTTCAAGTTGTTGCTTTCTAGTTCCTGTTTTTTGTGTCTTTACATCCCAAAGCAGAAGCGATCTAGTGGCTTATTCATGAAATTATATTATTATATTTACACTTATTCTGAATTTCACCATAAATTACTTTACTGTAAATTTAAAGACATTTATAGTTCCTGACTTCACCATTACAAGATTACAGATACATTTGTAGTACCTTAAACTTTCTGTATAGTTAAAATCTTCCCATTTATGTTTTCTACACCCTCATCCTGTGGGCTGGAACAATTTTGGCTAATATAGGGATTGTTTTTTGTGTTTCACAGCCTACATTTATCATGGGTCCAGCATGAAAAATGTGACATAAGGGCCTATATTGAGTTAAAATGCCTGAAGTGCAGTAGATAATAGGATTTGAAAGTGAGCAAGAAAAGTGAAGGCATATCTCACACTGACATTAGCAGGTATCTGAATGAAGTACCAACTCATCCATTAGGGAAAAAAAAAAATTGTTTTTATTTTATTTTTAATTCATATATCGAGAGAGAAAACTCTTTAAAAACTGCATCTGTAAGTTTATTAAATTAAAATGTAGGTGACATTTTGTTTGTGAAGTTTTCCATGGTCATCTTGTCCAGCACCTGAGGCTAGGTACGCTCTGGATGGGATGCCAGTCAACTGCAGTGTGATGGCAGACACACACACACGACAGTTATTCACACACTCAAGCCAGTTTTACTCTTCAAATCATCTGGACTGCTGGTAGAAATGGAGCACCTGGATGAAACAAACATGAATGTGGATAGAACATGCAGTCTCCATTGCGTTAGCAGTGTATGAGCAGTAGTGAATTTAACAAAAAATTTGCAAATTGAGACTTCTGCTTACATTGTGTATTTTTCTGTATTTTTCAACAGACTTTTTTCCTTTTTTTTTTTAACTTTTAGAACCTTGAAAAGACAGAGCTGTGGGAAAGAAAGTGTACGCTCCTGCAGATTACGCAATATATTTGCCAAATTGTGCCGAGTTACATTAGTGAAGTAGGAAGTATCCTCGGGCTGCAGACGTAGAGCTCGCCCCATCCGCGAGAGATCCCAGAAAAGGCCGGCAGTGACAAGAATGATGGCATCACTGATTTCCACCTCCCTGTCCCACAAACGAAAGTGTTGAACACAAAAGTGTGTTGTTCTGTGAGAATCCTAGGGTACGCTTTAGTAGTAACCAGCAAAATGGTACGTTTACTTTGGTTCCACTGGTTGTTAACTGTGCCTGTGCCTTACATTTTAGAAGCAGTGGAACCACCCTATTCTACTTGTGTCTGCGTGGCTGATGTCCCACAGAGATAGCTCTTATAAAAAATTAAATAAGGGTACACCTCAATCATTTGTTCATGGGACCAGTCAACTGGCACAGCCATGCACTATTGCTTTCGGCCTCAATAGGCCTTTCCATTATTTCTGCACAGCCAATTTGGTGCCGATAATGGTACTCGTAGCCGAGCGGCCACACAGAGAGGCACAAGAGCTCTGATTCTGCGTCTGGGAATGGTGAAGAACGGGCTCCCGAGCCGGCAGACGCTGGCATTTCCGCTCTTTGTCACATTTGCACCCAGTCTATTATTTCGATGCATCCTTATCAGCTGCGTGACTTTGCTATCCATTTTCACCAACTTCAGCATAATTGCAATCAGACTCAGGACCGGGCCACGCTGCCGGCGGCGAAGATGGTAACGAATATACAGGCGGTCAACAATTGAGCGTTATTTATTTATTACATTTTTGATGTGACTTCTAACCTTACAGTCTAATCAGAAAGTGTATAATTTATATACAGAAGTGGCATAACCTGTTTTTTGGGGGCTGAAATGGAATCAAAGCTTCTGGATTCCATTTGCCAAATCTGCTTCTAAAAAGTTGGAATTGTTAGCCTCCCTATGCGTTGATGTTAGGAATGTTAAATTAAATTGTGAAAAATGTGGAAAAAAGCTGAAATAAACTGTTGACACATACAGTATGACAGTGTAAACATACCTGTCTCTGTATTTTAAATATGCTACTGCATTTTATACACACTGGCAACCACACGTGGTGAAAAACTGTAAACAATGTTGAAATGCAAACCTACTCATTTATTCATCCATTCATCCATCCATCCATCCATTCTTTCTTTCTTTCTTTCTTTCTTGTACACCTTGGGCAGGAAACCAGCCCAACTCAGGCCAATTAAAGTACAAAAATATAGTAATTGAAATAAGATAAAACGAGTACCGAACTTTTCTATTTTTTACGTTGTGTCTCATCACTTGGACTCTGTTGAAGCATAAAATGTTTCTTTAAAAGAACATTTTAGCAAGTTTTCAAGAAAATCCTAAGCGCTAAGTGAGTCGATGTAGATTCCAGACAAAATACCTTGGTGCTCTCCAGCTACAGTGATGTAGTGGTTGGTGAAGGAGCGAAGAGAACAAATGTCAGAAGATGAGTCTGCTGAGCTCTGGTTGAAGCACGCAGATAAAAGTAGGGAAGTCGGAGAATATCAATGTTGACCAAACGCTTAACTGTCCTTATTTTATTCATGCGTCATCATTTGCATATGAGCAATTTTGAACAAAAACCCAGAGACTCTTCAAAGTTAAATGTATGTTCACCCTCGGTACACATGCAGCGCGCTGTGCAGATGTGCTGGGAAGGGCCATCTTCATTCCGAATCCCATACGTCCATTTCCCCTGAGCTTGCCGTTAGGCCCAATCTTCTTTAATACTGCAAGCACTATCTCCCATAACCCTATTACCATCTGCTGGATTGAATTTAATGCCGCTTCTCCATTTGGAAAAATGCAGCGGGTCTCTGAGGCAGGGGTTATTTATTTTGATATTAGGTGTAATTGTCCAGAAGTTGAAATAATTTGGGTTGATACCGGGGTACTTCTATCTTACACCGAATCGCTCCGCTGTAATTTTTATATCAATATTACTGACTTGCAGTTAATCCTGTTGACCAAATATAAATATCATTTGCGCAATGTGTATGCTTAACAACGTGCTAATAGTGACAATTAGCGGTCCTATCTGAAAGTAACTGAACAAAGTACATTGCGACGCTGGCCGGCTGTGGGCTTTACACGTATACTTTACTTCTTCGCCAGCCATCAAACACCTCGGGCAAAATGCTCAACTCAAATTATTATCACAGATTTGTACCTTTACCTGTCGGTATGAAGTTTTAAGTCCATATGAGAAGTAGACGGAAGAATCAAGCGATAGCGAGACACGACTCGGCACAAAGTTTGAACGATGTGGTTCATGGGTGCTGGGGTGGCTGAGCAGTTTGCTTGCAGCCACATGTCAACCAAAACAAAACAGACCATGAGTTTAAATGTATGCAAAGTACAGTGCATAAGCTATTTTTATTTCTGTGGATCCTTAACTGTCTTGTTTAGGCCATCGTGAAGAAGCTTGTGCTTCATCGCGTTCCTCCTCACTGCTTTTTTTCCCCGCCTTGTATGATTATCAGCTTAAAAAAATGACCCCCTTCTAATAATGATTGCTGATAAAGAATGGGAGAATCTAATTGGCCACTGCTAGAAAAATGGTCCCAGATATTTTCTGTCATTATAAGCCATTAAACTCTGTCTTAACACAATGTCCCACCTTCGCAGTGAAAAATGTTAGTGGTGCCAGTGTTGTGGTGGTCCTTGGTGTACCGGCTGCGGCGTATGTTTTTACAACCTGTCGGCATCTCCAAGTGCACACATAAAAGCAATTAATGGTAACATCGGTCCATCTCCCCATTAAAAATGATTCGCACTCAGAGTCGTTTGGTGACCCACCGCAAGGCCCGTGATTATGGTCACGCAGCTCTCTCTCTCTCTCTCTCTCACTCTCTCCATCTCTCTTTCTCTGATGCTGAATGGTTCAACAGCTCACTCCAAACTCACAAAGGCCCCGGTGTCTGTGGGCTCGATGCAAATGGCAAACACGGACATCATCCGTACAAAAGCTGTGCTTTCGAAATGGGTGCGCTAATTTCCAAACCTGCAAAACCCTGGGGCAGAGTTCAGCACATCAGGGTTAGAGATACCATCAAACCTGGATGGATAACCGATGCTGGGTGGCATCTCTGCCTGCACGCCATCGCATCCTTATTCACTCACAGTTTGTTCATATTATTTATTTTAAATGTTTTTGAAGATAACGGGGTGGATCACTCCTCTTTGGCATGTTGTCAGGAATTTTTTATTCTTTGTTGTTAAATAAAGAATAATTAAATACAGAAAACGTTAATGTCCTTTGTGCTTATGTCAGTTCAGTTCACTGACCTCTTTATTCAAGGTGACTTGCAGTGTTAGGTTTTTACACTACTGCTTACTATTATTTACCCTTGTGAACAATATTTACTATGCCAGTACAGGGTAAGTATCCTTATTGAGGGTACTACAGCAGGAGTGGGGTCCGGTCCTTGGACTCAAATCACTGTTACCTGCTGCCTCTTCTGTTTATAACCAATACAGGATCTGGAATTGCAAATGTGTACGTGCTGGAAGTCGATGGTTTCATCACAAAACCTTTATTAGGTGCTCGATGGTTAATATTTGGAGTCCAAAGCCCTTAAAGAGAGCTGAACTTTGTTTATGTCTTTTGCCACAGGTCTGACAACCTGCAGAATCTTTTTGGGAGGGAACACACTGCACTGTACTTTAACCAGAGAATTACTGGTAATAACCAGCAAGGGCAGCGGTGTACTAAATTCAGGAGTATCACTCACAACACAGGAACAAAGGAAAGTGACAGAGGATTTTATTGCAAACCTCAGTCTCAGTGATTGTACCGATGAGCCTGCCCAATTTCGAGGTCGTGTCACCTTTCACGTCACCTTTCCCTCCTGTTTTTTTGGACTTTCAAGGTAAAACGCTATCCGAACGCCTGCTTTCTTTTCCGCCAGGCTCCCGTCGAGAATAATTAAACCAAAGCTGGAAAATCCAACATTAGTCAGCTTGAATAGACAGTTTGAATTTACCATTGCCATTACTACCATTACCAGGCCATTTGAATCTACAGCTACTACTTTGCTGTATTAATTTCTGTTATAAACCTTTAGCAGATGTCACATGCCCGTTTTCGAAAATGCGTCATAGAAATATCATAAATTGATATCAAGCGTTGTATCTGTTGTTTCTGACTCAGCTGAGAGAGAGGTGTTAGAAAAAAAAAAAGTCAGATGGCTGCAGAGGACTTTTATCATCTGTTCAGACAGTGGGAAGAAAAAGGTTTGTTCACCAGTGCCAGCCAGAGCTTTTGTCCTTTTTTGGATTAAAAAAAAAAAAAATTGCCATAAAAAATGTATGGATCCAGAAATCCCCACAAAGGTGCACAACAAAATAACTTTTGTATAAATGACTGAATGGGAATATACTGGTTGTACATAATTAGCAACAAAATTGATTCCGCCCTCCTTTAATTTGCATGATAGAAAGATGGCTGCCTCTCCGGAGCAATTTGCTGTGCAGCGACACAACAGTCAATTTTAGCTTAAATCACTGAGTGGAAACATAATTACTCAAAGTAAAACAGGGCAGTTTTTATTAACCAGGGTGGCAAATGTATGTATATGTATGCATGATTACAGAAAGGTATGAAGAATGTAATTTGTTGAAATGATTTCAGCATACGCAGATGCACAGCGATACGCAGGCATGTGCGTTGTAAATTTTGCTGCTAAATTTTTTTTATTGATATAAAATAAGCAACCTTATAATTGAGAATTTTTTCATGATGGCTCGTGGGAGCGAGTGCTTTTTGTATTACATTTAGGCGAAAATCAGGGGCAGGGAGGTTGGACAGCAGCTGCTGGATGGTGGGAACCCTCCCCCTTTTACAAAAACCAGGGTCTCTGCTTGGGGGGGGGCTTTCGGGAGGGGTGGGCTGCTTGCTAGCAGCACCTCAGCGGTTGCTGTGTGGTCACCCCCACAATAGTCCCTTGGAAAGAGGACAGAAAGACTTTGCAAGAATGAACAGCAGCGAAATGATTCATCAAAATAGTAAGAATTATTTTTAATAATTTGGTCATTTGTAATTTATAGTAAAAAAAAAATGTTGTTGCGAATAGTCAAAAATGTAAGCACTGCAAAAGAATAAATGAAGAAAAAATTATACCCTAATTTTATATAAATAGTGTCAAAGGGCAACAAAGCTTAAAACCATTTATCCACTTATTGTGCAAGGAAATTAATGTAGAACAGTGAGTGTCCATGAGGTTCTGATAATTCTTCATGATGGAAGATTAATGTCATGGTACCACCTTGGATTTTACATGTTATTTTACTAAGATTTTCTAAATGCTTGCAGGCGGTAGTTTAAGTTAAAAAAAAACAAAAAAAAAAACAAGCATTTCCTCATACATAAAGAAAGTTAAAAGAAAAACTAAATAAAGCTGCACCCCCCCCCGCTTGCCTGCTGGGCTCGTGAGATTTCTGTTTGTCAGAATCTCGGAGGCCTTTGTCCATTTTTATATCCCCATTCGAACAGTAATGATCCTAAAAGCAGCAATTAAGTCGACAGCCACATCATGCCACATCATGGGTGTGCCAGCGTGACCAGCGCACCCCGCTGGAGGAACACAGCCTCCATTAGTTAGGGATATTTCCAGAAGAACGTCTCGTCTGCACCCCCTCCGACCCCCTCCGCCTCCACCTTTCACATTCTCAGTTATTAGTTGTATTACAAAGACGCAGCCTGTTTCACTAACATGGTAGAACCACCACTGATTTTCATCCCTCTGCCGCACCATCAGTTTCTTGTTAAATTAGGTTGCATTAACTGTGGTTAATGAGAGCAATTTCACACTTTTTTGTCATTTTTCATATTCATATTCATTCATATTTGTTCACCTGAAATGTGAATATTGTTATTCTAGTGTCAGTTGGTATCTTTAGATGAGAATAAGCTGTGGTACAGCAGGAAAATATCAATGAGACCGAGTCACAAAAGAACACGTTTTTTTCTAAAACTGCTTAACACGCTGTATTTACGTCTGGCATTCGAGGCGTTTGCTTATTTTGGCAATCATCTGCTGTGGTTAAAAATATGCAATGATTTTTGAATCTATCTGTCTTTTAAATGGAAAAGGTTTTATTTTGTAAAGGACAAAAAAAAAAAAAAAAGAGCATTAAAAACAACATAGCGATCCGAGGTGCACGGCAGTCAAACATTATTTTATTATGCCCAAATTATTTGGCCTTGCCTTGAATTGCCATCCAGCACTGTTCCGTATGGGAGATGCGGAGTTGAAAATAAAACCATGGAACGGACAACAGCAGCTGGGCAAATCTGTCATCCAACAAAAAAGCTTTTAATTAGCTTATTGAATGTAGTTTGCCGAATACGGCGAGCCGGGTTATGCTCGCATTAAAATTGGCCTCATTTTCTATGAAAACATCCTGTCTGAGCAGCCCTGACCACAGTCAATCACGCTAAAAGCCACGGGTGCTTAATTTGATTTACCAATATAAAATGCAAATGAGGCGATTAAGGGGGGGGGGCTCAGAGGAGGAGCCTCTTCAAACCATCAAGTCAAATGTGAACAGGCAGAGGACCGGCAGCAGGCAGGATCTTTTAGCATATTCGTTCGATTAGTGCTACAAAAATTGAATTAGCGTAGCTAATTACTTGACAAATTGTGTTGCATTACTGAAAAGGATTTCTTTTTTTTTCTTCCCCCCTCAATACACCACCGCCCATGTGGATTTTCAGAACCAAATGGTACCTGCCAATATGTGAAAAGCATGATCAAATAAACGGAAGATGGGCCCACAGCCCCTAACAATGGCAAATGAGATCATGTGCGTAACTGGGCGGGACGCAAGTCCGAGTCCGCATCGCGCGGTGCAGCTCGACCGCATTCAGGCGGCCCAGGACGAACAACGTAATTGCGCTGAACATCTCATTTAAAACTCTGTTACTGTCTTCTAAAGCCAGTGTGAATGAACATTTCCCTCTGCTGTATCTTATGCGCAGTTACGTCCCGGTTCAGGTCCACGGTCTGCCATTGGTTCTGGCTCCTATCCGTCATGATCGATTTCGCCATCACTTCCTTCGTTTGGACCAATCACCTCCTGGCTCTACCGCTTTAAAAACACTGCCATTTTGTTCTTGACATTTGGAGTTTGATGATTTTGCTGTTATTATTATTATTTTTTTTTTTTTGGACTCATTTTTATTAGTGGTTAGGTTTGTGGTTTTGCTGTATGTACTTTTGAGTACTGATTTGTAGTGTTTGCCGTTTGTGTGTTGTGTGGTTTTGTATGGAGAGTGGTGCTCTATTCCTATTTGTGTGTTTTGGTTAGTTGGTTTAGAGCAGTTAGTAGGGGACAAAGACTTTCTTTTGGCTTTGGCTTTTTTCTTTTTAGTGTAAAAGGTGGGTAGGTTGTCGTCTGTTCTTCTCTACACAATAGAATGATTTTTCACTTGGGACACCTTAGAGCACAACACTGTTATGTTTATATATTTTCACATTATCACCGAGGTACCTGACAACGAACCCTTCACGAAGATCTACTTCACTGAAAGTCAACATTAAAAATATGTATTTTGACAGAATGTGAAACAGATTTCTTATGCAATGAAATAAATGGAGATTAGTTTGCCACTTAAATTTAAACCAATTTATTTTGTAGTGTCAGCTAAATTTATTATTCAGCGGGACATAAAATAATTCAATAGCTCATGGGATGGCTGCCAGCTGGCTTCAGACGCCCCAGATGGATTTCCTCCTTTACCTTTTGCTGTCCTTATATGTTTACTTTCCCCTTCACTACATTGTTTTTTTCTACTGCTATTTTTTAAATTTTTTTTAGTTATATTAAATGCTAATTGTACAACTTAAGTCTCTCTTAAGCACTCTGAGACAAACAATTAGGAAGGGAATTTTACAAAGCTGAAATGTATAATTCTATTCTATTTGTAATGTGTATCATTTAATATGAGACTGTGCATAGTCACCCTGCAACAGATCAGGATCCAATGATTCTAGGACTCCAGGACCACTGCGACCCTGACTGGGATGTAATTATTAATGGTAAGGGATGGATGGATAATTGTTGGTCATTACCAGTGACTGCTTGTCCAGTTCAGAGTTTTGGTGGTTCACTCACCCCTTTGCAGGATAAGCTTAGAAAAATTTAGGGCAGTTCAGAGTCACCAATCTGTCTGAAACGCTTGGGTTTGGACTGCAGGAGGAAACCAGAGCATCCAGAGGAAACCCGCATAAAGATGGGGGAAACGCACTGGGCCAAACTCAATGAGCTGATGAAGCTGCAACTTGAACTGTCCTACTGTTGTCATGTTTTTTTTCATCTTTTACATTCATATTGTAAGTATTTATTTCTTCTTATTTATTGTTATTATTATTTTTTTTACATGTTTTACATATCAGAAAACAAAGATGAACACAGCAGTAAACAATGAACAATGCCAGCAAGCAACTTTTCCACTGGTCAGCTCACCCAATCAAGATATACAAAATGTATTAAATTAGAAGTCATGGCATCTAAATTATTCAGGTTTTAAAAATGCATAAAAATACATAGTTTTGCAGCATGGCTGAGACGTATGTCACACTGCATTTGTAACAGTCTGACCGAGTTCCTTACCGTTATTAATGTTTAACTATTTGATCAGGCTGCCAGAGGTCCGAAAACATTTTCAATTTTAATGATTATTAAACTTCTATTGGCTACTGATGGATAGTGAGATGGTTTAACTCCACAGTAAAAGCTGTTGCTACTTTCACAGGATGAGTGCATCTAATGTAAAAATGAAAGTGCATAAAAATTACGATTGCATAACTCATCTACAGCTCAGGTAAATCATTCACTGTTGCAAGATGCTAATTTCTTTAATAAAAATGTCTTACTCTTGAATGATCGGCATGAAAAGGCATGTACGCAGCTACAGGTAACTGGAGGAAGAACACAAATATTAGCACTTTCACTTCATTAACCCTGATCATATTTTGCTGTAGTGTAGTAGCAAATAGGCCCGCTTCGCTCTGAAGTGTCTGACTGATGGCAGCTTTAATAGCTCATTGAATTTGCGGCAAAAGATGTACACCCGCCTGCATTTTGAACTTCAAGCTGTTTAACTATATGGTGCAATTATTTACTTTCATTATCATTTCCAATACAGTGTTCAGATCATTCGCACGCAAACTTCTCCACCGACAAGATAGCAAAGTGGCAGAAGAGCTCAGCAAACAAAGGTGAGTGCATAATTTGTATTTATTCCATCATTAGTGCTTTATCTGGTCCATGAGATGCCCTCGTTTCGAAAAAGGTAAAGGATTTAATATGCGACAGGAAGCACTTTTCGGTTAAACCAACTCCACAGTCTTAAAAAAGGCGGAGATAAGCAAACAATATTATTTATGTGAACGGAACTGGTTTCATGGTGCAGTTTGATGAAAACACACCAAGGTCCATCTCGTACCCCTAGTGCTGTGCAAATCATGGAGCACAATAACAGAAGAACGCTAGCATAGCTCCCACTAGTTAGAATCAAGTATGAATATCCTTTGTTTGAAGGATGGGGAAAAAGTACACTTTTTGTAAGATTAGTTGTTGCTAACTTACTACTACCACTACTATTAATAATAATAATAATAATAATTATTATTATTATTATTATTATTTTTTAATTAGTTTAACTGTGTTTTTCACACAAAAGTATTCAGCCAGTGGTCAGTGTTTTTGGTTCCCATAAATAAGCTAGATTTGTGTCTTTCTTGGAGACATTACTGGAATTTCACCTGACCTTGACAACAGATGAATGACGGCAGCTAACAGCTGACACCCCCATGACACGTATGTGCAAACGGGATCTGTCAGTGGAGCCTGTAATGTCTCTGTATTTCCTCTCAATAAACATCTGTAATGTTTTTCAGTAGAATCTACTGTTTTACGTCCCCCGACGCCTTCTTTGGTGTTCTAGTCAGAAGGCCACAGAAAGTCCTGATTTTGTACTTGCCTCACTGTCTCACTCTCCTGGGGTAATCCTTTCTTTTCTGTGCTTGCCTTTTGTTGGCGGCAGTCTCAGCTTTCAGGGTGACAGAAGGGTATCTATTCACGGGATTGAATAATATTCTATAGGACTGACTGTTTGTTTTTTTTTTTTTTTAACCTGCTATAGCTTTTTTATGAATGTGGGTCTGTGAAACCTTGGTTCGTTTCAACTTTACCGTTAGCCACAATTTACGTAACACACCGAGTGTCACGTGTCAAATGTCACCATCCCCAACATGTTATTGTGAAACTTCCTCTAAATAATTGGGGCTTCACGGAGCAGGCAAACAGTTAAATGGGAGCAAGGGACGTGGATTTCAATGGAAGATGTCACACAATAGTTATGTCTTTCATCAGTGTCTGGTTATTGACAAACTTTAAAAGAAGGCCTGCACAGCGCTGGTGCCGTCCTCCATACCCTAGAGTATGACTAACCCATCTCCATGAAAAAAGGATAATTATAAAAACTTTCTCATGTGTCAGCATTATACGATAAAGCCTTAATTGTCAAGAGAGTCGCATCATCGTATTACCATATGTAAGTGTGGGAAATTTCCTCTTTTCTACTCACTTTGCAGAACAGTGGGGGTTTTTCTACTGAATGTGGTTTAACAGCATTTTATGAAACGCATCAGTAGAACAAGCAGCTTCCCATCATAAAGGAAAAATCAATATTTGTAGAAGAATTCTGATATAAGTAGATATTATTTCTTTGTACAATCATGTGCATATTTTCCCAAGTCCTTACATTTGGCGTTTCTTTGTCTTTATAATTTTATAAGCCTGTTGAATATCTAAACATGCATAACTTTTACTATGAGTACAATACAAAAAATTTCACATTCACCAGCATTTTGCCGAATCATTGCTTAAAATTAACAGGCATATATTAAGTTGTTTCTCTCGTATCATATTCAGTTAATTCACTAGCATGCATTTCTACAGCTGTTTTAAACTGGCCTGAATATAGTGTATCATATGTTTGAGAGAGAAGAAAAAAAAAATATATATATATATATATAAAAACTAAAAATGTTGATGCTTGTTTGGTGTTAAAGTGTGCATATAGGGTTCAGGACCCAGAAATAGCAAGGGGATGCCATCAATGGAACTCCATCTGTCAGGAGTGAATTGCATTTTATTGTGCAGCTTTAAATAATAACTTTTGTGTGAAAAGCGTAAAAAAATAAATAATAAGAAAGTTTCCACTTCCCGTGTTACTGCATGCTTATCTCTGGCAGTCAATATAAATTCCATTCCTCTGCCTTGTCTAATGTATGGTACCCATTACATTTTCAGCTGGCCTTTACTTTGCCATTTAAATTACCTGTATTATGAGCAGAAAGGTGCCGGTAATGCAAACACAACATAGCTCCCTGGGGTTAATGGTAATCATTGTTTTTGCAGCCACTTTTTAATCAGCCTATTGGCTGAAATTTGACTTGGGTAATTTTAATGGAAATATTTATTGGCTTTTATTGGAGCAACAATTTTGTGTTAAAAGTGCAATAAAAATAACGGATATACTCAGCCAGCTTCCGACAAAATGGTATCAGCGCATCCCATTTATTTCAAAGACACTTGAAATCTATTTGTGTGAAAAAAGCACAACCATTTGTAAATGGCCGGTCAGCACCGATATAGGAAGAACCTCGTGTTTGGCTTCACATCGATGTAATTGTAAATGTTCCTATTCCACTGCGCTGGGATAATTTAGCTTTAACAGAAACAAGGTTAACTCCATATGCATGGAATATCCCTACATATTTTCCCTTTAGAGTAATTGTCACAACCGCTCAGAGGTGGAGGAGACCTATAAATGCTGAGATCGCAATTTTTTTTTTTTTTTGGAAATGGCGGTAGGCTGGCATCAGAAATGCATTAGCTGGGGCCACCAGTTTACAACTTGGCCTGAAAAAGCACCATTAATATCTGCCATGGTGCAGCACGTCGGATCCATTTCCAATAATGCATCAGTTACAGGTGTTAAAGATTTTATGACAAGCTTAAGTGGAGTCACAGAAGAACATGAATTGCTATCACATGTCCTGTCTGAAAAGAGATAAAAGACAATTACACCCAGCATAACAAAGTAATTTCAACAAAGACAGGAACATTCTTTATACTGTAGTTTTGCCAGGATGTAATTGTTGGTACCCTGATAGTTACTGCATTCATGGAATGGTGTTAAGTTCTGTGGAAGGTTCCAGAGATGACAGAGACCATATCAAGTAACGCATCAGTTTCTGGAGCTTCCTGAATGTTTAAAAAAAAAAAAAAAAAAAAAAAAAAAATTCGGTTTAGCCCCTCTCTCAGTAATCTGAATATAGTTGGTTCTCGTCCAGCCCCACCTGTAGCCCCATCAGTCACCATTCTTACTTTGCAGTTATAATGTAGGGATGCCCCAGTCTATAAATGAATCCAAACCTGTCAAGCAGACTATATAGCATTATGCATTGCCTTAAAAAAAGGTGACGAATAAACAAAAGTTAATGTTTGACATTTTTTTAAATCTGGAAATCTATGTTTTATCCTTTGGTTCATGAAATACAAAAAATCTTCTATAAAATGGCCAGAAACACCCAATTTACTGTCATTTTTTTCCCCGAGTATTTTTTTTTTTTTTTTTAACTGGAGCAGGGTGACACATTGCAAGCGATGTTTTGTAGATGTAAATAATCTACAGCTACCAAAATGAAATACATCGAAGTTTTGTTATTAAACCATGACTTCACCATGAAAGTTATCATAAAACATTTCAACAGTGATATGACTGACTGTACTTTGCAACAGTTCATTGTAAATATGAGTTGAACTTTTAATTGTAAAAGTTTGGTAATAAAAACAAAGGAGTGATTATACATGAAACTGAGGTGTTTGGCTGTACTGGGGAGAACTGAAATACATCAGGAGTTGTAGATGATGCCGGTACCACAATTGCACACACAAACATGAAGACTCCACAGTACTGTGTGTCTGACATCTCAGGCAGAGATGAGGGTTTCCTCATATTTTTGTCACCAAACAATTACCTCCCGAGCTCTCTTTTGGAAGCACTATGACAGACAGCTGCTCAATGCCTTGTCTGGTGGCAGCAGAAAGAGTGGCAACTCCACCTAGAAGGATGCTTGCAAAAAGGATAACAATCACCAGGCGTTGCCAGTCATCTATTAAAGAACTCCAGCTGTATTTCTTATTTCACTTCTTCCAACTAATACCTTTATGAGAAGTATTTCTCAAAGGCATTATTTCTAATTAATGATGACAACACATGCACTTCTCCCAAAACCTGATCACTGCTTCCAAGCAGGCAGTCTTAATGAAATCTCTCTGCAGTTCTAGGTTTAACACTCGGTGTCTGCAGTTATAACCCCTACTGAAGGTACACCGTTTCCCAACCAAGGCTGTTTTGATCATTGTCATCGTGCACATTTTCGTAAGAGAACGCTGGGGTAGTGGATCGGTCTTTGCCTGATGTTTCCTCAGCTCCTAAAAAGCTGTCCATAAGAGTTTGAAACCTTAGTCAGTCAGGGATCTACAGTGGGGGTGAGGTGCTGCCCTTCCCACCTCTGGCTCCTCTTTCCAGACACCAGAGGGATTGCACTTTTCTCACCATTCCCACAGTGTGGAATGAGCTTCCTATCAACATCACATCTGCTCCTTGTCTCATGACCCTCAGGCGCCTCCTGAAGATCCAGCACTTGTCATGACACCTTGCGACAGTTTAGGGCCTGCTGTGCTGTGTCACTCAGTGGCCTTTAACACAGTTAACACAATAATGTGAAATTTTTATATGGAAATATTTTTGTGTCTTACCAAATTAGATCAGTTGTTTTGATTTTTTTTTTTTTTAATATATATAAAAAGTGTATAAATACAACTGTTAAAATAATGCTTTTTTCAGTCTGGCTTAATAAACAGTGTGTACAACCCTCCAATATCTTTAAAAAAAATTCTTTATTCTATTTATTTGCCCATACTGAGCTTAAAACATCATTAATCTGCTGGGGTTAGGAAACTGGAAATCATGCACTACGTACTTGCTTCCTATTTTGCACATTTTCATAACTTTTGGATTTCTTTTTAGCTGCTAAATATTAATGTGGTTACTGAACATTCAAAATAAAATTTGCCTTTAAGGATTCAAACACAGTGTCCTCTTTTTATCCACCAGACGGTACAGATGTTTGCGAGGACGGCTCCTGCTGTGAGGGGCCACACGGTGAAGAGATAGGTCTTTCACACTTGGGAGGCGTGCTGGAAACTGTATCTCAGCGATATAAACCACAGGAGGTTTGAAGTGGGACAAGGTATTCCAGGAGAGCCTGACTCAGACACGGAGCATCCTGTATTCCGATATGCCGAGTGAAGAACGTTTCCCAAGCTGGTATGAAAATGTTCCCCTCCGGCCACTTTTTCCCTTCTCTTTTCAGAGACATGTTGCCATTGTGCGAGCAGTATCACTATCTCTGTTTCCCCACCACAGCAAGTTGACCTGAGATTCTAAGTAATGTTGGGTTCTGGTGATCAAGTGTCACTCGGCACACATCTCCAAACTAGCTTAGCTAGTGTGATAGCATGCAAGGCTTTGCGGAAAACCTCACTAGTCGTTCTTGACTTGAAGATCACAAATTCAGGGTTATGTTGACTTTTTTGTATTTTCTCTCAATATATAGTGTATGTATTGGCCCAGCATACTGCAAAGCAGTAGTTTTTAATTCATAGTTGCTTTTGGTCAAACACTTTTTTATATTAAGAATTCAGTAAAATTTTTAGCCATTAATTTTTGTTTTCTTGGTCCACTATACTGCAAATTTTGAATATTTCTATAGTCTACCATAATGACTGATCACAACAGTAATAAGATATTTAAGACACAAGCAGTTGTAAACTTAATATTTTTTGTATTTTGCATTACATTGAGCAATTTATAAAAGGTTTGGGATATATTTAAAAGTTATGTTTTGAAAATAGGCTTCACTTTAATAACAAATGTACTTTGTTTTTGAAAATCTGTGTGCAGAGGGAATCCTCATACCCAGATCTGTTTGTTACCAATGCTTTCCTGAACCATGAAAATATTTTCCGATTCTTTCACAAAACATGCAAAATGCTTACTTGAGAAATTCTGGTTAAGTGCCAAAAATATGAACTATTCAAAACACCTTTAAATCAAGGGTTAAGTCCCACTTGTTCAGAACGCTTGTATAAGGTTTATGTGCTTTTATTTAACATGCACTGTTTGTGAAAATATAACTTGCTATTCTATTATCTTTTTTATTTTGATGTATTATTCAGTTGTTGTTGGTCACAGACTGAGGTGTGGGCCTTACAACTCGCTTACTGTGATTTCTAGCCCAGGATGCGTCTGCTTACGTGTTGGAATTTTTGTGAAAGGAGCTTATCGTACAAAGAAAAACTATATATTCTCTGCTCAAGAATATACATTACTTACTTAACCTCACTTTCGACTGATTTATGTCATATTTAAAGGCATTTCATTTAACAGACATTGCAGTGTGCTTATGATGAACATGTTTATTGACGGGAGACCTCTTCACTGTGGGGATGCAAACTGTGGATGGAATCCTGAGGGAGTCTCTCTCATTCATTTCTCAGAAAAAGCCTGGAAAGCACGTGGCTCTTCGCAGGGCTCTGCGCCCTAGATGCCACATGTCAACCTGAGTCATCTTACAAATATCCGGTTACATCTTCATTTGTCAAAATTTCCCCTGAACGCAGGTCTTCAAAACCACATAGCTCCACCATATTGTCACAGAATATAAAACTGTATAACATAAATGATATTACGATTATACAACTCACGAAGCCAATAGTTTTTATACGTTAAACTCAAAGTTTTTCTTCCAAATACAAATTCTCCATTTATTGCTTGATAGCTTTACGACTGTGTTCGGTTCGACAGTAGTGTCGCTCTCAATAAAATTTAAAACGTGGCTGCAAATAGCACGTTTTTTTGCTTCTCAAAAACTGAATGGCTAACAATGGAATGAATGAGAACTCGCGCAAAACAGCAATGGCGATAATTAGTGTGGGTCTCATACAGATCATCATCTGCTCTTCAGAATTATGGGTAAAATGGAAAAAAGTTAAGAGAACGGCAGCAATAATACTCAGCTCTATGAAAAGCTAAACAAATCAAACTAACCTCCGGTTATGTCGGGACTACAAGGATTTTATCCACAGAGGGCTTTGCGAATTAAATGTCATGAACTTAATTGTGCTTCTAATATCCGTAAACCTGCGAGGCTCGCGGTAGCTTTCTGTTATGTTCAGAAATAGCCACTTTGAAAGAGTGTTGCGTGGTTAAAGGAGGTTTTAATTGATTATGCGATGACCGATTTCACTCCAGTGGAACTCGATGAAATAAACAAGCAGAAAAAAACTGGTGAAGTGCCTTGGAAAAGGTAGAAAGCTCGAGCCTTGCATCACCCCAGATCCCTCTTGTGCAGCACATCTGTTTCCATGCATCTCTTGTTCCACCTCTCCCTGTGCATTTTTCCCTTCTCTCCCTCCATGTGCATCCCTCACGTCTACCACCCGTGGTGCCGCTCTCCTGTCCACTTGCCCTTTGTTACATCACTCCGTGGGCCTTCAGACTGTAACCAAACTCTGCAAACCTCGGAGAAGTGGTTGTGGGAGTCTCTTGTGGTGCGGGTTGGCACTTTAAAAAGCCCCAGTGGGCCGGGGGAGGCCTGGTGTAATAACCACCGCTGTCATCATACACGGCGGAAAGATGATGTCACTGCGTTCAACAGCTCTCCACCGAGTAACACTGGGCTGGAGACCTTTTTTTTTTGCGCAGTTTTTCATATATTTGACACATTTGAAATTCTACAATTTTCAGTGAATTATATATATAAACTGGTAATACAGGAAAAAAAAAACTATTTTGGGCAGCATTAAATGTGACCTGTCCATTATTAAAATACATGCACGTCACATTCTTTAATATTTCTAAGAAGGTGACAATTAATTACCTTTTTCAAATAAACCAAGAAATGCAAACTACTCAAAATGATTAAACATAACACAGCGGAAAAAATCCATAAATAGGTGATTTCTAGATGAATTTTTTTCTGCAACCGCATACATTCATGTGTCAAGCTTGAAACCGATTTGAGAATATAAATTTATAATTAATAGAAATGGAAAAATTTTAATGTGGCAATATGGTAGCACTGCAAAACAAATCATATTCATGTATACATAACATTAAAGCCCTACAATTTGGATTGATAAAATTCTGATATATATAATATCTAGAATATAATATAAATGTTAAATTTTTTTAAAATCATGTTTATGACTATTTTTATTACAAATTCAAAGTGCAAACATTCAAAAGATGATTTTCTACAGGATTTCATGTCTCACAAGAAATGGGAGAAGCACTAATGCAGTGGAAATATTAACATTTGGCAATATTTCATTTGCAAGCATATCTGATATCAGGAGTGGAAAGGGCAGAAGAAATAAAACTACACATCTCTGCAATTTCTATTCACTTGGTGAACAAACCCAATATGCTTGACTTAAAACAAGCACCCGAAACAAATGTAGTCTTGTATAACTAACAGCAGACCATAATGTCTACACACAGCATCCCTCGTGTGTGCTATGCGTATGAGAACAAAATTCCTTTTTTCCACACGGACCGCACACCAACACAGGCCAAAAACTTTTCAATATCTCCATTTTCTTCACCAGATCAGTGCGCAGAGGCAACGCTGCCTTTTTTTTCTGCCCTTATTTTTCACATTTGAAGACCCACGCAGTCTTTTCTGAAGTGGATCTTTTGCCGGGCACAATTACAGAAATGCGAGACTGAAGGACTGTGGATAATCTGCCATCGAGTGCATTTGCTCGCAAGTCAAACGTTCATAAGGGAATGCATTACACTTTAAATGCAAGAAGGTTCAAAAGGCTCCGGTGACCTCTGACAGCCCCAAGGCAGACGTAGGCTTCCTTAAATATGCACTTAGATGTACAGTACTTTATACTTTTATACAAACTTATGAACAAAAACATATATAAACACGCCGAAGTCTGCTACAAATGTAAAAGAAAGCTTATCAGGCAATGCACAGTTAACAAACAACTAACAACTTAGAGAGGGCAGCTTTAAAGTTCCTGTCATCCAACATTTTGCCCAACACATGTACAGTACGTATACAGTATATGCAGATGTTCACTTAGACCAGCACTTATTGCAATTGCAGTGTTTCATTCCTACAGCAACCTTCCACTGCCCTCCTTCCTTGACTTCTGAACAACTTCACCACAATCCAGAACATCCGAGCCAGTAAGTTAAAGCAGCTTGGCTTACCTTCAACAACAAACACATGTAGGGTTTGTCAATGGAGGGTTGGGAGCCATATAAGGCTTCGCCCACAAAGTGCTAAATCTGAAACGTGCGAGTAACAAAAACCTCATTTGAAATCACTTTGCCACGGCTGCACCTTTTTTGTCCGCATCAAAGAATCTTTCATAAAAGCCACAATACCACTGCCCACCTGTTTAATTTTACCCCTCCTCTTTCCTATTTTTCCACCCAACTTCCACCAACAGCGTGAAAAAAGTGCAACTGTAAGGTGTCCTTTAGGACCTGCGGTTTAAAAAAAAAAAAAAAAAAGCGAAAAAGAAACGCCACCTATTCACTCCCACACACCAAATACTCGACTTTGTGTGGAATCAGTTTCCTTCCACCAATGAAACTGAGATGGTGCGGCAGAAAGCGGCTTTAGAATATAAGCTTGAAAGAAGACAGCTTTACTATGAATGAAGTCTATGTTCTTTGTTGTTTAAATGAGAACTGTCTGTTGCCATTGCTGTGCCATTCTACTTTGTGGAGGAGGGGGGAATGAATTAAGTAGGTGTTCATTTTAACCTCAATGGACATCACTTATAAAAAGGCTGGCTTAGAGGAAAACCTTGTCATACAATGATGCCTTTTGTTGCTCCTCCTACTTTGTTTAAAAAATGGCATTCAGGTACACATATTATGGGGAAAAAATTAATATAATTTTATTCATGCACAGCCATGTTGACAAACATGAAAAATATAAATAATCGTATGCCTCGGTGTTCTGCTAAATATATGCAATTTTATTGCTGCTGTTTCTCAGGAGTGATAAATACTGACACTGTGAGAAATGTCCAAATGAAAAGAAATATTGCTATTTGGGGAAATAAATAATGTTGCATCCAGAATAACGGTGACACAAATTTAAATGAACCGGACTGAAATCATTTCTGAGAAATTTATAATTTAGCTGACAAAGAAATGCATGGGAACCTTAGGTCAAAAAATTTGAACAAAACTAAGCGACCTGTGCTGCAAAAATGGTTACTCGTATGAAATTCGGTAGTAAATAAAACATTTTTATACTTTCTGAGCATTGTGATGTTAACGTAAAAGGAATGCGCACAGTCCGCTGAACAATACCGTGATTACTTTAAAGAACAGGTTGCAAACATTATTCCTCAAAATGCTCTTTGTTGCTGCTCTCACTTGCCTTCCAAGGACCTTTTTAGCAAATGCAGTTATATTCTGTCAAGGACCCCTGTTTTGTGTGCATGGTGATTGGAGCTCTTTGCCCATGGAGGTCCAGGTGAAATTAGGTCAGGAGTGGCACAGCACAGAAGCTTGAGCTCTTTATACCAGCAGAAAAATGGCCCCATCTGCCATCTTGGCCAGCCAATGGGTCCTCTTACACGTACAGAACCTTTTAAGTGTATTAACACCTGGTTATCATCTTTTATTTTATTGTTTTTCCTCTTTGTACCAGCTTTTGGCAGTGCAGTTTTCAGATCTCCCCCTGAAGTGCAAGTCTCTCCTTTGTGCACTCAGACAATTTACTTTTCCTGGTCCCATTGTGTCCCTTTAGCCACCTGGAAGCAGCCTGAAAAGGAGACGAATTTATGCTTTTGTTGCCACTTTGTTTGTTTGCACGTTTCCCCACCGAAAAACAGCTGAACCCAGGCCTCGGACTCCGTCGCTTACGGAGAGGCTGGGAGGTTGGCGTTGTCGAATGAAAACTTCTGACAGCCTGGCAGACAAAAGGCTTGGTTGTATACGCTGTCATCCTTTGTGGAGAAGCACCCCCATTGTGGTTCTTAAATTTGCCATTTGTCAGGGGGTGGATTGAGGGTTCATGAGACCAGCCAGGTAGAGTTGACTTGTGCCTGGAACGCAGGCCCAGTCCTCTCCTGGTGAAGATGTTGCCCTTAACCCAGTCATCTAAAGCATTTGCTGGATACTTGCATCTGGCAGAGAACCACTATCTTTCAGCCACCAATACCCCAAAACATGACCCTAGGGCAGATTAAAACAAAAATGGAAATGGGAAAAGTATACAGCGTGGACACAAGCTTGGGTTTGGAAGTTCTACTTCTCATGTTGGTCTGAGAATATTTTGGAATCAGATCACCGTAGTTGGGTGTAAAGTGCTTACAGGGGAACTCAGAATTCAGTTCACAGGGTTGTCCCTGTGTCCTCCAACACTAAAATCCTACTGTGGCCAAGCAGGCACCCAGGACTTCGCCACAGCAAGGTTATTGAATTTCGGGTTCGGAGCTTTGTCCACGTTATAGGAAGAATTTGGACATTCATTAATGGAAAGATTAAATTTATTGGAGGTCCGAACGAATGCAGTCGATAACCATCACCTCAATTTTGAAAGGCTTTTGTATTCTTTTGATTTACAGGGCCTTTCCTGTGGGCCAGTTTATTATGTGGTTGGAGGGATGTGTTTCACAATTAATGTCACAGCTGGATTAATATTACTTTGCAGAACAATTCATGAAAGCTAATTTCTCACAAATAAAGACAGGATCGATTGAAATAATCCTCTTTGATGTCTCCTCAGCAGCACACATTGAATTTCATTTTACTCATGCAATTATTTATAGATTATGAACGCGGTGCTGCTTATGGCAGTGCATCTGAACGGGAAAACTGTAAAACCGATCATGTTTGTATAAATTAAATTCAAATTTTTTTTTGCCTAAACTTCATTAGAAAATTTGTTGTGTCAAGTGAGTTCTTGGAAATTGTTGTAATAATAAGAACCATTAGGTGAATTCTTTCAAGTTGCAGCAATACGTTGAATTTATGTACTCAAAGCTTACATTATTAACAAACGCTGATTTGTTCTTATGGCTCTCAACAAATTTTTCCAAGGCAGCAGCACTAAGCTCGTAGGCCACCAGCTGCCCTGAAAATGTTCGATTCATGTTTTGATAGGTACAATAGCAGGACAGTTCATGTTTAGTAGCACAGTTAGAATTTATGCAACTCTTCTTAAAAATCTCACTCCTGTAACCTTTCTGCTGAATACCAAACTCTGCATTTTCGAGTCTTACAGTTCGTCTTCTTTATGATCAAGTTGCAGGAAGACAAGAAAAAGTGCCCACAAGGCTGTGACAGGAGAGGAAAGACGGCCTCTTCTCGTGAATTAGCGTAAGCCGGATGGTACCAGATACATGTGTCCCACCCATGTGGGTCAGCCAGGATGAGCAGATATGAGAGAGACGCCGGCGACGGCCACAGCTGACAGAATGGTGAAAGTCTTATTAAACATTAATGAGGGAAGTCATCTCTTCGGGACAACACGTGGCGCTCTCCATGGCATCTCCTCTACGTACAGGACACCAGCTGTTTCCAGTCAACGGAGGACCGGTGTTTAGAATGCAGTCATATCCCAGACAAAAGGGCAAAACAACTCAAACTTTTCACCGATGGCATTGGGTCTAACCTCTTCCAGTGGAGCTCAGTCCATGTGAGATAAGTACAGCCTAGCATATTTGCATGAACAGTGCAATAATGTTATTTTAAAGTCAAGTGGCTACTGCACATTTTAAACATTGTTTATTTTAAACAAATGACTTAATACAAATGTACTTATTTGTCTCATAACTTCATTCATTGTGACCAGAGTTTACAAAGTCTGCACAGTTTTGCTATGGTAAGAACACCGCAGGCCTACAGAATGTTTTCCCAGTGTCCACAAAACAAATAAATGAAACCTCAGCAGAGTTCTGGAAGAGGACAGAACCCAAAATCAAACATTTCAAAGAATGCAGAGCCACAAAATAGTGAGACATAGATAGCGACTGAGCTTGTCAGCAACACAAATCAAATCCAATATTTGTGTGTCAGATTATTTTTTACATCTGTCTTCTAAACTTGGCTAAGCAGTGTAGAAAGCCAGGGTCAGTGTCTATGTGTCCACATGTCCACGCCATGCACACACGCACACAGTGCACACGTGTCACAGCCCAACCAGCAAGACTCACATATTTCTGCATAAACTGCACTTCAGAAAGATTATACACATTTAAATAAATGTTAAGAATTTTTTGCATGCTGTATAACAAAGTGGTACAAAAAGATGGCAAACAAATCAAAATTCTTTTAATGTTTTTTATTGTTAAATAAATTCTTATGCACCTCAGTACTGCTTCTATACA
Source organism: Heterotis niloticus (assembly GCA_018136845.1). NCBI lineage: Eukaryota > Metazoa > Chordata > Actinopteri > Osteoglossiformes > Osteoglossidae > Heterotis > Heterotis niloticus. The sequence goes on along the minus strand of CM030889.1, from coordinate 36,391,732 downwards.
CACCTTAAAAACGTTCATTAAAATGTAAAAAACCACCTATATGGAAATGACTCTCCTGCTTAATATTTCAATAATTTAATGCTGCTTTAAAGTCACTGACAACTTTATCTCCACTACTCTCTCACGCGCTATGATGTTAGCAATGCGGTAAGAAAAAAAATTGCAATTGCTGAGTGAACATCCTCCGTGTTACCTGTCAATCCTCCAGTTTGTTTCCTTTTTTTCCCGCAAGGTCCTTCTCTCACCTCTTCACCCTTTTTTCCCTCTCGTCCAGAAAGAAGAACAGCTCTCACCCCAAGCAGTCCTCCAGAAGTTGTCCTCTCACCGAGATGCCTTTGTCTACTGCTGCTGCTCCTAATCACACTAATGGAGCCAGCAGGTATCTTATTGATCTTCTTTTCTATGAGGAGCACAAGCACTGATAGATGGATTACGCATTCTGCACCCCCCACAGCCTGTTTCTTTCTCCCTTTAATAGGACAGCACATAAAGAAATGCATATCAGTGTAGCTGCTGTGCCGAAGAAGTTATTTCGTCCCCCTGCGTAGCAACGTGCAACCATTGCTGATCTGCAGGTACTGGGGGGTGAGGTGGAGAGGGATGCCTCTTGTCCACTGAACAACACAACACCAGATGAGCACATCTGGCTGATTCAAGTTGTCAAAAACGATAATCTTATGACAAGTAGCCTATTCCTGAGCAAGAATCCGCCCTCGGACAGAGGATCTTGGTCAGTGAAAGCAAGTTCTCCGTTACTGGGGTCAAATTTTTCAGAACCAGCCGAAATGCACCGATGTTTATTAGAAATATGTTGCTTAAGCTGATGTTCCCTCACGTCATGATGATGGTATGCATTTCGGTTGGAGTAAATGTTGTAAACTCAAATCACTTGTGAAGCTGAAGGTCACCTGCAGAACATTTTTATACTGAGTTCATGTACTGCTCTTCAAGTCCATCATACTTCCTTAATTCTTGTTTCAGATGAATGGATGTTGTTATTTTGGCAGCATAGACTTCAGCGAGTAATGGCTTGTCCGGTTATTTTGGGCAACCAAAAATATTTCCAGTGGTATCCAAAAGAATTTTGCATCAGTACTGGGGTGGAAAGGTATTGCGTGAATACTGCAGTCTTTTCATTACTCCATTACTGATTACTAAAACATTTAGAACAAACAATAGCGGCAAAAGTTAAAATAGTGCAACTTTTTTGCTGAATATGTTCAAATAGCCTTTTCAGTTCCACAGTGCAGCGATATTTCAATAAGTTTCTGAAAAAGAAATAACATCAACACGTTGAAAATTTGTCAGAATCTAAATCTCGTCACATTTTTTTCTTGCCAGATACTGGATGTTAAGGTCCTTAAAAGAACTTGCACACGAGATCAAATGCTCGAGACTTTGGGGGTCTTTAAAAAAATGCATTTGTCAGTTTAATGTCGTCCATTAATATGTTCCAAAAAAAAAAAAAAAACAGCTCTTGCGACTGTATTGGAAGCCAAAACTTTGCTTTCTCTGCCCTTGAGCTGAGCCAGTGGAACGAAACGGGGCGCGTGCCCCGGTGCGGTTTCGGGAAATTAATGTGCACATTAAAATTTCATTTTTCATTTCTTAACAACCTTGCATTTATCACAGCATTTATCTTTACTTAAAGTAGATTGAGGCCCTCAAAACACTGTATACATTTTCTATAATTGGCATTCGTATTGACCTTAAGAGATTCCCCACAAGAGTGCCTTAAAGCGTTGGGGAAGCAATGTTCAATTATACACATCATTTATTATCCTCGGAGAGTCCAAATTGCAGGGTGGCGTTAAAGTAACGGGGGTATCTCCATCGCTTCAATATTAATGCCCTAAAAGGGTTTGGGCACTCGGAAGATCTGACCCTGTTTAAAAATGAGTACCTGCAACTCCACTTCAGCCATATAAATTACCCCACAATGAAATATTTCACATCTGTTATTGACTTTTTATACTTTAAACAGCCAATCGTGAAGATCACCACTTTACCGTAGCACGAATGCAGATTTCGCTGTTACTCTTGCAGCAGCTTTTTTAGATTAGCATTATTGACTTTTGCAGTTAATGAAAGGTTAATGGCAAAGTCAAAACAGTTGCTTTTACTTAAAACAGTTTTATTGATTTAAAATCTTTGGAGGTGGGGGGGCATTAAAGATGTGCAGGTGTACGTTTTGGAATTATTCAATGTCTGTTTATCGGCTTTACTGATAAATCCACCTGGAATAGCGGATTCAGTTGATCCATCAACAAATTAAAATTGTTAACAAGTACAGCGTATTTGGTAGAATTATTTATTAGGCGATTTTGACTGACACTGGTGGTGGAGCATGGACACTGGGGAAAGATTTTAGTTCTGATTTCTTAAGTTTCCGCAAATTTGTAAGGGTGTTCTTACTGTAGTTCACAAATATCTCAAAATATAGGCAGAGTTTCTCACTCTTGAGATGCAGAAAATTTGAGACTGAGCTCAGAATGGTGCTGCTAGGCCTAAAGCAAGGACCAGAAAATGTGATTTCCTCACAATGGTCCTCAGGTTCTCTGTTGGCTTTTATTCACAGTCATGATGGACTTTGAAATCTGTTTATTCACAAGGCTCCGAAGGGATTGCTCATTCTTTTGCAAAAACCACTTTTTTAGTGTAAGGTTGCAGAGGCCATTCTGGAAGCACGGGGCCGAGGCAGGGCACACCATGATCCAGACCTCATTCCGTCATGGGATATTCACTCTTCCCACTCACTCACACACATGTACACACAAGTTCATCTTAAACCAATGTGAGCATGGAGAGAATGTCCAAAAATGTACTGTTCCCTCTTCTAAAGCTGTACTGCAGTAGTCAGGACTCTTACTTAAAGGTTTGGCCTGAGCTTATTTATCAGAAATCCTAAATATTCTTAAAGTAAGAATACACTTTTTAGACATTTGCGTGACATTCGTCAGCTGTTATAGGCCTACAGGACAGTTAAACATTTGCCTGTAAATTGAATGCATTCGAGTGTGCACTTAAGGCCCATTTTTTAAAGCATTTAGAGTAAATCTGTGGCTCTTGCTGTAAAATACTGACTTGAGTCGACCAATCGCACTGCCAGTTGTTGCTCAGCACTGCTGTTTTATCTTTACTTCTTGATTTTGGCACAGATATTGCACACATTCTTTCAAAATGTAAGCAACCTAATAAATATGCCTTTAGAATTAGGATTAGCGCTCGATTTTCCAAAAGTTTCAAAAAACAAATTTCCCTGTTTTTAATTAAATTTGAAATGGATATAAATAAACATCAAAAACAAATTAATAAGCTGGTGTCCCATCTGAAGTGCCTCCTGCCCACTGAGTCTAGGATCGGTGGAGGTCCGTGTCAACCGTGACCAGGAGGAGCAGTTAATGAAAACGTAGAGTTGGGTGGGCGATAACTGGCTGAAAAATAGCTTCCATTTTAATTTTATTTTTAATTTGCCACCGAATTTGAACCCATATTTGAAAAATTAAGTGGGCCAAATGGTGGATCATGAGAAATTGCATTAGCAGGGTAATATGAGTGGTTATAAGGTCACTTAGGTGAAACAGCACCAGTGAATGACACCCTGAAAACTTTGTGGCTTGGTAGAAAGGATGGTGACCTGAAAGTGTAAATAATAAGTATAATTATTGACTGAGGACAGTAAGTCTGATCAATCCACACTGTCTACTGTATTTCAACCAAGAATATGGTACCAGAGTAAATCCTGCTATGGTGTATCATCATTTAATATTGGCAGATGATTTATTGTGGAGTACACAATTTTTTTTAATAAAAGGGATTCTTTTAGATATCACTTGATTTTTATTTTCCATTCTTTCATCTGGGGCAGTCAGAATACAGAGTTCTTTTTCAGGTGAACCCTTTGAATAAAGCAAAAGCAATAAATCTTTCCAGCAAAATTGCTGCCTTTGTACAGCATAAAAAGCTTTCCCCCAAATAAATTCAAATTTTCAATGGAATAATTTAGTGAAAAATTACTTTTAGGCCCTCTGATTCCTTTTCCCTCCGTTGTCTCTGTGTTAGAATGGGACCCTTTGTAAGGCAGCACTCTAAACCGTGCCCTCATCGGTCAGTCGCTTGTGTCACTGCCTCCGTCTTACGAGTAGCGTCGGCTATTCAGAGGGAGTGACGCGCCTGCGGTTCCCTCATCAGGGTTAAGGAAGGAAAACACCACTGGGGCAACAGCTTCTTTCACTCTACAGCACCTTCTCACATACTTCCCTTTGACTTCTGGAAAGTAATATAGTTGCTGGGTTAATCGAACCGAATGGCTGTACGTGTATTTCATTTTTTGCACTGCAGTTAATATGAGCTCAGCTTCCCTTTTTTAGCATTTGAGGCCTCCTGTGCTTCCCTCAAACTTTGGAATGCGCGTTCTTACTGCTGAATTCTTAGCGAAGCGACAGAAGTCATGGACATTTTGAGAGCTATTGATTTTACGCCCGTGGCAGCCATCGGCTGAGTTTAGAATTGACTCCCATCCTCGGCGATCCGAGGCTAATTTCCGGAAATGCTGACATTTGACAAAGTCGACAGAAGAGGGCACTTACGGAGCATGCGATCAGCGCAGTCGCGGACTCCTCTGCCGTAATTGTGCTTAATAAAGGCCTGCGAAGAGTCCTTCTTCAAACCTCGGTGACCCCTGTTAATCTGTCTGGGGGGGTCTAACTGCTCTAATGGACAGTTAATGGAGAAACTTTTTAATACTCCGTCAAAACAAGAGGAAAAATCACGGCACAATCAGTTGCTTTTTGATGCCGTGCCGTACCTTCAACAGCCCTTTAGTACAGGGACGCAGCCGCTTTATGGAGTTTTAAAAATCTTTTCATAATGTGTAAATGTTTAAAATGGGCAAAATCAATTCTTAAGTTTAGCATGAAAAGTTAAAAAAGTACTATAACTATGTTTAGAATTGTTTTCAAGAGTTAAATTTGTATGCCTCCGTTCCTATCTATCGCCTCATTCATTTTGCTTCATAACGTCTTTGTACGAAGTTTTGTGTTTAATGCTGTTGAAGTTTTATTATTGTCATTTTTCTGTTGCTTTTTTAACATATTTGTTCTTGTTCTAACTATCATGGCCCGTATGCCTTCCTTCTTTCTGTAGGTGCTTTTTTTTAGATGAAATGTAACAAAGTTTACTATTATTATTATTATTATTGTTATTATTATTAGTAGTAGTATTAGTAGTAATAGTAGTAGTATTAGTATTTTTGGGATGAAAATGAATAAAATATAACAAGGAATCCTTTTCATTAATCCCATAACAAATTTACCGTTTTACTGAAGATGCAAATATGATTTGCTGATGGCAAGATGGGTAACAGTTTCAGAAAACACACTGAGCCCTAATATCTCAAACTGTGGAACAAATTTGGTCTTAATAAAATTTGTAAAGGAAAATTTTGGCAATGCTTTCCACAGGATCTTTCTGATTATGCTGTAATCCAGCTGTTTGTAGGACCAGCACAGGTTGGCAAGAGAACCCCTTTTGTCATGGAGAAAGCAGCAGGTATACCTTGCTGGGGATTGCAGGAGACAGCGTCTGGGATGCTGATAGCGGAATGTGAATTACCCTCCTAATAAACCAGCTACAGCCTGCCAGCCTGCACCACAGCTGCTTCCAGACAGCTACTGTATCTGCTCAGCCTGGTTTCCCAGCAGTGCAAGAGCCCCAGATGGCCCTTTGCTCGAAGGTGTCTCTGCATGATAATCTTGATAACCGTAGCTCAGGGGTCAGACTGTGTTGTGGATTGTATGGAAGTGTATGCTGATGTTGAAAGCCGGAACAGCAAGATGTAGAAGAAGAGCAACAAGCACAGTAATAAAAGCAATAATAATATTAATAAACTTGCTCATAGTTACAAGCCGCACATAGTCAGCAAACTGTCCTGACACAGTGCTGCATAACAAGAAAGGGCAGACCTGCCTATTGGCAGATGCATCAGCTGGAGCATTAGGAACGTTCAAGGAAGGCTTCAGTCACAACATGGAGATGATCCCAGGGTGCCCAAAAGGAACTGCTGTTCAGAAGCTCGCACTAACCGGAAGTGCACACATCCAGCAAAGTACTTCAATAAATTTGTTTGGTCTCTTACTGAGAACCCAACCTTGACAGGTGCCATTGTAATGAGATTATCAATGTTATTCACTTGACCTTGTCAGTGATGTGTGTGTGTGTGCGTGTGTGTGCGCACACTATATACATAAAAATAATACTGACTGCTGTAAAAGATATAGTAAGCTGACATTATGAGCTACTGCATTGTAAATGAATAAAAAATGATAATAATAGTAAACAAATACTTATGCCTCTGTTTCAGATTATTCAGACACGACAGCTATAGAGAAAATTAATTCAGAAAAAGAAAACACAACAGAACCTGCAGTATTTCATTTGTAGAAAATTAGCACGCTGTATGAATTGCATTTTATGGGGCATCGCAACCGCGGATAGAAAGTTAATGGAAATGTTAAGAAGTGCATAATTATGAACATGTTCACTTCACACAAGACATGAGACTGCAGAGCCTTTGAAATGCATCTCTAAATTAGGGTTTTCCATTTTTCCACTTTTTATTGTCGATGCAAAAGCCCGTATTGAATATATCTCACATTGTGAAAAGAAAGCAGCCATGTATATTGTTAAGGTCACGGGAAAAATAAAAACAATAATTATTCCCTTAGTTTTTTTATCTTTAAGCACTTCATCAGCTCACTATAATTTTCTCTTCATGGAGGCTAAACATATACAGCAGCCAAAAAAAAAAACCCCTAACAAAACAATAATTCAACAACAAGGCAATATTTACTGTTTGCAAATCTGTGTTTACACAGCGGTTGTCACCAGAGCACAAAAAGAAAAATGGCCAATAATAATTGGTTTCAGCAAACGCAATGCTTTTATGTAAATGTCTAGGCTGGGAATATGACATGGAAACAAAGGACTGCTTTGCCGTTGTGGCCTGGCGATGCATTAGCAGATCAATTAAACAGAACTCCTCTTTAACAAAACTGGCAACTGTAAAGTTGCCATGGAAACGGGACCCAGCAGACACAGTAATTAATTGCAGACAAAAGGCACAAAGCAAAATATTCTGCAAAGATTCATATGCCCAGATGATTTCACTGTTCTGGGTGAAATTGAGAGTTTGTTTGCTCAGGTGACCCCAGCACTGACATGTGCCTGTGTTGGAGGAAATTCCTCAGTTTTTCAAAAAGTATTGACACTATAATGCCCTACGATCAGGCTGTGGGTTTGCATCTCATCCCTGTTTTCCAATCAGGCCTGTGGGGACTCCAAATTTACATCACCTGTGCCAGTTGACCTCACCTGGGTGGCTCCTCCTGTGTCTATAAGAACTCCACACAGGAAGAGGAGTTGGAGGAGTGAGGTTTAAGTAGTTTTGGCCTTGTGAGTGGCAATGATGTGTTCCTGCTGTTCTTAGGTTCTTTTGTGTAGAGAGTGTGGTGTCCTGTTCCTGTTTTTGTGTTTTGTTGTGTAGTTTAGATCAATGTGGGTAGTTGGACATAGAAGACTTTTCTTTTGCTGCTTTTTGGTTTAAAGATGAACTGAGTTTTGCTTCTGTACATTCAATTTTATTTTTATATAGTGTTCTCACTACAGTGGCACAGAGTGCTGAACAGACATGTCAAGGGTAGTATTTATGTTCAAATGTGATACCTTGGAGCACATTCTTATATGTAAAGATTTACTGTAAATCAGTACCCTTTCTTGCAATGAAACCCTTCCACAAATACAGCTTGGTTTGGTTCCTGTTGTGTCATCTGGACTGTAACCCTTTTAGACTCCTTTTACCATTTATGTGATCCCTAGACTTTACCAAGCCAAATGAAAGGGCTTGTAACATTTACTTATCTGACTGTCTTAAAAGCAAGACTTATTCTGGGTTTATGTTGTAGAGTAATTGAAAATGCTTTACTTTTAAAGTAGGTACCTGAACCAAGGGTACTATAGCAGGAGAGTTGAACTTTTATTCCTCTAGCAGATACTATGCAGTGTGTACACTCTGGAGGGGAGGGGGAAGTATCACCAAAGTCAACCCAGCTGTGCTTCCCAAGATTTCAGACTCCCAACACTGTATTCCAGGAGCAATGTCCATCTATGCTTGCTGGCTGGCCTTCTGCACAGATGTCAGCAGCACAAGCTATGTTGAGATTTGCAGGGGAACCTTTTTCTTTTGAAAAGGAGGAATCCTGCTAACTGTTTGTTCCACTGCAAGTATTCTTTCATTTTCTGTTGATTTTCTGAAGTGGTATGCAAATGCATAACAATTCCCTTTCTGTCAGTGCTCTGCAATGAAAATGTAAAATGAGATTTATTAGTTTTTCTTGATTTATAATACTAGTGGTTCTCAATCAGTATATATGTATGAAGTATTTCATTATTTTATTTATTTATTTTTTTTGCAGGGCAACCCCTGCCACCCCCAGCTGTGCTGATACTCCAGAGAATTAGGATAAACTGGCATAAAGATTAAAACAAACAAAAGTGGTAACTTAACATGCATTTCAAAATGTTATTTTGGCTTCCAGTGACCCAAGTGGGCAGTGGGTGGATGTAGTGGTTAGAGTTGCCATTTGGGCAGTTGGAGGCTTGAATCCCACCTTCTGCTATAGCAGCCTTGATCAAGGCACCTCCAGCCAGTCAAGTGCTTTAAATGCATAAATCATTACGCACCTTACAAAGTTGCAAAAAATTGCAAGAGGGGCAGGGGAACTGCTAAACAAGTAAAAGTGCAAAAATATTTGCAGATTCATATTCTGTGCTGCTGTGGAAAGGAAAACCATACATAGCATTGAAAAAGGAGGTGGTTTTCAGATGAGAGGTTATTTCCATTCTAGACATTGAAGTTTTGGTTATTCACCTGTCTATTTGTTGACACAGGCAAAATTAAGTTGTAGTTTTAGGAAGAAACCTTTTATTGCTGTGACATGACCCAGCAGTGAGAAGAGCTGTTACAGGCTGATGGGGGCTCTGCCAAAGCGGACAGGTAGTAGCTGGAGATGGAATGCCTCTTCACTACAAGCAGTAGGAGCACAACAGCTCAGAGTAGGGAGCCAAAAATATTGGCAGTGATACTGAGGCTTTTTTTTTTTTTTTTTTTTTTTTTTTGGTTGTGGGATTTAGTGTTTCTCGAACTTTAGGGTGTATTTATTTTGACAGGAGTTAGACTTCCACAATGTCTGACTTGTATACACTAAAAGGCTGAAAGTGTGTGGACAGCTGAGCATCCCCATCTGTGCTTATTGAACTTCCAATTCCAAAACCACGGAAAGTAAAATGGAGTTGTCCCTCCCCTTTGCTACAACAGCCTCCACTCATCTGGGAAGACTTTTCACTGGATTTTGGAAATTTGTGTCCATTTGGCCACAAGAGCATCAGGGGAGTCAGAGACTGATGTGTGAGAAGGCCTGGTATTTAAATTCATCCCAAATGTGTATGGTGGGCTTGAGGTCAGGGATCTGTGTAGCCATTCAAATTTTCACACCAAACTGAGCAAATCATGTGTTCATTGATCTTGCTTTGTGCGTGGGGGGAAGACAAAGTCCTGCTGGAGCAGGAAAGCTTCTTCCTCAAACTGTTTCCACGAAGCTGGCAGCACACAATTGTTTAGAATTGTTTTTCTGCTGGGTGGGTGTGGCTGAAATGGCTCAGTTTTTAGAAGTGGGGGGGTCCACATACTTTGGGCTTCATGGTTTGCATCTCATCACACAAACCATGTTGTATCTGATCTCATTTCCACATTGCTTGGGTAAATATTTCATAATCCTCATTGTTTCCAAAAAATGTGGCTTTTAATGATCACTTATGCATTAACACCAATTGCGTTGGTTCGTGGGGGGGAGGACACATTCACATCTGGCCTGTGCAAAGCTTCAGTGTGATATTTGGTAACATCATTCAGTACCTTCACTGAACATAAACCAGGAAACAATGGTTACACCTTTCATCCCTGCTAGAACAAAGCCATTTTTACAGGTTTGATTGACACTGTAGAAATAAAAGGGGGGGAGAATGCAACATATTTTTGTATGATCCTCTAAGAAAAGTGAGTGCAGAAACTGGATTGTGTGGAAGACTGATACCTTGAGAGCAATTAAGACCGCAAAAAATGTGGTTGCTGCGAATGTAGGGGGGTGAGATGTGGGACTTTTCGGCAATTCAAACTCATTAGGGGCTAAATAATGTCTGTCAAGGCTGAGAACTGAAGGATTAATCGTCATAACCCTGGCCAGACTAATGGACCGGGTGAAGCTTCCGTGAAACAAATCCCCACAAGGAAATGCAAAATTAGGCTGCAGGACCAGCAATTGAGCAGAAATGGGAACGTAATGCGTTCAACATCGATTGCACGACGGAGAAGTGTGCGCTGCGGTCCAGTCGGAGGTTTTCTGTTGACCTTTAGTGCTCGACACTAAAAAGACATTCCTATGTCTAAATGAAAGCTGTGTCACATTTGGTGTTAATGACATTCATAAAAAAGGGTTTCACTGTTAAAAGTACTTAGCAGCATAAGCATAATATTCTTTGACGGCTAAATAATATACCCAGGTCACCAGGGTAAAATGTCTACACTTTAAAATTGTGTGGAAACCAAAAATGTTTTTTTTTTTAACTGTACATTAAGTGTTTGATCCTTAAAGTGTTTAATCCTATCATTTAGATTATGAAGATATACTCAGAAAATGTGCTTGCATGTTTAATAAATGTTTAAATGTTTATAAAGGGATAGAAGTGATTTTCGTAGCATAAATGTCTTCTGTTTAAGGTGGATTTAACCTTAAGTGGTGTTACAGTGTTCTTAAGCATGAGGCGAAGCAGAGGTGTTGCCCATATTAAAGACGAAAAATAAGGTTTTTATTATGACTGTGAATTTGTAATAGCTTAATGACTTGTAGGTGGGTGTGAGAAATATGCTTTTCAATGAGGAAGTGACATCACAAACGATTTTTATGGATTACACGGATATTTTTGAAGAAACTTTGTAATGGACTGGCATCCCATTCCAAAAGAGAGACTGGCAACATACAGTAACCCATGAAACAAAAGTAAAATTTTACGTAAACCTTTAAAAAACATTTTTTCATCCAATACCCACAGTTGAAACTCACAGTAGTCCACGGTCTGTTCCAAAACTGCAGTCTCCCCTGGACAAAATGCCAGGGTATCGCATAGTACTACAGGCAATTTAAAGTCACAAGTTCAGATGAAAAACATGTCTTTGGACTATGGGAGGAACCCCATACCAACTCCCAATAGACTTAATAGGGATCAGACTAGGGTTCAATTGTAAGGCACCAACTCTTTCTGCTGAGCCACCTTGCCACCCTAAAACTTCTTCCAAAGAGATTCAGTGGGGTGAGGATGTGCTGTAAATAATTTATAACGATAAAATGTGAGTTGGAGTGAAATTCCAAGAATTTCAGCAAAACAAATGTGTGTTTATTTTTTTAGGCTGGCATGCCTGATGCTCTGGTAGTTGTGTACTGTTTTTGCATCTTCTATTATTATCACGAATTTAAATTTTTAACCAAAGGATTTTAGATTTGTAAGGACAAAGTAACAATGAATTATATATTTTTTTTGTGTATAAAATGAGCTTTCCAACACTTTCAACCTAAGGGGGAATAATTAAAAAAATAACATTCAGGCAGTGGCCCAAATGGATTTTCAACTAGGCCCTAAACCTTTCAAAGTGCACCGATGCTGAATAGCAGTTAGCCGTTGCCATGCCAACCTTTGCCAGAGGAACGCTCAGCTGTAGGTGCATCATGAGGAAAGCTTTGCCAGATATCTTCAACCTTTCACTCTGAAAAGATTTCCAGCTGTCACGATTATTAAGGGACAACAGTCAGACAGACAGAGATGCATGCCTTACCCCGGTTCAGCCTAAAATGGCAGAAGCTGGATAATTTCCTCACATTGGCAAAAGCGGGAAAAAAGACCTACACGGCCTACGTGTATCCTCTTGCTTATCTCCAAGGAGTGCTGATGGTCTTTGGCAGTTAGGATGAGGCATCTGGCTTACAGGAGCAAGAAAGAACAACTTTTTAAATTATTGATCACATAAATCAACACCCATAGAGCAGTGGCTATCTGAAGAGACAGAAATGGGTTCTCCTTTTGTTGCAGTTCAGGTTACGTTAGCATTTCAATCTGCGATAGAGGGGGGAAAAGTATCATCCCGTCACAATTCGTAAGGACCAGGTTCCAAATTCCACCATGATGGTAAGCAACGACAGCGGCTACAGGGAGCGCGCAGTGCCTCTTTATGGATAAGCAATGGTAAGCAGGAAACCGGCAGCTGGGTGGTTACAGTCACTTTGCTCCGATCTGCTCCCGTAAAATTGACCCTACCTGCATAAAAGGACAAATAGTTGTACGCAGATTAGTGCATAAACACAATATTGAGTGCCACTTTGAAGAATAGCGCAAGCGTAAGGAATAAACGATATTTGCACTTGTACTGCAGTGTAGTGAGAACACACGTATGTTTCCGATTTTTATCAGTCCATCAGTATCAGACCCCAGTGTTATGCGTGACTATTTCTTTGATTTTAAAAATTAATGATTAATAACAAAATAATTAGCAATTATTATTAATAATAATAATAATAATAATAATTAATCGTTTCTTGAATGCAGAAGGAAAAATACTACAGGTAATTATATTAATTACGAACACTTAATAATTATATTAGAATTAATTATTATATAAATTCAGGGGTTTATAGGGAAATGTTAGTGCCAAACACGTCCAAAGAAAAATCCTTTAACAATGTCAATGCATTTCTTCATTTTGATTTGTTAAACCTGTGAAAAGTTGAAGTTGTATAAAAATGATGCTAAAAATTCCCCCCCCCCCAAAAAAAAAAAAACTTTTAAGTTTGTAAATGGAATGCCATTTGTTTATGTTCGTCTTTGCATAGGACATTTCTTGCTGTTTTAGACCCCGTAGACACGTTTCGGGCCTGCACGCTTTGTTTCGGCAAAGGGGTTTCTGCGGTGATTGTTGTGCGTCCTTCTGGAGGAAAGTAAGGCAGGAAAATGCGGTCATTTACGTGCTTGAAAGCCTTACACTGTGTGTTTGTCGACACTTCATTAAGGAGCCGGAGGAACTAATTAAGACCGCGATGACCGTGGCCGCCTTTGCATTGTGTTTCCCTGCGTGTTGCAGGTGAACACATGGACTTCACTCATAACCCGGCAGCTCATTTCCTTTCCACCGCGTTGCAAAAAAGTGCCAGGAAGCCAAGAGCCCCATGAAACGCGATGAATCTTGCGAGAACACAGTCCGTCTGTCGTGTCTCGATGCCTTTGCTGATTAAAATGCACCCGTGATCTTAAAATCTTCAGTAAAGAAACTTTTATTACATTCTGGGGGAAAAAAAAAGTACAGCAACATGTTTTTGGATGATGGGGAGGTTTTACGAATTTCTCATTTGATTGTTAACTTGCTTTGGTCTCATATTCAGTTTGTGAGATTTAAACTTGTGAGATTTAAAAGCCTTCTTCTCTACTCTCAAGCAATAGCAATAGCATCACGCTTTTTAACTTAAGCATCACTGTTGTATGACTTTTCCACCCATCCATCTATCTATCAATCCATCCATTAGCAGTAACTGCTTCTTCAGTCCACACTGGTCCAGAGTCCATCCTGGAAGTGTAAGGTGTGAGGCAGCGATTTTGCCTCTATTAAATGGCAGTTTTTTTTTTTGCACTTCTCAAACTTAAAATTGAGTCAAAATGAATGAGCTGCATTGCCGCTGTATCACAGAGGTGTTTTATTAACTTAACTCTGAAATACTAATTTAATAACAAAAAATAAAATTACTACTCATTACGTAAAGAGAATTAATCAGAACCTGTGGCCACAACTTATAATACAGAAATACAGAAACTAACAAAGAGAATTACTGAGTCCACAAGAATGTGTCAGTCTATGTCACATCTGTATGAGTTTTTTTAACACTAAATATAAAGGACACCACATCTAAAAAAACTGTATAAATAAATGTTGATAATTGCAGTGAGCAATAAAGATGGTGAAAGCAGTGACCAGCTCATAGCAACCATGTAAAGGCGAGACTCAAACACAAAATCTTCCAGATAGGAGACTACACTGGAGGAGCAGAGAGTTCACTTGAGGCCTCAGCTTTAACGCTGACAACAGTCTTTAGTGTTACCCCTTAAAAAGTCACTCTGCCTAAAATAAACTGTAAAAGACAGCATAAAATATTGTTGCGTTCCTTTTTAAAGTTCCAGGTTTGTTTGTTGCTTTAAGAGTGTAAATAAAACTTGTTTGAGACTGGAGCATCACTGGAACACTTAGCTCTAATTTATTAAAAGAAAATCAAATATATATTTAATACCAGGACTAGCAGACAGCTGCTACAAACGCACGTCCCGCTCACTCCAACACCCTCACACTTCTCCATCTCCTGCACTCTCTCCTCATCACTCACTCATGCTCCCTCCGCATTCAACCTTAAATAAAACAGACCCACTTCACATCCAACAAAATATCAAATTTAAACTCTTACAATATCTTCCAGATATTTAAACAGGGCATTTAAATCAAAGTAAATTTGTAGAAAGGTCCTCCAGGACATTGCATACGCATGGAGACAAATTGTCAATTTTCAGACTGGAGATGCTGGTGTCAGTGGGATTGGACAGCTCCAGCGGTGCTGAAGAATGAGCTGTAGTTCCGTCCAGCAACTTCTACTGTGTGGGAGACTTTTAGTCAAGAAAGGACTGGGAAAATGCCGGAAAATGAGCTGGAAAATATTTTTTGTGCAAGAATTGCGAATCCTGATGTCCTTGTGAGTGATGCTGGCGGAGAACCATGGAGGGAAGTTCTTGAAGAATTCATGAAGAATTCATTAATGCAAAATAAATCCAATAAGAGTTTTTTTATGTATTCAATCTTGGAAAGTTTCCAGTCTTTTATTATGCATGGTTTATAACATTACATAAGAATAAAATTGTGAGTAGGTCTCACTGCAAATTTGAATTAGGACACTTCATTTGAGTTTCTTGGTGACCTCATGCCTCACTTGAAGAATCAAGTATGATCTTACCATATATGAACAGATGAAGCCATCATACTGATGAATAACTATTCTCCTCTATTATTCAACCGCAAATGTAATTA